>JADEZT010000003.1:1200236-2400473 GCA_016618095.1 Colletotrichum echinochloae | reverse complement strand
CCAAGATGAGGCGGCTCGATGTTGCGCGTTCCAGGTGTTTAGCTCGCGTCCGTTGCCTGGTTCATAACTTGTGAGGCGCAAGCACGATTAGAAGCTAGGAAGCAGTACTCGAAAAGGAGGAACGCCCCCAGTTGCAGATGGCCTTGTGATAGAGTGTCGCACACCGGACGGACTGGTCACAGCTGAGGACGGAGCCGGAAACGCTGGCTTAACCCAGCGGGAAACGATACCGCAAGACAAGGCAACGCAAGGCAACGCAAGTCTCGAAGGGGGTAACAACGGGAAGAGTCGAGTCGAGTGCCAGCTCGAGGACTCGGGGCAGGAGGGCGAATGGCAGCGCAAATGGGCGTCCGATGAGGAAAGAAAGGAAGAGATGTCGATTTGCAACAAGTACGTCGTGCAAAAGGTCGAAAGGTGGCGCCCAGTGACTTTGCAGGCGGACAAGATGAACCGAACTGTTTTGGCCTGCAAGAGAGAGCAGTTAAGTGCCTGCCTCTTTCTTCCCTTTGCAACTCTGCAAGGGCGACTGCCAGGTTTGGAGGGGCAGGGTATCCGTAGAGGAGTTGGTAATGGGGGGCTACCTATCTACCTACCTACCTACCTAGGTAGGTAGGTAGGGAGGCGCCTCGAGGACGAAGGTCCCACTGGCATTGGCGATTAATTGATTCATAGGTAGTTAGCGGGCTGTCCGCTATGGGCCACGGCACATCATCTGCAAGTGCGAAGTGGCTGCACTCTCCACTAACGATGTAACAATGCCTTACCCGCCTTCCCACAGCACTCGTGTAGGACTCGACTGTAAGTATTCGTACTACGGTTACCACCAGGTAGGTACCTATCATCAGAGTAAACAGATCTGCGCAGATGACGTATCATTGGATCGGACAGATCGACTTCGGGAGTGGGAAGGAATGCTCACTCGAGCCTGCAAAGAGATACATACCCATCCATCCATCCATCCATATATATATACTTACTATAGCAGGCACATCGGCACATCGAGTAGATGGGCAGATGGGTACAACGACCTGCATTCGCCGAGAAAGGGTGGAGTACCTACCTACCTAGGTACGTGGTGTGTGTATGGAGGGGAGGGCGCCAGTATAGGTAGGTAGCTTGGAGCTTACCTAGGCACCCTCCGCTGCGAACGCCTTTGCCGTCCCGAAACGCCAAAAGGCGCCACCGATATTGAGTCTCTGTCATGAGAGCTTCTGCTTCTATGCTTGTCCATCCTTCTCGCATCAAACCGAGAGACACTCGTCTATTTGTTGGTTTGCCAAGTGGACCATGATTGGTCAATGTAGTGAGCGAGTGCACCACCCACCAGTGTTCAATATACAACGTATAAGGGGACTGACTGCTCAGCCTTCAGATCGGACGAACAGATAGGTAGTCATCGCCTCCCCACGGGCAACCGAACACTTGTTGCCGTCCGTGCGCAAGGCGATCTCGAAAAACAACCACGAGAACACCTCGCGACCTATCATGCGGTGATTTTGGCCTCTGCAACTAGTGTAAGCACTGCCCTCTCCTCAATCCACTCTTGCCTCGGTGAAGATGGCAGGCGGCACGACTTGGGTACGTGACGTAAGCAAACGCGCCCCCGGTATCGGGGGCGAGACACAACAGCTGACTCGTTTCAACTTCATGTCCCTTGATCATCGTAGTGATCGTAGTGTGCTGTTGGCGCTGAGCAAAAATGCATAGAGCCGAAAGCCTCACTCTGGGCGAAAGGGCCGACCCCCTTTTGATGACGGTGATTGCCGACTGTGTACGTGCGACAAAAGGCTGCTGGCGGGCGATGACCAGGTATAGAGAGAGAGAGAGAGAGAGAGAGAGAGAGAGAGAGAGAGAGTGTGTGTGTGTGGGTGGGTTGCACACACTTCACGTCAAGATAAGGTAACGAGCCTAACGCAAGCCACTGTCTCTTTGCTCGAGACCTTGAACCCCCCTCTAAAGCCGCTCACAACATGGGATAGGGCGTCGCAACTGCCACTTTTGGAACATTTCCTTCTGTTACGGATACCTCACCCAAAGGCGGGGAATCTTGGCGCATATGCCTCGAGGTACCTAGCACAAGTAAGACGGTCTAGTGCATATGCAATCTGCCAACATGTCGACAACATCTTTGTCCTTCTCTTACTCTCCCTCTCCCGCTAAAACAACTGTACGCCCACCTACTCTCAAGACTGCTGGATGCGATCCTGAGAGTCAGAGCCTGCTCGCACCGTCCTCCCGTCACCAAGGAACCCGATGATACCTACGATACGGTGATGGTGCGGCAGCTGACCTCGATAAGTGGACCCCGCTCCGGTGCCGTGAGTCCGTGACGCCATCTTGACTCTGCACTCTCAACGGCCGCCATTGGAACTGATCGACAACGCCGGCAATTCGCTGCTCTACCCTGAAGAAAGACGCACAAGACACTGAGACTTCCGCACCTCCTATAGGATTGCCTTTCTACACCGTCGCCTCGGCAATGGCATTGGTGTTCCTATATCTGCTGTGCACAACCTTTGCAGATGAATCCCCGCCTGGCTGCTATTTCGGCCATCGACACTTTGCCCACCGTCATCCGCTCAGGCGGTTTTCATGTCCCACTACGGCTCGAAGTCGTCGGGTAACATGCAACTTCCTTTGCGGGCTGAAGCTGGAGACACAGCATGTCAACAGCAGCGTTGGAGACATCGTCGCCAGAACCCCTAACTGAAACCTCATCACCGATGTCGCCACACATGGAAGCCGTTCGCCATCACCGGCTTGGGTGAAGATGACTCCAAACCCATTGTAGCGACGGCTGTAGTTTCCACCGCTATTACTGGGACTCGTATCAGGCGAACATGTTCGTCGATCCCAATAATTAGGACGACCTCTCTTTGAACAGAGTTTGACATGGCAGGAGGCTGCCAAGTGGTGCTCCTAGTCTTCGCCCGCGCCCTGGGCCGTCTCAGCTGGGAGGCACGGCAACTTTCAGAGGCTATACTGATGTGACCATGTCTGAACGGCCATCCTGAGGTATCTGCGTAGACGCCTCGGGAAAACTCGAACCATGAGTGACGCCGGGAGGTCTCACAAACCACCGTAGCGTTTACGGAGATCACTTTGCATGACATATCTACCCTGAGGTTCAAGGCTCGAGTCGGGTTACACTTGGACACAAATCCACCAAAGTTTCCTTCACGGGTGCACGAGTGTGCGAGTCACATCCAAGCGGCCGGGTTCGGCGACTTTTACCCACAAGTCGCCTCGAGGTGACGGAAATGCTCATCAAGGTTATTCAGGCGACAAACACCATTACACAGAAAGTCTAATCTTCGCTTGGGTTGACAACATCGACAAGAGGGTCCGGCCAACGGCACGAGTAATTCGACTCCCATCACCCCCACCCCCAGGACCTCCCATCACTCTCATGGCCGGTCGCGAATGCATACATTGGAACAGGATTTTGGGACAATCATCACTATTGAGGGCGTGCAGTAAAAGGCCAGTCCAACCGCATTCCCAGGACTACGCGGCGGCGCTATTTGAGTAGTATTTTGATATACATATTACCCATCTTCATGCGAAGCCACGCAAGCCCTTGTGAGCCTCCTTCTCTTTTTTCCACCGCTTGCATCTCGAGGACCATCGTGTTGTCGGCGAAGCCCGTTGCGTAACACAGGCGGCCCTCCTCAGCGGCGTCGTCGGCGAGAGCGAGGCAGTCCGCGGCCATAGCCGACCTGGCGCCAGTGAGGCCGGCGAAGGAGGACACGCCACAAATCTGTCAATGCCAGCGCTGGCTGCCGCGGTAGACGGAGAGGCCCTCGCACTCGGCTAAGACGGCGGTGCTGAGGGAGGCCAAGGGTCGGTGATCCGAAGGGTCTTTCGGCACATCTCACGGGGTCAGGGGCCGACCGAGAGCGCCGGTGGGAAAGGGAACGGGGGGTTGGAAGGTCTGTAGGGCCGTGTTTGTGCCTTTCGGGAATTTGAGGCACGGGGCGGCGTAGCAGGAGGTCACGGGGCTGATGTGGGCGAGGGTGACGATGAGGGAGACAAGGGAAGACGTTACCTTTTCCATTTTAGCGGCTTCGTGCGAGACACTGAAATGGACTCACAAGTTGAAAAGCGGTTGTTTCGGCGTGAGGTATGAGAAACTGTTATCGTTAGCCAAGGTTGGTGCGACTGGGCACTTACAAGAGCGGTGGATGGCGTCGGGCGGTGTAGCTCGAACCGCTAGGTTGCCGACGGTAGACGATATACACTTGCTGGCTAAACCTGTCTGTAAATGATGGTGATGGACATGGGCGAGAAAAGACTGTACAGCGGGAGGACGGATGACGTATATGTAGACCAACCTCGGAGCTGCCTTTTGTTCCGAAGACGCGAGCTTGCAGCGAAAGAAGAAAAGAAAAAGGGGGGGGAAGTGTTCAATGAGCCTTTCACCTGCCCGAGGACAAGGCGGCCTCGCAACTCTTTGTGTCTCTTAGTGACAAGGACATTGTACGCAGGCAAGGCATATACATACCTACGACTAATACTACAAGCGTGTTGTTGGACTTCTTTTGTGTGCTCGAAAGGTTTGCGCATCAAGACTGGGCATGAGCAAGTCGTAGACTCGGCTGTCACTGCATGTCCCGGGTGCTACAACAAGTGTTCAAACCAGGACACAATGCGCCTCATAACGGGGTAAGAGAACAACTCTAATGGAAAGGGGGCGACTTGACTACTTGGTCTGAGCACGTTTATGCTTCTTAGATGCCATCGTCTTTTGTCTCGGGTTGCTTTGGACCCATCGGCTTACACGGTGCTTTGACGCTCGACAAGTCGACCCTAGGCCAAACCGAGGGAGGCAGTAAATTGACAGAGAAGAGTACCCAAACGACTCATTCATTTGTTCTCCAATGTGTTATTGCATTGAACGCTCGACCGCGGTTGAAGCAGTCTTGCTACCCTAAAAAGTGCCGAAGTTGAGAACGCCACCCCAACTCCCCCGCCTCCAGTAAATTTTGTTTTTCCTCCCAGTGATTTTAGTGTATTTCCGCTTTAAAGCAACGCCTGTGTTGAAAAAAAAAAATGCAATTAGATGTCCTTCAAGGCCACCCTTTGTCCCTTTTTGTGTTCATGAGCCATGTTAAATGTCATGTGCGACCGTCCCTGAAACCTTTTGGATCGTCCCACGCTTGATCCCCTGAACCATTATTTGTTGAACTGGGCCATTGTCATGACCCATTGTGGTATAATCCGTATCCTCCCTTACAGGACCGCCACGACGCTCCCTGGCATACGTGACCGCTGACTGCTGGCACACATGATTTAAATGCCAGCGTCGACACGCCAGCCCTCAACAGGGAGGGGGAAGCTAGCGCTCCAGGCAGCAACCTCCTTGCGGAGGTCGTTGATCTTGGCAACCTGGCCACCGGCAACCACTGCCTTGAAGTCCTTGAGCTTGTTGGCCTCCTTGGGAAGGGAGCCCTGGACCTCCTTGCAGATCTTGATCGACTCGTCAATGTAGGCGGCGACGCGCTCGAAGTCGGCCTCGCCGAATCCACGGGATGTCATGGCGGGGGTGCCGATGCGGAGACCGCAGGGAGTAAGGGCGCTCTTGTCACCGGGGATGGCGTTCTTGTTGCAGGTGATGTTGATCTGCTCAAGTACGGCCTCGACACGGGCACCGTCGAGGCTGAACTGGCGGAGGTCGAGGAGGACCATGTGGGAGTCGGTACCATCGGCGACGAGCTTGTGGCCGAGGGCCTTGAACTTGTTCTCGAGGGCCTTGGCGTTGTCAATGACCTTCTGCTGGTAGGCCTTGAAGTCGGGGCTGGCGGCCTGCTTCAGGGCAACGGCCAGAGCAGTGATGGTGTGGTTGTGGGGACCGCCCTGGTGGCCAGGGAAGACAGAAAAGTTGATGGGGTTCTCGAGGTCGTAGAGGGTCTCCTTGCCGGTCTTGGGGTCGACGGAGCGGACGCCCTTGCGGAAGAAAATCATGGCGCCACGGGGGCCGCGGAGGGACTTGTGGGTGGTGGTGGTGACGATGTCGGCGTGCTCGAAAGGAGAGGGGATGACACCGGCAGCAATGAGACCGGAGATGTGGGCCATGTCGACGACGAGGTAGGCACCGACAGAGTCGGCGATCTTGCGCATGCGAGCGTAGTCGATCAGGCGGCAGTAGGCGGATGTACCGGCAACGAGAACCTTGGGGCGGAAGAGCTGAGCGTTCTTCTCGAGCTGGTCGTAGTCGATGATACCGGTGTCGAGGTTAACGCGGTAGGGCATGGTCTCGAAGTAGGTAGAAATGGCAGAGATCCTTTAAAGCGGTCGAAAGTCAGCATAAGCCACCCAAACTGGAACCGCGACGAGCATTCCCGAGAACTCACTTCTTCTGGGGAGTCTGATAACCGTGGGACAAGTGACCACCGTGGGGGAGGTCCAGACCCATGAGGCGGCCGTGGACGGGCATGATGGCCTGGTAGACCTGGAGGTTGGCAGGGCTGCCGGACAAGCATTGAACGTTGACACCCCACTTGGAGGGGTCAAGGTTGAAGGCCTTGAGGGCACGGTTCTGGCAGAGGATCTCAATCTGATCGATGTGCTCGTTGCCGCCGTAGTATCTGGCACCGGGCTGGCCCTCGGAGTACTTGTTGGACATGGGGGAGCCAAGAGCGTCGAAGACAGCACGGGAGGTAACGTTCTCGGAGGCGATGAGGATGATGGACTCGCGCTGGCGCTTGATCTCATCCTTCTGTAGGAATTGGTTAGAACATTGTTCATGTCGACATTCAAGGCATTGGCAGAGCAACATACCATGATCTCGGCGACCTCAGGGTCAGAGTCGATGAGCGACCTCTCCAACATCTAGTCAATTGGGTCAGCATACAAGAGTATTCTCAAGAGTAGCGGGGTAGAACAGGTGAGCGTACCTCCTTGTGGGAGACGGGGAGGGAGTAGGTAGAACCGTTGGCAGCCATTGTGAAGTGGTGTTGCGAGATGCGGTGGGAGAGGATTGAGGAGAGAGAAAAGGATTCACGCAAACAATGACGGTGAAGAAGTATAAGTAGAGAGGAGGAGAGGGAAGCCAGCAAGCCTATGAAGGAAGGGAGGGGAAAAAAAAGCTCGGGAGGAAAAAAATCGGATGGCCGCATCCTCACGTTGAAGTGGTGGGTGGGGTGGCGGGGTGTGATTGGAGGGGTCCAGCTGGGCGACGAGTGCCCCTCACCAGGGCATCAAGCTGTACGGTTTGCGACAGTGCTGAGAGAAAGTGAGCCTGCGGCGCCGGTAGGCTGTAGTTACTAGGTAGGTACCTAGTGGACGCGGTAAAATGGGTGCAGACGCTAAGAGAGAGCGCATCACATCCCTACCTCATATCCGGTGGGCCCCTCGACTCCTCCGATTCTGGAACGGTCCCACGAGTCATCGAGCCAACGGTCGACATTTTTGCTGTCTTGGCTGTACGAGAGCCGGAGAAGGGGGGAGTCATGACCGTTGTGCTGCTCGTACCCCTCGATTGTGCGTCTAATTAGGTTCAGTTTTGGCTTCGGCTGAGTCGGACGTTTTGCTTCGGGGTCACGGTCATGACGATGGCGACGGTGATGGCAACATGGTCGGTGTAGGCAAACAGGCTGTGTCCCAATGGTGGAATGTGAATTGCATACGCGAAATATTTCCCAACCCGCGCACTCTTCACAATGGCGGGGATTCTCGCGAGGTTTCCCCCCTCCTTCGCTAGCGTACCTAAGGAGAAAAACCACAACAGAGCTCCAAGAGCCATAGATAGACCCGAGACAGGGTTGGGTACGCGAACCAGGACCGGAAAACCCTATACGGCATCAAATTCTGCATTAACCCGCAATAGAACTCTTCTGCCTAACAATGCGTCCGGTACTCGAGGCAAGTTTAGAGGCGCAAATATCAATCGCTCGAAAACGCGCATCACAAGGGACATGCAACGGGGATTGCGATGTCGGCGAACGGTACAGGGTCCCTACCTACAAGAGGCCCCAGGGATGTCGCGGTATTGTAACCAGATTACCGTTGCAGTTTTCAACGCTCATTTCGCACAAGGTCCTGATAGGCCAGTGATAGACCGCAACTCTAGATACTCCTTGTTGGCAGTCTTTTCAAGTCCCTACTGAGTACCTAGGAATGTATCGGGTAGGATTACCCAGGGGCTTTAGTCATCAAGTCTGTGTGGACTCTGCACCCCTTCTTACGGAATAGATACACCCGAGTTCCGAGACGCTCGGGAATGCGGCCTCAGGCATCGAGGCTCGGGCAAACAAATGCAGGAACCTTAGCTTCCAGGCACACCCAGATGCTTCGCCACAACGGGCTCAGTGGGAGCCCATCAGGAGAAGCCCAGCTCCTTTGCGGGAAGCTAAGGTCCGTTTACTCTCCTACGTAGGTACCCGTGTGAGAAGGAACCTACCTAAGTAGGTACCCAAGCTGCGAAGGTAGGTAGGTAGGGTAAGGTAGGTAAGCTAAGGTGCCACTATCTCAACTGCGGAAGAACAAGAGAATCTCGCTTATCTGTCACATGAACCCTCTCCTCACCATAGTCCGCGATGTCCGGCAAACACACAATGGCCATCATGTTCATCGGCGTGTAGGTCCTTAACGTCAGTGGTAATTGGACAGTGCATGCAAGAACGCGAAACGCAGACGGACTGGGTAAGGCAGCCGGGACACGCGATCAGACACGCAAGCTCCGTCCTGGCTGCCTCAGCACCCTGCGAGTGTGTGAGAGCTGTTCGGAGCTCTGGTCACCTCGGGGTTCCAATGAGTTGCGCGCCATCCGTCGTCCAGCCAGCAGATAAGTGGGGCATTGGCAGGTAACCCCAGCTTTGATAGGCGACACATTAGGTGCGAGCGCCTATCGGTCGGGTGCACGTCATGGTCCTTCGTTCCTTGCGGACACGGGTGGCAGGCGCTGTCACGGGGCACAGTTCCAGGTTAGACTGTGCCGTGGTAGGTATCCGTCCTTGCGTACCTACCTACCTACCTACTTAATAAGTACCGACGCCGCCGCCCCAACTGCCGACTTCCCCGTCAACACATCATCACCCACCATCCCCATCCGTCCCATCTCGCCATCCCCCAGTATCGCCAACACGAAGACGCAGGGCGTTGAACACACATTATAAGCTGGGTCATCGAGGTCGACAGCTACGATGAAGAGCACTCTCCTCACTGCGGCCGTGCTGTTGGGCGCGGCCCAGGCCGAAGTCCACAAGCTGAAGCTCAAGAAGGTTCCTCTTGAGGAGCAGCTGGTATGCTAGTCCATCCCATCGCATCTCATTGCCCCGTATGCTGACCGTCGTTATCGCAGAACTCCGTTCCCATCGAGCACCAGGTCAGACAGCTGGGCCAGAAGTACATGGGCTCTCGCCCCGATAACCATGCCGACGCCATGTTCAACCAGAAGCCCGTTCAGAGCAACGGCGAACACCCCGTGCCTGTCAGCAACTTCATGAACGCTCAGTGTATGTCAAGCCCGCACTCTCGCGTCTCATGGCACTATGCGACACTCTAACACTTCTCAACTTAGACTTCTCTGAGATTTCCATCGGAACCCCTCCCCAGACCTTCAAGGTTGTTCTGGATACCGGAAGCTCAAACTTGTGGGTGCCGTCCCAGCAGTGCGGCAGCATTGCCTGCTACTTGCACACCAAGTATGACTCGTCGGCTTCTTCTACCTACAAGTCCAACGGCTCTTCTTTCGAGATCCACTACGGATCTGGTAGCTTGACTGGCTTCGTCTCCCAGGATGACGTGTCCGTCGGCGACCTCAAGATCAAGAAGCAGGACTTTGCCGAGGCCACCAGCGAGCCCGGCCTTGCCTTCGCCTTCGGCCGTTTCGACGGCATTCTCGGTCTTGGCTATGACACCATTTCCGTCAACAAGATTGTCCCTCCCTTTTACAACCTCGTCAACCAGAAGGCCATTGACGAGCCCGTCTTTGCTTTCTACCTCGGCGACACCAACGAGGAGGGTGACGAGAGCGAGGCCACGTTTGGCGGCCTTGACGACTCTCACTACGAGGGTAAGGTCACCTACATCCCTCTCCGCCGCAAGGCTTACTGGGAGGTTGACCTTGACGCCATCTCGCTCGGCGATGAGACCGCTGACCTCGAGGGCCACGGTGCCATCCTCGACACCGGTACCTCCCTGAACGTTCTCCCCTCCGCTCTTGCTGAGCTTCTCAACAAGGAGATTGGTGCCAAGAAGGGCTACAACGGCCAGTACTCTGTTGAGTGCTCCAAGCGTGACGAGCTCCCCGACATCACCTTCACCCTTGCTGGGTACAAGTTCAGCATCTCTGCCTACGACTACGTCCTGGAGGTATCTGGAAGTTGCATCTCCACCTTCCAGGGCATGGACTTCCCTGAGCCGGTCGGCCCTCTCGTTATTCTGGGAGACGCCTTCCTTCGCCGGTGGTACTCTGTTTACGACCTCGGCAAGAACGCCGTTGGTCTGGCCAAGGCTAAGAAATAAACGCCTACTCGCAAACCCTTTCCTTGAGAATACGTCGACTACTTGAAGCTTCATATTCAGGGCGGCTGTAATATATTTACTTAGCTAGTCTGGACGCCGGTGTGAGAATACCATTAGTAGCATCGTTCTATGCGATAATCGTCTGTTTCTCCGAGTGACGTGTAAGATGTGGAGCCAGTGCTATTGTTCCACCTGTCGCAATGCTAGAAATTTGCAATTCTGCTGTTTCGAGGTTCAGTGACATTGAACCTAAGAGACGGAGCTGGCTCAACCATTTGACTGGGTGGTGTTCCCCGATCGACAAGATGTACATCGTATCAGCAAGGCACCATGGCGTCCCCAGGGACCAAGAGTACCTTCCCTAGTTCAAAGCCAGTCCCTACGCCATCACGTGAAACGACCCACTATATTTGACCAATCAAGTGCCACAGTTCTCCAGCGCCATCTTAGTTTTCGAACAAGACAGGTAGGTGCACACTCTCCCAGTCGCAGCCTCCCAACAACACCCAGGGAATTGCTCCAAGAGCGCTTGCAAGGCGAGAAAAAAATCGTAAAACGGCGACTTTGATGGACCTTGGTCACTTTTTAGGTCACTTTTCTTGCCTTTGAGTGTGTTCTTGGATGAAAAGGCTCGCCCTCTACGCGACGCTTGACGAAGAAAAAATAAAAGGGTTTCCAGGTTTGGAGTTCCACCAAGACGACCGACCGACGAACCTCGCGCGTCGCGACAATCCGCCCTCCACTGGGCTGCTACCTGCCACCCACCCCCGTCGCTCCGCGCAACATCGACGGTCACGAACGCCCAGCACGCCCCTAGCTCCGCGACCATTCTGATCGATAACGACATCACCACCCACAACGCACGACGACACTTTTCACAATGGCGCAGCCGGATTCGGTCCAGGCAAACGGCATCCCTGGACCGGACCACGCTGAGTCCCCCCAACCTGTTGTCCCTATCAAGAGGAAGCGCGATACCGACGATGATGGCGAGCAGATGAGCACCGATGGGCCCGAGAAGATGGAAGTCGAAGGCGAATTGCCAAAGGAGGACCACAAACCCCTCATCAAGGACTACTTCACTGTCCTGAGCAGGTATGATCGCCGCGTCTCCTGCGCATACATCCCTCCATCATCGCCTCCAAAGCACGATTGTACTGACTTGAAGTTCCCAGTTTCGATGCAAGTCCATCAATATTGAAGCGTCGCCTTCCCGAGCCCGAGCTTGAGCAGCCCGATGCGAAACGTCAAAAGTCCACCGAAAGCGCAGCTACCATTGCAGACAAGGTCACCCGCGACGCCTACTCGCATGTCGACGAACTTGCGGCAGATCTTGTTGAAGCTGTCAATGATCAACTGCGAGAACTCCAGTCCGCCGATTGCAACGTCGATGCCGAGAAGAAGAACATCGATGGCGTCGCTGTAGCACAAACTAAAAAGTTCAAGGATAAGGCTATGGACCTGCTCCGACGTGAGATATCCTACCCACGCACCGGTGTCAATATCACCAACGCCAAACCGGACGTGGAATCCGCCCTGGATAATGCTGTACTGACGGTTTTCGGCAATGCCCCTCATGGCAAGCAACTCTTTTCGAGTTTACCGAAGAAGGCATCGGGCAAGGAGGGTTCCGCTGCAATGGCCCCAACATTCGACCTCCCACCTGGGGTGTCTACTTCTTACGTCGTTCCATCGCGACAAGTTGAGAGAACGGCGACACTTGGGGACCTCTTCACTTCCAGCCGGCCCCTTCCTCCGCTGCAGCCGCCGAAACAACCGAAGCCAGTGGCCAAGGGGAATGTTCTCGGGTTTTACCATCCCGAGCCGGCGCAAAAGTCCAAGTACTTCAACGATTCGTACTCAAGCAAGAAGTTGGCGGTCGGTTACTACTTGGACTACACCAACGCAGCACCGTCAGCCAAGACCAAGACGAGACAACGTGAGCGGGCACAGAGCTTAGCCGGTCACAGGCCCTCCTCGACTGAAGTGGAGGTCAACGAGATGGAATCGCTGTTCCGTAGCGCCTTTTCCAGCTTCGCTCCCTGCAGAGATGACTCGGGCTCCGTCGTTCCGTCTAGCCATGCCGGCCGCATGTACTGGCAGCTCACCGGCCAGCGGAGCTTCAACCGAATGATTGAGTCTGAATTGCAGGAAATTGCCGACGAAGACACGACAGAGAAGAGTGTCGAGAAAGAGCCTGCAAATGGACAGGTTGATGAAGAGTTCGTCAGCGAGGCAATTGAGAAGTGGGATGAGTGGCTGGTGGATCCGGCACTGCAAGACATGAACGACGTTCTGGCTAAGCCCAAGGACAAGGACCCCGCTGACAAGGAGGTTGATGACTTCCTCGATGAGGTCACTGACATGATTGAGACATTGCTATCGTACCAGCGCATCCGCAACCTTACGCTACCATCGTCCCAGAATCGCTACGCGGGCGACCCCGTCAGTGGCGACCTGCTGTCTCATGGTGCTGTCTCGACACCGACGGAAGAGGAGACTGCGACGTACGAGGCACTGAGAGCACAACTGAGTCTGATCATCAACACTCTGCCCCCTTACGCGGTGGCTAAGCTCAACGGTGATCAACTTGAACAGCTTCTCATCAGCACCAAGCTCGAGGTCCGCACAGATCAGTACAAGGGTGTCATGGAGGACGATGCCGGCTCACAAGCCCGTATGCGCCAGCAGCAAAGCGTGGCTACCGCTGCACCTCCAAACCGACCTGCCCCGCACCGTACGCCTAGCGCACCCACGCCGTACGGAACCCAGTATGGCTCCGGTCAGTACGGCACCCCCACACGGACGCCGTCAATTGCGCCGACGAATTATTACCGACCGGGTCAGCAACCGGCAATGCCCCCGCAGCAGGGCTCTGTCCCGCGGCCTGGTGGCGTGCCGCACCAGATGTCTCACACACCACAGCCACGTCCTGGCCAGCCAGGCAACTACCGGCCTACTAACGGATACACTAACTATGCACAACATGTCGGAAAGGCCCAAACACCGTACGGCCACCAAGGGGTCCAATATGGATCCCAACAGAGGCCCACGCAGTACCCGGGCTATCCAGGAACACCTCAACACGGCACGCCCAACGCTCGTTTCCAGCAACCGTACCAGCAGTCATTCCAGCAACAGCCGACTACGCCGTCTCAGGGTTACGGTGGCTACTATCCCAATGCCTCCAACATGCAGCAACGAACCATGTCGCCCCAGGTCCCAGCCGCCCAATATCAATCGTCGCCGACGCCCCACCAGCAGCCACGGTACTACGGTTCGACTCCACACCAAAACATGCCTGGCACTCCCCCAATCAATCGTCAGCAATACGTGAATGGTAGTCACCTTCCTCAGCAGCCTCTAAACTCTCTAACACCTGGGTACAACGCAGCCGTCGCGAGAGCAGATCAGCAGCGCCTACACGCAGAACAAGCGAGGTACCGAGCCGCGGCGCAACAGACGAGTGCTGCCTTTGGAACCATGATACAAGGGACACAGGAGGGCGCGATGCCCCAAATCCCCGGCGATGACCCCAACTCCCAGGGATCTCCGTATAATGCGGGCATGAGAGCCCGCATGGTTGCAGGCGGTACCCCGAAACCTCAGAGTCCTGTAGGGAAGGCAACTAACGGCACTCCACCAATTCCTCACAAAGTGACGCCAGTGCCCATACCGGTCATACCCCAACAGCAGCAAAGGAAGGCAGCTTAGCAGTCTGTGGACCCTTTTCCGTTGTCAACGGTGTCACGCCTTGTCTCGGGATTGCAGGGTATGGCGGGAGGGGCTGAGGCGCTCAACGGTACCAGGGCGTCGCCTGATGGCATACCTCCATCTTGAACTACGGCACCCGCAGGGATCCATCTGTGCAGGCTCGATAAAAACCTACCACCCTCTCTCTCGCATCGGTCTTCCTGCAGCTTTCTGTCGCAAAACGTCGATTTCTATTTCTCTCAACGGTGTCTGAATAGCAAGGGAGCGGTCTCATTTCGGAGTTGGTCAGACAGGACCCTTTTCTTCTAGTTGCGTCTACAACCCGGAGAGGCAAATTATTGTACCATTCGAGACGAGGTGGACTAATTCATGCTGGGTGGAAAGGCAAAGTAAGATGCTGCTACAATCCAGCTCCTTTTAGGACCACGTGCAGCATGCTTGTTATTGGCGTTCTGGCTCTTGTGTTATTAGAATTCGTGGAGGAGCGTGGTATCTCATAGATGATCGCCCGAAGGGCGTATTTTGGGTGTCGAGATGGTAGCTCAGCACAAGTGGTGTCGCTGCTGCATCATACAATCGGGTTTCTTTTCCCTCCTTTCTTTCTCTTCTTCTGCTTTTACGTTCACATGCACAGAAGTTCTGCAACTTGCGTCAGTCGGGGGTTGGTTCATGGGGTTGTCGTCTTTTTGCCCCTACCTCGAGGAGGAAGAAAAGAGTTTGGCCCCGGTGTATAGAGTGGGCTGAGGTGAGCCAAGCGCTTTGCATCTTAATCAGAAGGAACAAAATTCACGTCGACGAGTTGTGTGCATTGATTTGTGTGTGGTGTCAGTATAAGTGAGATCGTCAATCAACTTGATTCCCTTTGACCTGAAGGTTTGCTGACAGCCCGTGGTGTTTCGGTGCCTCGGACAGCTCTGTATACAGCGCCTGCCCTTCAAAGCCCAAAACCTCGTTTCGTTTGTCTCTTCTGAATTCAGCTTTCCAAAGACCCGGCTTTGGAGCTTAAATTAAGGACTGAGTAGACTAGAACGGTAGTCTTCGTAGGGATTGGGATTCAGTTGATGAAGCCAAAGGCAACACCCAAACGACCAAGCCATCAGCTACCTACGTAATAGTTGGCCGTTTTATTCTATTTGCTCTGTGTTTGGATTCCGGAACCATCCACAGTCGCGCTGCATCGGACAGTGTCAGCCACCTCGGCAAAGATGACGGTAAGGCAGCTTAGTATTGCAACAGCATTCTGGGTCTGTCAACCACTTGCTCCTTCTTGCCGGTCAGCCCGAGTACACATCTAGCGCTAGGATTATACCTTTGAGGGGCAGTATACATGGGGAACCTAGCTTACATTGCTAGACGTGGCTTTTGCCACCTTAGGCGGCTGGGTCCATGCTAGAGACTCGATCTTGGGGCATGTGAAGCGGTTTATAGAAAAGATTAGAGGGGAAATACCAGTGATGTGACTAAAAGGAACACCATCCCCGAGATGTGTGATACGTAACAGGAATGGTTTGTTATCTCGGTCACAAACTTGGCAATGTAGTTGTCGTCTGGTCTTGTTTTGTAAGAACGGAACAACCAGGCTATGCAGCTCTCAACGGCAATAGAAACTGAGTTCCTGGGAACCACGAGCTTGTCTCGTTGAACTGGAGGCAGCCTCCAAAAGACAGCAATGACGACTTGCGGGCTTTTACTGAAACCTCACGACCTGTCGTTTCCGTCCATTCTCTGATTCAATCCAAATCTTGAAGTTCGTCATCCAACCCCCTGTACCCTTTTCTTTGGTTATCTCCTCTTTTTTCGCTGAAAGTATAGTGAATGTAATCTGAAGTTGGGGGAAAGCTCGAAAATTCTTCAGGCTGTTCGTTCTGTGGCTCAAATTCACTTCCTACCTCTTCCAGTCTCCTTAAGTTCGTCCTACTATATCTCCCTTCACATTTTCTTCTCGTCTCCCTTTTCAAACCCAAACAGTTTCTGGCTATCTGTGACCTCTCTTCTCGTCATTAATCAAATCTCCAGTCACAATTTCTCCTTTTCAACTCATCCCAGCTGCTGGACAGCTACCATTCTTTTTCATCTCATTTCTTCTCCGATCAATTTTCAGGCAACCGACACGATGGGCTGTTTCATTTTGACCTTCCTCCTCGAGAGCAGCGCTTTCGCTGACCTACACATCATCTGTACTGGTTCGGACGGAGTCGAGAAAAGGTTTTCGGTGCATAAAAATATCGTCTTCACGCAGTGCGCGAAGCTAAGAGACATGGTCAACATCAGCCCCATGGTATGTTCATCTCTCCCATTTGTCTCACCTTATGGGCTGACATCGAGGAGAAGAAAGATTCAAACGGCGTTGAATTTGCCCACCTCGAATACGATCCAGTCATATTCGGCGCCATCGTTCGCTTTCTCTACTCCGGTGAGTATGAGGCCGAGTCACAGCCAGCGATGCGGGAGCCAGGCGAAAGCGAGCAAGACCTTGAAGACGGCCCTCAATCGCTCTACTACTCCCTCAATGCCCTAAAGCTGGCCCACGAGCTCGAAATCCCCATCATGTACGAGCAGGTGGCGTCGGCGTTGTGTTGCTCGGCAGAGTACTACACACACCACGTCGACTTCCCCGGCATGGTCGATGAGCTTTACAGCACGTGTGACCAGCACACACAGTTCGACAGGTGCCTCAATAGAATTGCTGGAGTGATTTCAGAGCAGTCTCATATCGACAGACGTTTTAAAGGCCGTCTTTCACCAACCATGCTTAAACACACACGGCTTGCTCTCGATGTCATGGAAGCGACGTTTGAAGCTCTCGCGGAGACTAGACGGGAATTTGTTCGGGCACAAGAAGAGATCTCAGACATGCTCGCTCAGGGCTTCGTACGAGACGAGTTCTGGGCCCAGGTGGAGAAGGAGCGTCAGCGAGACAGAGAGATGAAGCAAGACACAGCTGACGGTTTCGAATACCAAATGGTGCCTGGCAGCCTCAAGAGGAGTCCTTTCTCCAAGGAGAAGACCGGGATGGCACGAAGATGGGAATGAAGAGTTTAGTTCTGTTACATGCGTGTCAGTTGGGCACTCAAGAAGCACGAACGCACGGTAATCGATGTTTACGAGAAGGGCAATCCCCAGGCTTGATCGATGGTTTCACCATAGTATAAATCCCGTATATAGCACCTATGGAGGCATGGAGGTTTGACGACAACGGATGTCTCTTCCCTTTCACTCGTTACTACTTACACACCTTTAACGTTCACATCGTAATGACCAAACCCTTGATAGTGGTCACCGTTAATTGCTCGAAGCCGGGAACTGGAGTCTCTCTTGAACACATATTGATTCTTCATATAAAACTTGAAGGCTTGTATTCTCAAGCGAGATGGACGGGCAGGAGGCGTTCCTTACCTTGTACCATAGGGGCACACCCAGCTCAGAGGTACTAATAACTCACTTGTCTCCTACACCTTGCCAACTCAACTTCCCAGTTTATCCATAGACAATAACCATGCAACACGGCTAAAGCCCCTTTTCAATCGACGTTTCCCTATACGCCAAAAACAAAAGCATTGCAAGATGAGCGGCGCTAGCCTTAGCCCCCTTTCGAAAGGAGCAAAGGGGCATGGATAGGCAATCTAGTCTAGGTAGAGTGGCTTGGGTTCCACCAAGAACTTGGACACACTGCCGGGCTCGCTCTTTCTAATACATACGCACATACTGCTTGCTGATTTCCAGCTCGTTGTCGCCCAAGGGACTATCGTGCATGAGTGAACTTGCTTTTGTGTACTGCGGGGTATCTGTCCAGGTCTAGAACGACCTCTCTATGGTTTTTGTTTTACACGACGCCAAGACCTCTGACCCCTGATACCATGTCATGCACGGATGGCCCCTTATCCTACAACCCCCCCCAACCTTTGGTCGACGTCTTTAATCTCTCTGAGCTCCCAACGGCCGATGCCCTGGCTTCGAGACCGCTGCGAGTTTGACCACTTCGTGTAGGTTCTGCTGGCAGCCCCAGTCATCACCCTGTATGTACTCTTCCACCTCTTGGTCGGTCGGCCAGTGCACCGGCCCTCCCTGCTCACCGTGTATTTCAATTTCCTTGCGCAAAGACGCTACTACGCTCTCGTCAAGCAAGGGCTCCGCAAACGCCCGGAAGACGATGACTGCTCTGGACAGACGCCTAACATCCGCGGGAGACAAATCACCGCTGGCGGTGGGAGCCCAGTCCCGCACGACCCAGCACAGAAGCAGCACCGCCTCCTGCAGGTCGGCGACAGCCGTAAGGGTGCGCATATAACCATATATATGCATTGCCATCACGCGCGGGTCGACGGAGGGCCAGTGTGCCGAGGCCTTGGTTGACAGCACTCTCCAGGCAGCCTTTAATCTTTCCGATGCTTCTCGAACGACCTTGCAAGGCGTCTGAGGGGCTTCCCGTTCTTGCCGGGCCTTGAAAACAGGCGTGAGTATTCGCCGCCAAGAGCCATTCATGCCACCGGAAGCGTCGGGTCTCCGGAAGACGTGGGGCCCGTTGGGTATCGTCAGCTCTATACTCTGCGCTCGATAGAGTGACATGATTCCCTCGGTCTCAGGAAGCATCGCAGAAGTGGACGACGTATGTTCAAGCAAGATGGAAAGACTTGAGTAAATCGCCTTGCGTATTGCCTGGCCAAGGGAATCAAGCATACCCAAGCTGAGCGCACCGTGTCTCTCGGCCATCTCCAAGATTTTGAGGGCCAGCTTCACAACCTCAATGTCGTTATCGTGTGGCGCAGTGTTGCTAACCATAATGTTCGGCCTGCCCAGAGCAAGCACGAGTGACTCCCATGGTGCCTGGTCAGAAGCGTGAGCAGACTTCTGTCCGTATTGCGTGAGCTGGAGAGCGTGATGTATCGGGTGAAACTTGTAGTTTGGGAGATAGTCGGGTGTATTTGCCGTCCGGTTGGGCTGTAGACGGCAAAAGAAGTCGACAGTTGCATGCAGAATTTCGTGAGGTAAGTCGATGGACCGAGAGAGCCTGATCGACGGAGTTGTCGCGGGCTTCTGGTATTCTTCCAGACACCGCCTGAGAGTGGTCTTGAGTGCTTGGTCTACGCTGCTGTGGTTGATATACTCCAGAGCAGTCTCAATGTCGGGGGCTTGTCTAAGCAACCAAGCCAAGGTCCGACCCCGGATGGTCACACCGGCGTTGAACATGTGCTCAATCAATTGTGGGATACTGGGCGGGCTGATTCGCGCTTTCTCAAAGTCGCTGAAGTTTCTGTCGTTGAAAGGGAAAACTTCTCTCCCATCTCCGGGAAGGTTGTGGTGACGAGGATCGGCGGGCGCTGCTGCAAGCTTCATCATCAACTCCCAGTAGACTTCAAACGTTGGCCTCATCCCAGATTCAGGAGGATCTCTGAATACTGCCCAGGCTTCTTGGGCGTTCCGAGTTGTCCGAATCAACGCCGCCCATGTGGCTTGCTCCGCACGCAGACGGCGCGGGTAATTAGCCCTCGTGTGAATTGTTGGCGAGCCATCGGGAGCCATGCCTCCCAACACGTCCGTGGTCACGTCGATTTCCTTCTTGCTGTAACCGCCCTCTTGCATCATGAAGCCGGCTTTGACAACTCTGCTCAGATACTCTTGAGTGTCCGCTTTTTCTTCCATGCCGTCTCGCAATATTCGGTAGGGGGGCCACGAGCTGGAAAGAGTGCTAGCCGTGTCCCGTTCTGAAGCTGTTTTCGGTAACGCAAGCAAAACTTGCCTGATTGCCCGGTAACTCTCTTCCTCGATGATGAGAGGACGCTCCAAGCTGGACGACAACGAGAGCAAAATCGTAATCGCCCTCCAGTTTTGAGAGACTTGCTCGTATGGGGACTTTTTTGATGGAAGTGAAACAGCTTGTAGGACACCATTGAACACCTGACATTGAAGCTTGTATGCCTTGCCTGGATGCTGAGAGCTGGGCGGTATAGCCTTGATGTATGCCACGGAAAGATCTGCGATATCTGACAAGGCGCCAGGCTGAATTCTGCTTGCATGGACGCAGAGACTCTCAGCCACCCTATTGAACAGCAATGGGTCCAATGCGGAGTACAGGTCGAAAGCCTCCCCAGCATCGCCCCCTGCTTGTTGACCAGAGTACCATTTCCTGCAGTATTCAAGGAGTCCTTCTAGGGAGCCAGGGCTCAAGTGTGCGTTTTTGAGAAGAAGATGGCACAGAACAAATGGTGGTTTATGGCACGGCCTGCTCATAAACCTGGCCACTCTCTTGTCTGCGTCGCGCGGAACTAGAGTCCAAGCCCAATAGGATACGTCCCCCGCCGTGACACCTCTGTTCACCAAGCGGTCCAGATTTTCTGACCATTCCGCATTGCTGCATAACAAGTCTCCAACTCTTGGATCCAACTGTGGTATCTGGCGAAGTACCTGTTGCGCTGTGATGACGACGAGCTGGGTACTGTTGTTCAGCGCGAGAGCCCTAAGCCTGGCGAGCTTCGAATCTGAGAGGGTGATAGCGGGATGACGATAGAGGTCCAAGGCGTCGACAAGGAGTGTGTTGGGGGATATGGCAAGACGCTTATTCGTGTGTGGTTTTGATTTGCCATCGGGGAGATTCGACAATTCGGATTGCTGATACGATGCCGAGTTGGAACTGACCACTGCAGGTGTTTGCCAGTATGATGGTTTCTGAGCAGCGGCTACAGCCTGGCTAGACCGATATTCATGGCGCCGCGAGAACTAGTCAAGGGGAGGCCCTTGTCAGAGCTGAGGATGGAGAGCTTCTGGATCGCAGAATATACTTACTACTCGCCAGTTAGGAGCAAACACCCACCGGCCCCTGGTCAGGACAGAAGTGTGTGATCTAGAAATGGGCGGCAGCCGCATTGCCCCATCTTCGCTAGCAAAACTTCAGATTCCCAGGATTGAGATGCTTCGTGTCCAGTTGAGGAAGCTTGACAAACGTTCAATAAAAAAGAGGCCCCAGACGTGTCGCGAACGCGGGAAACTTTCCACAGTACCTATGTTATCACGTCACGTGCGATAAGGAAGCTGTAGCTTGCCGATAAGAAACAATGCCACCGAAAAGCAACGGCTGCACTGTCGCCGTTTTGTTCCAATTGATCACAGACCCTTATTTTTCTTCTTTTCTTTCTGCTAATGTAGCTGTTCAATGTCACTTGAAGCCTCAACATGCGCTCCTGTCAGCTCAAGATAGCGTCGTCACTCAGTCGTGGCCTGCACTCTGCCCGGTTTACTTCTCGTCCGCAGCGATATTTCCACATCACGACCCCGGCAAGCCTGCCTCGCAAGCGCACTTTCTTCACCTCCAATGTCTACCTTTCCCAGAACACCGGCGACCCCTCAGCGACGCAGTTGAAGCACGGAAACGATGAGCCCCCCTTGCCTGCGGTCTCCAAGCGCAAAGCCGCCCGTTCAGCAGGCGCAAAGAACTCGCTTCGCCGGGTAGCAATCATAGCGCAACGACCGGCACAGCGAGACGCAGAAGCCGCACCGGCAGAGTCGGCAGATGCGCCTGCCTCAACGTTGATCAGTGCTGTATGTGTCGCTGAGGCTTTTGATATGAGAGCAGTGTTGGATATCCTCCGGGCGCATGGATTCGACATTGATCCAGATCAGAGTGGTTTCGAAGCGAGTGAGGTGGTCCACGCGCGAGCCATCAATGGCGGAGACATCTTTGTGTTTCCCTCCGGGACAATTGTCACGTGGGCTCTGCCCCCTGATGTTGTCACGAAGCAGCTGTTGAGTGCGGCGGAAACACTGTTGAAGCCAGCCCTCCGGGAGGTTGAGGACCTGGAATACGTTGCCGACCCGAACAAGGAAACGAGCAGCATGAAGGGCGATATTGTCGTGTTAGGCACGAAGCTCGAGGAACGGGACGGCGACAGACTTGACACGACCCTTGCCAAGATTGCGTTCTCCTCCGGACTGGCCAGGAGCACGAAACTTGCAGTGCTGGAAAGCGCACTGACGGCATATTTCGAGAGTACTAGGAAGATCCCTTCGGTGTTGTCTAAAGGCTCGGGCCTGCCCCTGGGCAGAAAGTTCATCTTGCAGAAGACGGGCGAACTTTTGAGCCTTCGCGCAAGGCTCAACCACTACTCGGAGCTCACCGACTCCCTTCCCGACATCTTCTGGGATAGCCGATCTGAATTGGGCCTGGAAGGGTACTACGAACAGGTCGGGCGGGCATTGGACGTCAACGTCCGAATCCGAACGCTGAATCAGAAGATGGACTACGCGCAAGAGATTGCCAGCGTGTTACGAGAGATGTCGAGTGAGCAGCACAGTACAAGGCTAGAATGGATCATCATCATTCTCATTGCCGTCGAGGTTGTCTTCGAGGTGAGGAGAATTGTGCTAGAGTACAAGGCAGAAAACGAGTCCGAGGCCGCAGAAGCATAGGTTTATTGTTCTGGGAAGGCACAGGTGGGAAGGTAGGCAACACCAATGGCGTTGCTGCAATTTTGATAAAGATACCCAACTCAGTGAAATTCAAAGCATCTACAAGATACACGTCCATACATACACATACCATTGTGAACCCACTGTCTCTTTGGTACCGTGCTTCTCATTCATAGACTGTGACTCGATCTCAGTGGTGGTGTGAGTCAAAATATCATTCTGCGTCATAAGTAGAGTTGAGAACTCTGCATGGCTGAGATCTTTAGGATTCACTTTCTAGCAGAAACGCTGAGACCCATTGGTCCATGCCGCTGCTGCAGGAACGGTCGCTCCCCACCCTTCGGGCGCCTTCTGTGAGGTTTGATTGGCCAATCAAGGTGGATTGAGCACTCGTTCCTTCCTCGCGGTCTTACTCTTACCTTTCTTTCTTTCCCTCTCTTTTGTTACTGCCAACCCAGCACTAAACCGGCCAATTGCCGGTCTCAATCTCAAAACACCTCCTTAATTGGAATACCGCGTCTTCGTCAACTCAACCCGGGCAACTCATCCGCGAGGCTTTTTTTCTACTGTTTCTATTCCCAATCCACATCTACAAACAGACGTACGGCAAGCGACGCGACGCGCCTTCTAGCGCAACAACATCACTTACATACACACACCCAAACAGCGCATCTATCACAGTCCCCATCATTTTTGGACGTCCCACCCTCATTCACCTTCTGAGCCTTTATCCGGACTGCTTTGACTAGGTACCTAGGGCGTGTAGGAGCCACCACGATTTGCTCAAGGTCTTGCTATCAAGTGGGTTGCAGAATCCCATGCAGTTTGTGGCGCGTGCGTACCTACACGGCTCATCCCTGCGTATGTACCTCCGTTCCTGCCTCATCTCAGCTCATTTCAGTCACTTACACACTCAATAATTCATTCCAGTTGATACTGGCGAGAGAAAGCTGTACCAACACAACTCCACAATCTAAGAGCTTGATGATGCACAGCAACCGGTACGTTCCTTCCTAATTCCCGAAACAGCTTACTGATTTTTCTATCTCTTAGTCGGCATGGGTAACCCTGATGACCGCCTTCCCGTTAACCGGGAGGACGCTGAATTCTTGCTGGGCACTGAGCTAGACGAGCACGAGGACCTTGAGAACAATCTCAACGGGAACTCAGAGCCTGCCGAAAGCTTGTCTGATTACGAGGATCGCGTCACTCGCCAGCCGTCAGAGGCGCCGATTAATATAGTCACCAGCGACTTATGCGCAGCACCTAAGCCTCACGATAACGCTCGGCCAAGAGCCCCGATTCACGAGCAGACAGCTTGGGATGCCGAGGGCGTACTTGTGGGAAGCATACTTCCCAGCATTTCCACCACCTTGGGAAGTCAAATCTCAGTGGATATACCCCCGAGCACCCTCATTGTGCCCCGGTCACTTTACCGAGGTGAGGAATCCTGTGCCGAACTGGCAAGAGAATGGACAGCTGTCCAGTCCCTGCTGGAAGAGCACCGTCGAATTCACAACGGAGACGATGGCGACTACATTGAATTCGACTTGGACCAGTTTGCTGTCTATATTGGCGCCGCTCTATCAGTGGAGGCGGGTGTTGAGCAACGACAATATCCGTGCGAGATGCGATCGCTCCAACTTCTTGGACAGCCCCGATGCAGTCAGATGTATGTGGATGGCACACTGTCAGTAGGGGAGAAGAGACTTTCCATCAGGGGCGTGCCCTTCCAAGAACTCCCCATAGGCAACTATGGATCTTCAGAACCGACCGTTGGCTCTGAAATCTGGATACGCTCATGCTTGAACGCCAAGGATAAGAGCGCAGACATCTGCTACAGGCTTAAAAGCCCATCAATTGAGTATCGACGCTATTACGCCGGGTTTCTATGGGTGGCGGACTTGGCTAAGCATGTTGTTGATTACCTTTCTGAAGCTCTGGATGAGAAACGACAAGTTGTCTTCCGAGACTTCCGGTCCGCCTTCCATGTGTGGCTTGAGAAGACGCATGGAAAGTCGGAGGCTTTTGGCCGATGGCGGCGCCAATATCAGAGAACAGACTTCTGCAGCGCAATTTCTGCAAACCTCGAATTCATCTATAAGGAGGCTTCGGGTGTCCTTGGAAACGACAAGGTCAACTCGATCTACATGTGGAAGGAGATCCGCGAGTTCACTGCATACTCAAACGGCAGTAACAAGACACGCTCTACATCGGCGAGCACTCCTCCTTTGGTCTCCCACTCACCGACTTCAAGCAAGGAAGAGCCACATATCCCAAATACGTTGGTTACACCATATGTTGACCAGTTGTTCAATCATCTCCCGTGTGGTATGATGATAGAAGCCCTCAACATAAGTCCTAAAACAGAGAGGTTACGCCGAGACGTGAACAGCGCTCTTCAGCTTGAGTCAGCACTACACATTCATACGTCGGCCAAGAGCATGAACGAAGGAAGCCCCAAAACACCTATCAAGGTCGGCGACGTTATCTCTACGCCTAGGGATGAAGGTGGGAACTGGTCAAAAGAAGTTCCTATCGGTTTTGATGACGTGAACCGATGGTTTGGACTTGTACAAAAAGTCCACACGCGAAAGGATGGCAAGCAAAGTTTTGACGTCATCTGGATATACCGCCCTGTCGATACGATCTGCGGCAACATGAGGTACCCCTGGAACAATGAGTTGTTCGTATCAGACCACTGCAGTTGCATTTCGGCCAATAAGAAGATCAAAGAAGAGGAAGTGCTGGCCGCACATAAGGTTGACTGGGGTGGTTCGTCTACTACTGACGCAGAATTCTTCTGTAGGCAGACTTACCTCCACGAGGAACGTCGATTCGTTACCTTCCAAAAAGCCCACCTTTGCTGCATGCATACCCAAGCCGAAGAGCAAGAATTCCCGTACAAGATTGGAGATACGCTTCTTGTTCGTTTGAAGAGCACAGACATGGTTGTAGAGCCATGCGAATTGGTGGAACTTTGCAACTCGAAACTCGCCCTTTTCCGCCTTTTACGGCGAAGACGAACAATAACCACTGACAAAGATATACAGCCAAACGAGCTGGTATACAGTGATGAGTTGCTGTCAATTGGAGTCAAAAACATCCATACCAGATGTATCGTCAGGTTTTTCCGGCCGGGAGAGCCGATCCCCACTCCTTACGACCGAAAAGGAGTAGGGAATGCATTTTTCATCAGATATCGAACTCAGTCTGGGCAACTCCTTCCTTTGGAAGACGGTTTCTCGTCATTGCGACAAGGATTTGATCCGAGAAAGCCGCACCGTAAGCTTCGCGGAGTAGACCTTTTCTGTGGAGGCGGCAACTTTGGCCGTGGCCTTGAAGAAGGCGGTGCAGTAGAGATGAATTGGGCGAACGACATCAACCCCAAAGCCATACATACGTATATGGCAAACACAGAAAACATTGTCCACCCGTTCGTCGGCTCAATCGACGACATGCAGAGGTTGGCAATGCGGGGCGAGTTCAGCAAAGAGGTGCCGCCCATCGGTTCAGTCGATTTTGTGTCGGGGGGCAGCCCTTGCCCAGGATTCTCTCGCCTGACAAATGACAAAAATGCCCCCAAGCAGCGGAAGAACCAGTCTCTTGTGGCCGCTTTTGCGTCCTTCATCGATATCTATCGACCAAAGTTTGGGTTGCTCGAAAACGTCATGGGCATCGTGCAGCCCAAGAATAAGCGCCACGAGGACGTATTCAGCCAACTGATCTGTGCCATCGTTGGCCTTGGTTATCAAACTCACTTTTTCATCATGGATGCATGGACGTACGGATCGCCCCAGAGTCGCAGTCGTGTCTTCTTGTGTTTCGCCGCGCCGGGCTTCAAGCGACCCGAAATACCGGTACAGTCGCATTCTCACTACGTCAAGCGCAACAGGTCACTGGGTTGGCTGCCCAACGGCGAGGCAATGACCAAGCGTGACGAAGATGTCCCGACGCCGTTCAAGTTCGTCAGCATAGCCGAAGCCACAGCAGATCTGCCGGACATTATGGATGGCAAGGCAAACTGTTGTGTGAACTTCCCGGACCACAGAATGGCGTATGGCATCACAAAGGATGCGAGGGCGCAGCTCAGCGCGATTCCGATGCACCCTTATGGCCAGAACTTCTTGACAACGTGGAAAGGTGGCCAGGGCATGATGACGGCAGCTGAGAGGGCAGTATTTCCCAAGACCGGAAATAGGGTCATGTCTCCGGTCTCTCGGGCTTGGAGCCGCGCACATCCGCACAGAGTCATGCAGACAGTCACCACGACGCCATCGCCGACGGATTCGCGCATCGGTTGTCTCATGCATTGGAGTCAAAACCGGGTCTTCAGCGTCATGGAAGTCCGGCGTGCCCAGGGTTTTCTCGATCACGAGGTCATCTTGGGACAACCGAGCGAGCAGTGGAAAGTGGTTGGGAACAGCGTCGCTCGGGAGGTGTCGTTAGCTCTCGGTCTCTCATTGCGAGAGGCGTGGCTTGGTTCCTTGATCGACGGCGAAGAAGTCCAACCCACGGTTAGCATGTACCAACAGTTGGCACAGACACATGCGGCATTCGGGGGCTTCGACAGCGACCCCGAGGACGTCGCGGAAACAAATACGCCTTCATCGACGGTTTCTCGTGGAGAAACGCCTGTTTTGGCATCACCGCGGTCTCAGAAGCGTAAGTTTGGGAGCTCTTTTGTTATTGAGCTGGTCATCTCGAAGATGAAAAAGACACGACAGGGGCAGGTGGCACCAGAAAGAGGTGAACGATCCGAAGATGATGAATCTGCAGAGGCCACCCCGGCATCGGCATCATCCTCACCTTCGAGCTCGAGCTACAACGTCATTGAGCTGGATTAGAAGCGGAGAAAGAAGAGACCTTTTCGGGCTTGTATCAACCATAAGAACCAGCGACCAAGAGTTCATAGAATTAGAGACGAGTTGCACACGTGGAGACGGAGGTATATAGGATGCCACAGACGACCTGCATAGCAAGACGTGGATTGCTTGCTGTGACGAGACAGGATAGTCCATAGAACGAAAACGAAAACACCATAGATCAAGATTCGGTTTCTTCGCGTCCAGGTGATTTTCTCAAATGGGCCACTTGACCTGGCCTGACTCCTGGCGGCAACACTTGAGACGCTCGCGAAACGAAGCGAGCATTATTCATCACTCTATGATTATTTACATGTTCAAAAAAGGGAACCATGCTCAAGAGATTACGCAAAATAAATAAATAAATAACTACCCTGCTTTTCAAAGGCCCAGGATTATGGCGTGAAGGCGGCTACACGTATTAACCCCATTCTTCCCGCCTTCAGCGGATATTAAATACTGCAAATCTGCACTGCGGTCTCACTCTCACCAAAGACTGTTCCTCAGCCGGGTTGTCAACCCTTCGTCACGGTAACCGTAACTGTCTCGCGCTCCTTTTGCGTGATCGTTACAAATACCGTCAGGGTGGCCGTGGGGCCGGCGACGAGACCCGTGGGGGGCTCGCTGGGCTCGTCAGTAGGGATCGGGTTGACAATCAGGGTGTCCGTGAAGGTCCCTGTTGAGCTAGATGCGGTGATGGCTGGTGTTGATTTCGGCTGGGTAGCTTTTGGTGTCGTCTCTGCGGTGGTAGACACCGGTGACGACCCGGCCGACGTGGGGCTCTGAGTCGTCGTCGTTTCCTCCTCTGTTGTCGAGGTGCGCAAGCGTCGGCGGGATGTAGAAGTCGTAGGTGGAGCGTCTTCTTCCGTCGTCGTAGATGAGGGTACAGGGGCAGGCTCCATCGTCTTTGTGACAACGACAGTGGTGGTGAATCCCGGAGCTTGGACCGGGGAACTGGTCTGTGGACTCGCAGCAGGTGGGATGATGGAGACTGTATACGTCGCAATGACGGTGGGCGTAATTGTCGTGGTGATTTCCGATACGACCTCAGAAGCGGGCGGAGGCTGTGGCGCGCTCGTCGAGGGGCCCGGAACAGGGGCAGATACCGGCGTGCCCAGGATACCACTTGCTACCTTGAGGTCATAGCACCCAACAATGACGCCCTCGGTGTTGTTCATCGGAAGCGCGAAACACGACGTCCCCGTCCCGCAGTTCTGAATAGCGAACGCGCCCTCAGAGCCGCATATGCCGACGTTGCCCTTGACGCAGGCGATCTGGCCGGCAGTGCAGGCAGACTGCTCGTTGAGAGAGGCGAAGAGGGTATTGAAGGCCTTTGCGGAGGCAAGGTTGTTGGCGGCGACCTCGGGAGAAACGGTGGCTGAAGCGGCCGGGGTGGAAGTTCGGATTGTAGGAACTTGGTTGTTGGGCACGCCGGTGACCTGGAGTGTGGATGAGAGCTTTGATAGAGGGACGGTAGGGGAGGATGTTGCTGGAACCGAGGAGGGTGTCTCGGGAGGAGCCTGAACAGGGGATGCTGTGGTCGATGGGACAGAAGAGGAGGATGCTTCGACCTTAGCGGTGCTGGGTAGAACAGAGGCTAGAGTAGAGGATGCTCCAGACTTTTCCGCAACGTTCGTTGTAGCTGTTTCGGTTTCACCCGGAACGGGAAAGGCAAGAGAGACAGATGACTGCAGCGACACTGTCTGGGTAGCAGCGGAAGAAGCGCCTTCGGGCGGTGATAGAGGTGCGGGGGCTGAGGCAGTATTGCTAGGATACGGAGAGGATCCGTTCCGTAGGCCGGATGTGAGGTATGGCGGCAGAGAGATGGTACTGAACACGGGAGGCAGCAAAGACGGCCCCGACACTGCTGTCTGTATTGACTGGGATTGCTGGGTCGACTGAGCTTGTGTCGTTGAAGGGGCTCGGCCTTCTGGCGTGGTTGCTGGCCGTGATGCGGCTGAGGGACTGGTAGTCGTGCCATCGAGGGTCACGAAGATTGGGGTCGGGGTGGCTCCATCCTGCTCCTCTTGTGCCGTCACGGAGAGGGCAGAGGTGGTGGCGGCGTCTCTAATTCCATGTTAGCATTATACACGAGTGGACTTGAAGAGAGTAGAGACGTGCGCTGGATCTGAGGTGATGCTTGACATGACGGCAACACTGCTGGTGGTGAATGCCTTGGAAGTGGTATTCCAGTCCCTCCTGAGGCTGTGATGGGTGTTAGTGGTGGACGACGAGGCCATGTTGGGGTATACTGACAATCTCTCGGCACGTCTTACTGGACCAGCCTGCGTGGTTTGAGTGATCAGGAGGAGGACCAGAAAGTCTGTTATGCGAATGTGGGAAGGCATCGCAATGTGTGTGACGTTAAAAAATGATGTCGGCGGAGATGAGTGACTTGAAGTCGGCTTCTTCGCGCAACGAAGGTGGATATTATGAGTATAATGCCAATCCAGAAGACGCACTGTTCCCGAACCAACAAAAGAGGGTTATGATCTCGCCCGGAAACAAAAGCGCGACGATCAGCAGAGGACAAGGAACAGAGAAGGGAAAGTAAACAAGAGACAAGGAACGAAGACGTGGAGAACAAGACCGAAAGACAAAACACGAGGAAAGAGAGATAAAGACAAAAAAAAGAGAATGGGGGGGGAGACGAGAGATCAACGTCGATATGACTAGGTAGACAGTAAACACGCACAAGGGAAGGGGCAGAATTGCTCTATAACGGGGCTTGGAGGCTCGTCATATGCAAAGCATACGAGGATACAGGCCCCATCTTGTATGACTGGACCCTGAAAGAAGGCGTGGAGTCCATTAACGCAAAGGCCTAGAACCTGTAGCCACGTCGAGGCCCATTCGAGCAGCCGGGCTGTGAAGGCATTCGAAACACTTGGTTCGCGACTGGGCAAGGATAAACGGAGCAGTTTAGATGAGGGCCCGGCAGGTTGGGAACATGGTCATCCAATGCCTCTTCATCTTGCCACGGGACGGAAGCCAGGGTAAGGCTGTGGCTTAGAGATTGGGTTGCCGGATTCCTGTGTTCTGTCAAGTCTTGCCGGGGGTGAGAAGCCGTGGTCGCGACACTGGGTGGCAGCAGGCTGCGGGAAAGGTTTGGTTAAGCGCCTCGAGAGGTGGTCGATACGAGACCTCTCTGTGAGAGTACGGCCGACATGGAACAACCTGGGCGAAAACGAGACCTTCCTTTTTTTTTCTTTTTTTTTTTTTAAATGAGAAGGTAGCCTGTGGTTAGGTATGTGTTTGTGTGTTTGCCGTATTGTTCAGTGTTTCTGGACATGTCGATTGCAGACGCGCGGGAAGCTATTATTGGCGGACAGGGGCACACCCTGTCCCATTCCCGTGCAGTGCCCGCCAATCAATCGCTCAGCGCTTACACCACCTGGGGCAAGTGGGGAAAAGACCAATTGTCCGCTGGGAGGTGGCAGGATACACCCTGTCATCGTCTCTTCAATCATTGATAAAGCCGCTACATCTCCTTTCTTCCTGGTTTCCGAACTGCTCAAGCCCTGACGATGCCAAAAGTGTTCGTCCTTCTCTTCCACCTCACTATTCAGGCCATCATGGTACATACACTTGGTTATGACACAAGGAGCTACTCCTGAAAGTGGCTTGTTTCGGCTGATCATTGTGTCACGACAATCGCCAGGTCACGTCTTGACTGCCTCAGAGGCGCGTCACATAGTCAACTCGCCCCAAATATGATGGCACGCCCGAGAATCTCTCTCTTTCCACTTGGTCGTTGATGTCTTCTTCGGTCCAAGATCAATGACTTTTTCAGCAGCGCCTTGGCTTATTGTCCTTTGATCAGCCAGGTGTCGCCTGTCTTTTTGTCCTTTCACACGCGACCGGTTCCCTGATCGAGAATCGGTAAAGAAAAGACGCAACAAATCGAGAACAAGAAGAGATAACCCGCGCAATGACCCCCCAGCCTATAGTCGCATGGACTGCTGGACAAGAAACCTTATGAACTCTGCTTTGGCAAGACAAGTCTGTCCTTGGTACGGAAATTCGGCACCTTGCAACTCATCGATATTTGCTTGATGATCGTGCGATGACAAGCCGGAATGCCGCAACCCCTTCCTGCCCATATGTGAGCTCACTTCTCATGTGTTCCAATGACTTACCAGAGGATGATTACCCACGCACGTGGGCTGCACCAGTTGCGTCACCTTCCTCTCTCGTCTCATGGGCCAGGATACAGGCGGGGGCCCGAAGACGTTGAAATATGCTTCCCTGTCGTCACTTCGGAGAGCACGTTGCCCATCCCGTAGCATCCATTGGGGCGAGTGGGGAACAACCATCCGTCGCCAAGTCGCACCCCGGGTTGCGTTGCGGAGCGGCACCCTCAGGTACGGATACGCTGCGAACAAACTGTAGGCACCACAGACGAAGGCAAAAGAGCGGCGCTGCGGGAATGAAAGCCAAAATCTTCCGACCTTGGGGGGTTATAAACACAAATCCGCTGCTACCTTGACATTCTGTCCTTGGGATCTTCACCACGTTCGAGCTCACGTCCTTTTTCACGTCCTTTACCGTCTCTAGCATCAAGATGCGATCCTCAGCCGTTATCGTTACAGCTTTGGTTCAGTCTGTTGTCTCAGCTGCCGATGTCAAGAATTTCATCTACATCGTTCCCGATGGATACGGTCCCGCCTCCCAAACCATGGCGCGAGACTACGTGTCCTTAATGCAGAATGGCCAGAACCCGAAGGCTCCCGTGAGCATCCAGCTCGCAGCTGACAAGATGGTAAGATACATGGCTTTGACTCACGAGTGTTTTCTGTGCTGACGGCTGCAAAAAGGCCATTGGTAATGTTCGCACTCGGGCGAGCGACAACCTCATTACAGATTCGGCTGCCTCTGCGACTGCTTTCGGATGCGGTGTCAAGTCTTACAACAAAGGTGGGACATCTCGGGACACATCGGCCGATCAATGACTGACATGGATCAGCCATCGGTGTCAACCCTGCCGGCGAACCAGTAGGCTCCATCCTAGAGGCTTCTAAGCTTGCAGGCATGAAGACGGGCCTGGTCGTCACTAGTACCATTAACCACGCCACCCCTGCTTGTGAGTAATCCAAAAAACATCATGGTCTACGTGACTAACAGGCATCAAAAGGCTACGCGGCTCACGTTGCCGACCGCAACTCGTACGCCAAGATCGCGGAGCACGAGATCGGCTACGGTCACCCTCTCGGCCCCGTCGCTGACATCCTCCTTGGAGGCGGCCGGTGCTACTTCAAGCCGCAGTCCGACTCCGCATCCTGCCGCAGAGACGGCATCGATCTGTTCGGCTTCGCCGCGGAGAACGGTTACCACGTCATGCAGAACCGCTCGACTTTTGATGCCCTTGAGAAGGGGCTTGGTGACGTCCGCGTCCCCTACATCGGCTTGTTCAACGACGGTAAGTCTACCAAGAGACTCTTTCTCCATCCTTCTCGCCAACCACGGAACTGACAAACCCTGCAGGCCAAATGATGTACGAGATCGACCGCTCCCGCCAGCCCGAGCAGGAGCCTTCTCTCCTAGAAATGGTGGAGACGGCTCTCAACTCCCTCCACCGCGCCACCAGTGACAACGAAGAGGGCTACTTCCTCATGATCGAGGCCTCGCGCATCGACCACGCCGGCCACGCCAACGACCCGGCCGCACACCTCTTTGACACGATCCATTACAATGAAGTCATGGGCTTCGTACGGGAGTGGATCGACGAGCACCCGGACACCATGCTCATGTCAGCAGCGGACCACGAGTGCGGTGGCCTGACGCTCAACGGCTTTAACCCGCTGCCGCTGTCCAAGGTCAACGCCTCGACTGAGTTCCTGATGGAGGCCTGGGGCGCATACGCCGGGCCCGACAAGAAGGCCTTCCTGGTCAATGAAATCCTGCCCGAGTACGGGCTCGCCGATGCCACGGACGCCGAGGTGAACACGCTCCTTGCTGCGGGCGAGCTCGACATGGAGCTAGGCAACCTGCTCGCCAGCCGTGCCGGCGTTCACTGGTCCACGGACGGCCACACGGCGTCCGACATCACCCTGTACGGCTATGGTGCCGGCGAGAACGGGCGAGCGATCAGGGCGGACATGGCGGGCAACTGGGACAACACGGAGCTGCCAAAGTACATTGAGAAGGCCCTCGGCGTCGACATGGCCGAGGTCACGAGGCTGCTGCGCGCGAACGGCACGGCCTGGGTTGGGAGGCGGGATCTGAGCCAGCGCGCCGACGAGCACATTCATGGCCACGGCCATGCCCACTAGAGATGAGCGCCCGGCTTTGAACATGCAGCCTTAGTTGCAGCACATAAACATCTATTTCTGATACACGGACTCTTGTTCAGATGGGGTTTCAAACGTCGGAGGGGCCCAGTCTTGGTGTTTGCGTATCTCCGGCCTAGACCCATGTGGGTATTCTCATGCCTATAAGTTTCACCGAGGGCCCTTGTCACGCATGCACGTCATCGTCTTCATCCTTGTCTCAACTGGAGCGATGTCACATTAAAAAAGACGCAACTCGTTAGTCATGGCAGATCGTCAGCTTCATAGTCTCTATCATTTCTCCAGTAGACGCAGCAAACGCCGGCCGAGACACACAATACATCATCAGCACTTCGGCTTTTCATATCAGTTCTAGGACCGTGGTGGTCAGTGGTTCCGCCAAAATGTCTCTCCCGCTATTGGAAGAAATTCACTCGTTTCCTCCTTTTGACGCTCTACTCGCGGCGACCTCGCCCCGTTATGAATCGCGACACCATCGGATCAAAAGACATAGACATACGGCTCAGAACCGTCTTTGGGCTTGTCTTTGCCCTGGGCTACGCGCCGGTTGTGCATGAAATATACAGCTTCTTGAAAAAGAGCAGCCGCCATGCCCACCGAGACCATTATGATCATGGTCAAAAGACCTTTATCGTAGCTTTTGCTCCGGTTAGCTTCAAGCATTTTTCTCGGAGATCAATCCGAAGGAGAGGGACACTTACAACGGCAGGTCGTTGCCCCTGAAATACTGCGAGCCAACCATCAAACCACTAATGGCAGACATCACCCACATGCTAAAACGGAAAGAAAAGAGAAGCTCATTAACATTCCCCAGTCTTGTCATGTCACAGGATGGCGATAACTCACGCAATTCCAATACTCCGCTCTCCGGGGTCACGGCAGTTGACCTGCAACCAGGTATTGTGTGCTGGATGGTAGCAGACGGCAAAGGCGTTGATCATTGTCCACAACCCCCATCTCGACCACTTTCCTACGTGCGGATGGAGGCTACGAGCCACCACCAAGATGGTAAGGTAGCAGATATGTCCCAGTATGACGGTCGCTCCCCTCTTGTTTGTTCGGTCGCTAAGCGTAGCGAACGCGAAGACGACAGCCATGGCGAGGGAGGCGCCCACCGCGGCGAGGGCGTTGGCGCTGATTCGGTCGAAGCCAAGGGCCCTGGCAAGTATGGTCGGTCAGGCGCGACTTTCAACCTCTATTACGTACAAGGGATTGCTCACATAATGATCGAGGGGGTGTAGGTCGTCAACGGTGACCATGTCGAAAAGACACAAAAGGTGGACACGTAGTGCGGCCACCGCTTGTAATGCTTGACGGTCTTCCAGACCAGAGCCCAGGGGATCTCGATGCCGCGGACGCCGCGCCGGCCCCCAGTCTCGTCTACCTCCATCCTCTTTCGGAGTATGTCCTGCTGATCCGCCGTAAAGCGCACGATGCCCGCGCTCGCCAGCGGCCTCGGCATGTCAGGGGACCCTGGGAGGAGCAAGATGAGCATCAGCGCCACGACGAGCGTCGCCAGACCCTCGACTGCATCCATCTGTCAGCACCAAAACCGAGAGCTGGCTGTAAAGGGGATGGGGTTGTATCGCACTCAAGAATAGCCACTGCCACCCCGCCAAGCCTCCCTTGCCCGCAAGCTTCAGGATGCCTGACGCGACAAGGGGGCTCAGGGCGTTGCCGCCAAACTGCCCAAACATGAAGATGGCGATGCGCTTCGCCAGCTCCCGCTTCGTATACCAAGTCGAGAGTGTGTACATGGACCCGGGAATGTAGCCTGCCTCGGCGAGACCGAGCATGAGGCGGATGGCGAGGAAGCCGGCGCGGTTCTTGACGAGGACTTGGAGGGTGCCGACGAGGCCAAAGAGGAGGACCTGAAGGGAGATCCATTTCCGGGGTCCGAACTGTTATCGGCAAGTTGTTAGCCTGGTGGTTGACAGAGTCTTTGGACGCCGCGGATGGAGCGATGACTCAGGCGAGGAAGCAAGCTTGACGGGCAAACGCTTGGTAAGGACGCACCCATTGCAGAAGCAGGTTGCACGGAATCTCCAGCACGACGGTGCCCATGAACATGAGCTGGTTCCCAAGGTTGATGGTATCCTGGCCGACACCAATATCCTTTGCAAACCCGGCCGTGAGGGCGCTGGCGAGGTTCATGCGGTCGAGCTGGAACATGAGCAGGCCGAGGACAAGGAGCGGGAGGACTGTGAGGTCGATTCTGGAACCCGGTTAGCCCCATCCTCTATGGATCGACCCTGCGTGCCCGTGTAACGGTGATGGCGATTCTGTATGCATACTTCCTCTTGGCCTTCTGCTCATGTTCGACATCCCACTCGGGCTTGTCTTCGGACGCGACGACGGACAGGTCCGTTGGGGTATCACACACCATCTTGTCGTCGGTCCGCGAATCCATGACGGTCGTCGATCACCAGTATTCTGTAATGAAGTGAACGAACAAACAGACAAGAAGAGAAGAAGAAAAAAATGATCCAGCTCAGGCCAAATGGCCATCCTCTCCAACTACTTTGTCACGTTTGTGTCAGCCATCCAGGTCCCCCGGCTAGGCTCTCACGATGGCAGCCCCCGCACCGCCTTGCCCATGTTCGTTGTCGAGTTATTCCCATCAGGGCTTCAGAGATGGGCCATCGCAGCTCGGCCGTTTTGCACACCTCCGAAAATTCCAGGGTCCAGGACGTGCGCCATGATGCAGCCGACATCGAACCTTGATGGCCTCACACACTTTCGAGGACCAAGCTCACCTAACCCATATAATCGGTATTTAACCCTTATCGATAAGAACCATAGTGGACCCGATAACGCCATTAGGCGCTACGATGACCAAATCCTTCCCCCACGAGCCCCCGACACAGCGGACCCCTGGCAGGAGGAGCGTTTCTCTCTCACTTCCCTCACTGTATCTCTACGATGCATCCCTGCACGACTACCCCGTCAGGCATCTTGCAAATATGTGATTGGTCCATCTCTAGATGGTATCAGCGGGGAGCCACCCCCCCTCCACGAGTTCTCGCCAGTTGCGAGCCGAGTCCGAGTCCAGTCCAGGCAGGAAACGCCAGCGCAAGTGAAAAAGTGAGCCAGATTCACCCTTTCTTGGCGCGGCCAACTCTGTTTCTCTTGTTTTCTCTAAGCAGATCTTATTCTCTCTTCTCTCCATCTGTCTCTCTCTCTCTCTCTCTCTCTCTCACGCTTTCACGCTCCTCCAAGATTTCTCGTAGACCTGTCACAAGTTGTGCCAGAAACATGGGCGCAATCAAGAGAGTCGCAGTCATCGGCGCGGGGCCGGGCGGAGCCATCACCATCGACGCCCTGGCCCGCGAAAAGACCTTCGACATCATCCGAGTGTTCGAGCGTCGAGAAGCCGCGGGCGGTTGCTGGTAAGTCCCCCCCCTGAATTCGACTTTCCCTTCGTCATGTTGTTTTTCTCCAATCGAATGCGACGCGGGGCGACGCCGCGCTGATGTAACTTATTCACCGGGTACCTTGATGGTTCAAGATCCCGGTCAGTGTCTCTTTTGATTGGGCTTAGCTGGTTTTTTCTCGTGAAACACGGCACAATCAGGGGCGCATGTATACAAAATCAGAACGATATGGGCACCTGGATGGCATACATCAAGTCTGGTAAAAAAATACACCGCTTGGAGCGGCCGAGACACTCAGCCCACGCGGACTTGAAAGAGATAAGGTGAACAGTTGCCATCATGTAAATCAAGATATGGGATGACAGCGATTGGACGGGATGGGACGGGACCTGACCAAACAACCGCAACATGCACTGACCACCCAATCCTCCCCCCCAGGGTTGGCGACCAAGCCCCTCCGCCGCACCTCACCGACCTCCCCGCCCTCGCATCCCGCACCGCCGACCGCCCGGTCCCGATCCCGGAGACCCTCCCGGCCCGAACCCCGAAGTTGCAGACCCCTTCGCCGCCGCGCTTCACAGAGTCCGGCATCTACCCCTACCTCGAGACCAACGTTGACGCCATCCCAATGTCCTTCTCCGAGGAGTCCATTCCTGAGCTGCGCACCGAGAACTCCATTGCCCTGCACGGGCCCGAGACGCCGTTCCGCCACTGGACCGTCGTCCGGGACTTTGTACAAGGACTCATAAACCGCAACGGATACCAGGGTTTTGTTTCGTACAGCACAACGGTAGAGCTGGCCGAGAAGATTGGAGGCGAGTGGAAGCTGACGTTGAGGAGGGAGGGCGAGGAGGCGGACGAGTGGTGGGCCGAGTATTTTGATGCCGTGGTTGTTGCTACAGGCCATTACTGGGTGCCTTACATCCCCCATATCGAGGGCCTCGAAGAGTTTGAAATGTCTCGCCCGGGTAGCGTGCTTCACAGCAAGCACTTTCGTGGGCGAGACCAGTTCCGTGACAAGGTGTGCCGCTGCTTATCAATAAACACTGTTTGTGTACCATTGGACTGACTGGCATCCAGCGCGTCGTCGTAGTGGGCGCCTCCGTCTCCGGAGCCGACATCTCGGCCGACCTCGTCAACACGGCAAAGCTCCCTGTCTACTCGGTCGTGAACGGCCGCAGGGCGAACCTCTACTTTGGTGACGGCGCTTTTAACCACCCCCGAATCTCGCGCCGCGCCACCATCTCCCGCGTCGACGGCCGGACGGTGCACTTTTTGGACGGCACCTCCGTCGCCGACGTCGACAACATCGTATTCGCCACGGGCTTCACCTGGACGCTGCCGTTCCTACCCTCGGTCGAGGTCCGCAACAACCGCGTCCCGGGGCTGTACCAGCACGTCGTGTACCACCGCGACCCGACGCTGCTCTTCATCGGCGCAGTGGCGGCAGGTCTGACGTTCAAGATCTTTGAGTGGCAGGCCGTCCTCGCGGCGCGCGTGCTGTCCGGCAGGGCGAAGCTGCCGCCGGCCGAGGAGCAGGAGAGGTGGGAGGCGGACCGAGTTGCCGAGAAGGGCGACGGCATCAAGTTCTCGCTTGTGCACCCGCACTTTGAGGAGTACTTTGAGACTGTGCGGGCGCTAGCCGGCGAGCCCGAGAACGGCTTCGGCAGGGCGTTGCCGCCGTTCGACCCGTCGTGGCTCCAGGCCTTCCTTGACGGCCATGAGTTGAGGAAGAGGATGTGGGTAAGGCTGAATGCCCAAGCACAAGAGGAGCTCGAGCAGGCAAAGCTGCCGACGAATGGCTTGGTGGCGCCAACGGATAAGGGCACTCAGACACCACCAGCGAATGGGTCAGAAACAGGGAAGGTCCCCATCGTGACGACGTTTGAGGCGCTCCGAGAAGTGCAGTAGTTTTCCTGCAATCGTGTTGGAATTGATCGTCTATCGAGGAGTACTGAATATGAAGACGCGTTCGTGCCGGTGTTCTTGACTGTATGTAGTCTGCGGCAAAGACGACAGCCGCGATCCGATTTATGGTTGCTATTACGGTAGGCTGTACATACCGAACGGTTTCTAGATGAAAACGGAAGACCTATGAAGTCTTGACCTATATCTTAGCCAACCTCGAAGTATCTTACATGAAGGGAACAAGCCAGAACGTCAGTCGAGGCTAACGGTGATGGCCAAAAGCCAACGTGGTCAGTCGCGCAGGGCCAAGCAACATACCGCGAAGTCGCTGCGCTCGCTCTTGCCAAGCAAATCCCAGGTAATACATGAACGACAGATGGCTTTCGTTCCCTGTGCCAAACAGATTCGATCGCTTAACACACGTCAGCGGGGGGGGGACAACCAAGAGATCGGGTCAAGCGCTTACGCGAGGGCGCCGTCTTACATCAGACGCAACGCAGTAGCCGAGGATCAGCACCAGCTGGCCCAACATGGGAGGATTCGATTCTGCGACCCCCCCTCCCCAGAAAGAAAAAAAGGCCTGCCAGCGCATCTTCCAGACTCCAAAGACGGGCGTGTAACAAGGTGTGCGCCGAGACGGCGCGGCATGTGAAAAGGGCCAGAAACCCCAACACGCCTCAGACAGTCGGGAGGAGTCAGGCCTGCATTCGAGACTACAAGATTTCCATCATCAACGCGAGAAAGCATGGACGACCCGCAGCAGGCATCGCCGTTGCCGCAGCCGAAGCCCTCGGAAGCACCGTCAGTCTTCGGTCTGGGCCGCCGTATCAGAGAGCTCCGATTCGAGATAACGAGTATCCTTCCCGGACCGCCACTTGTACCGAAGCTCCTCGTCAGCGACCTCGTCGGCTTCTGCTTGTACGCTATGTTGGCTACCGACTGGTCAACCGTCTGCCGGAGGAAGCTCTACGAAGCGGTGCCGCTCGCGCGGACCGTCTCCGAGGGCCTCCACTGCTTCCTGGACGCATTTCAACAGGAGCGGTGGCACCGGGAGGACCACGCGCGGGAGAGGAACAACAAGTGGTGCCCGCACCTATACCAGACGTCGCCCCCGCGGCTGCGGTCCTACCGCGAGATCCTCAACCGACAGCAGGCGCTGAGGAACTGCTGTGGCGCCCAGCTGCGTAGGCTAGAGACGCGGGATGTGGTGGGGAACATGCTGCTGCAGGCCGCCCTCGCATTCTGCTGGGCCTGGGCGCTGCTCCGGGACCATCTCACGCTCGTCTGGCTGCTGGCGGCCATCGAGAACGGGCGCGCGGGGTACAGAGAGACGGTCGAGGCGTCCATCCCGCCCGCGGTCCGAAAAGGGGAGCGGACCATGCCTGTGGGACGAGGCGGCGCCGACTACGGCTTCCCATCGCACCGCTGCCTGAGGAGGGTGCAACGGCAGATCAGCCGAGGCCACAGCCTGGTCAGCAAGTTTGTGGAGCTGGACATGTGCGACGTCGGGGTCGGCGGCGGGGCCGCCTGGGACGAGACGGAGTGGCTGTCGGAGAAGGACGGCGAGATCCCGGCCGACATCGAGGTCGACGAGGGCCGCTTCCTTGTGGACCGCGTCGCTTTCTCGGCGGGCCTTTCGTGGCTCATGGTATCTATCAGCTGCGACTTTGCAACCTTTTACCTCCTCATCCTGCTGCGGCGTCTCCGGGGTCGTATCCTGGGGTACTTCTGAGAACCACGGTGTACATATTATATCTATTGGCGGCTGCGGCCGTTGTTATACCCCGGAGAATCAATGAGCAGAAAGAGTGCTAGACGTAGCAGTAGCAGCAGTAGCAGTAGTAGTCCATGACAAGTATGTATTGGGCATTATCTCATCAAAACCGTAAAAGGGGATATCGCTTTCCATGCAAACAAACGCCTTCCAATGCAAAAACAAGAAGAAAAGAAGAAAAGCCCTTGACTCAGCGCCGGCGCCGGAACTTGCTGTTGTGACCCGGCCCGCCCTTCGCGCCGTTGTTCTTCAACTTCAACCGGCGGAAGTTCGTGTGGGCCATCTCGTTCACCTTTCTCACGGCCTTCTTGACCGTCCCCACCTTCCCCGTCTTCTTCGCGGCCTTGCTTGTTTTGGCTCTTGTAGCCGACATGTCGAGTTCGTCGTCCGAGCCGGGCCCCATACCTGCAAGCTCGTCTTGCATATCATCCGCTGCTCTGTTGGCTTGCGTCTCCGGTACCGTCTCTTCATCGGACTCCTCTTCCAGTCCGTTCTCTGCCGGGCCAGACGGCCGTTTGCTATGTACAGGCTTCATGTTGACTCTCCTCGTCGTCCGCTTCTGGCCCTTCTTCTTGAACACCCTCAACGGCATTCCATCCCGTCCTGTCTGCTCTTCATCGGGGCTGTCGTATAAGGCCTCGTCGTCGAAGCCGCCCAGGGGCAGATGCACTTGGCTGTCAGCAACAAGCATGTCGTCCTTCGGCTTTGGAGGCGCTTTCGGCCGGACGACTTCGCCTTCCGCTTCCCGAAGAGCATCGAGATCGTCGGCGTTGTCCAGTTGCTCCTCTTCCACCTTCCTGAGACTCGCGACAATGGCGCTGAGGCCCCGGACCATCGGCTTTCGGGGCAAACGTAAAGGCGGGGCCACGAAGTCATCGTCCTTGGTCGGGGGCGGCTGGGTGTGTCGCTTCAGGAATGACGGGGTGCTGAACTCGAGTTTCGAAACAGTAGTAGGCGTCTTGGCACCAATCGATTCGGGGTCCTTATTCTTCAGCGGCGTCATGAAGCTATCCAGCATCTGTCGTTTGCTGGCCGACATGGGGGTCCGCCCGAATCTCGCATTGTCCTCCTCGTCGGTGGGTGTCGCACGCTTCCGCGGCGTTGTCATCGCCCTTGAATCGGCGGCTGTGTTAATGTCCTGCTTCCTCCTGGAAGGTGTGCCCAGTTCGCGCTCTACCATCAAGTCGAACAGCCCGAGCACGCGGCCGTCCCGCTGCGGCGTCGGACCGATCGATCGTGGGGCTGCAGGGCTAAATAGTGTTCTGGATATCGAGGGAGTACTGGCGATGCCGGCATCGTCAGGGTTTGACCTTCTTTTCGAGGGCGTCTCAGCATGCCTTTGTTTCTTGGAAGGCGTCGTTGTCGGCACGGGATCCTCCTTTCGCTTCTTCGATCGTAGCTCTTCTTTCGGATGCGGAGGGACCTTTCCAGAAAGGACGTCGCGGACTTTGTTATACTGCTTGTATTTTTGTGCTGCCGAAAAACAATCAGTCTTCTTAACCACCACAGCCGGCAACAAAGGCTCTGCATACCTATGTCAGCGTTGCGCTTGATGTCATCTCTGTTGGGTTTGTTCCCTTCATGGGATTTTGCCCAGGAGGTCTCCCAGCTTTTCAGTTCGGCACGAAGTTTCTGAGCCTGCGTCTCGTAATCGGCCCTCGTTTGGTCATCCATATCGAGGTGGTTGTCAGTTAGAACGCGTATACGTCATTGGAGAGAAGATGGCTTGATGGGAAGTGGTGTGATGACTTGGATAAGGTGGTTAAAGGTACATTGGGTGGGTTTTGATGTGCATGTGGAGGAACACGATTGAGACGCGATAATGGAAAAACCACTAAACGCGAAAGATTCACGGTCGCCCCAGCAGCGGATACGTCAGTGTGCATTCGCTGGACCGAACATTGGCCCCACTCCGGAGCGGCCTTTCAAGTACCTACCTAGGTACCTTAAAGTCCGCCCTGGGACAATGGATAGTCAACATCCTAGTGAAGAATTTGCTTCAAGATCAGAAAAAATACGAAAAGGGAGAACAGGTGCATCTGCAGGCAGAGCTAAGAAATAAGGTATTCAGAAGAGAGTCCTGACACACTATGGAGTATGAATAAGCTAGCAGGAGTACTTTGGTCTCAGGAAAAATATATAGAGGCAGAGCTCAGCATGGCCCTAGAGCTGACGGGCAATGTGCTGTGCTCAGAGCGTCCCCTAGGCCCTGACAATCCGGCATGGCCTCCAAGCTTCCTTGGAGCCCTCGACAAGCCTGCATATCTTTCATTTTCATGTTCTTGATAGATCAACATTAGCTACTGAGAAAGTCTTGCAACATGCCGTGTAAGATAGCAGAGGCTCAAGACATATGCTGCAACATGATATTGCATGCATAATGAGAACAACTGACGGTGTGATTTTCAAAGTTAAGACACATTGTTCGTCCGAAACGTTTTGTCTGTGAATGCGATACTTCGGCACCAGAACTGCTGCTTCTTACCAAGTTGCCTACCTAAGTAATTATGTAATTAACCAGTAAGCGCAAAAGCGGCATGTATGTCTGATGCTTGGGCACTATCTCTTCGTGGACCAGGCACTTAACCTCCGCTTACTAACAAGGGTGTGACAGACAGCACTCAATCGCAACCGGAAACTACATCTCTTTCCCATCTTTCCTCGACACGTTTCTTCTCGAAAAAATTGTACCTTTGGCATGTCCCCCGAAGCGGCAACCGGCGAAAACCCGAACCCACGAGATCTCCATTCCGTCGTCCTGCAGACCACTCTGCAGGAGATATCCTCGCGACCGACCGAGCTCCAAGACTGCTGCGTCATCTGCCTAGAAGAGATCACCGAACGCTGTGAGGCGCAACCTTGCCACCACTACAATTTCGACTACCTCTGCCTCGTGACATGGCTTGAGCAGCAAGCGGCTTGCCCGCTATGTAAGACCGAAATCAAGGAGGTCCGATATGATTTCAGCGACGCCCAAACGCAATGGAAAACGTACAAGCCACCGGAGCGACCGCAGGAAAAGCCCAAAACTGCGAGGACCTCTCCTCCGAGCCAACAGCCGAGGCGATTTTACTCACAAGCACGCCCGCGATACTCGCGACCACATGTGCACCCGGCCCGGGCCTTCACCCCTTCTCAAAACGAGGTGATTGCGCGTCGGCGGACCGTCTACCGGAACCAACTGTACTCGCTGCACGTCGGCTCGAACCGGATCTCGAGGTACAGAGACCTGACGCCACAGCTGTTCGCCTCCGACGCCGAGCTCGTCTCCCGCGCGCGCACGTTCCTCCGGCGCGAACTGCAAGTCTTTGAGTTTCTGTCCCCTGACAACGATGCGCAATCCCAGGACGCCGACCCTGTTCGGCGTCGCAGGGCGAACAATGCCGAGTTCCTCCTCGAGTACATCATCGCGATTCTCAAGACCGTGGACATGCAGGGTAGCATGGGGCAGGCCGAGGAGCTGGTCCAGGAGTTTCTGGGAAGGGAAAACACGCGGCTGTTGCTTCATGAGCTCAGAGCATGGCTGCGGAGCCCCTACATGACGCTGGAGAGCTGGGACCGTGCCGTTCAATATCCGGATGTTGCGTCTAAGCGGCGGCAACGGTCGCAGAGTCCCGGCGTTGCCGATCGGCGGGCAGAATCCTCGGGAAGCGCCGACGGGATCTATCCTTCAAGGTGGCGGAGAGACGAGCGGCGCAGGTATCGGCGCGAGCCCCGTGAGTCGCGCCGTTCACGAAATGGCGAACGGCTGAGAGAGGCCACGGAGCGATACGCTGTTGACTAGGCTCAGAGAGAACGGCCTGAACCGCCCATATGATACCCCATATTTGTTTTCTACTGTCGCAGTATTCGCGGGTCCCCCTTGTTTTTTTTTAACGGGATTGTTACGATACCTGCCTACCTTTGGCCTGCAAGCTTTAGACCAGGCGCGTGCCCCACCTCACTCACCCTTAGTAGGTAATGGAACCTCGCACAACAGGGGTCTATTTACAGAGTGTACGCCGTAAAGTATTTGAACGAACAAGACAGGTCTTTTTAAGCCGACTCTACGACTCATGAATTGTAGCGCGGCGAGCTAAGTGTAACGCGTCGGAACCGCTTTCTCCCTTTTCTCCTGAGTGGAATGTGATTTCGCTGATGATCGACGGCGCTGAAGCAATGGAAACGGAGCAACTCCCTTCGAATACATTCCGGCCACCGGGTGGGGTTGATTGGTAATCACCTGGAACATCGGGATTCTGGGCGGAGTCCCGCCCGCGCTTCCAAGTCCGAGGCGATCTCATACAACCTGGGTATTTCACGTCTTTGAATCCCGCAATACAGAGCTTTACAGAACATCATCTCTCTGTTTCTCATTCTCGTCACCCTCCATCTCCCTCACTCATCAGCCGACATCTTCAACTCGAATGAATGCCGCACGGCAAGCCAGCAAAATGACCAACATCAACATCAAGATCATCTCCGACCCCGTCTGCCCTTTTGTGAGACACCCTTGCTCATGATGAACCTTTGTTGCCGAATCCACTAACACCCCCCGAAAAAAAGTGCTACCTCGGCAAAGCCCGCCTGAACCGGGCCATTGACTTGTACAAGAAGACGTACCCCGGTGGCAAGGACGACACCTTCAACGTCACGTGGTCAGCCTACTACCTCGACCCGACAGCGTCGCCCAAGGGCGTGCCCGTCAATGAGCGCATGGCGGAGCGCTTCGGCGCCGAGCGGCTCCACGTGATGCACCAGCGCATGAAGGAGATGGGTGCGGCCGAGGGCGTTAACTTCACCTTTGGCGGCAAGGTCGGCCACACGCGCGACGCGCACCGCGCGATCGAGCTGGCCAAGTCCAAGGGCTCCGAGGTCGAAAATGCCGTCATGGACTCCATCATGAAGAGCTACTTTGAGGAGGACGGAGACGTGACGAGCTGGGACATGATTGTCGACGCGGCCGTCCGTGGCGGCCTCGAGAGGGACGAGGTGCGAAGGTGGCTCGAGGAGGGTAAGGGCGGACAGGAAGTCGATAAGCAGGTCGAGGATGCGTACCGCATGGGCGTGCGCGGGGTGCCGCACTTTGTCATCAACGACAAGTACGAGGTCGGTGGTGCACAGGACCCTGACGAGTTTCTGAGGCAGATCGTGGCGGCCAAGGAAAAGAGCAGCCAGGGGTCGAACGAACAGGATGGACTGTCGTGTTGAACATTCAGAAAACCAGCCATCTGCCTTTGTTTTTGCTTGCCTGAATTCGAACAAAAAGGTTAAACCGTGGAGCTCCTCTGTCGCATTGTGGGTATCATGTCGTAAGAACCGTCGTAAAAGTGCCCCCTGACTTTCACATGTGTAGCAATCCTCCCAAGTCCTTCTCCATCGCCCGCAATCGCGCCTGCAGCTCGCGCTTCTTCTTGTCGAGCTCCCGCACGATCTCCTCCTCGGCCCGCAGATCGTCCTCTGTCATGAGGTCTTCGCCCTCGTCCTCATCTTCCTGCCCGTCCTCTTGTCCCTCGTCGCCCTCGTTCATCCAGTGGTCCTTGTTCATCCTTTCGAGGGCGGCCTGGTGCTCGGCAACCTTGGCCTCGTAGTACGCCAGCGTATTGGTCTGGTGCGCGTACCGCGACCGCAGCTGCGGAATCCGCTCGAGCGCACCGGGCAGGGCGTATACGCTGCACAGCTTCGTCGCGCCCTTGAGGAGGACGTCGACGTCAACGTCGCCACCCTTGCTGGCGGCCTGGCGCTCGCCACGACGCAGCTGGGCGTGGAGATCGCCGCCCAGCACGGCTGAGACGGCGGTATGCCGACGGGGGCCGCCCATGCTGCCGACACCACTGCGGGAGCTTCCGGGGGGCGGTCCTGTGGTGACCTCGCCCGAGGCAACGTTGAAAACGGTCTGGCGTCGGCTAGAAGCTGGTTTCGAGTCGGTGCCCTGGGAGGCGGAGTTGGATTGCGGCGGCGGGGGAGGAGGTACAGAGAAGAGGGCGCGCTCGTGGGCTTCAGTGTCGCGGATGAGAGAGGTGATGTCGGCGTTGTATAACATGGCATTTGTGAAGATTTTCGGAGGCGGGAATCTGGTGCGCTTGTCAGGAGTCCGGTCAAACGTCTCGAGGGCAACTGACTGGACTGCAGGGGAGGAGCGAAAACATACGGGAGAGAGTCGATGCCCTCGCAGGAGAGGGCGATCTGCTCCAGGTGAATTGAGAGCATTGACATGGTGGCGTCTCAGCTACAGGGCAGTTCTCGAATTGTGTGGTTTGAGCGTTGTAGGCGATTGAGAGGTATGCTGCGTAGAATTCTACGCAGATCCGTTCCGCGAATGTTGCGAGGAGGCTCAATGTTTACAAAGTACCCCACCTGCCCACTAAACAAATGGGAGGTTTGTAGTTGCTTAGCGCACGGACCAGTATTGGGGTTGCTTGGCTGCTTGGATAGGTACGTAGCTGTTCGTCCCCAATCTCATGCGCCAAGCATTTCTGCTTGAGACCGTTCATTCCTAATCAGTCCTTCAACAAGGATTGCAAACAACCTTCATAGCGACTCGGAACTTGGCCAAGTACGGTCTCGCGACTCCGTTCTGTAAGACCTCCCTCCGTAGTTACCCTTGACTTGTACAATTCGACAGAAAAGATGAGACCATTGACGGCTGCCGAGGTCCGGGGCAAAGCACAGCAGAGTTTGGTATCGAAAGTCTTCTCCTGTGGGGCAAAAGGCTGGCTGCGGAAGATATTCATATGGCCGTGGGGGTAATATTCTCTACGACAATAGACACCGACAACCAAGCCTTGTCATGTCTTTCCCGGTGTGGGAACATTTGACGCAGACCGACGCCCAGCCACTCAGCTTACAAAGACGTGGATCAAAAAGTCACAGTTATCCATAAGCAAGGCCGCAGTCTCCCTGGACGGGCTCTTTTACGGCTGCCTGAGATACCTAGGTATCGTTATGTGCCTTGCCTTTAACGATCGACTCCCGGGCTGAGCGTGCCGATTGGGCTGGGCTTGCGACGTCATACGAAATGGCTCCGAGACTCTCTCATTGGGCCATTTTCCGAGCCTCTAGGGCTGTCTTCTCTCTCACTCTCGAACGGCTTTGGGCGCATGCGTTGCAGCCTGTAATTCGGCAGCCTGCCTGGTACTGTACCTGTACAATACCTACCTAAGACGCTTCTCACATGCACCCCCAAAGCACAGTTTACAGGACCCTTCCCGACATCAACGCAAACGGGCTCGCCGCGTCTCTTGCACTGCCCAGCCCTGACTGCATGCCACTCATGCGCATCTATCCCATTTCACTGCTTGCTCGTGTTAGCCCCCACCCTCTCCTTCCCGAAAAAGGAGCTGAGGTGGTAGAGACCTGGATGGAGGAAGGCTAGGGGGGGCAACGGGCGGACAACGGCAGCGGGGCGGCGCCCTAGCCGCTGACGGTCAGCACACCCTAATTGGCAAGTCGCCCTGGTCCAGTGATCAGCCAAGAGGAGCGATGCCGTCGTCAATCCCGACCGCTTCAGCCAGCTCAGCCCGACCTGCACTTGCGCGTCTTTTCTCGGACCTCGACGATGGGTGGTTTGTTTACATCAAAGACTAGCATCTCTGGGTCTGTGGTGGGAGTTTGCTCGTGTCTCACCGGCACCTCCCGCCCCATCTCCATCCATCCTCCTTCCCCGCGATATAATGCCGCGTGAGCACCCGCTCTCCTTCCCCCGCTAGTCACTTGATCAGATGACCTTTCTGTCATCGTTGCCGCTCCTGCCGCTACCTAGCCTATCCTTTTGGCTGTATATTGTCCTCGCGATACCCGTCGTCATGGTCGGCGGTCTCTTCTCCATCCCAGGCTTGGGCGAAAGGTTTGGAGTTCGTTACCGATTACGACAGCAGAAACGTGCCAACCTGCTCAAGGACAGGATGGGCTCGACAAAGTTCCTAGGCTCCCAGGTCGGAGGGAGCTCCGTCATCAGCTACTCGTACACTGACTTTCCCTACAAGCTGCTCGCTTGGGACATCTACTACTTCTTCCAGTACATCTGGGCACTGCCGTGGATCGTCTGGCCCATCACCCCGGCCGACTCTGGCGACCTCGACGAGCTGGCCTTTACGAGAAAGAATCTCTTTTGAATTTTTATGCACGTTGTCCTCTGTGTTCTGCAGATCGTCTTCATTCTGGCCTTGCCCTTCGCCATTCTGCTGCCCATCTGGGTGGCTGGACTCGCTTTGGTCGCTTTCTTCACCCTCAACTATCTGCTTTGCCTTCTGCTCAACGGCCCGACGCTCACGTACACCTCGGACCCAAAGTATGCCCCCGAGCTACCGGAGCACGCTCACGAAAAATGGATTTTCCTAAACGGTGTCGCTGTGGGGTAAGTCGAGATACTCTTCTTTGACATCCCTATCCTCTTCGTCCTTTATCAGCAACCACCGGCTCTCCGTATTTCTTGCTTTTCTAGGCGCTGTGACTATTTGCAACTAGACCTGGGTGTACTGATATTGCAACAGGGACCACTGGATGAAGAACAACCTCAATAGGCTGGCTTTGACCTTCAAGCGGCCGATTCTGGGTATCCACAACCAGACGTCGGGGATCATCTTCGACGTTGTCGAATGTCTTATCCAGCGGAACCTGGGCTACGCCACGTACGATGTGCGGATGTGCTACCGCATCGTCAAAGAAACGCTCTACAACCCCCAGTACTCCAAGGTTGTGTTTGTGCTGCACTCGCAGGGCGGCATCGAAGGCGGCCTTGTTCTCGACTGGCTGTTACAGGAATTACCACAAGACCTCCTCGCCAAACTCGAGGTAAGCGGGCGTAATCTCCTCAACCCTGGCATCGCAGCTAAAACATACACAATCAGGTATACACTTTTGGAAACGCTGCGAACCACTTCAACAACCCCCATCGCCACGCGGCGTCCCAGGCTCTGGCACAGAAGAATCCCGCCGCCCTGACTCTCACTACGACTACGATGACACATGCAGACCCCACCAGCAGCCCCATATCGCCAGTCACTAGCAGTGATCTTGGCCAGGCCGGAAGCAAGAGTCAGAAGAGCCGGTCTGGAACCCCAAGCATCCCTAACGAATCATCGTCGACCTCGTCGCGGTCATCGACCGCGGCGCTAGACAGAGCCATCGGCCACGTTGAGCACTACGCCCACTCGACGGACTTCGTGGCGATTTGGGGCGTGTTGCACTTCTGCACGTCCTTGACTGCCGACCACAGCATGCCGCGCTTCATTGGTCGGCTGTTTGTGCGCGCCTCGGAACGCGGCGGTCACCAGTTTTGCCAACACTACCTGGACGGAATGTTCCCTCTCGCCAGGGACTCGGAGACGGGCGAGTTCATCGGGGCTTCGGACGAAAGCGAGTTCATGGAAAGCGAGATCCAGGTCGGTCGACAAGGCGACGCCGGAGCCAACGCCCGCGAGGCGCTTGAGGTGTCGTATCTCGGCCGCGGCTTCGCAAACGAGGTTGAATTCCACGGAGAGCACGTCAAGGGAAGACACAGGAAGAGGACAGTCAAGGTCAAGGATCTTTCCCGACTATGGCTGTATCGTAACGGTCGCAGCCCTCCCGAGACACCGCCACTGTTGTACACGGAGAATGGCATTGTTAGGAACGCGACTCTGTAAGGAAACATTGTGGTGCTTTAGCGTGTTAGTTCGTAGTCTCATAGATTGATACCCTCTTATTACGCTTCATTTACATCGGTCCGTTTGCGGCTGTACAGCCTTCACGTTATTGCGGTGATGGCACGAGATCGATAAGCTAAAAAGCCCTTGTGACAAGACTTTATTTGGTGACTCTGAACAAGGAGGTAGTAATGGTGACATGTCCATGTCTTAGACTCTCGTCTATACGACACCTGTATTGCTCCCTCGGGTTGTGTTACAGTCATACGCGAATTGAAAAAGATCAAAAAGGAACTGCGCGGAAATATCGCGAAATGGGCTTCGGCCTTTTGTTGTGTAGGCCTAAAGACATGCTGTTTTATGATATTGATGCAATAGTATCTCTATGCCCACCCACATCGACGAGGCGCAGTTTTCCACGTTCTTCCCCAAACCCGAACCCCATGCATACAGATGAGTTAAAGTGATCCCATTTGAATCTGCAATGTCGTTGCAGGTCGTGCTGGAAGGTGGTGCTTTGGTAAATCTAGCGCAATAAGAGTCGATACCAGCTTGGGTCGGACCCGGAGCAGCCACGGGGATGCCGACGTAGTAACTAGTACTCTCTAGCCCACATAGAAGACGCACACTTTTCTCCATTGGTGCCAAAAACTGTATTACATGCGTACAACTGATCTGACGGAGTGCCGTCGCTGCCTGCAAAGTCGCCGCAGACCACTACACTCGGCGCCTCGGCAAACTTGGAGCACATCATGTTGGGAAGAGAACTCATCACATGAAGACGCCAGTCTGGTCCCCAACCCAGGAGTCGATTTGTTGAACCAATCTAGACCCCCACGTCTCTCTTGAATGCGCCAGCGGAGCCTATTGTTTGGCCGATGCAAGTGGTTGTAGCAGCAGGTGTGGAAGTGGTGGCAGTAGCTAAGGCAGTCGTCGAGGATTCCAAGCTAATATAAGCAGGGGCGCCGCAACATCGTGATCTCAAGGCATCCCTATCGTAAAGTCCGGGAGGGTTGTTTTACAGACATCTTGTATGCCAAAGATCTGGTCCTCAAGGTAGTCTGAATAATCGGTATCTGACAGGAAGGTGGACGTGATGCGCGTGTAAAGCTGATTGATGAACCGGCCACTGCACAACTATTTCATGTGTCAGCGCAGCGTACACTAAACGATGCTCCTACCGAGAGGCAGCGTCTTACAATGTAATCTTTGTATAGCTTTGCCAAGGGAAACTTTGCTCAGGGCCGCGTTTGGCGAGTGCTCCATCTAACTTAGTACGCCAAATGACTCCCGGTAGTCGTCGCGAGGGATACACAACCACGGAAAGTTCCTGTACTTTTCGAGTATCCCCTCCAGTTATGATTCCAGTGGAAGTGTAACACCATTGCACATCTCGTCTCTCCACATCCATGGATCGCCCTCTTCATATGTTCCTAGCGGCTGAGGATAAGCAGGTCCAGTGATGATATACTTGGTCACTGTGCCATCCATGGTGGCCAAGTGCCATGTGTCTCCATCTCTGTGCTCACTTATAGTGAGCTGAAGCACCCAAGGCGGAAAGCCTTTATTATGCCGAATATCATGAGACAGACCGAGCATGGGCTTGTACACCCCAGTAGCAGGGAGGAGCTCCGCAGCAGTACGGTAGTTGATCGGAACCGTCTCGGGCGTAATCCAAAGGGGTCCGCCGTCAATATACGGCAAGTGTCCGATCAAGTCGACGACGCGTTCCAGCAAAGACCGCATCCCAGCAGCCGCAGCGATCCGGAGTCAATTTCCGGCCAGCCTCCCGGCGGAGCGCGACGCACCAGAGATAGGTCAACATGGGGTAGACTGGTAAAAAGGCGCCATCGATTTGACGATCTTGTCGCGTGCGTGAGTATCAAAGCTGTTGACCAGGGGGACGTGGGTCTGGTGGGAGGTCCTGCGGATCCGGTATCGTATACATCTGGTCACTCATCTTGGCAGTTGAAGTCGACCGAGACGAGATGAAGCCATTGGAAAGAGACTTGAGAAAGCGTCATTCTGAGGAAACCCCCGCGCGTTCGACAGCTTCATAAGCCTTCAGGGGTCAGACGAACGAGAAAAACAGAAGAAAAAGAGACCCGCCCGGGTCTAGGGCGTGATCGGTCACCCCCAAAACCAGTTCTGTAGTTATACAGTTGTTTACATCTATCTTTGGCTGTCATTGCTTGTATTAGTTGTTCGTCACTTACTCTATCATTCTCGTTACGTGCGCGTTGCTTCCTTCCTTAACTCTCTCGCCTTGTTTTCTTCATTGTCGCTCTTGTGCTATTGCCCAAGAGCTCTCACAGCTCGTTTGCCCTGCCAGATACGGAACGGCTGCCAGGAGGGCGATGTCAGTTGCTGATTCGTATCGCAAATACTACATATATGATATATTGTCACGTAACAAAACGATACAGTTAGTCACGTAGCAGCAACTAACGCCTTATATCACTTCGTGACACCCCCCCCCAGGCTAAGCAGAGCATTATGCTTAGTCTGGTTGACACTGCTGATCTAAGCAGAGCATTATGCTTAGTCAGAATTGACAGGGGGAAGCAGCATACTCTGCCTGTAATTGGAATCGAACCAAAATAGTGCCTGACCAGGCTACACGTGGGAATCGAACCCAAAAGGTCTATGACGCTCAGACGTTAATCTCTGGGGTTGTGCCATACTGGCACCAGAGCGAACTGGGCCCATAACCGTCACGTAACAAAACGATACCGTTAGTCACGTAGCAGCAACTAACGCCTTATATCACTTCGTGACATATATCTTGACCACTTCTTAGTAGCCGGGACAGACGGACCCCCGACGATGGCCCGTGTACGGCGTCGCAACAGTTGTTGGGCGGGCCCTTCTTCACTGAAATGAAACAGGCCAACAACACCTTGGTCGATATCAAATCCGATGTCCTGTGGTACCCCACCGGACCCTATTCTGATGCCTGCTCGCATGAGAAGAGGGGCGCAATTATGTAGCCTTTTGAAACCATGACTTGAACGCTTCCGAAGACGTGTTGGGAAAGGAACCATTTACTTGAGCAGTACTCTTACAGTCTGCTGCTTGCACAGACATACCCGTAACGTAATCAAAGTGCGCCTTTCCAGTTGGCCCCATATGTTTACATAACTAACAGGCCGGTGACAATTTTCGGTGACGGCTGTCCTACTGAAGGTGAGGCTCGGGCGTGGGTGGAGCCCGGCTTATCAGAATGACTCACTAACACCGCCATGGAGTGGCGGGTTGTGGGCCCTTGGGTATGTTGCCCCCTCCCCCCTCCCCTGTCACAAACTGCAGCGGGACCCTAGATATCCGTCGAATCGACCGGGAAACAATGCTCGCATGTCAAATCAGCATGGATGTGTTTTACACGTGTGTGAAGGTTTCAGTTGAAGTCTGTCATGCTATCCCTACACGTGTACTGCCTTAGATAGCAGTAGTACGGCCACACAACGGACGACCTTTGTGAATTGATTCAGGGGGGAAAAAGAAGATCCGGTCATCTCAACAGTGGCCTGACAGTCATCAGTCAGGCAAATGATTCCTCTGATTACACACCACCTCAGGCCCAATCACCGCCATTCCCAAGTCCCAACAACCTGCAAACGCGGCTTGCCGATAGTGGCGCGTGTCCCTGAGCTACCTAGTGTAGGTAGGTAAGGTAAGATACCTAGGTACCTAGGTAGAGGGTGCCATGGGTTCCTTGGCCCGTGATGACGGTGCTTGATCAACAGCGGGCATTGGCTCCGGTGTGTGTATCACCTTTTGGTGAACTTGGTACACTAGACACCATCTGAGCCCAAGGGTGGGAACAAGAAGAGAAAAATAGAAGCCTGAGCTTTGCAGCTTTGCCCACTGCATGCCTCAGCCCTGGCATCTGGTTCGCGCGCCGTCTCTAATCTTTATCGGACCACCAAAAAAAATTGACGCAAGCCGGGATCCTTGCGCCGGGATCGCACAATGGTGGGTACCTCGTCTACCATCAGTCCATCAAAAGATTCAAAGGAGCTTCATACCCTTCACAACCAGCCAAAGGGAGGGATTCCAGACGCGCCAGAGTCCAGAACGGCGACCGGGGGTGTTCTGGGTTCCATAATTAAAATTGGAAACACCCGAGCGATCTCGAATCCATTTGCCGCCATCCTTTTTTTTTTTCTCTTCTTTTCGTGGTTACCACCCTTGCGGTTTCGTCGCCCTATCGATGTTGGGAACGCGACTCACCAACAAATTTTCCAACCCGGTCGAAGTTATCTTCCCTGGAGGCTCTTTAAACGGAGGTGCTTCCCTCCCCTCCCTCAATTGCGTCTTTTTCACCTTCTTCCACCACGAAACCTAAGCTTCTTTCTGCAGAAAAGGAACACCCCAAAACCATCCACAGCCCCCCTAACACCAAACCGACATGAACTCGGTCCACATCAAGCACGGCTCCGTTCGGCAGGGCAAGTACGACGTCTATTGGAGCAAGGACAACGAGTGGGCCATCATCGACGATGAAGAAGACGAGGAGAACGAGCGCTGGCTGAAGGAGGCCTACCACCACCCCCGCCTCAGCTCACGATACCTGACCGTCGGCCTCTTTGTCGTCCTGGTGCCCGCCATGTGCGGTCTGCTCTGGTGCTGCCGGTGGGTTCTCCCTCGAGATGATAACCTTGTCATTCCGTGTGTACCGGATCCAGTTTTACTAACACAGCGAGCAGACTAAGACGGCGCATTTGAATAAAACAAGAGTGTCGCGGAAAACGAAAAAAAAGTTTCAGAATGACGGAGAGTCGACCCTTGTTGTCGGCTCACCAACCAGATTACACAAATGGTCACACGCAGAGCTTCCGCCGCCCTTCGCACAAGTTCTTTTGAACCAGCGCAGACGATGAGTGGCTAGATGCCCGGATCGTTTCACCAACGAGTTTCTGGTTGTTGCTCGCTGCGAAAGCACCATGCAAAGCACCATAAGACGCACCACTTTCTTCATGCTCAAGACTTGATTTCCTCGCGGATTCGTCGTCTGGTAAATCAGGGAGCGCGCTGTGCACACCCCACTCTACCTCGACCTTCTCTCGCTCTTCATATCCACCCTCTAGGCACCCGATTGCTTGGACGTGGCGATGGCAGCATTCGACCCGGCATGAGCCGCTCTCTTGGCGAACGCCGAATCGGATGACCCCGTTTGTTTTAGTCAGCAAACCTGCGCACGCGGCAGCGCCTCCGAACGCCACGGCATCCAGCTTCAACCCGACAGCCATCAAGCCCAGCGTGTCAGTGTGATTCGCCCCTTGGCAGCGATATCACAATCTACAGTATCGCCTGCCCATTGGCGGGGATTCATTGTTTTAGTTGGGCGTTGCGAATGCGCCAGCTACTTCGCAAAGGGCCCACGTTCGCGTCAGACTGAGCGCAGACCAGACGGCGACGGTACAGAGTGCTGCATATGTTGGATTGCTCGCGACCCGCGACGCGTTTTTGCTAGGCCGGGAGGACGTTTTTGTGAGATACTGCATTGGGATGTGGTCTGTTCAGTTTGGTACGGAGATGGTGAATCGAGGGTTTGGGGAGAGATTCAGCCATCGATAATGGGTATGGGTACTATCGGCCTCGTATACACATCAAGTCATCGGAGCAGCGGCTCGGCGAGATGCAGTTTGTACACACACAAAACCATTGGTCTCAGACGTCACAATTGGACTCGAGGCCCCCGCCCCTCACTACTTTTTAGACGAAAACGCGTATGCGACCGGAACAGAACCAAAAACCACGTGGAACCAAGCGTCCGTTGGTTACAACTCTTCCAAGAGTTTCCGCGTTGATGGAGAGGATCGAGGACGCCGGTGCCACGAACGAACGTTATTTGCAATATCGGACGAGGGCCGGTTCTTCGGCGCAAGGAACATGCTCACAGTCGAGGGCCGGACCCCCCTCACCTTCCTAGGTAGTTCGGACGACGGCACTGAAAAGGAAAAGGCTGGTGGGCTTCACAGCGCCTCTCAATACATAGATAGTCCAAGCGTATAATGAATTCATGTTTAACGAGCATTATCTTAATCAAGGTATCATCAAGTCATCAGTTTATGTGCCATGCCATTTCGTCATCAACCCGTCCCAAATCGTACAAGTACACGTCGCTCCGGGCGGCGGCGGCGGTGTTGGAAGGGGTATCCCGCCTCATGTCTTCAACTCGACGTCGCGGCGGTACGTCCACGTGGTCGCGTCCGAGTAGACGGGCTTGTAGCCCAGGACGCCCTCGACGAGCGAGAGAATAACGGTCGGCGTGAGGATGAAGGCGCCCCCGTACTTGTGCTCGGTGGCCAGCACCAGGCGGTCGATGCTCGCGCCCAGGCCGAAGGCGCACTGGTGCAGACGGACCTCGACGGCAGGGGGCTGTTGGTTATTCAGTCAGTCAAAAATTCCGAAAAGTGCAACCAGGCAAGGCAGGCAGAAACAACAAATCACAGCACACGTAGAATAAGAGTGGAGAGAACAAACGAAGAAGAAAAAAAAGTCTCACCTTGCTGCTAATCTGGTGGTTTGTCCTACGCCAGCGCTTAAAGTAGTCGGCGAGGAATTTGAGCGTGGGGCTGTGGCTGCACTGGACCTCGATCTCGTGGGCGCCGCGGCTGTAGATCATGAGGTGGTAGGGCGGCTTGAGGAGCAGGTCGTCCGGGCGGGGCAGGGCGTCGGCGCGGGGCATGAAGTCCGGGGGCGGGTGGGTCGCCGTCGAGCTCACTGAGGGGCCGCGGCGGTGGTTGGGGCCGTCGGGGCCGCTGATGGAGAGGCGGCTCACACGGGCGTCGACACCGTCGACCTCGTCCCAGTCGTCGGCGCTGGGCGAGGCCGAGTATGGCGGCAGCTGGCGGTGGTCGGCGAAGCAGTCCTTGAGCTCGGCCTGGAAGAGCGGCTGGAGGTTCACGGGCGTGATGCGCTGGCGCCGGGGGAGGGAGATGAGGAAACCGCCGCGGTCGTCGGACCACGAGGTCGACACGTCGTCTCCGCTGGAGACCTGCAAGCCTGCGCGTTAGTGATCTGGTTTCTAGATGGTCCCCGGTTGTGAGGACCCTCAGACTTGCGCCAACTCACATCGATGAAGAGCCTTAGTCTCGACCAGGTGATCTTGAGCTTCTCGAGCAGCGTCTCGGTCCACTCCTCGTTCTTGCCATCGTCTAGGAGCTCCGCGGCGGCGCGGCACCAGGCCTCGGCGGTGCCGGCGACAGCGACGACGGCATCGGCCCTGTCGGTGTACCCGGCGTCGAGCTCGGCGAGCAGGAGCTGCCACTCGGGGCTCACGTCGACCTCGAGACCGAGGACGTCCTGGAGGGACTTGAGGGACTGCTGGAGGTGGCTGTCTTCCTTGGTCCAGTGGTCGCGAATGGCAACCTTCACTTTGAGGGGTCTGGGCAGTCGGTCAGTGTGTAAGTCAGGTGGATGGGGGGGGGGGGGGGGTTCAGTGAGACCCACAGAGTTGTCATGCCAGGCTTTGATTTCCGTTGGTTCGTTTGTGCGCGTGCGCGTGTGTATGTTTGTGTGTAGATGCGGATGAGGTTTCTGCGACGAGGAATTGGATCGAGAAGAGTCCGGTCAAATGTCCATGGGCATCTGACGACTGATATCTGCCTTCAACTGTGAAAGGTAGGAGGACCGACCCACACGGGCGCATTCGAGTGCGCGTCGACTACCACCTATCAGTCGAGTACCCGCCCGTGCGTACCCACTCCCCCTGGCCACATCGTAGCGCCAAGCTGGACGCCTAGACATGCCCGGCAGCACGCAGCACGCAGCTGAGCATGTGGCGTCACATCATGCCCTTCTTTCGGCGAGGCGGAGTTCACTGCATGGTACCCAGTGAAGAGTCACACTTTAATGAACCGGAGGACTACGCCCTCCATTCGGTAGGCACAGGTATGTTTGGGTTTGAACTATGAACAAAATACCACCCTGGTGGGACATCAGGTCAGATGATGAGCAGATGGTTTTATTTTGGTTTATTATTTTTTTCTCCTTTCGTTTTGCGTAAAGGTCACGGGACCATGGCGTCGGCATGTTGGGCAGAAAGAAGAGACGCAGGAAATCGCGGGCGTTGTATGACAGGCACGTGCCGGGTTGCATCGGGTTCCGACCGCCGGGGATACCCTTGACTAGTCCTGTCAGGCTTCAGAAGAGGACGGACGCCCAGAGATGTCGTCGGACGATCAGAGAAGGAATCGGAAGAGATCCATACGGAGAAGAGTGACGCGGCTGTGGCACGGCAGAGCATAATAGCATAGAATAGCATGGCATGGCATGGCATGGCATGTTATGGACCGCGGAAACAGTAAACGGTCCGGACCGAGAAGAGACAGTGAATGACAGGTCGGTCATGTCATGCACCTGGCATTGCGGATATGATTATGGGCTGCCTCCCTCTCCAGCCAGTTGCCCTGCAATGAATTGGTCTTTGACTGATAAGAAGAAGAAGAAGCGCATGCCTGTATGTGCATACGTGTGTTGTACAGGAGATTGTCGGTGTAGAAAGAGAGAGAGGAGCGAGAATGTGTGTGGGTGTGAACGCCCAACTCCAGCTACAATCCGTGCCCAAGACTACTTACTACCTAGGTACCTACCTAGAGAAAGGGGGTCTTGATGTGCTATGATGTAAGCAGCTGCGCCGAGGCGACAAACACCACCGCGACCGCTGCACGGTAGTAGGTGGCCTGTAAATTAGCTAGGCCTCCTCGCTAAATATCACAGCCGGCTCCCCCTGGCTAGTACCCCTTGGCGTTCTGGAGCCCCCCCTTACCACTGGCACCGTCGCGTCCACATCTCGGCCAACGTCAGAGAAACGAGTTTACTCCCCTTCATCACGATGATCCAGCCCCCGTGGGAATGGGCACCAGTATCAATGGCACTTGCAAGGACGTTAAAGAACGATGGTCGACTCCATCGCAAAGTTGGCCTAGCTTCGTCGCCGAGGTAGGGTCGTGAAGGCGAGTGCTGTCCCGCGAACGTGTGGAATGAAAGAAAGCCTCCTGGCTGGTGGCTGTTGGCTGGCTGGCCAGGGCCGACGATGAGGCTTTCTGGGAGTCAAGAAGCTGAACAAGAGGCGAGCTGAAAGCGGAATTGGGTGGCGCAAGTGTGTCTTTTCTTACATCGTGTTGATGGAGACGAGCAAGAAATAAAAACCCCTCTGCCCTCGTTGCGTCGCACAATCCTAGGCATCCAGGGACAGACACTCAGCACCGACTTTGCCTCTTCGATTTACTTTCCTATTATCTCTCATTCTTGTCAATTGCCGCAGCTCCTCACAATGTCTCGCCTACCTCCGGTGGACAAGCTTCCACTTGCTCTGAGAAAGAACAGTACGCCGCAAGCTCCGGCCCCGCCTGTGAAATCTACCTATTTGACTACCTACCTACTTACACACATCCAGTCCGCGACGAGTGGGATAGCAAAAAGGAGGACCTCCAAAAGGAGCTATCCGACGTTCTCGGCGCCGAGTGGACGCTGAGCGACATCAACCCTAACGAGCTCTACCCCTACGCGGGGGATGGCTATGCCAAACAATCCCTCGGCAGCTGCATCGCCCAGTGAGTCCCGTCTCTCCCGGCCCGCGGGACGGGCTGGTTCGGCGACCTCATCGATATTATCTAACACTGGGGATAGGTACGTGTCCTCTGCCATCTCCAACCTCAAGACCTTTGCCTCGACCTACGGCGATGATGGCAAGGCCGAGCTCAACTCCATCTGCCACGCCCGCTCGCTGATCCTCGACCTCGATGATCGGCCCGACAAGAACGCCAGCGTGGCGTACTGCGGCGTGCTCGTCAGGGACGGCGGCAAGCTGGCCATTGTCTTCTCCGAGGGCAACCTCGGCACCAATGCCGACTATGCCGTCGACGGCCCGGGCCTGCTCAAGGCTCTCAACGATGCCCCGCCAGCCCCCGGGTCCGACAACGCCATGAGCTACGCCGCGCGCACGTCAGTGCGGCAGGACTACGACGACCAGATCGAAGAGACGCGCAAGAAGCTGGCCGACATGCTTGAGCGGCCCGATGTCGTGCTCGTGCCCAACTTTGAGGCCAACTTTACCCGCCTCCGCGAGGCCGCCAAGAAGAAGGGGAGCGAGATGAGGAACGACTGGGAGGGGAATCTGGGCGGCTTCACAAAGATGTACTTTGAGGGGCTCGAGTACCAGATGGCTTACCAGAAATTCGGTGACGACGATCTGCTGCGCGAGGGCTTCAACGACGCCGTTGAAAAGGGCGAGGTGCACTTCCGCATCGTGGATAAGATGGCCTACGGGACCTACGGGGAGGTCGTCCTGGAGGACGGGGCCATATACATCCAGGTACGCCGATCCAGGCCCTGGCAGATGTGCGTTGACTTGCTGACTATCGAATAGACTCGGGCTCACCACTTTGGCTCCAATGTCAACTACGCCGCGGAGAAGATCTTGGACCAGCTTTGATGGATCTCGACGAAGCCGTTGAAGAGCACCGGGAACGAAGTAGCCGACATATCCAGTGCGGGCAATGAAGTAATCTCGACCGACACGATTGTGAGCCGGCGAATAATGTGTTCGAGTTACCCGAGACATTTTCTTTTACAAAAAAGAAGTGGGTAGTGAATCCTTAAAGTTAAACAAAACCATTCTACCTTGATCTGTGACACCAACGCCGGCTGCTTACGAGCGAACTGCACATCGTTGTCTCGAGAAAGGCGCCCACGACACCACCAATCATTGCGCCTCCTGTGTCGCCGGTGGTGACGAGCCCAAGGCTCAGCTCCCGATCAAGGCGATCTCTGCCTTCCTGTCCGAGTCTCGCTAGCACGTTGACGTACAGCGAGCCACCTGCGAACCCGATCAGGAACGCCAGGAAGAAGGTAACGTACGTGGATATGAGGAAGGCGGCGTTGAGGAATGCGACGGCGGTCCATACGCTCAAAGCGGCGACGTGCAACCTGAGATTCCGCACCGGAAGCAATATGATGGACGACCGACCCAGAAGAGCCCCCAGATGAACGGCCATGCCGTACGTGGCGAAAAACTGAGAGAACGTCTCAAAGCCAGACCCATCCAGCGGCCTAGCGAGGCCGTACTGCAGCAGAGAGAGCGAAGCCGAAGCCACGGCGAGTGGAACCATGCCTGACCGGGCCAGGCCGCGGAGGATTCTCGGCTTCCTAGCGGTTCTCCCAGGACTAGGAGGCCGCCATGGTGTGTCTTCACGCTGGCCCAAGAACGAGCGCCCTTCCTCAACACTGGCATCTTCGCGATCCTCCTGACGCTCGCCGTCCTTCTTTTCGCCCCTCTTGATAAGGTTCTGGGGCAGAATAATGAAGCTGCAGACCAGTAGCATGGCTACTAGGTGGTACACGTACCCCGTGGCGCTGCGCAGGACCCTCCCCGTACCGTACGTCAGCAGAAACGGCCACACGGCATTCTGGAGCAGTCCCGTGCCAGTGCCGAAGGCCCACCCGACCAGGGCCGGCGCGCCGGCGTGCCCGGCCGTCCCGACATACGATACCTCCGTCGCGGCCGAAGCGACGGAGGCGAGGACCGTCGTGGCGACGCGTACGGGGGGTAGTACGTTGGGCGGCGTGTCGTCGACGATGCGTTTGGCGAGGAGCCAGCACGCCGCGGCGACGAGGGGTCGGATGCGGTGTGGGACGCGGTGGACGACGAACGGCAGTGATAACTTGGTCAGGAGCGCCGGCAGCAGCTCTACGACAATGACGACGTGTCGGGGGTAGGGGATGATGAGGTAGTTGGCTGCGTGAATGATTGACGGGAGGATTGTGTTGGACATGCCTTTTTTATTTATTTATTATGCTTGTGTTAGTGGCGGAAACTGGGAGTCGCGCAGCTTTGAACGCTCACCTATCAACGCGAACCCCCAAAACATGCGCGACTTCTCCAAAGAGCACGCCGACGCGGCGACTAGACCCGTTGTCTTGCTCTTCAGTGCCATTGCTAAAGGGAGTATGTCAAAGTTCCAAGAACCCTCTCCCCCTCACGTCGCGCAGGCAGGCAAGCGAGAAACCTTGGGCCATCCAGTCAAGATATCAGAACATGGGAAAAGAAAAGCATAAAGAGAAGAGGAGCAAAGAGGAACACCGACATGGCATCCGTTAGTCCATCGAAGCAGCGTTTACGGACCACGTGCTGCTGCCGCAGCGGCCAAGCCTGGATGCGGTGATCTACGGGACCCGGTACCGACGAATCGAATCCACCACGTGGGATGGGTTCGGCAACTGATAGGGGCCACGGAACCCCCGTCAAGTGCCGTTAAGACCGACAGGAGGCGTCACAGTGTACCTATGGAGATCACCATGTCTTATCAATCCCCTAGGGAGCTCCTGGGAAATCTCGCTGTCGCAAGAAAGTCATGCATGCATCGTGGCATTTCCCGTCGTCCATCCGTCGCGACAGTGAGCGCTCCTGTCAATGGCTTCGAACCTCATTTTCTGGCGCCCAGGCTCGGAGTTCAAGGTGAGCGGCCGTAACGGCCTGTTGAACGGTGAGGCGCAGGGCTGTTGCCGGTTCCCTGCCAAGCCATCCGGATGGCTGCGCGCCGTGCCGAGACTCATCCTGCCTCTCGCGTTCTTTGGCATTCTCGGCCATGTCCTGATGAGCTGGGTAGGTCCCGCGGACCTAAACTTCATTCGCGCATAGCTAACTTGACCACCGCAGTTTCCGATGGAGGTCCGGCTCCTCACCGGCGTTGATAGTTTCGAGAGGCTGATCGTGCGATCCCATCTCGAGAGCCACCGCAAACCGGGCCGTGTCGACAACGGCGGCCCCCGTCAGCTCAGGCTCTTCATGCCCGCTGACGGACCGAACATCAACCTCTGCAAGACCATCATGTCGGCCGTCGCGCTGGGCTACCCGATGCCCACCCTCCTGAACTGGCACGGCGAGTTCAACCGCCCGGACTGGCACTTTGCCGGGTCGCACATCGCGAAGCTGGAATCCCTTCTCGCGGCCGTCGACGACCTGTACGAGCGAGGTGACGGCGGCGACGCCGTGAACGAGAACGACCTCATTCTCCTCGTCGACGCCCACGACGTCTGGTTCCAGCTGCCCCCGTCCGTTCTCATCGAGCGCTTCCACCGGCTCAACCGCAAGGCCGACGCCCGCGCGCGGGAGCAGTGGGAGGACCTCCTCGGCTCCAAGCTGGGCTTCCCCTTGGCCCCGCCCGTCCAGGACATCGTCGTCACCGCGGCCAAGGACTGCCAGCCGACCTGGGAGTCCGGCTCCGACCCACGCTACGGGTACTGGCCCGACTCGCCGCTGGTGTCCGACTTTTACGGTAACGAGACCGATCGGGTGCTGCCGTACGTGTTCGACTCGGCCCGCAAGTACAAGAAGATCCGCCCGCGGTGCGTCAACAGCGGCATGGTCATGGGCACCGTCGGGTCGCTCCGGGGCGCGCTGCGCAAGTGCAGAGACAAGGTTGATGCAGCGGCCGCGGCCGGGCGCCAGCTCTGGAGCGACCAGGCTCTTCTGGCCGAGGTTATCGGAGACCAGGAGGTGTGGCGGCACTGGGTGCGGGGGCTGGCCGCGGCGTGGAACGGCAGCGCTTCGCCAGAGCGACCGGGGCGGCTGCCGCGGGAGGTGCGGCGGATCGCGGACGCAGCGCTGGCCGGGGAGGCGTTCGAGTTCGGCATCGGGCTCGACTACGACTTCGCGACCATCCCCCCTACATGCTCCTCGGAAGACGACGGCTACTTTGTCCGGCTCGGCGACGCGGATGCGGTCCGGGCGGCGTCGGAAAAGGCGGGGGTACCCGGCGGCGTCGTGCGAGTGAGCGGCGTCCCGTCCGAGCTGGCGGACGTAGCCACCGCCCAGCCGCCCCCCCTACCGGGCCACGCCTGGGGCGACCTGCCCCTCTACACGGACTTCTTCTTCGGCATCCCGCCCGTGGGGATCCACCACAACGCCTACGTGTTCGGCCTGAAGGCGTGGCGGCTGGAGCACTGGTGGAACCTGACGTGGTTCCATCCCCACCTTCGGGGCTTGGTGGGCGAGGCCCTCGCGCCCGACAGGAAGCCCGCGCCGCTGGCGAGGCTCCCGTCGGGCTCGGACGACCTGGGCGAGATGGTCTACTGGGCGTCCGGACCTCCTCCATACGGGGCGGGCGTCAAGGTGTTTGAGGGGTCCAAGCAGCGGACGGGGTATTCGTCGATCGGGTGGGATGGCGTGTGCCAGAAGGGGGATAAAAAGTGGTATGACGTGGTGTTCGCCGACGGTAAGGGGCCGTTGGCTGTTTCGATGTAGTAGCATATTGCATGTGCCATTAAGTCTCATTACGTGCTCCCCCACCCCCACTTCAGGATGATTTCTAGGGCGTCTATTGATCTTTTAGATCTACCCTGGTGCTGACCCTGATGGTAGATGGAACATGCCCAAGGTTCCATACATTGACGGGCGTACACATCGGGTCAATAGCCATCCTATGGAACTAAAACAAGATCAGATTATCTCAGTGGCTCATTCTAGCAAATTGTGCGCGTCAAGTGACTTTGTGAGCAAGAATCTGCCCCAAGAATAATGTTAAATATTTGTTGAATATCTTACCTACCGGTATACATCGTAGGGTGTGTTCCCTATTAGAGTCTAGAGCGTTCCAGCCACACTGGAGGTTACTGACGAATGTCGTGGGTAGTAAACCTTTCTGCTTGGACTCGTCGACGGCGAATGTATGGCTTGCAGGAGGGTCGCTACTGCTAAGGTTGAGAGCTGTATAGTCAGTAATATCAAGGCTACAAGATATTTTTGTCGCTTTTGCTCCCCGCTATGGGAGGGAACCCGCCCCTCTGGTTGTGTGGACCCACTTCTCGGATTTTAGAGTTTAGTCGCCCAATACATTGGAAAGAGACCCCACGCTGCTGCTTACCTAACCAGTAATAGATCTATCTACACTATAAACTAGACGCTAACTCTTAGACCAATGATCATCGAGTGTACGGACGGTGCACGGGCATTGCAATCGTCATTTTGTCTACCTACCTGGCAGCCTGGGTAGGTAGGTGCCTACCTAGGCTGTGAGATATTCTAGCCTCCTCGCTGGCGACTTTCGCTCCGGCTTCACCTCCACTACAACTGCTTTGCTCTGGATAAACAACGTCTAGCCGGACAGTGCGATATATACTCTTTATTGGTCTTCCTGCTGTATGAGGTGCGGTCAGCTGGGCTTGGATATGCGTTATACGTGGCTTGGGTCACTGAGAAACGGCTGGGCAATTTGAAGAAACTAAGCATCTTGTAGGCCGGGCGGAGAACATGCACGCTCATTCCCTCCATTGCAGGTCACCGAGGATGTACCTACCTGCCAGCATCATAGGATAGCTCTGGATTAAATCACGAAAAGTCTATAAACCCGAACCTCATTCATCCGCCTCATGACTCTCTCCCACCCCCCCCGTACCCGCTCAGCGACACCCTGCACGGATAACCGTCGGTGGGATGGGCCGCCCCGGCCTCGACCATGAAGACGCGCTGACCGCCCACCCCGCTCAGGTCCATCTTCTTGCCCCCATCCAGCTCGGCATAGCAGTCTCGGAGGTCGAACTCCCTCACCACGCACGCCAGCACGGCCTTGACCTCCGTCATGACCAGCTGCTGGCCGACGCACAACCGCGGCCCGTACTCGAACACGCGCCAGCCGCCCTTGGGCGGGTACAGCTCGTGGTCCGGGTCCGTCACCAGCCAGCGCTCGGGCAGGTAGTCGTCCGGACGCACCCGGTACTTCGGGTTCCGCTGGACGCACCAGTGGACTATGTTTACGGCGAGGCCGTCCGTCGGGTACGCGTTGCCCTCGGCGTCGCGGAGGACCAGATCGGCACAGCCCTGACGGATGCCGCCGGCGGGCGGGAACATGCGCAGCGACTCCTTGATGCAGGCGGCGGTGTAGGGCAGCGCGTTGAGCAGGGCCGGGTTCGCGGCGAGACGGGCCGGGGCGGAGCGGACGTCGGCGCCAAGGACCGCGTCGTGCTCGGCGCGGACGCGGGCGAGGACGGCGGGCCGTGCGAAGATGTTGTGCAGGCAGTAGACGACGGCGGAGACGGTCGAGTCGTAGCCGGCGAAGAAGAACATGCGCATGTTGCGCGTCATGACGCGGAGGTAGGTGGGGTCGAGCTCCTGGCGGCCGGCGTTGGCCGGGCGGGCGAGCCAGTCCTCGAGGGCGCAGTCGAGGACGGACTGGAAGCGCTCGGCCTTGTCGTGGCCGCGCACGCGGTTCTGCAGCAGGGTGCGGAGGCGGGCGTTGATCTGGCGCTCGATGTGGCCATCGAGCACTCGGCCGCCGTTCCAGGTGCGGAAGAGGAGGAAGGGATCGATGCGGGCGACGAGATTCTCGGGCTTGTGGGCGGTGAACTTGAGGCGGAGCTGGCTCTTCATGGCCTCGGCGAGCGGGTGGGGGCGGTCCTGGGTGCCGAGGCGCATGTTGAAGAGCTCCTCGCCGATCATGTCGGTGATGAGGTCCATGGCGAGCGGCTCGAGGCGGAACAGGGCGCCATCGGCGGCGCGGGCGCGCAGGCGGCGGGTGAAGACGGCGATGTGGTCGAGGATGACGGGGACGGCGGCGGTGATGTTGTGGGCGCTGAAGCTCGGGCTGAAGAGGGCGTGGAGGCGCTTCCAGGCCGGGCCGTTGGTGTCGAACTGGCTGGGCCCGCCGGTGATGGGGTGGAACCAGCCGAGAAGCATCGGGGGCTTGACGGAGCCCGCGATGGGGTGGTAGACGGTCTGGTGGGCCATGTCCGGGTCGGTGAGGACGAGCATCGGGTCTGCCATGGGCCAGGTGTCGAGGTAGAAGGCGCCATTGTCAAAGGGCTCGCCCAGCCTCGACAGCGTGTAGTTTGCGTGCGCGCCGGGCGGCAGGCTGTCAAAGGCCTTCTTGGCCTCGAGCAGGTTGCCGAAGAGGAAGCTGTGGGGGACGATGGGCTGTTGCCGGCGTGAGCGACGGACGCGGAACATGCGAACGGCCTGAGCCCCCCCCCCCCGGGGGGAGGGGGAGGGGGGGTCACTCACCAGTCCTCGCCGCCTCAGCTCAGCCATCTTGCCGCGATGCCTCCTTAGGAGGGTGAAGAAGTAGATGACGGAGCCGACGGCGGCCACGACGATGGCCGTCGCTGCCGACCGCAGGAGGTAAGAAAGGCCTCCGTCTATCATATCAAGAGCAGGCCAGCAGGCTTCCAAAAATAGATATGCCCTCGATTGGGTTCGTCACCAGACCGTGGGCCGCTCGAGTCACGATCGAGTCCGTGGTGATCCGGCGTGCGGCCGTTGGGGGGGACGGTCGGAGATGAAAAGAAAAGTAAAACCGGTTTTGGAGCTAACGAACGAGACTGGCAATGGTGAAGGTTTCAATCAAATAAATAAAAAACCGGCACCGACAAATGGGAATCCGATCAGCCGGCAAGCTAGCCTGTCTGCTCGTATGGGGCGCCTCCATTCCTCTGGATCCTGTTAGGCATCCGAATAACTGGGATCAGGGGGGTAGAGGCTGTCTGTCATCCTTCGGCACGTTTTTTCTTATCCCTTTTCTTTTCCCCCCTTTCACTTGACGCATTTACCGGTCGCAACGTCCACATCGTGGGAAAAAGCTCACGTTGCTCATCCAGTTGCATGCTCCGTAGGTATATAAGTACACTATATAAACCATTCTTGTATAACTTTTCGCATTGCGTCCCGACTAATTAATCCTAGCCTACCTAAACCTACACTCCAAACAACTCAAAACTGGGGTATATAGTAATGCCTCCATTCTGTGATGCCTCTTTTCCTCCTCCCCAGTCCTCCATATCCCTTGCTATTTTTTAGGGGTTGACAATGGACCATACTTGCATGAATCGACGAAACCCAACCCACAAAAACAATGCCTGGTACCGGAATGAACAGCATATAACGAACGCCCAGCGTCCTGCTCGGTTGCCAAATGGATGAAAAACAAACGCCTGCGGGCTCACCCATTTTTAGTGTCCTTCTCAGAGGAGGATATTCACTCCGAAGAAATGGAAAAGAAAAAAAAAAGATGAAAAATCAATCCCTGTAGCGAGAGCAGGTTTTGGGGAATTGAGCTCTGCCCCCTACATAGGCACACCGCCAGCAAGTCCAACGGCGACGGAAGAGGTCAGGAATTCCATGTCATTGTAGTCCTGCCTGCAAGCCTTTGGCGACCTGCCCTTGGCGAAGCCATGGCTGTACGCTTCGCCCAAGACGCTCATGTCCATCGAGGGCATCTCAGGCGGGCCCTCCCTGCGGACGACAATCAGCGACGAGCTACGCGACATCCTCCACACCTCGTCGCCGCCCCGCGTCCGGTTGGAGACAAGCACGAGCGCGCCGTGGTCCTGGGTGAGGGCCAATCGGCGGCTCTTATCCTGGACAAAGGTCTCGAGGAAGTCGATCCCCGTCTCCGACGTGGCCACGAGCGCGCCGCTGCCGGACATGGCGTCGGAGAGCAGGTTTCTGTCGTCGAGGGCCCAGAATTGGCGGAACGACTCCGGGTCCTGGCCGGCGCCGACGGCCTGCTCAAAGTCACCGAGGCCGGCCATGCCGGTGAGGACGGGGTCGAGCAGCCTGTGAAAGGACTGGACGATTTCGTGCCTGGTGAAGCCCTGGGGGTGCCTGGTGAAGCCCTGGGGGTGCCTGGTGAAGCCCTGGGGGTGCCTGTCGGTGGTGGTCTTGTCAAGGGCGTCGCCAGAAAGGGTCCGCATGAGGGCGTTCATGTGGCATTCTTCATCTGGACTCGGCGAACGCATCTTGTAGACGAGAGACAGGAGCTTGACCAGCGGCAAGAGATCCTTCATGTGTCCCAGCTCCTCAGAGACGGCAACGACGGTGTCGACGTAGGCACCGCCCAGCTGCACCTGTTCCGATTGCAGATGGTCGGCGGGCACGTTTTGGCCGAGTGGGAGGTTCATTGTTGGCTACGGTGTCCTTTGTGTGTATGATTTTGTTTGGTCTAGGTAGTCAAAGGAAGAGCTTACAAGAGGGGAGAATCGGGCGACGAGGAAGAGTCAGCGGCGCGGTGGAGGCATGTACAAGAAATAAGTAAAAAAGTCAAAAAGATGGGCCGGCCTGCCGTCACTATCCGGGCTACAACGACCTTGTATAACTGAGACGTGATATATTTACCCCGGCTGGCGAGAAACAAGGGTGGACAGGGAGGTGGAAGGTAGTTAGTTAGTGACCAGTCCGAGGGGAACCGAAAGTTGGTCGGGTGTTGCGTAAACCGGCGGGTCTGCAAACTCGCAGAGGACATGATATGCGCCAGGGCTGACGGGGCCAAGGCGGCCACGATGTCATTTCTACGGAGACGGGGAAAGCTTGATTCACCTCGGTACCTATAATAAGTCAGTAAGGGAGGGCCACAGTAGAATGCCGGATGCACATTACAGAATGCAACATGGTTCATGTTGGGTGTGGGGATCGGGGTGCTTGGCAATGAGAACATTCCGATCTTTGGGTCATAGGGTCATCCGATTTGCTGTTGGTGGTTTAAACAACAATCTTTGATGTCGCATGTTGGTTTGGTGCGCGTGCAGAGAAATCCTGGCCAAGGGGATAAGATAGGAGGAAGAAGGCAAAAAAAAAAAGAAAAAAAAAGGCGAAAAAAGGTGAAAAAAGGCTGGCAGAGATGACGTCGATCTTGGACCCGCTCTTGAAGGGTCTCTCTCCCACTGTACGGATACCTACCTAGGTAGGTAGGTAGGTGCCTTTGGTACCTAGGTACCTAGGTACGGAACACTCGGTACTGGGAACGGCTTCAGCTCCAACTCCAGCGTCAGGGCCTAGTGGTACTTGTACCTGACAGAGTACGGATACTGGTCCTATTATGGATGACAACCCGGCCCAAAAGAAGTCCATGTACGGTGCACCATTACCACATGAACTGACTATAGACGGTCTAATGTTGGCCTGATTGCACAGGCCCCCAGCCACACTAGATCCCTGTATGTGATACCCCCTTTCTAATACAACTACTTTTTGATTTATTAATTACTTTAATAGATATTTATTCTTCTTTAGTATATATTAGATCTAAGAATTATTTTTTAGATTCTTCTAGCTAAATTACTAGTAGTAATAAAGTTAAATATAAAACTAATATTATTTATATATAAGAGTATTATAAGCTTTATTTATATACTTTTTTAAGGTTAAAGAGTTATATAATTTATAATTTCTATTATTTCTCTTCTCTTTTATTAATTATCTTAATAATGAGATCTTAAATATATAGGATAAAGAGAAAAAGAGATAGAATATATATTTCTATAATTATATAACTATCTAGTAAAGCTTTTATTATTATTACTAAAAACTAGAGTATTCTTAAAGACCTAGTATAGACTTTAAATAAGATTATTACTAGTAAGTAATAATATTAATCTAACTCTATAAGGATATATATATTAAGTAATTCTTAGATCTAATTAGTAAAAATTAAAAGAGAAGAAGTCCTAATAAAGGAATTATAAAAATAGTAAACTATATAGAGCTAATAGAAAGAAGAAGAGTAATATAGTAATAACTATATATATATTATATTACTAGCTATAAAAGATATACTACTTTCTCTATAATAACTATAATACTCTTTATTATATTAAGTAGTTACTTTCTTACTTAAGGTTAAGAAACTAATATATAATCTATTTAATACTTCCTATAATAACCTAATTACTATAACTAAGTAAGACTCTCTAGCTAAGTGCTCTTATTTCTTATACTATATTAGGTATTACTATATAAATTATCTTAGTATATATTATTTACTTAGTCCTATTTAAGGCCTTAGTAAAAGTAAAACTAGCCTTTTTATAAGAATAGGTAGAAAAAGTTATAATAATATATACTATTAAAGGTATTTACCTTAATCTATTTTTATTAGTTAATATACTAGTCTATAAAAGACTTTTATAAGTAATAATAAATATCTAAAATCTTTAGAATAGTAGAATATATAGGATATAGAGAAATTATTATTTTCTTTAAGCTACTTATATCCTTATCCCTTCTCTTGTTATTATTACTACTTACTTCTAGATTACTAACTTAGGTTATTAACTAATCTAATTTAAGGTTATTAAGTAATCTAGATAGTACTTTAAAAAGTAATAAATCCTTCTTAGCTCTAATAGATTAACTCTATAAATTAATTATAGTATCTAGAACTAGTAAAGATAAGGTTATATCTTTTACTTTAGTTACTAGCTATTTTAGAGGTATTAGAGCTCTAAGTAGAATTATAAGAGAGAGATATTACTAGAACTACTATTACTACTACTACTACTAAGGCTACTGCTGCTAGGGCTGCTACTGCTAGGGCTGCTGCTGCTGGGGCTATTACTGCTAGGGCTACTGCTATTAGGGCTACTACTAGGGTTACTACTAGGGTTACTACTGGGGTTACTACTAAGGGGGTAGTAATAATAGTAGAAGTATATATACTAAATTCTTAGAAAACTTATTATATAATTAAGTAACTTTATACAAAAGTAGGTTATTATAAATATCTATAATATAATAAAACTCTTCTATAATTATAGATATAACCCTTAAAGCTAGAGAGATATATCTAATAATATAATACTCTTTATCTTACTAAGCTAAGTTACTATATTATAGTAAAAGAACCCTAAGTTAAAAAAAGGTATAGGTTTATTTAGCTACTTATAAGTTATAGGTATAGCTACTTATAAGTTATAGGTATAGCTATCTCTTTATTATATAGTATTAACTATAAAGGTATTTAATATAATTAGAGATATTAGCTCTAAAGATATACTTATATAGAAGTACTAGTTCTATAAAGACTTAATTATATCTATAAATAATATATTATATTCTAAAGTCTCAGTAGAATCTATAAAATATACCCTACTATAGTTCTAGTTAACTACTAATATAGCTTAATATATATTACTATAGTTAAAGAAGAAGATAAGGCTATTTATATTTACTACCTTTTATTAGTTACCTCTAATTAAGTTTACTATATTAGTAGTTAATAGAAAACTAGGTATCTATTCTATACCTAAAAATAGTATATAAGTCTTATAAGCTATAAGGCATAGTCTAAGGCTAATTAATATATAGACTTTATTATTATTAAGATTCTCCTTTCTCTATAAAGTCCTAGTAATATCATAAAGGTTTATAGTATATTATATTTTTTTAAAGTCTTAAGTTATTTTACTATAGTAGTTATTAAGCTAATCTTACCTAGTATTAAATTAATAATAAAGATATTAATAGAAGTCTAATATATAGCTTTACCCTATTAATATATATTATTTAGTAGTAGGTATAGGGTTATTATTATTAGATTAGAGACTATTAATAAGCCTTCTTAGGGTATAGTTCTAAAAGCTATTAGTAGATAGAAATTAATAGATACTATAGTTAAATAGTATAAGGTATAGAGACTTACTAACCTTCTTTAATAGCTTTAAGTTAGAACTAAGTATCTAATATTAGTTATATTATTAGTTAGCTTATTAGCTCTTATCTTTTAACCCTTAAATAATTAATAATTAAAACTATAGGTTTTAAATAGTAAGGTATTAACTAGTAACTCTAACCCTAGTATCTAATACTAAGTAACTAAGAGGCTATACTAGTAAAGCTAGAGCTAAGAGTAAAATAATAAACTTAGGGTTAGCTAGAGGGATTAGTAATAATAGAATATTAATATCTATTTAATTCTTAGACCTATTAGAAGTAAGAGAGCTATTCTAATCTATTATTAAAATACTATTAACTAGTAAGCTACTCTTACTTAAGGCTTAAGTAGATATTATAAAGACTCTATTTAGTAGCTATAGTTTATACTTTTATATATCTTTAGGTAAAATCTAGCTAAGGGTATATTTCTAATTCTTTTTTTAGATAGATTTATTACTATACCTCTAGTTAAGTTATAACTATCTTTTACTAGAGGTATTCTTATTTATAAAGTTCTCTAAAAGCTTATTAAGCTAGGCCTCTTTGATCTTTATAACTAAGATAGTAATAGGGTAAAGAGATCTAGTAAAAATAAATATATAAACCTAATCCAAGTACTTTAAGCTTAAAGCTTAAATAGGTATAGTAGTATTACCTAGGTTAATAATTAATAGTTATTAGTAGATAATTTCTTAGGCTATTACTATAATATTTTTATAGGCTTAAGAAATACTATTAACAATTAGCTAGAGTTAATTCTCTATATCTCCTCCTTTCTACTAGCTATTATAAAATCAAGCTTAACTAGTTTACTTATTAATTATTAAATCTAAATATATCTATTTCTTTAAAACTAATTTATATAAATAAAAGACTAAGAGATTAGCTTTTAAGACTACTATTAATTATATCTTCTATATCTTTTTACTATTACTATATATAGAGCTTTTACTAATAATAAGCTAGATTATAAGTAAATACTAAGTAGCTAAATTTTATATAAGATATATAAAACTAGTATAGATATTATTAGGTTTAGAAGTAGTCTTGGCTTTAAAGGTTCTAATAAGATTAAAGGCTTTTATATAAAGTTATTATTATACTTAAAGTAGTATCTAGCTATTATAACTTTATAAAACTATAGCTTAATTATATACTAACTTCTCTTTTATTAAGATATTATTAATCTCTATCTAGAAGCTTATATTTATTAGTATAGAGATACCTAAGTTTATATATAGGGGCTAAGAAGGATTTATTACCTAGGTCTTAATAATATTACCTATATTATTCTCCTTATAGTAGAACTTACTTAATATTATAATCTTTAGAATTAGAATTAAGAGGCTTCTTATATTAGCTAAAGTTATATACTAGGCTTAAAGCTACTTTAGCTTATCCTCACCTAATTTAATATTATAAAGAATAAAGGATAATGTAGTAATATTAAATAGTCTTCTTTATATAGTAATAAATAATTTATTTTAAAGAAATAATTTATAGATCTAATTACTTAACTTAGGAAGAAAATATTATATTATTAAAGAGGTAGTAACTTAATTCATAGGGAGGTAGAATCTATAAGAAGGTAAAGTCTATAAAATTATAGCCTTTTAAAATACTAAAACAATAAAAGAGAAAAAGAAGAAGTAATTATAAAGAGAAGTAAAGTGAAGTAATAAATCTCTCTTCTCTTAATTAATTCTTTACCTTTAAAAGATTAATTAAGAAAGAGAATAAAGAAAAAAGTTAGTATAACCTTATATAAGGTAAAAAGAATAAAAAGATAAAGTTAGTAAATAAGTAGGTTAAAAAGTAGAAAAAAGAACCCTCTCTCTTACTTTTACTAGGTAATAACCTTACCTTTCCCTCCTCTCTTACTTATAAATATAAGAAGGATATCCTTCTATTTAAATTATCTCTTTTCTTGTTATTCTTTATTATAGTTTAAAAGAATTACTTCTCTTTATATTATTACCTTTCTAGAAATAAAAGTAATCTTCTAAAGCTACCTAACTAACTATAAAGGTTTATAAATTACCTATTATAATTATAGCTAACTTTAGCTTTTTAATTAGTAATATTATGAATACTAATTAACCTTAAGCTTAGGTTCTACTTAAGTATTATATTCTCTAGCTCTTAGGAACTAATACTAATCCTTAGCTATTAACTAAGGTTAATAACTCCCTAAAGTATATTTCTTTTAGTAATAACTAGCTCTAGATATATCTACTAGAAATATAGGCTTCTTATTTCTTAGTTTACTAATAATTTATAGGCTACTACTACCCTTCTATAGATACTTCTTAATATTCTAAAAAATAAATACTTTAAAGTTACCTTTATCTCATAGATATAGCCTAATAAGTTACTTACTACTATATAATTAAACTTCTAGAAAGTCTACTTAGGCTTATAAGACTTCTAAAGGATATATATAAAGACTTAAGGTAATAGTAATCTTTAATATTATATATTTATTTACTAAGCCTCTATAACTATTAAGGGTATTTGATAAATAAGGTATTTAAGTAAGTTATTATAGCTTATAGTTTCTTTATTTAAGCTTATAGAGGTTAAAATATAGTACCCTATAGCTATTATAAGAAGTAAGTCTATACCATAAGAAATAATAAAACTAGTACTTAGGTTTATAATCTATACTTTAAATATATTTTACTACCTAGTACTTCTTATACTAACTACTTCTATTATAAAACTTAAAGCTTTTACTCTTATAATATTAAAAGTATTTATTAGTAGTATAGCTTTAGTATTAAGAAAAATAGGGTTAAGAAATAAAGTAGTAAATTTAACAGATTACCTATTCTAACCTTATGAATCTCTATTGTTATTAGTATCGATATAATTAACTAATTTAACTTTAATTAGTATTATAATATTATCTATCCTACTTAGGCTATAGAGTTCTTACTAAGTACTTCTTTTTATTATACTTACTATATCTTTATACTTTAATAACTTATAAGATTTATTATAGAGTAAATTATATTCTCTTTAGGTCTTATCCTAGTTAAGAAGTAAAGTAATAGTAAGAATAATAGATTTAGAATTTAGGATTAAGAAGTAATAAATAGGATAGAATATAGTATAGGTATAGAAGATAGTCTTCTTAATAAATCTATTATCTATTAATAAGTTTCTAATACTTCTATTTATAATTAAGTCTATAAATCCTAGTTCCTACTAGCTTAATATATCTTCTAGTTAATTTAATAAATAAATTAATAGTTAATACTACCCTATATTTCAAGAGTAGTTATAGCTATATATATTATTATATACCTTAACTCAATAGAGCTCTTTAAATCATAAAAAGTATTTAGATTAATAGAAATACCTATTCTTAGACCTAATACATAAATAATAACTTATATCTAATATATTTAAATTTAAATATTTTAGAAAAAATAGGCTCTACTATTTAGTATCCTAACTATATTATTACTAGATATAGTACTTAATATAATATTTTATCTACCTATAAAAGAAATAATAATTACCTAATATAATAGCTAGATTAATTTATAGACTTAATCTTTAAAAATAACCTTAATTACTTTAGTATAGGTAGTTAGACTCTTAGTCTATAGAGAATTAAATATGATATAGTTAAGTAAGCTAAAGTAAAGGTTAGTAAGTAGTTATATAGATATATATATAAGTGTTATATATTTCTCTCTATTCTTAGGCTTCTTTTATCTTCTTCTTAACCTTTTATATCTTATTTATCTTATCATTATTATACTAGTCTTTACTACTAAGTATATATACCTATTATAAGTAAATACTAGTAATTAGAGGTATAACCAGCTAAAGTTAAAGTTTCTAGGTATATCCTATCCCTTTTACTATAAGTTATAGCCTTCTTTAGTAGTTATAAACCTTAATAATTTATCTAATAACAAGCTACCTCTAAAAGTAGCTACTTAGGTAGTTAATGTCTTAAGTAACTAATAATTATCTTACTCTTATAATAGAGCTTTTATTAAATCTTTATTACCAGTATTCTAAGTTATCTCTTAGCTAAATATATATGATAAAATAATAAATCTATAATATAATAAGGATAAGATTAAGAGAGAGATAAAGCTATTATAGGATACCTTAATAAGAAAGAAGAAGTATATAGATACTAAAGAACTTAGTATTATACATATATCTATAAATATATAGATTATTACTTATAATTTATATAAGAGTTATCATATTTATAAAGCTTCTAAGCTACTTTATAAGTAACTCTTTTTTAATTCTTAGATTTATTCTATTAAATATAATTATATCTAATAAAAAATAAAGAAGCTAGGTATTATTCTATTTATCTAAACTAATATAGCTACTCTTGGTAAGTCTAAATAGGTAAATATAGCTATCTAATTAATTATTATACTATTATTATAAATATTATGTAATAAAGAATAGAAATTTAAACTCTACTTCTATTATATACCCTCTAATAGTAGCTTTAGTCTTCTTATACCTTATAAAAGCTAAATAGTAAAGAATTTCTTTAAAGACCTAAATATATAGAAGGTTAAAAAAGGAGAGAGAGAGATTAATATCTATCTTTACTTCTTTAGCTCTAATATTAAGAATAGAGAGTCCTTAGACCTCTATACGATTAGTTTATAAGATTCTTTAGTCTTATATTATATTAAGAGGTCTTTATCTACCTTAACGTTTACCCCTATTAAGAGTAAGAAAAGGTATATTAAATTTAATCTATTTAACTTATTTAATAAAGAAATAAAACTCTATAAGTATCTATATACTCTTCTATTTATTTAAGAAAAGTATAACTTGGATAATAAGGTAACTAAGGAAAAGGTAATTATAATAGGTAAGAAGGAGAATAATAGTAGTAGTAATAGTAGTAATAATAATAATAGCTCTTTATAAGATATAGTTACTTAAGAAGTAAAGTATAGGTCTTCTAATAGATCTAGCTTTATCTTTAATACTTATAAGACTAGTTATATACTTAATACCCCCTAGTCTTTATTGGGTAATACTATCTTAATATATATAATATTTAAACTAGCTAACTCCTCTTTAGGTAGCTACTAACTAATAAGCTTAGTATACTATAGGTTATTAAAATAGTTCTTTATAAGAAGATTAAACTATATATAATTATTAATAATTCTTTTTACCTTATAAGTCTACTTTTTTAATTTATAGATCTATTCTATTAAAAATACTTATATATCTTTATTACCTATTCTAAAGCTATAGGATAAGTACTAGTATTGGATTTTAGCTACTAACTTTAAAGTATACTACTATCCTAGCTTTTAATAATAGATATATTTCTATATATAGTTACTTATAGTCTTCTTTAATAAGAAGCTTCTAATTCTTAAGAGATATACCTATATTTACTAACTAGCCTATATACTACTACTCTATTTCCCTTATTATAAATTTATTAATTTTAACCTCTTTAAGAGAAGCTAGTATATTATTAACTAGCTATAAAGTTAATACTTCTAATAGAATTCTCTAGTTAAGCTTATACTTATATAAATCTAATAGTATACTAGGGACTATATAGGGATAGTTTCTTTATAGTTAGATCTTATAACTATTCTAGAGCTCTATAAAGTTTATAATCTTTTCTTAGATTATATTACTATATATTATATATATAGTAATTAAGTAAATATTATCCTTTAGAATAAAGTACTTAGTTATAATTAATTTATTAGTATATAACTATATATATAAGAAATACTAATTCTTAGATCTAATAGGGAATACTTATAATCTAGTAATTACTTCAGCTTATATAAAGAAGCTTTTACTAGCTTTCTATTTCAATATTACTAATAAAGAGTACTTATATATAGTATAACTATATATTATCTTTTTAGTAAAAAGAGGTAGTAATTCTCTCCAAGTTTATATACTTGACTATTATTTAAGTATCTTATATTAATGCTTTTTAAGCTTTAACCTATAGAGAGGTCTCTATTTTATAGTCTAACCTTATTAAATATAGCCTTATCTCTACTATATATACTATATAGAGAAACGACTTTAGAGTACTAATTACAATTATTATTAACCTTCTAATATAGATTTAGATTATCTTATATAAATAAGTATTAATATAGCTATATATCTAGAAGCTAAATTTCTTCAACTTCTTATACCTATTAAGTAACTAAAAGAAGTTAGGCTCTAGTATTATAAAGTTAGTTTAATACTACTAGTAGCTAATCCTCTATTAATATATAAGGTTAAAAAACCTCTCTTTATAATAAGTATAGATATAATACTTTCCTATTATTATATTAACCTTATAATAGATATATTAGTATAAGTAGCCTTAGCTAAAGCTCTATATGATACTTAAGGTTTTAATATTCTTATTTATAAAGAACTTTACTCCTTTTATAGTAATATCTTACTTATTATTATCTTTATAATACTACTTAAGCTTATTCTTAAGTTACATATCTTAAAGAGTTCTTTCTAAGATACTAGTAAATCTATCCTATAAAAAGTTATAAAAGATAGATTTATTACTATACCTATAGTTATAGAAGTAAAAAGAGATAGCTTATAAAAGCCTAGGTTAATTACTAAGGTATATAATCCTTATAAGACCCTAGGTTTTAAGCTACTTCTCTAGTATATAGCTTATAATTTATAATCCAGTCTCTTAGTAAAGTATATTAAGAATCTTAGTATAGGTAAGCCTATTATAATAAGCTATTTTAATTAAGTAATAATAAGAGGCTAAGTTAATAACTAGTTCTTAAGGTATCCTTTTAGTATAAATAAATAAAAGAAGCTATTTATAGACCTAATTTAAGGAAAGATCTTTTAAAAGTCTATTAAAGCAATTAATAAATTAAAAAGTAGTTATATTAAAAAGGGGGTATCACATACTAAGATCTAGTATAGCTAGGGGCCTGTATAATTAAGCTAACATTAGACTATCTATAGTTAGTTTATATAGTACTGAAGCACTATACTATAGTATTAAAGTACGTAGATAATTACAGCAATAATCCCTAGTTAATTGCTAGTATATGTATATATAACTATGTCGCTATTTTCCATGAGATTTCCTATATATTTATAGCTATTATATTACTTTAGGATCTAAATACACATAATTATTAGATTCTAGATATTTAAGCTAGTAAAATCCATTCTATGGATATTAACTAATATTTTACTATAAACCTTTTTTAATCTAGCCTAATAGGCTTAGAGGTCTATACTATTTATTAATATATTATACTTACTTTAATATACTCTCTTAGATTAAAGCTATTTATAGGTTTAATTTAATTAATTAATAGATAAGGTAATTACTACTCTTTTATACTTTCTTTTTATATTTTATAGGCCTTTTATAACTATTAATTACTTACTATAAAAGGTAGTAATTAACTAATTAATAATAATTAAAACTAAAGTATATATAATTTAATAGTATTACTTTTTATAAAATAATTATAATATAAGATAGTAACTTATATTAAAGCTCTAGAGTTTAATTCTAAGAAGAGGTAAAAAGACTTAATAGTAATTACATCTATAAAGCTTACTAGCTCTCTTATATAAGTCTAAGCTTAATAATATAAATATATAGTAACTAAAGTTCTTTTACTTAGAAAAGCTATATTATACTTATAGTAGTCTTAAGCCTTATATACTTACTACTATATTTAATATAGCTTTTATAGGTCTATATATATAATTATTCTTAAAGTATAGTTTTAACTATACTTTTATCTTTTATTATAACTTTTTAACTTAAAATAGTAGTCTTTTATAATTAGATTTTATATTAACTTTTAGTTTTAATTAAGGTAATTATAATAATAAAATTACTAACTATATATATTACTTAGTTATTAAGAAATTTATAGTTAAAGCTTTACTAGTTATATTAATAATTAGTTATAATATTAGGGTTTATTAGTTATATCTCTATAATAATCTACTTTTACTAACTAGTATAACTATATAATTTAACTCTCTTTGTTAGAGCTATATTAGCTAACTATTTATTATTATAATACTTATTATTATATTTATATTAGTAATTTATCTTTAGCTAATTCTTTCTTATAGTTTTATACTAACTATATAGTTTAGTTACTAAGATTTAATTACTAGAGAAATATAAGCTATTTGTTGTAATGCTAGCCTATTATTAGGATCTATTAGAGTTACCTGTTAACTCCAATCCCACTGGTCACATGAGACCGGTCCGAGCTCGTCCGTGGGCCCACCTGCGGGAGCCCCTTTTACTACTAGCTTAACCTAGCAGCCCTCTTAATAGTTATACTTCTTTATATATAATTAACCCTTTTTTAAGACCCCTTTTTATTTCTAGAAACCTAATACCTTGCTTACTAATACTAATTAGTAGTTAAATATAGTAACTACTTATTAAAAGATACTATAGATTAGTAAGGTTTTTTAAGAAGAGATAGAACTACTTTAAATTCTATAGTAGTAGTAGGATAGTTCTATACTTTCTCCTATATAGATAACTAGCTTAGAATACTATTATAGTAGACTTATAGTACCCCTATAAAGGTTACTATAAGTATACAAGCTTGATTTACATAAGTTAACTTTATTATATTATAAGAAGCTATTGCTTATAAGATAATAATTTTTTATTCAAAATTATTAGACTATAAAACTATAAAGTCCTATACTTTATATACTAAAAATAACTATTAATAACTTACTATTAACTTACTTAATATAACCTTATTAACTTTATCTTTTTATTACTTTAACTTTAAACTTATAATTATTGTTGTAGTTACCTAAAAAGTAACTCTACTAGGCTATTAAACAACCTAATAGTCTAATAAGCCTATAGGAGTATAATAGACCCCCTTCCCCTTCTCTAACTTCTATGATTTTTTTTACTCCCTCTCTCTTTCTAACCTTCTTTTTATACTCTTTTTCTTACTTAAAATATACCTCTAATTACCCTTAAGTAACTGATACTAAGGAAGCCTGCGTAAAGAAGGCTCTTTTCAATAAGCAGTAAGTACTATATAAGAAAGGCTCTTTTTAATAAGTAACAAGTTTAGCATAAAGAAGGAAGGCTTATATTAATAGGTAATGTTAGATATTAAGGTTTAAATACCTTATATCTATATAAAAAAGATAGTATATATAATAATAAAGTGAATTATATAACACAGTATTAATAGTACTGTATATACTGTATATACTAGATAACTATATATTTACTTAGAAAACGCCTATATATTATAAATACATAGGATATCTATATACAAAGAATAGTTCCTTTAAACAAGAACTATCTATCTAAGGAGAAATCTAGGAAATAAGAATACAGTTATAAACTATATAACCGAGATGTTTTAGAAAACAACGTATAGGAATATAGTTATAAACTATATAACCGAGGTGTTTTAGATAACAACCTAGAATATCTAAGAAATCCTTAGAATATACAGAAAATAAGTATAAATAAACCCCTTATATCTCTTATATCTAGCTAGACAGCAAGGTGAACAGAAAGCTCATCTAATATATTAAAAAAACAATATATATCTTATTTATCTCTTATCTTTTATCTCTAACCTTATTACCTCTTATAGCCTCTAATAGGTAATACTGCTACTAAGCACTTACTAAAGAAAGTAAGTAAGACCTAATTAACTAAGTAGTTACTTATACTACTAGTAGTAATCCCTCTAATATATATATATACCTTTTAGCTTCCTAGAAGAAATACCGATATTTAAGAGGTTATTAGGCTAATAGAGGGTAACTATAATAATATAAGAAGAAGTAACTACTATAGAGTATACCCCCAAGGCTACTAAAGAGACTATAAGTAAGCGTGTAAGTAGGTATATAGTTGGTATAGTATATAGATATTATAAATCTATACCTAATAGATACTATAAGTATATTAACCTATTAATTTAAGGTATTAAGTACTTAGATTATATCTTAGAAAGCAGCCTACCCTCTAACTATATTAAGTTATTAGATATAATTATCCTATATTACTTAATTACTTATAAGAAGCAAGGCTACTATAGTAGAGATTTATAGTAATAAGTCTATAATAAATTTAAGGATTAGTTTAATATAGATTTTAATACTGCTTTAAGGGTAGTTATAACTACCTTCTATAACTTTATTATTAGCTATAGTATATAGGTAACAAAAGAACCTATTAAAAACACTATTAGTATAAGGTTAAAGAAGCTAGTTAATAATAAGTACTTCCTAAAGTAAGATAATAAGATAATAAGTAAAATAAAGGCTAAGTATAAGGTCTTTTATAACTACCTTAATAACCTAGACTTTATAAGAAATATCAAATAGATACTATAAGCTACTCCCCTACTATTAATTAACAAGGTATATAACAGCTATAAAAGTATAGATTTTTTATAGAAGTTATATAATAAGTTAGAATATTAATAATATACCTTATTGTTGCGATGCTAGCCCATCGTTAGGATCCATCGGAGTTACCCGCTAACTCCGATCCCACCGGTCACGTGAGACCGGTCCGAGCTTGTCCGCGGGCCCACCCGCGGGAGCCCCTTTCACCGCTAGCTTGACCTAGCGGCCCTCTTGATAGTTACACTTAAACGCGCGTAATTAATCCTTTTTAAGACCCCTTATTTATTACTAGAAACCTAATACCTTGCTTACTAACACTTATATAGCAACCTATTATTTAAACCTCTCCTATTTAAAAGGTAAACTAATAAAGCCTCTCTTATACTAAGTTTACCTATAACTACTATAATAGTTAAGAGGTAGTTACTAAGTATAACTACTTCTCTAACTAACAAGCTAACTACTTATTAATTAACTAACCTTATTAAGTTATATTTAAACAATTTAATATTAAAGTATAGTAGTAGTAACTACAAGACCCTTAACTTAAAGCTTCTAATTTTTTATAACCTCTATGCAAGGGTTAGTATCTCTAGTAACTACTATAGGTCTACTGTCTTATTTATACTTATAGGTAATATATAGAAGTATTATACTAGTAACCTCTATAACTATTTAATTAGTTTTAATATACTAATAGTAAATATTAAATTATAGTTTAAAGGGGATAAAGTCTACTATATATATAACATAGACTTATAAGGGCTTAGCTATAAGTAAGTTACCTATAAATTACCTAGTAAAATAAGAGTTAAAGTACTAGACTTACTTATTAAGAAAGTTATAAAGCTAGTTAGAGCTATAACGCAGCAAGGCATACCTACTAATAGTAACTATTATAACACTTTACTTACTTATTACTAAGGCATACCCAAGTATATAGCTACCCTACTTAATCTACTTATAACTTATAATATACTTTATATATAGTTAAGAAATAGCATAAGTAATACAGTAGCAATATATAAATAAAAGGTATAGTGCCTTATAAAAGGACTGCTTAAGCTAGACTGGCAGTACTTCACCAACTACTACTATACCAGCTAATGTAGCAGTTACCTACTATAATAAGAGTATAGTCTAAAGCCTTAAAATAACTACCTACAAAGTAACATATTTTAAGTAAAAAAGTGCTTTATTTATAATAAAGAAGGATATTAGTTAATAATATACTTAAAAGAGAAAAGAGATACCTCTTATAAGTAGTTTTAAAGGAGCTACTTTACTAAAAGATTTAAATAATACCTTCTTAACTATAAAGGTAAAGAGCCTAACTCTCTTAGTAATATAATTAATAATAAGTATATACTAGATAATAGTAAAGAGCTCTTTAAGAATATAACTTTCTTTATATCTATAGTATTTTTTAGTAAAGAGAGTATTAATAGCTAGAAGGTCTATACATAACTATATAACCAAGCTACTTTATATGCTTTAATAAAAAAAGACCCTTTTACATAAGACCCTAACTAAGAATAAGGGTTAAGCAAAGTCTTTATACTTAATAATTAATACTCTACTATAACTTTTTAGGGTATTATATTAGATACTAGAGTAGCCTAAGTGTTAACTATAGGCTACTAATAGTATATAGCTCTCTATAAGTACCTTGGAGTAGAGTTATTACTAGATATAGGCTATACTAGTAAAGTAAGTATTAAATTTAATAGTAGTAATTTATTTAATTTACTTAGAGCTATTACTATACCTACCTCTATTAGTAAGCTTACTTTCTATATAATAACCTCTAGTACTTTATTTCTTTTATACCTAAAAGATATAGACTCTAATAGTATATAATTTAATAACCTTATTAATATAATTATTAAGGGTATAACTATAGTACTAGTAGTATATAAATAGGGCTACCTATAGATACTTTTAGAGTAGCTAGAGTATAGTATAGTATAATACTATCTTACTAATATAAAGCTATAGTAAATATATTACTAATTTAGTTACCCCTTAGTCTATTAGCTATATAAAGTGCCCTAGTAAGCTAGCTACATAATAGCAATCTTAAATATTAAAGAGATTAATAGATTTTACTAGTACTATTAACTAAATTTAAAAGCTCTAGAAAGGTTTAAGTTTACCTTCTATAATAAATTTAACTTTAACTATAAGGTTTTTATTAATATAATACACTTAGATAGTAATTAACTAGTACTCTATATTATTAATAGTATAACCTCCTTTAACATAGTACAATTTTTATACTTTATTACCACAGAGTATATATAAAAAGCACTATAGATATACTAGATTAATATATATCTTAGCTCTCTAGACTAGATTATTATAAATACTAAGCTAAATTTTTATATAGCTAAATTTAAGTATACTACTTATATACTATCTATTAAGGTAAAAGAGGTCCCTATTAAGGCCTATTATAGTATTAATAAGGTTAAATAGTACTATATAATACTATACTAAGTATATAAGATAGTCTATATAGAGTTAGAGGCTAAACCTAAAGTTATCCTATAACTTATTATAAAAGCAATTAATAATACCACAGGCCCTAATAGCCTTATCCCCACACTATTAGTCTTTAGTATATACCCTTGTATTAATAATAACTTAGCTCTATTACCCTTAACCCTATAGTATATAGAAGCTATATAAAAAGTAAAAGAGGAGATTTATAATATCTATATAAAAAGGTAGGTTAATAAGGTACTTATAGTATATAACAGACCTAATACTATAGTAAGTATAGCCCTCTCTTTATAATTACTTATTAGGATATACTATTAGAGCAAAGGCTAGAAAGGACCCTACTAATTAATTACTAATAATAGTATTAGTAGTACTATTAAGATTCTATAGGGACTGTATTAATTCTCTATTACTACTGTTAAGCTATAGTATAACCCTTATAGAGTAGAGAACCTTATTAATCCTATATAACCTAGACTGCTAGTAACTACTATAGTAGAGGTACCTATAAATACTCTAATTAAATATAACTCTATTATAGTTACTGTATAACTGCTACTAGTAAGAAGAGGCCTAGGCTAACTAAGGAAGAATCTAGCTTAAATTTTTACTATAGAAGTTATTCTTATAGTCCCTATAATTAACTATGTTTTTACTATAAAAGAGAATACTAACTATACACTAATAATTAAGCTATATAAGAGGGGTATAATAACTATACCTAGTAAGCTATTTAAATAGTTAGATACCAGTAAAATATAAGAACTTATAGACTGTAGTGTATTTTTTATTATTGAATATAATAAGAAAAAGTATAGAGATATATAGATTTTTAAGTTATAGTTAGTATATAAGGTTAAGGGTAAAAATAAGTAACTCTATAAAAAGTTATAACTAGTTATCTAAGGTTATATAAATAATAGTAAAGCTATGATTTTAACTTAGTTACTAACTATCTAATAAATAGCCTAATAAGTAATACTCTCTATTATACTATTGCTCTTATAACAAGGTTATATTCTCTAGTTATATAATATAATATAAGTATATACCTAGTTAGTAACTAAATTAGTATATACTATCTTTATCTAACTTGCCCTTAAAATTTACTATCTCTATATAACAGATATGATTATAGAGGTTAAATAGCTACTTTATAGCATACCTAAGGCAGGTACTTATTAGTAGGCTATGTATAATAACTACTATAGAAAGAGCCTCTAGATAGATTTATTTACTTTTAACCCTTGCTTGCTTATTTTAATGCTTAAAAATAATAATTTTATAATAATAAGTATATAAATAGATAATACTATTAGCCTTATAGATAAATTATTCTCTAACTATAAAAACTATATACTAAAAGAAGCTACTTTTATAGCTAAACTAAAGTAATTTCTTAAAGTTAATAAGTCTATTACTTTTAATAGTAGTATATTAACCTTTAGTAATAATAGTAAGATAACCCTTTACCAAAAGGACTAAGGTAAGAAGCTATAATTAGTTAACTCTATTATACCTAATATAAAGCAGTAGTATATTAAGTAGTATATCTAAGATATATGTATTACCTCTATTTACTAACCTAAGGCATACTTTAACTATTTAATTACTACCTAGGACTAGTTACCTAGCCTAGCTAAAATTAATAACCTTAACTAGTGGGTTAAGTAATAGATAGATAACCTTAACTATAGGCTATAATTTTAACTACTAGATCTTACTAGTATTAAACTCTTTATATTTATTAATAGCTCTTTTATAAATAATAGTAATTTAATATTATAACTTAGCTTTATTATTATACTTACTAATAAGTCTAGTAATAATAAAGAGTATCTATCTACTAGTAGAGATACTGCTTTTAACCTTATAGGTAATATTATCTATTTTAGCTTTTATTAGTAAGCAAGGCAAAAGAGGTCTGGTAATAACTAGCAGGTGATAAATAAGGGGTCTCAAAAAGGGTTAATTATGCGTAAAGAAGTGTAACTATTAAGAGGGCCGCCATGTTGAGCTAGCAGTGAAAGTAGCTGCCGCGGGTGGGCCCGCGGACAAGCTTAGACTGGTCTCACGTAACCGGTGGGATTGGAGTTAGCAGGTAACTCCAATAGATTCTAATAATAGGCTGGCATCGCAATACTAGTAACTCTTTATTATAGCCAAATAGTCACTAGCTAGCCCTTAGTTTAAAAAGCTTAAAAATGTAATAAAAATCTAAATCGCAAAGTATTTAACTTCTCACTACTAACGTAATATCTATATATCACATGCGTGAAACCTATCTATTTATCTGTATCTTTATCTGCCTAGTGCTGATGAGCTCCTCTAGTACCTTGTTTGGCAACGACTTCATGAAGCCATTGGCTGGGTTATCCATGCCATGGATCTATCATACCTTATAAATCTTGTAGCGTTTGTATAACTATTAAAGAGCTATGATATCTATCATAAGTTACTTTTCCTTTGTGGTGCTAAGTTTCACTAAACACTCATATAGCAAGTATGAATCAGTACATATGGTTGTAGGGATCTAAGGAACCTTGAGGCAGTCAGAGACCATTGCTAGCGTGGTCCCGATTGCGTGGGCCACGTCAGCTCCAGCAACCATTGCATATATCTTAGAGGTGAGTACGCTATAGGTGACTCTTTTGCACTTCGTAGAGCTAAAATAGATGATGTTACCTATGAGGTCAAAAGCAGTATCTCTACTAGTAGATAGGCACTCTTTGTCATTACTAGACTTATTAGTAAGTATAATAATAAAGCTAAGTTACAATATTAAATTGCTATTATTTATAAAAGAGCTATTAATAAATATAAAGAGTTTGGTACTAGTAAGATCTAGTAGTTAAAATCACAGCCTGCGGTCAAGGTTATCTATCTACTAATTAACCCACTAGTTAAGGTTATTAATTTCAGCTAGGCTAGGTAATTAGTACTAGGCAGTAATTGAATAGTTAAAGGCTACTTCTGGTTAGTAAATAGAGGTAATATATATACCTTAGGTATACTACTTAATATACTACTGCTTTATATTAGGCGTGCTAGGGTTAACTAATCATAGCTTCTTACCTTAGTTCTTTTAACAAAGGGTTATCTTACTATTATTACCAAGGGTTAACATACCACTATTAAAAGTAATAGGCTTATTAACTTTAAGAAGTTACTTAGGTTTAGCTATAAAAGTAGCTTCTTTCAGCACGTAGTTTTCATAGTTAGAGAACGATTTATCTATAAGGCTAATAGTATTATCTGTTTATATACCTATTATTGCAAAGTTATTATTTTTAGGTACTAAAATAAGTAAGTAAGGGTTAAAAGTAGATAAATCTATCTAGAGGCTCTTTCTATAGTAGTTATTATATATAGCCTACTAATAAGTACTTACCTCTAGTATACCATAGAGTGGCTATTTAACCTCTATAATTGTATCTATTATATAGAGATAGTAAATTTTAAGGGGAAGTTAGGTGAGGATAGTGCGTGCTAATTTAGTTACTAACTAGGTATATACTTATATTATATTATATAACTAGAGGATATAACCCTATTATAAAAGTAATAGTATAATAGAGAGTATTACTTACTAAGCTATTTATTAGATAGTTAGTAACTAGGTCAAAATCATAGCTTTGCTATTATCTATATAACCTTAGATAACTAGTTACAATTTCTTATAGGGCTGCTTGTTTTTACCCTTAACCTTACACACTAATCATAACTTAAAAATCCATATCCCGCTATACTTTTGCTTATCATATTTAATAATAAAAAACATGCTATAGTCTATAAGTCTTTAGATTTTACTAGTATCTAACTATTTAAATAGCTTGCTAGGCATAGTTATTATACTCTTCTTGTGTAGCTTAATTACTAGTGCATAGTTAGCATCCTCTTTTGTAGTAAAAACGCAATTAATTGCAGGGACTGCGGGCATAACTTCTGTAGCAAAAATTCAAGCTAGATTCTTCCTTAGTCAGCCTGGGCCTCTTCTTACTAGTAGTAGCTGCGCGGCGACCACGATAGAGTTGCGTTTGATTAGAGCATTCGCAGGTGCCTCTGCTGCGGTAGTTGCTAGTGGTCTGGGTTGTATGTGGTTAACGGGGTCTTCTGCCTTAGATAGGTTGTACCACAGCTTAACAGCAGTGATAGGGAATCAGCATGGTCCCTACAAGGTCTTAATAGTACTACTGGTACTATTATTAGTAGTTAATTAATAGAGTTCTCTCTAACCTTTATCTTAATAGTATACTTTAATAAGTAATTATAGAGAGAGGGCTATACTTATTATAGTGTTAGGTCTATTATATATTACAAGTGCCTCATTAACCTACCTTTTTATATAGATGTTGCAAATCTCCTCTATTGCCTTTCATACAGCTTTTGCGCGCTGCAGGGTTAAGGGCAATAGAGCTAAGTTATCATTAATATAAGGGTATGTACTAAAGACTAATAGCATGGGGATAAGGCTATTAGGGCCCGTGGTGTTATTAATTGCTTTTATAGTAAGTTATAGGGTGACTTCAGGTTCAGCCTCTAACTCCACGCGGACTATCTCATACACTTAGCATAGTATTACATAGTACCATTTAACCTTGCTAATGCTATAATAGGCCTCAATAGAGACCTCTTTTACCTTAATAGATAGTGCGCGGGCGGTGTGCTTAAATTCAGCCACATGAAAATTCAGCCCAGCATCTGTAATAATCCAGTCTAGAGGGCTGAGATATATATCAATCCAGCACATATGTAGTACTTCCTACATGTGCTCTGCGGTAACAGAGCACAAAAATCGCACTGCGTTAAAGGAGGTTATACTATTAACAATGTGTAGTATTAGTTTATTACTATCTAAGTATATTATATTAACAAAGACCTTATAGTTAAAGTTATAGTTATTATAGAGAGTAAACTTAAACCTTCTAGGAGCCTTTGAATTTAGCTAGTAATACTAGTAAAATTTATTAATCTCTTTAATATTTAAGATTACTATTATATAGCTAGCTCATTAGAGTACTTTATATAGTTAATAGACTGAGGGGTAACTAAATTGGTAATATATTTACTATAGCTCCACATTAGTAAGATAGTGTTGCGCTATGCTACACTCTAGCTGCTCTAAAAGCATCTATAGGTAGCCCTATTTACATACTACTAGCACTATAGTTATGCTCTTGATAAGTATATTAGCAAGGTTGTTAAATCACATGCCGTTGGAGTCCATATCTTTAAAGCACAAAAGAAACAGGGTACTAGAGGTCATTACATAGAAAGTAAGCTTACTAATAGAGGTAGGTATAGTAATAGCTCTAAGAGAGTTAAATAAATCACCACTACTAAATTTAATACTTACTTCACTAGCACGGCTTGTATCTAGCAGTAATTCTATGCTAAGGTACTTATAAAGGGCTGTATATTATTAGTAGCCTATAGTTAATACTTAGGCTGCCCTAGTATCTAGCATAATACCTTAAAAGGTTATAGTAAAGTATTAGTTATCAAGTATAAAGACTTTACCTAACTCTCACTCTTAGCTAGGGTCTTGTACAAAAGGGTCTTCTTTCATCAAAGCATGCAAAGTAGCCTAGTTACACAGTTAAATGTAAACCTTCTAGCTATTAATGCTTTCTTTACTAAAAAACGCTATAGATATAAAGAAAGTTATATCCTTAAAGAGCTCTTTACTATCATCTAGTATATACTTATTATTAGTTATATCACTAAGAGAGTTAGGCTCTTTACCCTCATAGTCAAGAAAGTATTATTTAAATCTTTTAGCAAAGTAGCTCCTTTAGAGCTGCTTATAAGAGGTGTCTCTTTTCTCTTTTGAGTATATTATTAACTAATATCCTTCTTTATTATAAATAAAGTACTTTTTTACTTAAAATATGCTGCTTTATAGGTAGTTGCTTTGGGGCCTTGGACTATACCCTTATTATAGTAGATAACTGCTACGTTAGCTGTTATAGTAGTAGTTAGTAAAGTACTGCTGGTCTAGCTTAGGTAGTCCTTCTATAAGGTACTGCGCCTTTTGCTTGCGTATGGCTGCCGCGTTACTCACGCCGTTTCTCAACTGCGCACAAAGTGTGTTATAAGTTGTGGGTGGATTAAGCAAGGCAGCTGCGCACTTAGGTATACCCTAGTAACAAGTAAGTAGAGTGTTACAATAGTTACTATTAGTAGGCATGCCTTGCTATATTATAGCCCTAACTAGCTTTATAACTTTCTTAATAAGTAAGTCTAGTACTTTAACTCTTGTTTTACTAAGTAATTTATAAGTAACTTACTTATAACTAAGCCTTTATAACTCTATATTACATATATAGTAAACTTCATCCCCTTTAAACCATGATTTAATATTTACTATAAGTATATTAAAACTAATAGTATAGTTATAGAGGTTATTAGTATAATACTTCCGCACGCTACCTATAAGTATAAATAAGATAGTAAACCCATAGTAGTTACTAGAGATACTAACTCTTATATAGAGGTTATAAAAAATCAGAAGCTTTAAGTCAAGGGTCTTATAGTTACTGCTGCTGTATTTTAACGTTAAATCGTCTAAATATAGCTTGATAAGGTTAGTTAATTAATAAGTAGTTAGCCTATCAGTTAGGGGAGTAGTTATGCTTAGCGACTGCCTCTTAACTATGGTAGCAGTCATAGGCAAACTTAGTATAAGAGAGGTTTTATTAGTTTACCTTTTAAACAGGGGAGGTTTAAATAAGGGGTTGCTATATGAGGTGCGTTGTTAATAATCTAACTTATTGCATGACTTACACAAAAAGTCTGTACTTTCACAGCTGTTGCGTACCTTATTAATTAACAGTAAGAGAGTGGCTTACGGGATTCATTTAATATTTCGCATGAAGTCTAGGTTATTAAGGTAGTCACAAAAGACCTTGTACTTAGCCTCTATTTCGCATATCATCTCATTATCCTACCTCAGAAAGTGCTCGTCGTTAACTAGCTTCTTCAACCTTGTGCTAATAGTGCTTTTGATAGGCTCTTTTATAACCTATACACCGTAGCTGACGATGAAGTTGTAGAAGGTGGTCGTAACTACCCTCAAAGCAGTGTTGAAATCCGCGTCAGACCAATCTTCAAATTTATCGTAGACTTGTTACCATAAGTCTCTACCGTAGTAGCCTTACTCTTCATACTTGGTTAAGTGGTATAGGATAATTATATCTAGTGATTTAACACAGTTAGAGGGCAGGCTGCCCTCTAAGATTTCATCTAAGTACTCAATACCCCAAATCAATGGGTTGACAAACTTGCGGTATCCCTCAGGTATGGGTTTGTAATACCCGTGCGCTGCGCTGGTTGCGTGCTCGCTCGCGCGCTCTGCAGCGGTTGCTTCTTCTTGCGTCATTACAGTTGCCCTCCGTTGGCCTAACGACCTCTCAAACACAGGCGTTTCTTCTGGCGGACCAGAAGGCGTATACGTACGTTAGAGGGATTACTGCCGGTGGTACAGGCAACTACTTGGTTAACAGGGTCTTGCTTACTTTCTTTGCTGATGACTTGGTGGCGGTATTGCTTGTTGAAAAGAGCCTTCCTCGCGTGGCACTTGCTGCTTGTTGAAAAGAGCCTTCTTCGCGCGGGCTTCCTCAGCGTTGGTTGCTTAAGGGCAATTGGAGGTGTATTTTAAGTAAGAAAAAGAGTGTAAAAAGGAGAGTTAGAAAGAGGGAAGGAGTAAAAAAAATCGTAGAAGTTGGAGGAGGAGAAGGGGGGTCTATTATACTCCCATGGGCCTGTTAGACTATCAGGTCGTTTAACAGCCTGGTAGAGTCACTTTTCAGGCAACTATAACAATAGTCACAAGTCTGAAGTTAAAGTGATGAAAAGGTGAAGTTAATAAGGTTGTATTAAGGTAGTTAATAGTAGGTTATTAACGGTTGTTTAGCATACAAAGTATAGGACTTCACAGTCTTATAATCTAATGATTTTTTAGTGAAAAATTAGTATCTTGCAGGTTGTAGCTTCTTATAACGTGACAAAGTCAACTTACGTAAATCAAGCTTGCGCACTTATAGTACCCTTTTCAGGGGTACCATAAGTCTGCTGTAACAGTATTCCAAGCCAGTTATCTATACAGGAGAAAGCATAGAACTATCCTACTGCTACTATAGGGTTTAGAGTAGTTCTACCTCTTCTTAACTAGCCTTACTGATCTATAGTATTTGCAATAGTGGTTCAACTACTGATTAGTGTTAGTAAGCAAGGTGAAAGGGGTCTGGTAATAACCAGCAGGTAATAAATAAGGAGTCTCAAAAAAGGTTAATTATGCGTGAAGAAGTATAACTATCAAGAGGGCCGCTAGGTTAAGCTAGCGGTGAAAGTAGCTGCCGTAGGTGGGCTTACGGATGAGCTCAGACCGGTCTTACATAACTAGTGGGATCGGAGTTAGCAGGTAACTCCAATAGATCCTAACAATAGGCTGGCATTGCAATAGCTTTATAAAGTATAAAAAAGTTACCTATAGTATACTTACCTCTAAGATATATATAATAGTTACTAGAACTAATATAGCCTATATAATTAGGACTACGCTAGTAATAGTCTCTAACTACCTTAAGGTTTCTTAGATCTCTATAACTATATATACTAATTTATACTTACTATATAAGTATTTAGTAAAGCTTAGTATTATAAAGAAAAAGTAGCTTATAATTAATATTATAGCTCTTTAGTAGTTATATAAATACTATAAGATTTATAAGGTATAATAGATCTATAGTATAAATAACCTAGTTAATAGCTTTATAAAGTTATTACTAAATAAGGTACTAGAGAAACTTATTAGTATTAAGTAAATAAAGATATAGATAAATAGATAGGTTTTATATATAAGATATATAGATATTATATTAGTAGTAAGAAGTTAAATACTTTATAATTTAGACTTTTATTATATTTTTAAGCTTTTTAGACTATAGGCTAGCTAGTAGCTATTTAGCTAAAATAGAGAGTTACTAGTGCTGTGATACTAGCCTATCATTAGGATCTATTAGAGTTACCTACTAACTCCGATCCCACTAGTTATATGAGACCGGTCTAAGCTTGTCTACGGGCCTACCTGCGGGAGCCCCTTTTACCGCTAGCTTAACCTAGTAGCTCTCTTAATAGTTATACTTCTTTATATATAATTAACCCTTTTTAAGACCTCTTATTTATTACTAGAAACCTAATACCTTACTTATTAATACTATTTTTACTTTAGTAAAGCTTTTATTAAACTATTTACTATTAGCTTTACTAATAGGGTATATATAACTTTAATATAACTATCTATTATTTTCTAATATAGCTAGTAGTAATATATATTTATATAATAAAGATATATTTATAATTAAACTAACTTCTTAGTTATAAGGCTAATTATCTATTAATTATTATATTATATTATTACCTATAGTAATATATTTAAAGTATTATTACTTATAATAAGCTTAATAATTAATTAGCTTATAAATATTAATTCTTTTATAGCTTATAATAAGGCTAGTAACTCTACTTTAGTTATTAAAGTAGCTACTATTTACTACTTATTTACCCTCTAGTTAATAAGTCTACTATATAGCTTAATAATAAAAGCCTATAAGCTTTTATAATTAATTAAGTTGTCTTTAAAGCCTATATCTTATATAATAATAAGCTCTTTATTAAGCTTAAATTTAAAGTAAAGGCTAGCTATATATCTAAAGTATTATAGTACCTAGTTTACTACTCTCTAATAAGCTACTAATAAGTTATAATTAAATCTTACTAGCTAACTTATTATAAATATAATATTAAGTCTTGTTATTATTACTATATATAGAATTAATTTAACTTTTTACTAGTATCTTATAACTTTATAGTTTATTACTATTTACTATAAGAGTAGAAGTTCTTTATTACTTATTAAAGTATTATCTATTATAGAGAATGTCTATACTAAAGAACTATTATATTTTATTATTACTCTCTAAGTAATATCTTTCTTTTATATTATTAATTACCTTATTAGCTTTTGATCATAATAACTTAGAGAATATAAAAATACAATTATTAATATAGAAGAAGAATATAATAGCTCCCTTTTACTAGTAGTATAGCTCTCTAGTAACTAGTATAAATCTAAGTTCTTAAAGTCTCTTTTCTAGGTACTTTTACTATAGTAGTAGTAATTACTATAACCTATAAAGAGCTTTTTATAAATAGATAATCTTATTATTACTATAGCTTAGATATCTTAAGAGAAGTCTTATAAATACTATTTTATTTATATCAATATATATAAATATATTTATTATATTAAATTAAAGTAATTCTAGGTTTAACCTAGCTATAATTATAATAAGTAATTAAAATAAAAGTCTTATTAATATTATTATATATATATTATAGATTATATCTTTTAGTTACTAATTACTATAAATAATAAGGTATATCTTAAACTTTATAAGAAATCTATATTTATTTAGCTTATAAGTATATACCTATTAGTAATTAAGTATTTAATTATTACTAGCTTTTTTTATACTAACTTTAACTTAGCTATTTATAATATTATAGCTTTATAAATAAGCTTTCTTAGCTTTTTAAAAATCCTTTATAAATAAGTAATTTTTTAGGTTAGTATATACCTTAGGTAACCTAGGTAAATCCTTTTAGTATAGCCTTATAACTAGTCTTATAGCTATATTTTAAGGTATTATTATCTCATTACTAGAGTTAGATAGATCCTCTTCTATTATATTATCTTTTTTAATATTAAAGGGCTAGCTTATACTTTTATTAGACAGAAGGTTTTACTTTAAGAGTTTCTAAAGACTATAGTAAGGATTATTAATAGTCCTAGTTATATAAATAGCTTACTAGTTCTAAGGACTATAGTAAGGACTATTACTAGTCCTAGCTATATAAGTACCTTATTAGTTTTAGATACTATAATAAGGACTATTAATAGTTCTAGCTATATATATAGCCTTTTAATTTTCCTATAGATATATTTACTTTTAATATATAATATAGTTAATGTATTAAACTTTATTATAATGTTTATAATCTTCTTATTCTCTTATATTAAATATACCTAATAGTAATATAATAAATAAAGTATTTAAAGATTTTAATAGTATTATTAATATAAAGTATAACTTTATATATTTATAGACTTCTTTTAATATTTTATTAATAGTTTAGTTTAGAATTTCTCTCATATCTTTTTTTATAATATTTTTACTATTAGTAATATTTATAAAGTTTTTTAGTTACTTTATAGATCTATTTATTAATTATACCCTTATCAATATTACTTAATTTATCTACTTATTTATCTTCTTTTCTAGAGAAGTATCTATCTTTATTAAATATTATATTATAAGATATAATAACTTTATTCTTTAGAGATAAATATATAATATTGATTAATTAATATATATCTAATTAGATAGCTAATATATACCTTTACTTTAAAGTATAAAGATAATTATAGCTAAGTTAAGTATCTAAAGTTATTATATATATATAATATTTAAATACTTATAAATAGCTAAGGTATAGTATAGATAATAGCTACTCTCTTACTATATACTAAATCTAATATAAAGATCTCTAGCTATAAAATTTAGCTAGTATATAGTTATATAAGTATATTATTACTTTTAGAATCTCTAGCTATAGTAATACTAGTAATTCTAACTTCAGCCTTATTATATAAGCTTTCTCTTTAATTACTATAGTAATTCTCTTTATCTTACTATTTTATACTTATATATCAGGTACTAAAGCTTTAAATATAATTTCTATACTTTTTATAGCCTTTTTTACCTATAGATAGATAGTTATAATCTTATTATTTTACTTAATTACTTATACTTCTATTAATTTATATACTTTAATTAATTATATAAAGTCTATTAAAGATATTTTAATAGCCTTAGAAGTATACTATTATAAGTAATAATCCTATATAAAGCTAGATTTTTAATTACTAAGTAATAAAGCTAACTTATATTTACTTTAGCTTTATTTAAATAATTAAAAATCTAATATAATATAATTACTTACCTTTATATAATTAATTAACTTTTATAGTTAATATAATATTTACTACTATATCTTACTTATTATATATACTTTATATAATACAATAGATATCTTTAATATATCTTCTTTTATCTATATATATAAGCTTAGATAGTTATTTTATAGAGTATATAGCTATCTAGGTAGCTAAGATAGTTATACTAGTAGTTAGCTTTAACTAGTCTACTTCTTTAGTAGTAATCTATTAGTACTAAGGCTACTATAACTATATTTATATTTACTATTACTAAGTATACTATTAATATAATATAAAAACTATTATAATTCTTACTAACCTTAATAACTTATTAACTAGTTATTTAATTTATATTAAATACTATAAAATAGTCCTTTGCTATATATATATAATTATTAGTTAGATTATTATTTTATTACTAATTATTTTTTATTTTAAGTATTATGTATAATACTAAGTTATATAATAGTAATAAGTAATAAATAACTTTTTTAAGTATAAATTATACTTAGTAATTACCTTATTTTATATAGATAAGTATATTACTCTATCTCTTAATTAAGATAGTAGTATTACTTATTTAAATAAAGTTATCTAACTTTATTAGAATTATCTTTAAAAAATAATAATAAAAGTAAAAAATATAAAGAGTTATCTCTAAATCTAGAATAATAAAGTCTTTAAGTAAATAATCAAATATTATAAAGGCAGCTAACTATATAAATAAGGCTCTTTTATTCTTTAACTATACCTTATCTTTACTACCTTCTAACTATTATTTTACTAGAGATACTATTATTATTACTATAGTAAATTTATCTAAGTAAGTATATATCAAAGTTAATAATATATCTTTTTCTTTTAGCTTATTTTTTATATATTACTATATTAAAGCTTACTTTATATAGTTAATAATTACTCTATATAATTATTATAAAAACCTTAAGTATATTTTACCTATAAAGTAATACCTTATTAGTAAGTACTTAGAGATATTATATAATAAGTACTTTTTATTACTATAGTTATTACTTTTATTACTATAGTTATTATAGTAGTTATTATACTATTTTTTATTAGTTTCTTTTATATATAATTCTCTATAACATTATTAATAACTATTACTATAGTAACTAAGCTAAAGGTACTATAAGTAGCTTTTACTTAGAGATACTCTAGCTCTATAGTAATAAAGGCTTATATTATTAATATTACTTTATAATATAGAAGCTAGTTATTAATAGCTCTTATATAGTTAATACTTTTATATACCTCTACTTATACTACTAGTAGTATATACTTTAATATCTTTATTATTAATAGAAACTATTTACTAGTCTTTATAGCTAAATGCTACTAAACTTATATACTATAAGAAAGTACTTTCTTCTAGATAGATATTTATTTCTCCATCTCTTTTATATCTATTACCTTATAATCTATAGCTCTTTTTATAACTTTCTTATACTTTATTATAGTAATTTTCTTTTTCTTATATAAAAGTAAACTAATATATATCTTAATATCATATATTTATATATATATATTAACTTACTTATAGAATAGTATTTTATAATTACTATTAGATCTACTATTATATAGATGTAGGTAACTAAGTTACTAATTATTTTATAATTTTACTTATATTACTATTATTTTTATATATATATATATCTTATTATTATATTTAAGTTACTTTTAGTTTTTAATTAATAGCTAGAATAGCTTTAAAGCTTATATATCTTTTAGATCTAGTAATTATTAGCTATTTACTATATTATCTATTACTTACTTAGTTATTATAAATAGTATTATTAGGTAGTTTATAATATCTAAAGCTATTAGAAGCTTTACTAATTATTTTATAGTAATATACTATATATTATTAGTATTTAAATTAATTAACTTCTATAGATTTAAAGCTACTATCTATTACTATAACTAAATATATTAATTACTTTAGTTAGCTAGACTACTTAGAGTTACTAATATTATAATTATTTTATTTTTAATTATCATAATAGCTATAATATATATTATATATACTATATATAGTACTTTAAGTAATATTAATTAATACTTATAAATTAGACTATTAATTATTAAAGTATATAAATAATTATAGTAATAATTTCTAGTTAATTATTAGTATATATATATATAATTATATTATTATTTTTTATAAAATTCCCTATATACTTATAGCTATTATATTACCTTAGGATCTAAATGTACGTGGTTATCAGATTCTGGATATTTTGGCTGGCAAAATCCGTCCCATAGATGTCAACCGATATTTCGCCGCAGACCTTTCCCAATCCGGCCCAATGGGCCTGGAGGTCCGTGCCATTCGCTGGCATATTGCACCCACTTTGACACATGGGAACACCAACATTAGTTATCCGTTGGCAATCCTGCGCTCGAGGCAAACAAACATCAACGGCTTCGTCATCATGCCCCCCTCCAGAGATAAGGGGAAGAAATGCCCACCTAACCCTTGAATAAAGTCTGGCGCTGTCGTCAGCTTGTCTGTCTCTTCTCCCTCTCTCCCACTCGTTTCGGCAAAAAAAGGCACAACCAACTACCTATTATCGACCCGAGACGACCCCATCGTGCCATCCCGTCGGTGCACAGTAGGTAACCCCCTGCTTTGCAACCTCGTTACTGCCCCAGATATCCACAGTTACCTTAGGTACTTCAAGAAGCATCACCACAATGGTCAAAGCCATCATCATCATGGCTGACTACGGCCACGATCCCACAGGTATATCTGTCACATCTGTCATCCCCACCCGTGATGCTGGGTCCTGCCTTGCACCATCAAGACCATGCTTCTCCTGATCTTCCCTCCGGCTCTTGATTAACCTCCCTCTCATCACTCCCTTGCTTGACGACAAAAAGCCCCGCCCGTCCCCGCCGGGTCCAAGGCACCTCAACTCTGCTCCACTGCGACTTCTCCCTCTGAGTCCCTTTCCACGTCTGGATCTGCGTGGCGAACCGCAAAGCTAATCTCCTCGTTTGCCTCACAGAGGTCGCAGTGCCCTACAAGGCTTTCAAAGATGCAGGATTCCATGTCAACTTTGCAACAGAAACAGGCAAATTGCCCCGCTGCGATAGCCGCATGCTCGAGGGCATCACCCAGAAATTCTTGGTATGCTTCTGACTCTCTCCCCGCCCCCCTTTCCTCAGTCCAAGGCAGATTGACGCCATCTTACACCAATGGCCCGCCTCTACGCGATGCGACGCGATGCGCATTTGCCACTGCCGCCTCCGTAGCCGCTTGCTTCGTCTCCCCACATCCAACAACTACCGGCGGACCCAGGGGAACAATGAACGAGACTAACATTTAGCTTTCCAGGGTGCTGCAGCTTCCGTCTTGAAGATCTACGACGCCATGACCGAGTCCCCGGAAATGCGGAACCCCCTCTCCTGGTCCTCTCCCGGCTTCTCCCTCGACGTCTTCGACGTCGTGCACATACCCGGGGGCCATGACAAGGAGGTCAGGCAGCTGCTGGACTCGCCCACTGCCCAGAAACTCCTTGCCGACTACTTCCCCAAGACCGAGAAACCCGGTCGCAAGGTCGTCTCCGCCATCTGCCACGGCCCACTGCTGCTCTGTAACGCCAAGGGCAAGGACAGCAACAGCGTCCTCTACCATTGCAACACCACGGCCCTCCCCGCCTTCTTCGAGGCCTCGGCCTACCACAGTACCAGGCTGTTTCTGGGCGAGTACTACAAGACGTACGGAGCCGACTCGGAAAATGTCGAGACCTCGGTGCGTGGTATCTGATACACGGGCCCGGCCCATTTCGCCATCGGCCTCCAAACTAACCTCTGTAGATGCGTAAAGCGCTCAAGGATCCCAGCCAGTTCAAGAGCAGTTGGATGCCCAACATACCGTTCGTATCTGCGTCTACCCTTTGGATAAACGCCCGTGACTCATATGCACCTCCCTAGTTTCGTCATAGAAGACACAGAGTATAACTACGTTAGCGCCCGATTTCCCCTCGATGCGGCAAAGATGGCTGAGATAACCGTCAACCTGGCCCGCTTGGTCCATAGCTTCAAGGATGATGAGTCAGTTGGCACACTGTCGCAACAGTGAATCCTCCCGGCTTGACTTTCGTACAATAATAGCCCGGTGATTGGTTGCAGTGTTTTAGAAAATGCCCCTTGTTTCCATTAAACAGAGCGGCTCGCGGGGTCATGCGTTAGGATGTAGGCACAGAGCAGGGAGATCCTTACAGTGTGTAGTTCGGAATGACCCGGTTTCTTTGGAATGTCGCCACAATGACATGTTTCCGTGCGTGATACAAATCCCGAGGGACAGGTATGTAGCGTATGTTCCTCACACGATTTAAGCTTAACAACATGTTCTCATCTGGTATGGTGACCCCCCCAATCCAGCATATGCCTACCAGCAGAGACGGACCAGCCTTTTTTCCCTAGCATCGGAGAGGGGAGGGGTTGCATTAGATTGTTGTCACAAACTCTCCGCAGACCAAATGAGTGGGCAACTCAAAGTCTTTGTGACTTGGACAGTTGCACAATCTTTTTCACGGCCTCGTCGACGCCTGTGGCAACTATTACCGGCTCCCTGTCAATCACGCTGCCCAGGGCGTCAATCCACCCTGTGCCGCTCCTGTCAATCCACGCCGACTGCCACCCGGCCATCCTCGCGCCCAGGGCGTCGAACGGGTTCGAGCTGACGAGCCAAATCTCGTCCTTCCTGCCCGTCATGTCGGCCTTCTTCGCAAAGTGACTGTACGTCCGCGGGTCGGGTTTGAAACACCGCACCTCCTCCACCGTGACCAGCTTCCCTGGGCCAAACGTGCCACTCATCCGCGACAGCGCCGGCGACGTCCTCATCGACGCGCCCACCATATCGTCGGTGCCGTTGGAGAAGACGTAGGCGTCGATGGACCCGTCGCCCTCGACGACGGCCATGGCCGGCCCGACGTCGGAGAAGGCCTCGAGCCCGTTGTAGGCCTCCATGAGGCGTCCCTCGTTGTCCGCCGACAGCTCCAGCTTCTTCTCGGCGACAGCGTGCCTCAGCGCCGCGCGCGTCAGCTCCGAGAACGAGCGGTAGACGCCTGCAATCTCGACAAATCTCAGCCGCAAAATTTCCTTCGCACCAAGGGGAAGAGGGGGGGAGGAGGAGGAGGTCATGACCAAGTCACGGCCGACGAACCCATGCTGTTGATGCGCCATGTGTATTCCAGCTGATATCTGCGCCATTGCGCCGCGAGGCCCGGGGCGTTCCCGTCGCCGTACACCGCCGCCAGCTCCTTGGCGACGGACTCGGTCGACAGCAGCGTGCCGTACAAGTCAAACGCGATGACTGTCTTGGGTTTGTTCTGCGCCATTGTGTTGGCTCTTTTTGGCCGTGTTTACTTGAGGAATCCTTTCCGCTTTGCTGATGAGTCAAGGGGAGGGGCGGGGGGTTGTTCTCGGCCAGCGCCAAATGCTCTCTCTCTCTCTCTCTCTCTCTGGACTTCGCCGGATATCTCAAGATGGTCAGCTGAAGCGTGTGGCCCGAATGTATTATGCGGGAAGCTTTGTTCGCCACGGCCTTCATAATTGAAACGCGGGGGAGGCGGGAAGTGTAGAACATTTATAGGCCCCCACAGACGGGCGCTAGAGTACCCCAAACCTCATCAATCGTCGACCCAACGTCATCGATTGTCATCTTGTGTCGCCTTCACCAGAATTACATGTTACCGCTCACAACCCACATTTAAACCCCAATCATCATGCGGGGTTCCGACGAAGAAACGGCCCAGTTCGAAACGTTTAGGGACTGCCTCTCGGCGGCCGTCGTCGAGCGCGCGGCAAAACCGACACCGAAACCAAAACGCCGCTCCAAAAAGGCGAACCCCAAGTCCCACGCCGCCACCACCACGTCCGAGAATAGGGCCCCCGCAGCCGCCGCGAGCGCCGGCGACGGCCCGATGGACGCCGACGACATGATGGACTTCACCTCCTACCTCGCCTCCGAGGCCTTTGAAGCCTTTCCCCAGGACCTCCGGGCCCTCACCCATGCCGCCTACGCCGCCGACCCGTCCCTGCGGTCCCGCTACGCCCTGCCCCTCACGGGCTCCGACGTCGCCGAAATCCTGCCGACCCTGTCCCCCGACGTCGCCGAATCGCTAGCGGCTTACGGCATCGTCGACCCGGACAGGCAGGGCGCGCACGAGTTCCTGGCGCCCGTGCTAGGCGAGTACGTCACGGCCCTGACGGCAGCGCCGCCGCCGCCGCGGTCGACGCGGGACCAGGCCGAGGGCTGCGAGTTGTGCGGCCGGGACTGGATCGGCCTGACGTACCACCACCTCGTCCCACGCATGGTCCACGCCAAGGCCGTCAAGCGCGGCTGGCGCCGCGAGGACGAGCTCAACAACGTCGCCTGGCTGTGCCGCCTATGCCACTCCTTTGTGCACCGCTTCGCTTGCCACGAGGACCTCGCCCGGCATTACTACACCGTCGACCTCTTGCTGGAGCAGGAGGAGGTCGTCAGGTTCGCGCAATACGCCAGCCGAGTGAGGTGGAAGGGGAGATGAAGCGCCCCGTCTAGAACTCAACGAAATAGAAAGCCCTTACAAGCGGGGGTGTCAAGGGGTTAGTCATGTAAAGGTATCTTTGACACAACTGACAATATCAAGAGGTCGAAATGCAGCAAATTTCTCGTGACAAGACCCACAACAGAGCTTATCCAACCGTTCTAGAGGGCCACATTCGTGGTACTATCACACCAAAGCCGGCCCGCAGCTGTGTTTCCTGTCGTAAGAGGCTGCAGGCTGTGCTTGTACTTAACGCAGCTGTGTTCCCGTTCCCCGCCGACACCGTTGTTATCCCCGCTTAGGGTTAGGGTTACATCGCTCATCAGACTTCCTACTGCCGTGTTGCACCACACGCATCTAGCTGTCCGCCGCTACTCTTTGAGCCTGCAGCACCAAGTCAGCATGTAAAGCAGTTCCGCGCACCAGCGAGGATTTTCTCAGTCTCACATCAATGGGGCAGTCGGGAAATTACACCAATCTGTTCCGTAATAACGCCATCCGCGATGCAGTTCTCGGGCCACACCTAGAGGTGGTACCGGCCCGAGTATAGACTTGTTGAAACAGGTCATATAAACCTTGCGATCTACTTAGCTAAAACAGGTAAAGTGGATACTGAAACATTAGTAAAACATTGATAATATATCTACGATACATTTTACTACCTAAATCTGATAGTTTCTGTTAGTAGTAGTTATTGTTTCAATTCATGATTCTTTTAGTCTTGAAGTTATCATGAAAGTATCTTCATCTCCGTTCCGGGCCTAGGTTGTAGTTCTCCAAGTTTGCGTGATATCGAGACACACACGCAGGCAAAGAAAGACAACGTAAGGAAGGGGCAAGGTCAAAACGTCCAAAGGCACCTGGTCCTCTGTGTCAGGTTCCTAAAAGTAGTACCGGCTTCGGGGCCAGCGGGGCACCGGTGGGGCCCGGGGGACACCGCGGAACAGAATAACGTTATACCAAAGGGCACACAAAAGGGGTTTTCACAATAGCATCAAGGTTTAGAGAGGAGACAGATTAGAATAACAGTTACCTGTTGAAGTACGTGGATAATTACGGTGAAAATCCCTGGTTAAATTGCTGGTGTATGTATGTGTAACTATGTCGCTATTTTCCATGGGATTCCCCGCACATTTATGGCTGTTGTGTTGCCTCAGGATCCAAATGCACGTGGTCATCGGATTCTGGATATTTTGGCTGGCAAAATCCGTTCTATAGATGTCAACTGACATTTCGCCGCAGACCTTTCCTAATCCGGCCCAATGGGCCTGGAGGTCCGTGCCATTTGCCAGCATATTGCACCCACTTTGATACACCCTCTCAGATTAAAGCTATTTATAGGTTTAATCTAACTAATTAATAGATAGAGTAATTGCTGCCCTTTTATGCCTTCCTTTTATATTCCTATAGGTCCTTATAACTACTAATTACTTACTATAAAAGGTAGTAATTAACTAATTAATAATAACTAAAACCAGAGTATATATAGTCTAGTAGTATTACCCCCTACTAGATAGTTATAGTATAAGATAGTAACTTATACTAGAGCTCTAGAGTTTAATCCTAGGTAGAGGTAAAAAGACTTAATAGTAATTACATCTATAAAGCCTACTAGCCCCCTTATATAAGTCTAAGCTTGATAATATAAATACATAGTAACTAAGGTCCTTTTACTTAGTAAAGCTATATTATACTTATAGTAGTCTTAGGCTCTATATACTTACTATTATATTTAATATAGCCCTTATAGGTCTATATATATAATTATCCTTAAAGTATAGTTTTAACTATACTTTTGTCTTTTATTATAACTTTTTAACTTAAAATAGTAGTCTTTTGTAATTAGATTTTATATTAACTTTTAGCTTTAATTAAGGTAATTATAATAATAAAATTACTAACTATATATATTACTTAGTTATTAAGAAACTTATAGTTAAAGTATTATTAGTTATATTAATAATTAGTTATAATATTAGAGTTTACTAATTATATCTTCTATAATAATTCACTTTTGCTAACTAGTGTAACTATATAATTTAACCCTCCCAGTTAGAGGCTGTACCAGCTAACTATCTATTACTATAGCACTTATCACTTTAATTATATTAGTAATTCATCCTTAGCCAATTCTTCCTTAGGGTTTTATATTAACTACGTGGTTTAGTTACTAAGATTTAATTACTATAAAAACGCAGGCTATTTTTACTTTAGCAGGGCCTTTATCAAACTATCCGCTATTAGCTTTGCTAATAGGGTATATATAACTTTAATATAACTATCTATAATCTCCTAACATAGCTAAGAGTAATATATATTTATATAATAAAGGCATATTTATAATTAAACTAACTCCTTAGTTATAAGGCTAATTATCTATTAATTATTATATTATATTATAATCTTTAGTAATATATTTAAAGTATTATTACTAGTAATAAGCTTAGTAATTAATTAGCTTATAAATATTAATTCTTTTATAGCCTATAATAGGGCTAGTAACTCTATTTTAGTTATTAAAGTAGTTACTATCTACTGCTTATTTACCCTCTAGCTAATAAGTCTACTATATAGCTTAATAGTAAAAGCCTGCAAGCTCTTGCAGTCAATTAAGTTATCTCTAAAGCTCGCATCTAATACAACAATAAGCTCTCTATCAGGCCCAAATTCAAGGCAAAGGCTAGCCATATACCTAAGGTATTATAGCACCTAGTTTACTACCCTCTAATAAGCTACTAATAGGTTATAATTAAATTTCTCTAGCTAATTTACTATAAATATAATATTAGGTCTTATTATCACTACTATATATAAGATTAATCTAACTTTTTACTAGTATCTCATAACTTTATAGTTTACTACTATCTACTATAAGGGTAAAAGTTCTTTATTACCTATTAAGGTATTATCTAGCAGTAGCTAAGTTTTATTATTAATTAGCTTTACTATTTTTTTAATATATACTAACTACAATAGCTATATCTTTTATTATTATCTATTACAGAGAATTTCTATACTAAAAAACTATCGTATTTCATTACCACCCTCTAAGCAGTATCTTTCTTTTATACTATTAATCACCTCATTAGCTTCCTATTATAATAACTTAGGGAATATAAAGACGCAATCATTAATATAGAAGAAGAACGTAATAGCTCCCTTTTACTAGTAGCATAGCTCTCTAGTAACTAGTATAAATCTAAGTTCTTAAAGTCCCTTTTCTAGGTACTTTTGCTATAGCAGTAGTAATTATTATAATCCATAAAAGGCCTTTTATAAGTAAATAATCTTACTACTACTATAGCTTAGATATCCTAAGGGAAGTCTTATAAATACTATCTTATCTATATTAGTATATATAAATATATTTACTACATTAAATTAAAGCAATTCTAGGTCTAACTTAGCTATAATTATAATAAGTAATTAGAATAAAAGTCCTACTAGTATTACTATATATATATCATAGATTATATCTTTTAGCTACTAATTACTATAAATAATAAGGCATACCTTAAACTTCATAAGAAATCTATGTTTATTTAGCTTATAAGTATATACCTATTAGTAGTTAAGTATCTAGTTATCACTAGCTTCCTCTATACTAACTTTAACCTAGCTATTTATAATATTATAGCTCTATAAATAAGCTTTCTTAGCCTCTTAAAAATCCTCTATAAATAGGTAGTTTTTTAGGTTAGCATATACCTCAAGTAACCCCAGCAAATCCTTCTAGCATAGCCTCATAGCTAGCCTTATAGCTATATTTTAAGGTACTGTTATCTTATTACTAAAGTTAGACAGATCCTCTCTTATTGCATTATCCTTTCTAATATTAGAGAGCCAGCCTATACTTTTACTAGGTAAGGGGTCTCGCTTTAAGATTTTCTAGGAACTACAGCAAGGACTGTTAACAGTCTTAGCTATATAAGTAGCTTACTAGTTCTAGGTACTATAACAAGGACTGTTAACAGTCCTAGCTATAAATATAGCTTTCTAAGATTCTTATAGATATATTTACTTTTAATATATAATATAGTTAATATATTAGATTTTATTATAATATATATAGTCTTCTTACTCTCTTATATTAAGTATATCTAATAGTAGTATAATAAATAAAGTATTTAAAGATTCTAGTAGTATTATTAATAGAAAGTATAACTTTATATATTTATAGACTTCTTCTAGCATTTCACCAGTAGTTTTATTTAAAAGTTTTACTATATCTTCTTCTATAATATCCTCACTATTAGTAATATTTATAAAGTTCTTTTTAGTTACTTTTTAGATCTATTTATTAATCACAGCCTTATCTATATTACTTAACTTATCTACCTATTTATCTTCTTTTCTAGAGAAGTATCCATCTTCATCAAATATCACATCACAAGATATAATAACTTTATTCTTCAGAGGGATATATATATAATACTAGTTAGTTAATATATAACTAACTAGATAGCTAATATATACCTTTACTTTAAAGTACTAAAGATAATTATAGCTAAGTTAAGTATCTAAAGTTATTACATATACACAGCAGCTAAATACTTATAAATAGCTAAGGTATAGCATAGATAATAGCTACCCTCTTGCTACATACTAGATCTAATATAGAGATCTCTAGCTATAAGATTTAGCTAGTATTTAGTTATATTAGTACACCGCTGCTTTTAGAATCTCTAGCTACAGTAATACTAGCAATTTTGATTTCAGCCTTATTATACAAGCTTTCTCCTTAATCACCGTAGCAATCCTCTCTACACCGCCGTTTTATACTTATATATTATGCACTAAGGCCTTAAATAGGATTCCTATACTTTCTATAGCCTCCTTTACCTATAGATAGGTAGTTATAATCTTGTTATTATACTTAATTACTTATACTTCTATTAATTCATATACTTTAATTAACTATATAAAGTCTACTAAAGCTATCTTAATAGCCTTAGAAGTATACTGTTATAGGTAATAGTCTTATATAAAGCTAGATTTTTAGTTACTAAGTAGCAAGGCTAACTTATATCTACTATAGCCTTATTTAAATAGGTAAAAATCTAGTGTAATATAATTCCCTACCTCTGCGTAGTTAATTAACTCCTATAGTTAATGTAATATTTACTACTGTATTTTACTTATTACATATACTTTATATAATACAATAGATATCTCTAGTATATCTCCTTTTATCTATATACTATAGGCTTAGGTAGTTATTTTATAGAGTATATAGCTACTTAGGTAGCTAAGATAGTTATACTAGTAGTTAGCTTTAACCAGCCTACTCCTTTAGTAGTAGTCTATTAGTGCTAAGGCTACTATAACTATATCTATATTTACTACTACTAGGTATACTACTAATATAGTATAAAGACTATCATAGTTCTTACTAGCCTTAATAACCTATTAACTAGTAATTTTATCTATATTAAATACTATAAAATAGTCCTTTGCTATATATATATATAATTATTAGTTAGACTATTATCCTACTACTAATTATTCCTTATTTTAAGTATTATATATAATACTAAGTTATATAATAGTAATAGATAATAGGTAACTCTTTTAAGTATAAATCACGCTTAGTAATTACCCTATTTTATATAGATAAGTGTATTACCCTATCCCTTAATTAGGATAGTAGTATTGCCCGCTTAAATAAAGTTATCTAACTTTACTAGAGTTATCTCTAAGAAGTAATAACAAAAGTAAAAGATATAAAGGGTTACCCCTAAATCTAGGATAACAATGTCTTTAAGTAGATAGTTAGATATTATAAAAGTAGCTAACTATATAGATAAGGCTTCTTTACCTTTTAACTATACCTTACCTTTACTACCTTCTAACCATTATTTAGCTAGAGGTACTACTACTACTGCTATAGCAAATTTATCTAAGTGAGTATATATAGAGGCTAGTAATATATCTTCCTCTTTTAGCTTATCTTTTATATATTACTATATTAGAGCTTGCTTTATATAGTTAATAATTACTCTATATAGTTACTATAGGAACCTTAAGCATATTTTACCTATAAAGTAATACCTTAATAGTAAGTACCTAGGGATATTATATAGTAGGTACTTTTTATTACTATAGTTATTACTTTTGTTATTTTAGTTATTATAATAGTTATTATACTGTTTTTCCTTTATTAGCTCCTTTTATATGTAATCCTCTATAATATTATTAGTAACTATTACTATAGTAACTAGGCTAAAGGCGCTATAAGTAGCTTTTACCTAGGGATGCTCTAGCTCTGTAGTAATATAGGCCTATATTACTAATATCACTTTATAATACAGGAGCTAGTTATTAATAGCCCTTATATAGTTAGTACTTTTATATACCTCTACCTATACTACTAGTAGCATATACCTTAACGCCTTTATTAGTAGTAGGAACTATTTACTAGTCTTTATAGCTAAATACTACTGGACTTATATACTATAAGAGAGTGCTTTCTCCTAGTTAGATATCTATTTCTCTACCTCTTTTATATCTATTACCTTGTGATCTATAGCTCTTTTTATAACTTTTTCATACTTTACTATAGCAATTTCCTTTTCCTTATATAGAAGTAGACTAATACATACCTTAATATTATATATCTATATATATATTAACTTACTTATAAAGCAGTACTCTATAACTACTATTAGATCTACTATTATATAAATCTAAGTAACTAAGTTACTAACTACCTTATAGTCTTACTTATATTGCTGTTATTTTTATATATATATCTTATTATTATATTTAAGTTACTTCTGTTCTTTAGTTAATAGCTAGGATAGCTTTAAGGCCTGTATATCTTTTAGATCTAGCGGTTATTAGCTATCTACTGTATTATCTATTACCTACCCGGTTATTACAGATAGTATCATTAGGTAGTCCACAATATCCAGAGCTATTAGAGGCTTCACTAGTTATTTCATAGTAGTATACCATATATTGTTAGCGGTTAGATCAATTAACTCCTATAGATTCAGGGCTACTACCTATTACTATAGCTAGATATACCAATTGCTCTAGTTAGCTAGGCTGCTTAGAGTTACTAATATTATAGCTATCTTATTTTTAGTTATAATAACAGCTATAGTATATATTATATATACTATATATAGTACTTTAAGTAATATTAATTAGTGCTTATAAATTTAGACTATTAATAATTAAAGTATATAGATAATTATAGTAAAAATCCCTAGTTAAATTACTAGTATATGTATATGTAACTATATCACTATTTTTTATAGGATTCTCTATACATTTATGGCTGTTGTGTTGCATCAGGATCTAAATGCACGTGGTTGTTAGATTCTAGATATTTTGGCTGGCAAAATCCGTTCTATAGATGTTAACCAATATTTCGCCGCAGACCTTTCCCAATCCGGCCAAATGGGCCTGGAGGTCCGTGCCATTCGCCAGCATATTACACCCACTCTGACATTACCAGTAACCTCTAACTACCCTCCTACTAACTCCTTTACTTAGTACTATATAGCCTCTAATATATTTTAATCTCTTTCTATTTATAGGTATACTAACTATTAGAGTAGTAATAGTACTAGTATAATTAACTTAATCATAATCTATTACCTAGTAAGGTAGCCTAGTAATATAGTAGCTTATACTAGATACTAGTAGAACTATAGTAAAGAAGTAGTATATAACTAACCTTAATAGGTTAATAAAAAAGTAGCTAAAAGCCCTTTTTAATAATAAAGTAACTAAGGTAAAAAAGAAAAAGATAATTAAATAGATTATAACCCTTAAAAAAAGAGAATTTATTAATAATATATATATAACTAATAGAGAACCTATAGCTACCTAGCTAGAGCTTAAGTACCTATATATTAATACCCTTATTAAGTAGTTAGCACTTATCTAATATAAGAGGGGTAACTAGAATAACCTTAAAGACTTTCTTTTTAAGTTATAAGGCTAATTCTTTATTACTAAGAAAGAATTTATAGCTAATAAGAGTAAAGTCTAGTTTATAGGGGTCTACCTAGAGAGTAACCTATTATATAGCTAGAGAAACTATATTAACCTTTAGTATAGTAGTAATATTAGCTTAATTACCTAGAAATAGATAGAGGCCTAGCTCTATAATAGTATTACTAATAATAATATATAGGCCTTTAGTATAGCTATAGAGCTAGATAAGATATAGTAAAAACCTAGGTAGATATACTAGTAATTTATTAACTAGTATAAAATAGTTAAGATAGAGATTCTAGACTTCTAATTAAAAAGGTAGTAGGTAGTTTATATCTTAAACTAACTACTCCTAGACTTATAAAGCTATATCCTAGTATATAAGCTACTAGCTACTTATCAAGAGCTAAATAATATAGTAAAGAAGGTAGACATACTTATAAAGATATATACTAAGATGATAATAGAAGACCAGTAAAGGCTACTAAAGAGAAGGAACTAGTAGACCCCAGCTATTACCCTAGTACTAGTATAAGCTACCCTTTTAGATAAATCAGAAAGGTAATAGTTAGTCTTAATACCTAGGGTAGCTATGTATATACCTATGCCTAAGCTATAGGTTAAGTAAAAATAAGGAGGGTATAGATAACCCCTAAGTTACTTCTAGAGCTCTCTTATATACTTTAACTATAGTAAGCTAGGATATATATTAATAGAATATATAAAGAAGAAGTACTATAAGTATAACTAGCCTTATTATATAAGTAGGTACTATATACTAGTAGTCTAGCTAGTAGCTATAGGGGTTAATAGTATATAGATCCCCTAGAGAGAGAAACTGTATTACTGCTTTAAGGTAGACTTCTATATCAAAGTAGCTAGTATATAGAGAAAAGAAAAGGTATTAATTAACCCTAGAGTAGATAAGAATATTATATATTAGAGAATATTATATAAGGAAGTACTCCTAGAGGTTTATAAAGAAAGAGTAGGGTTACTAGAGATATAGAGAGGCAAGGTACCTAACTATAGGGTAGTAGTATTAGTAATAAAAGTAATAGATAATATAGAGGTAAGAAAGGTATAGTCCTATACCTACTAGGTAAGTAATATAGGTATATATAATACTATCCTAAGGATCCCCTAGGGGTAAAAAGTATAGCTAAATCTTAAGTAAGTAATAATTAGGTAGACTTACCTACTAAGAGAAAGTTACTTATAACTTATCTAAAGAAGAAAGGTATTAAAGAGGGTATAAAGAGAGGTAGTAGTAATACTAGTACATAACCTATTAGTCTACTACTTATATATAGAGAGAGCTGAGGGGGTACTGGAGCTACTACCTTATATAGTAAAGAGAGAAAAGAGAGAGGAGATAAAGGGATTTAAGCTACTAAAAAAATATTAAGAATAAGCATATATATTTAATATAAACCTAGTAGCTAAACTAGCTAGAGATAAAGGTTACTCCTATACTATTAACTTCAAGCTAGAGGTAGAACTACTATTTAGCTCTATCTACCCTCTTATAGAGAAGGAGTTAGAAGAGCTAAGGAATTATATTAATAATATACTAAGTAAGAGGTAGATCTAGCCCTTGTAGAGCCTTATAGGGGTACTAATTCTATTTATACTAAAGAAGAGAGATAAGTTATACCTCTATATAGACCATTATAGCCTTAATAAAGTTATAGTTAAGAACTATATACTACTACTACTAATTAAGGAGATCCTTAATTACTTAGGAGAGGTAAAGTATTTTACTAAGCTTAACCTTAAGGATATATACTACTAGGTAAGGATCTATACTAGTAATAAGTAGAAAATAGTATTTTAGATATAGTATAGGTACTTTAAGTACTATGTTATACCTTTTAAGCTAGTTAATATACTAGTAACCTTCTAAGTATATATAAATAATACCCTAGCTAGGCTAGTAGATATTACCTATATTATATACCTTAATAATATCTTAATCTTTACTAAAGATAAGGTTAGTTATATAGAGGTAGTAAAAGAGGTACTATATTAGTTAGATACTACTAGCCTATATACTAACCTAGAGAAGTATGTTTTCTATACTAAGATAATTAGGTTTCTAGGGTTTATAATATCCCTAAAGGATATTACTATAAAGCAAGACTATATAGAGGTAATTACCTAGTAGCTACTCCCTACTAGTATTAAAGATATATAGGTCTTTCTTAGGTTTATAGGGTTTTATTAGTACTTTATTAAGAACTACTCTAAGGTATATACCCCCCTTATAGACTAACTAATAGCTAAGGTAGTAGAGAAGAAGGTAATAGCTAAAGAGGTAATTAAAGCCTTCTATAAGCTCTAAGTTATATTTAACTAAGCCCTTCTCCTAAAGTACTTTAACTTAGTACTACTAATATAAGTAGAGATAGATATATTAAACTTTATAATTAGAGCTATTTTATTATAGCTAGTAGAGGACTAGTAGTACCCTATTACCTTCTTATCTAGAAAGCTAAAGAGTATTAAACTATAGTATAGTATACTAGAGGCTAAGCTACTTATAATCTAAGAAGTAGCTATATACTAGAGGTACTACCTCTTATATACCTAGAGTAAGATTATATTCTTAATAGACTACCTAAGGTACTGCTACCTTATTAGTAAGCCCTAGCTTAATAGTTAGTAAGTAAGGTTACTCTAAGACCTATCTCTCTTTAACTTTAAGATTAACTACTAGCTAGAAAAGGAGAATATAGCTAATAAGCTATTATAGTAGCTAGACTATTAGCCCTTAGGTATAAAAAACTAAGAGGTATAGGGTATATTCCTAGAAAGCTTTTTAAGTAAGTTTACCTAGAGGGTAGTAGTAATTATTAGTAATAGGTTAATAGAAGTATATCTATTACTACTAGAAGAACTTACTCTAAGCCTAGAGAAGGAAACTATAGTAGTATAGTAAGCTAAGAAGGTAATTACCTCTAAGAAGTAGTAAAAGCTAGGGAATAACTAATTAAAGAGAGAGAATAAGGTCCTTAGCTATAAGAGTAAGGTAGTTATCTTAGAAGGATATATACTAAGGATAAAAATTATAGTAGTATTTTATAATAAGCTAGCTAGAGGGTACCTAGGGGTAACCTATATACTTAAAAGAATTAGATAGATATTTTTCTAGAGATTAATAAAGAAGGATATAATAGAGTATATTTAGATATATATATAACTTATTAATAGATAAAGCTATACTACTACCTACCCTATAGGAACTAATACCTCTACTACTATCTAGCTAACTATAGAAATAGGTTACTTTAGATTTTATTACTAAGCTACCTAAGTTAAAAGATTTACTAAAGAGAGCTATAATAGTATCCTAGTTATAGTAAACTAACTTATAAAGTATATACTATATATACCTATATAGGAGACCCTAATAGCAGACTAGTTAGTATCCCTCTTAGTTAAAAGGGTATTCTTATAATTTAGTATTCTAGTAGTAATAGTATCTAACTAAGGATCTCTTTTTACTAGCTATTTCTAGTTAGTAGTATACTACCTACTAGCTATTAAGCAGAAGCTAAGTATAGCTTACTACCTATAAATAGATAGCTAGATAGAGTAATAAAACTAGAATATTAAGTATTTTCTTTAGGCTTTCTATAGCTTAGAGTAGGATAATTAAGCAAAGTAGCTACTAATAACTAAGTTTATCTATAACAGTACTTAGTATAGTACAATCTAGATAGTACTAGTAGAGGCCCTAATAGGCTATATACTATATTATGTAAATAATATAAAGCTAGAAGGGGCCTTATTAATAGAGGTCCTATTAGTAAGAGATTAGATATAGTAGCTATAGAGCTAGTAAGCTATAATTCTTTAGATACTAGAGATAGCTAATAAGAACTATAAGAGGTAGTATAATATAAAGTAATCTATAGTAGCGTTTAAGGTAGGAGAGAAGGTCTTACTATTAGTAAGGTTTATATAGTAAAAGCACCTTATAAAGAAGCTCTTAGATAAGTATCTAAAGCTATTTATAGTTATATAGGTAGTTAGTAAAGAAAAAGTATATAAGCTTAACTTAGAGATATAATACTATATCTATAATATATTCTTACTATTATAGTTAGAGAAGTCCTATAGGGTAGTAGTAAAGCTATAGGTAATCCCTATTAAAGAGAAAGAGAAGGATATATACTAGGTAGAGAGAATAGTTATATATAAGGGCCCCTAGAGAAACTAATAGTATCTAATAAAGTACTAAGGGTATAGAGAGAAGGAGAACTCTTAGGAACTATAGTAAAATATAGTAAAGAAACTATAGTAGAATTATAAATAGAGAATTACTAGGGGCCTATTAGAAAGAAACTAAGTTAATAATTATATAGCTATAAGGTAGCTAGGTTTTATTATCCTTTTAGTACTAGGGCTAGGGAGTAGAGAGGCCTAAGGGCTAGGGAGTAGAGAGGCCTAAGGGCTAGGTATTCTAAGCTTAGAGATAAGTAACTAACTAAATAAATAGTAGAGGGGTATTAGTAGAGTACTAGAGAGGTATATAGGGGGTACTAGGGCCTACTAGTTAGACTTCTTCTTATTATTATTAGTAATACCTTTTCTAGGATCTAATTTACTAGCCTAAGAGTTAATTTTATTAGTATACTAGAAGCTATTATTAGTACTATAAGGGAGTACTAAGGGGGTACTAGAGTAGGGAAAAGATATATAATATAGGTATAGGACTTAGTCTAGTTAGAGTAAAGAATACTCTAGGCCTTAATAGCCTTAGTCTACTTATAGAGTATAATAACCTAGTTCTAAGTAGTAGTAGTAGTAATTTTAATACTCTTAGCTAATAACTTAGCCTACTTAGCTTACTATTTTATAGTAAAATAAGTACTCTTAAGGGTAAAGACTTTATACTAGTAGAGGAACTACTTCTCTTCCTCCTATATTACCTTATGCTTAGTATTAGAGACTAATATATTAGAGGCTTTTATCTAAAAAGCTTTTAAGCTTATAAGCTAGGCTTTTTAATCTCCTCTTAAAAAGGTTAGTCTAAGGGGTACTAGAGAGTATAGGGGTATATATATACTTATAAGGTAATAGTAGAAGTAGGGGTTAGCCTCTTTATAAAGGTTCTTAAAAACTACCTTAAAGGTAAGGGTAGTAGTAGTAGTAGTATATAAGGCCTACTATAGGTTAGTAGTAGACTAATAGCTATAGGAATAGTAATAGTAAGGAGGAGGATAAGCTTATAGAGATATAAGGCTTACTATACTAGCTGGTATAGTAGGAGTATTTATTATTAGTAGCTAGAATAGTTAGGATAGTAGAGAGGTAGTAGAGAGGTACTAAAGAGATAAGTATATACTCTAGGTTTTAATATAGTAAGAAAGATAGGTAATAGTATCTTTTATATTAGGCTACTACTTTACTATAACTTTAAGGTAGTAATAGTAAGAGACCTTATATATAATAGTAAGGTTAATAATACTAGAAGTATTAAAATAGGTATTATTAATAGAAAGGGCTACTAAAAGAGAACTAGAGGGGTACTAGAGCTACCTAGAATAGTAGAATTAGTAAGAGGTATAGAAGATATAATAGCAGTAGCAGAGGAGTAACTAGTACTAGTACTACTACTAGTATTACTATTACTAGTACTATTATTACTACTGTAGTAGTAGAGGTATAATAAAAAATAAAAAAATAATAATAATATAAGAATATTATAAAGAAAAAAAGAAAAAAAGAAAAAAGAAGGAAAATAGGTAAAAAGTAAAAGAAGAGAAGGTAGGCCTAGCTATTTTACTAAGTAGTATACATATAAGTAAGTAATAATAATAACTCTAGCTTATAAAGAAATAATAATACCTCTAAAAGGAAAGAGAGATAGGAGGTACTAGAGAGGTACTAGTACCTCTTTTTCTACTATAAAGTATACCCTTACTATTATATTAAGAATAATATAACTTAGAGCTTAGTTACTAAAGAAATAAAGATATAAGTAATAAAAACTAATTATATTACTTTATAGATAATAAAATATTAAGCTATAAGAAGAAAAAGAGAGTAAGTAACTAAAGTAATACTATAGGTAAATAAGGTACCTCTATAGTAAAGTAAGTAACCTCTTACTAATAGTAATAAGGGCCTAAGACTTATACCCTAAGTATAAAATAGCTAAGCCTAGTAAGGTATTAAAAGAACTATTAGCTATACTAAGCTACTATAAAATAAGAGTAAGGCTAAAGGTAGGTAATTAGCTAGAGAGATAACTACCTATCTAATAGTTTACTAAGCTTAGTAAAGTTTTTAAACTCTACTAAAGTATAAGTAGTATTATAAGTAAGGTACTACGGTACTTATAAAGAGGTAATTAATTAACTACTAGGTTCTAAGGATAGAACCTTAGAGGGAGGGGATTATATTAGGTTTCTAAAAGTAGTACTAGCTTTAGGGCTAGTAAGGTACTAGGTAGAGCCTAGAGGATACTATAGAATAGAATAATGTTATACTAAAGGGTATATAAAAGGGGTTTTTATAATAGTATTAAGGTTTAAAGAGGAGATAGATTGGAATAATAGTTACTAGTAACCCCTAACTACCCTCCCACTAACTCCTTTACTTAGTACTACATAGCCTCTAATACTCTAAAGTAGTAACGCTTGCGTTCTACTACATTAACTTTATATATAACACAAGCAGACATACAAAGTCCTAGCTTATTATTAGAGGCTATGTAGTACTAAGTAAAGGAGTTAGTAAGAGGGCAGTTAGGGGTTACTAGTAACTATTATTCCAATCTATCTCCTCTTTAAACCTTAATACTATTATAAAAACCCCTTTTATATACCCTTTAGTATAACATTATTCTATTCTATAGTATCCTCTAGGCTCTACCTAGTACCTTACTAGCCCTAAAGCTAGTACTACTTTTAGAAACCTAATATAATCCCCTCCCTCTAAGGTTCTATCCTTAGAACCTAGTAGTTAATTAATTACCTCTTTATAAGTACCGTAGTACCTTACTTATAATACTACTTATACTTTAGTAGAGTTTAAAAACTTTACTAAGCTTAGTAAACTATTAGATAGGTAGTTATCTCTCTAGCTAATTACCTACCTTTAGCCTTACTCTTATTTTATAGTAGCTTAGTATAGCTAATAGTTCTTTTAATACCTTACTAGGCTTAGCTATTTTATACTTAGGGTATAAGTCTTAGGCCCTTATTACTATTAGTAAGAGGTTACTTACTTTACTATAGAGGTACCTTATTTACCTATAGTATTACTTTAGTTACTTACTCTCTTTTTCTTCTTATAGCTTAATATTTTATTATCTATAAAGTAATATAATTAGTTTTTATTACTTATATCTTTATTTCTTTAGTAACTAAGCTCTAAGTTATATTATTCTTAATATAATAGTAAGGGTATACTTTATAGTAGTAAAAGAGGTACTAGTACCTCTCTAGTACCTCCTATCTCTCTTTCCTTTTAGAGGTATTATTATTTCTTTATAAGCTAGAGTTATTATTATTACTTACTTATATGTATACTACTTAGTAAAATAGCTAGGCCTACCTTCTCTTCTTTTACTTTTTACCTATTTTCCTTCTTTTTCTTTTTTTCTTTTTTTCTTTATAATATTCTTATATTATTATTATTTTTTTATTTTTTATTATACCTCTACTACTACAGTAGTAATAATAGTACTAGTAATAGTAATACTAGTAGTAGTACTAGTACTAGTTACTCCTCTGCTACTGCTATTATATCTTCTATACCTCTTACTAATTCTACTATTCTAGGTAGCTCTAGTACCCCCTCTAGTTCTCTTTTAGTAGCCCTTTCTATTAATAATACCTATTTTAATACTTCTAGTATTATTAACCTTACTATTATATATAAGGTCTCTTACTATTACTACCTTAAAGTTATAGTAAAGTAGTAGCCTAATATAAAAGATACTATTACCTATCTTTCTTACTATATTAAAACCTAGAGTATATACTTATCTCTTTAGTACCTCTCTACTACCTCTCTACTATCCTAACTATTCTAGCTACTAATAATAAATACTCCTACTATACCAGCTAGTATAGTAAGCCTTATATCTCTATAAGCTTATCCTCCTCCTTACTATTACTATTCCTATAGCTATTAGTCTACTACTAACCTATAGTAGGCCTTATATACTACTACTACTACTACCCTTACCTTTAAGGTAGTTTTTAAGAACCTTTATAAAGAGGCTAACCCCTACTTCTACTATTACCTTATAAGTATATATATACCCCTATACTTCTCTAGTACCCCTTAGACTAACCTTTTTTAAGAGGAGATTAAAAAAGCCTAGCTTATAAGCTTAAAAGCTTTTTAGATAAAAGCCTCTAATATATTAGTCTCTAATACTAAGCATAAGGTAATATAGGAGGAAGAGAAGTAGTTCCTCTACTAGTATAAAGTCTTTACCCTTAAGAGTACTTATTTTACTATAAAATAGTAAGCTAAGTAGGCTAAGTTATTAGCTAAGAGTATTAAAATTACTACTACTACTACTTAGAACTAGGTTATTATACTCTATAAGTAGACTAAGGCTATTAAGGCCTAGAGTATTCTTTACTCTAACTAGACTAAGTCCTATACCTATATTATATATCTTTTCCCTACTCTAGTACCCCCTTAGTACTCCCTTATAGTACTAATAATAGCTTCTAGTATACTAATAAAATTAACTCTTAGGCTAGTAAATTAGATCCTAGAAAAGGTATTACTAATAATAATAAGAAGAAGTCTAACTAGTAGGCCCTAGTACCCCTATATACCTCTCTAGTACTCTACTAATACCCTCTACTATTTATTTAGTTAGTTACTTATCTCTAAGCTTAGAATACCTAGCCCTTAGGCCTCTCTACTCCCTAGCCCTTAGGCCTCTCTACTCCCTAGCCCTAGTACTAAAAGGATAATAAAACCTAGCTACCTTATAGCTATATAATTATTAACTTAGTTTCTTTCTAATAGGCCCCTAGTAATTCTCTATTTATAATTCTACTATAGTTTCTTTACTATATTTTACTATAGTTCCTAAGAGTTCTCCTTCTCTCTATACCCTTAGTACTTTATTAGATACTATTAGTTTCTCTAGGGGCCCTTATATATAACTATTCTCTCTACCTAGTATATATCCTTCTCTTTCTCTTTAATAGGGATTACCTATAGCTTTACTACTACCCTATAGGACTTCTCTAACTATAATAGTAAGAATATATTATAGATATAGTATTATATCTCTAAGTTAAGCTTATATACTTTTTCTTTACTAACTACCTATATAACTATAAATAGCTTTAGATACTTATCTAAGAGCTTCTTTATAAGGTGCTTTTACTATATAAACCTTACTAATAGTAAGACCTTCTCTCCTACCTTAAACGCTACTATAGATTACTTTATATTATACTACCTCTTATAGTTCTTATTAGCTATCTCTAGTATCTAAAGAATTATAGCTTACTAGCTCTATAGCTACTATATCTAATCTCTTACTAATAGGACCTCTATTAATAAGGCCCCTTCTAGCTTTATATTATTTACATAATATAGTATATAGCCTATTAGGGCCTCTACTAGTACTATCTAGATTGTACTATACTAAGTACTGTTATAGATAAACTTAGTTATTAGTAGCTACTTTGCTTAATTATCCTACTCTAAGCTATAGAAAGCCTAAAGAAAATACTTAATATTCTAGTTTTATTACTCTATCTAGCTATCTATTTATAGGTAGTAAGCTATACTTAGCTTCTGCTTAATAGCTAGTAGGTAGTATACTACTAACTAGAAATAGCTAGTAAAAAGAGATCCTTAGTTAGATACTATTACTACTAGAATACTAAATTATAAGAATACCCTTTTAACTAAGAGGGATACTAACTAGTCTGCTATTAGGGTCTCCTATATAGGTATATATAGTATATACTTTATAAGTTAGTTTACTATAACTAGGATACTATTATAGCTCTCTTTAGTAAATCTTTTTAACTTAGGTAGCTTAGTAATAAAATCTAAAGTAACCTATTTCTATAGTTAGCTAGATAGTAGTAGAGGTATTAGTTCCCTATAGGGTAGGTAGTAGTATAGCTTTATCTATTAATAAGTTATATATATATCTAAATATACTCTATTATATCCTTCTTTATTAATCTCTAGAAAAATATCTATCTAATTCTTTTAAGTATATAGGTTACCCCTAGGTACCCTCTAGCTAGCTTATTATAAAATACTACTATAATTTTTATCCTTAGTATATATCCTTCTAAGATAACTACCTTACTCTTATACCTAAGGACCTTATTCTCTCTCTTTAATTAGTTATTCCCTAGCTTTTACTACTTCTTAGAGGTAATTACCTTCTTAGCTTACTATACTACTATAGTTTCCTTCTCTAGGCTTAGAGTAAGTTCTTCTAGTAGTAATAGATATACTTCTATTAACCTATTACTAATAATTACTACTACCCTCTAGGTAAACTTACTTAAAAAGCTTTCTAGGAATATACCCTATACCTCTTAGTTTTTATACCTAAGGGCTAATAGTCTAGCTACTATAATAGCTTATTAGCTATATTCTCCTTTTCTAGCTAGTAGTTAATCTTAAAGTTAAAGAGAGATAGGTCTTAGAGTAACCTTACTTACTAACTATTAAGCTAGGGCTTACTAATAAGGTAGCAGTACCTTAGGTAGTCTATTAAGAATATAATCTTACTCTAGGTATATAAGAGGTAGTACCTCTAGTATATAGCTACTTCTTAGATTATAAGTAGCTTAGCCTCTAGTATACTATACTATAGTTTAATACTCTTTAGCTTTCTAGATAAGAAGGTAATAGGGTACTACTAGTCCTCTACTAGCTATAATAAAATAGCTCTAATTATAAAGTTTAATATATCTATCTCTACTTATATTAGTAGTACTAAGTTAAAGTACTTTAGGAGAAGGGCTTAGTTAAATATAACTTAGAGCTTATAGAAGGCTTTAATTACCTCTTTAGCTATTACCTTCTTCTCTACTACCTTAGCTATTAGTTAGTCTATAAGGGGGGTATATACCTTAGAGTAGTTCTTAATAAAGTACTAATAAAACCCTATAAACCTAAGAAAGACCTATATATCTTTAATACTAGTAGGGAGTAGCTACTAGGTAATTACCTCTATATAGTCTTGCTTTATAGTAATATCCTTTAGGATATTATAAACCCTAGAAACCTAATTATCTTAGTATAGAAAACATACTTCTCTAGGTTAGTATATAGGCTAGTAGTATCTAACTAATATAGTACCTCTTTTACTACCTCTATATAACTAACCTTATCTTTAGTAAAGATTAAGATATTATTAAGGTATATAATATAGGTAATATCTACTAGCCTAGCTAGGGTATTATTTATATATACTTAGAAGGTTACTAGTATATTAACTAGCTTAAAAGGTATAACATAGTACTTAAAGTACCTATACTATATATCTAAAATACTATTTTCTACTTATTACTAGTATAGATCCTTACCTAGTAGTATATATCCTTAAGGTTAAGCTTAGTAAAATACTTTACCTCTCCTAAGTAATTAAGGATCTCCTTAATTAGTAGTAGTAGTATATAGTTCTTAACTATAACTTTATTAAGGCTATAATGGTCTATATAGAGGTATAACTTATCTCTCTTCTTTAGTATAAATAGAATTAGTACCCCTATAAGGCTCTACAAGGGCTAGATCTACCTCTTACTTAGTATATTATTAATATAATTCCTTAGCTCTTCTAACTCCTTCTCTATAAGAGGGTAGATAGAGCTAAATAGTAGTTCTACCTCTAGCTTGAAGTTAATAGTATAGGAGTAACCTTTATCTCTAGCTAGTTTAGCTACTAGGTTTATATTAAATATATATGCTTATTCTTAATATTTTTTAGTAGCTTAAATCCCTTTATCTCCTCTCTCTACTATATAAGGTAGTAGCTTTTACTCCCTCAGCTCTCTCTATACTATAGTAGACTAATAGGTTATGTACTAGTACTACTACCTCTCTTTATACCCTCTTTATACTCTTTCTTCTCTTTACTATATAGGTAGTAGCTCCAGTACCCCTCAGCTCTCTCTATATATAAGTAGTAGACTAATAGGTTATGTACTAGTATTACTACTACCTCTCTTATACCCTCTTTAATACCTTTCTTCTTTAGATAAGTTATAAGTAACTTTCTCTTAGTAGGTAAGTCTACCTAATTATTACTTACTTAAGATTTAGCTATACTTTTTACCCCTAGGGGATCCTTAGGATAGTATTATATATACCTATATTACTTACCTAGTAGGTATAGGACTATACCTTTCTTACCTCTATATTATCTATTACTTTTATTACTAATACTACTACCCTATAGTTAGGTACCTTGCCTCTCTATATCTCTAGTAACCCTACTCTTTCTTTATAAACCTCTAGGAGTACTTCCTTATATAATATTCTCTAATATATAATATTCTTATCTACTCTAGGGTTAATTAATACCTTTTCTTTTCTCTATATACTAGCTACTTTGATATAGAAGTCTACCTTAAAGCAGTAATACAGTTTCTCTCTCTAGGGGATTTATATACTATTAACCCCTATAGCTACTAGCTAGACTACTAGTATATAGTACCTACTTATATAATAAGGCTAGTTATACTTATAGTACTTCTCCTCTATATACTCTATTAATATATATCCTAGCTTACTATAGTTAAAGTATATAGAAAAGCCCTAGAAGTACCTTAGAGGTTATCTATACTCTCTTTATTCTTACTTAACCTATAGCTTAGATATAGGTATATATATAGCTACTCTAAGTATTAAGACTAACTATTACCCTTCTAATTTATCTAAGAGGGTAGCTAATGCTAGTACTAGGGTAATAGCTAGGGTCTACTAGTTCCTTCTCTTTTATAGCCTTTACTAGTCTTCTATTATTATTTTAGTATATATCTTTATAAGTATCTCTACCCTCTTTATTATATTATTTAGTTCTTAATAAGTAGCTAATAGCTTATGTACTAAGATATAGCTTTATAAGTCTAGGAGTAGTTAGTTTAAGATATAGACTACCTACTACCTCTTTAGTTAGAGGTCTAGAATCTCTACTTTAACTATTTTATATTAGTTAATAAATTGCTAGTATATCTACTTAGGTTTCTACTATATCTTATCTAGCTCTATAGCTATACTAAAGGCCTATATATTATTATTAGTAATACTATTATAAAGCTAGGCCTCTATCTATTTCTAAGTAATTAGGTTAATATTACTACTATACTAGAAATTAATATAGCTCTTCTAGCTATATAATAAGCTACCCTTTAAGTAAGCTTCTATAAATTAAACTTTACTCTTATTAGCTATAAATTCTTTCTTAGTATTAAAGAATTAGCCTTATAACTTAAAAAGAAAGTCTTTAAGGTTATTTTAATTACTTCTCTTATATTAGATAGAAGCTAATTACTTAATAAAGGTATTAATATATAGGTACTTAAGCTTTAGCTAGGTAGCTATAGGTCCTCTACTAGCTATATATATATTATTAATAGACTCTTTATTTCTAAGGGCTATAATCTATTTAATTATCTTTCTCTTTCTTACCTTAATTACTTTATTATTAAGAAAAGCTCTTAGCTACTTTTTTATTAACCTATTAAGGTTAGTTATATACTACTCCTCTACTATAGTCTTACTAATATCTAGTATCAGCTACTATATTACTAAGCTACTTTACTAAATAATAAATTAGAATTAGGTTAATTATACTAATACTATTACTACTCTAATAGTTAGTATACCTATAAATAGGAAGAGATTAGAATATATTAGAGGCTATATAGTACTAAGTAAAGAAGTTAGTAAAAGGGTAGTTAGGGGTTATTAGTAACTGTTATTCTAATCTATCTTCTCTCTAAACCTTGATGCTATTGTAAAAACCCCTTTTATATACCCTTCAGTATAACGTTATTCCGTTCCACAGTGTCCCCCAGGCCCCACCCAGTGCCCCGCCAGCCCCAAAGCCAGTACTACTTTTAGGAACCTGACAGCCCCTATGCCCCCCTTTTTGTTCCTTGTGTGAACGCCGTGCCCCTGTGGTATAGTGAGAAGAAATGGTAGAAGTATAGGCCATATGGCTGTAACGTTCGAAAGCAAAAGTTTGAAAAGTTGAGATCAAAAGGGTATATCCATTCCTTTCGTCGTCGTCCTGCTTCCTCCGTCTGTAGCAGCGGAGCGCTTTCTCGTTCTCATCACTGGTTCCTCTTGCGCTTCCGCTCCCACGCGTTTTCTAGGTCCCCAGCAATGTCCGACTCCTCGATCTCGATACGCGGCGGCGTCATTCTTGATGAAAGGGCCAGTGGTGGAGTAGTCGGCCCAATACTCCCCTGGCTGCCTTGTCTCCTGTGTCCCAGCAGCGCCTCTCTGTCGCCGCGGCCATGCACATCGTCCTCGTCCATCTCCGGCACAGCAACCAGTACATGCGAACTGCCCCAGCTCAGCGCGCGGTCAGCGCTCTCCCGCGCGACCACCTTGCCGTTCTTTACGGTTCCGCTGCCGACGTAGCTGTCGCTGCGGCCAAGGTTGTCGCTGCCGGGGCTGGTGACCCATCCAAACTCTCTGGTCATGGCGCGCTCGACCAAGTATCTGTCGAACTGCGTGTCACGCTCGTTGTTGTATTGCGACGGTGTGCGCTGAATGGGGCTCACGTCAGGTCGTTGATGCTGCGCCGTTGGCTGCATTTGTTCCTGGGCCTGGAGGCCGGCCATGCTCTTGACGGACGATGTGGAGATACGGCGAAGGGAGCGGTCACCGAGGCTAAGGCCTCCGATAGAGAGGCGGTTGTTGTAGGAGGCCTCGCCTTCAAGGTCGTTGAAGCCGTAGGGCTTGTGGTTGACGGGGTAGTGGTAGTCATCGAACTTGGTGAGCCGGCGGTAGGTTTGGATGGAGTAGGCACCGGGGATGGAGATGAGAACACTGTGGATTGTCAATAATGCTTTCCATGAGAAGAGCCACGGGGGTACCGGCGACTTACAGAAGGAAGCAGTCCAATCCAAGTCCAACCGCCGCGTAGCGGCTGTCCTTCCTTTGCAAAAAGACGACAATATCCAAGGCCAGAGTCGCCAGAGAGCAGACAATCTTTAGGACGTGGGTGAAAATCATGGTCCATGGTGTCAATGTCTCGGCAGCGAGCTTGGATACTTCGTAGACGGTGGAGATGAGGCAGATGAGGGAGAAGCCGATGTTGACGGATTCCCATCTACGCACTCTGATCAGCATTCGAACCTCGTCAACGGGCCAACACAGACCTATACTTACACGACCTCGACAAGGGGGAACATGTCCTTTGTTTGCTCTTCCGTCTCCCAGTTCTTCAGCGTATCGGACAGGCGCCAGGAAAACATGCCGATGTCGGCGAGGAGGACGAGCAGCTGCAGGACCCAAAAGGGCACGAGCAGGGCCATGCGCCATCTCGCCCTGTCGAACTGGGCTTGTTGGCGATGCAGAACCATGTTGGGATTGTTGATGGAGGGATAGTGTTCCTAACGAGAGTCGGTGATGGCAACCGTTGATGTTGTTTGAGGCTGAGAGGGATCAAAGTTCTTGACACAAGGCGACTCTCTGGAGTTATAAGCAGACATATAGTCTAAGACAAACAAACAAAACATTGGCGGCAGGGGGCGTTTAGTCGCAGCCGGGCCCAACAAGCGCAGGGAGTGAGGCTGTGAAGAGGCAATCCTGGACTGTCAGAACTGTATTGGATAAAAGTGTCTGCAATTGCTATATATAAAACCATGATATCCATGGAGCCGGGACAACTCAAGGGAGTTGGTAAAAGGAACCCGCTCGCGGCTAGGCTGCAGCATATCGATGGGTCCCAAGCCACCGTGGAGGAAACCCCGCTCAGTCTTGCACCAAGTCAGATTGGCTGGGGTTCTCGAGAGCCGCTCTGTCAATTGTTCAAAAGCGGTGAGTCGAATGAACAGCCACAATGGTGTCATTGGGCAGACACCTCCAGGTCCTCGCAGCAAACCTCCCTGTCAGCCCAGCCCGGCCCAGTCCACATGGAGGACGTAATGGCTCAAGGGGTGGCGGAGGAAAGGAGAAACTTTTGCTAGCCAACGACCGATATTTGGGAGCGCCTAACCGACAAGCTAGGAGTCTGTCGGGGTCTCAGATCACGGAGGAAATTGAGAGCTCTCGCTAGCTATCCCACCAACACTGGCGAGACTCCCTTCATTCACCTTTGACGAAAGGGCGTGCACTTTTGCTCGGACAACGGAATGCTGTCCGAACTACTGTGATGGGTCGGAAGGCGCTTGCGGCTGAGATCTGGGCGTGCAGTACCAGTTCCGCCAGCTCAGCGGCTAAGGTCATCGGTTCAGATGGTCTCCTTTTAGAGAAGACAGGTAGCCACATGGGTTGGCACACACAGCCAAGCTGACGGCATCGAGACTATCCAGAGTGTTTGGTAACCGCGGGCTTCGGCAGCGCTGGCTACAGAGAGGGACTTTGGCGACAAGCGTTCCTCAACTGCCAGGCAAATGTCTGCGCAAACCCCGCAGCCTGTCCGGTCGGTCTGCGGCTCTCTCGGGCCAGGTGGAGGGTCGAGCAGATCGGAGATTGACTCCAGCAAGCCTGGTCATCTCGCTAGGCGCTTGTCTTCTTCCTTCAGGATCTGTTGCTGGGAGAGTTGAGACGCGCTTGTGGTGGCTGCGCAAAGCATAACGAATCAGCAAGCGGTCCACTTCTGAAAGCACTGGCCCGAAAGTCATTTCGAAATTGTGCCATTCTGCGGTACAGGCAGCGAAATTATCTGTCTCTGCATGTAGACTGGGCGCAAGTGGAGGGACGGGGGGTGCGGGCGTCGCGGTAAGTGGTCCGACGCCTTAACGTGGGCAGCTAGGCCGGTTTTGTTGGTCAGTTTGATGATGTGGTGGGTGTGGTTTAGTTTGGTTCCCAGCTCTCTCCGGGAACAAAACGGCATACCCAGCAGGGCTGACATGGGTCAAGGACATCGGATCCGGCCTAGTGGGAGGCTAATTTGAGAATCTCACCGCTGACGCGAGGGACGAGGAACATCAGCTGTCGGGTCCATGCTTGCTTGTCCTTTGGCGCTGTGGTCTGGTCTTGCATGCAGAATCGTGGTGGCTGTAGCCGACCAGAACTGCATGTAGCTGCAGCTGGACGAATGGTAGCTTGCGCGGCTTTTCGTTTCGACGGTGATGGTGGGAAATGTGATATGTTGTCGTGAAGTAAGGCTGAAGTAGGTAGACCGGTTACGACGCGCTTAATTGAGTGAAGTTGGCCTCGGCCTCGGTGCCTTCTATCCACTTGGTTGCATTGGTAGCAACCGCTGTGGTGTACCACCTAGGTAGGTAGGTAGGTACCTGGTTGCCTAGGTGCGTGGGTGCCTACCTGTGGCCTAACAGCACGGAACGAGTACCCTTTCATTGGAACAGCCTGCAGCAGTCAGTGCTGCATGGCATTGAACAGGGAAGAGAGACCACCCACTGACTGCGATTGGCTGTCGGCATTCTTAGCGGCTTGGTGTGCATAAGGGAAGTGCATACATAGTACACTAGCGAGTGATTCCGCCACGTGACCATCTGTCAGATTGAGTGCTGTATATGCCCATACCCGGCTAGGTAGTTATGTACACAGGCACTGGAACGGAACATCTCCTTCCCCGGGATTTTGCGCCTGCTAGTTGAACCGAAGAATGGGTGGTGCAAAGTGGGGACGGCTTCTTGGCTACGTCGCTACGTCTGTGCCTTTCCATATACTCTTGGCATTTGCATCTCGGTGCCCGCTCTTAGGACGCTGACCCGTAATCTAAACGCTATTCCAACATTCGCGATCCCTACATCAGGATTTCCAGTGCCCCCTTCAACGAGGCTCCGGATTTTCTGTCAAGATACGAACGATGAACGTTGAATAGATGGGGCTCTCTGCGCAATGAGAATCGATTATGCCGCCACACACTCATCCGTCGATGGCGATGACGGACGGCATGGAGCAGTCGCTCCTCTGACATGCAGCATTAGTCTGCGTTATCCATCACAATGCAACCAAGGCCAAATCGCTAGCGTCAGTGTTATCTATACTTGGCTTTCATCGGAAAGAACTTTATCAGCCGACAACTATGAATTTCACCGTCGACCTAGGTGGTGGGATTGTGTACCATCTAATCGTGGTCCGAGTTTTGCCCCAACACAAGAAACATCAGTCTAAACTCTATTGAACCACGTCGGACTGACACATCTGGGCGGATTCCAAGTTTCCGGTGTGGAACGCTTCAAACACGAAAAGGTCTTTCTTGCGGGAAAACACAACCAAGATGTGTGCCCCTGGCTAGTAACAGGCTGGCTATATGTGGGTTTCAACATGGGGGGCGTATAAAACCCGTGGACGCTGGAAAATTGAGAGTCCCACGGACGTCCAGACCCAAGGCCAGCTGCATTACCGGGGCCTCGTCTCCCACGCAACATCCCCATGGTACCGGGCCATCAAGCGGAGCAGCTGCACAACAAGCTGTTTGGGGCTCGCTTCGCTTCGCAACATGAAGCGTGGCTGAGCGAACAGACGAAGAGCCCAGCCGCCTGAGGCGAGTTGTGCTTACGTCGTTTGGGGGTGACCCATACCGCCCAGCCCATAATGGGGCAGGTAGGCTTGACATGTTTAAGCTTACAAGCATCGCCTTCTCAGTCCCCTCTCAGCCGGTCAAAAAAATAGCCACCAACCGCTCCTCCCCATTCGGGAAGGGTTCCCAGATCGTCTGTCATTTTTGCATCATCAAGTCCGTTTGATGTGTTGAATATGTGATGAGCCTGGCGAGGACGCATTGAGTGATTGACATCATGTCCTTTGCGCAACTCACCGCACCCGCGCTAAGTGATGGAATTACGAAAAGACCTTCAGGATCCTTCGAGATGTTGAGAAAGAAGGCTAGCGTCCAAGCAACTGGATGCGTGCTGACTGCCAAGTATATTCAGAATTATCTGCCAGTGGGCGAGGGGTGATGCTGTCACCTAAATCCACATATTCCGGTCCCAGATCAAAAATGGAAGAAAAAAAAGACAGATCGTTTTGATTGATTTGCCATAGTGCCTAGAGTCGCCCTGTACCCAATCCCCGCGACTGCCGCTAGATTACGAGTGTATGGGCGTGGTTTATAGTGCTGCGTAAATGTGTTTGCGAGTCTTTATTCTGCCCGCCGAGTCCCCCCATCCCAAGCATTTGCTGATGGTGTCTTTCTTCGCGTCGAGAGAGCCTCTCATTGTATTTTTTGTCGTTTAGAGACCGGCTTCCTTGTTGGCCTGGTAGACACCGGCAGTGTTGAAGGGAATGATCTCGCCGGCGGCGTTCGTCATGGCGGCCTCGTTGACCGGAACTTTGCTGGGAGACTGACGCTTCTCGATCACTGATTGGAGCACGTTAGTATGCTCTCTCTCGCTCTCAGCTCTTGGATGGCAACGTACTGTCGGTAGGAGCGGCAGCAACGAAGGCCGCAGCGACGGCAAGCAGGGTGAAGATGGAGTACTGCATTTTGGCGGTGGTGAAAAGAAGAGATTGGCTCTGGAAATCGAACGAGTGGTCGGCCGGCGACAAGCAAATAAGTTGTACAAGAAGAGAAGGTTGGTGAAAGACTTAAAGTTCGTTCAGTGAGTGTTGGTTGGAAGAGCGAGGGCAAGAATGAAACGGAACAAGAGGAAGGAGATGCAGGTATTTGTATGCCATCTATAAGTAGACAAACACCCTGCGGGTGGATATCAGACGGCACTCTGTGCCGAGTATCACTATTGATACAATATATCTCATAGACATGCTGTAGGGGAGGCAGCGTTGATGTTACAGCGGACAGCATTCCCTAGCCTCTCACAGGGCTGTCATCCAAATCTTTGACCGGGAGTCAACTACGAAGCCGTGCTTTCCGTGACAGCATTTGGGATCAGCGGCTCGGACGTCCTCGTGCCCGGTTCCATCCCCGGCCAATGGCGTGGCCTCGGCCTCGATTCCATGGCCAGTTTGGGAGTGGCAGAGAGGCAGCCGTAATTCACCTGAAAAGGGTGGGATACACAACGAGTCAGCAGAGGTAGGGGGCAAGGGACCTCCCAGCATGCCATCCTCGATAACAGGAATCACGCCAAATCCATGGACCGAGGGCTGGCCCTTTCCCCGGCACCCCAGGTCCAGCTCGTCTCGTCTAGGTGCCGGCTTTCTCTCAATCGTATGCCAGGGAAGTGGACTGGAGATCGGCGTCTGAGAGAGGTTGATCGCGGGCACAGCAAAAGGCTCCAGAGGGCGATGTGAACGGCTGAAACTAGGCTGTGACGGAGAAGCCGGCAGTAGTCTGGAGCGGCCCACTAGCCTAAAGACGAGTACCGCGTCGCAGAGAAGCTCATTCTCCGCCACCTTACTTGCTGACCCCCTGCTACCAAGGCTAGAACGGCTGAAGATCACACAGGCGAACGTTCGCTTGCAGCAAGTTCCGGTAGCAAAATCGGCAGGGGACCACGGAGCTCGAACACGACGCCTGGACCCCAGATCCTGTTTGGCTTCAATGCCAAGTTTTCACCCCAGCGTACCTTATTACGAAGCTCCAGTCTGAAGAGGGGGTGAAAGGGGTGGGGTGTGAAGGCGTTGGCCTGTGGACTGCGTGGGTTGTACAATCTCAGATCTCTCAGAGAAAGGGGGGGATGAGAGGGAGAGAGAGAGAGAGAGAGAGAGAGAGAGAGAGAGAAAAAAATTCCTCGGGCGGCTCCGGCTCCTCTCAGTTCTTGAGAACCAGGAAGATGGGATGAGAGGTGTTCGGACCAGAGTCAGTGTTCGTTCAGGAGGTGTTTCGAAACTGCTCATCCTTGTAGCAGCGACGTCAGCAACTCTGCCACGGGAAAATCGTTTGAGCGAGCCGCGTTTATTTTCGGCCGGCAGTGCACGTGGGACATTGAAGGGCGCTTGAGTGGCTGAGGCTGGTAAAGCCACTTGGGGCTCATTAATTAGTCAGCCACGCACAGCACAAAGTGACATTCCGTATTTGTGCCGTGCATCTCTCACAATGCAGCTGGACGCAGCTGGACGTCCCGACTCCCGAGGAGCCCGAATCGCGGGGTTATCTGGAAGTGGGGTTCGATTGCCGCCCCTCCCAAGCTTCCTACACTAAACTACCTACCTAGGTACCTACGTAGGTAACTGCATGGGGAGTAGCAGAGCTACCTACCTCTTTCATCACCTTACCTACCTAGCTTGAGAAACTTCTACCACCTGTTTCTCTTACTCCGACCTTCCCATCGTTTTCGTCCGCCTCTGCACCGTCCGTCCGCGTTGCCAGCGCCCCGATCGACTCTACGGAACTCTGAAGCTCTGCCCGTTCGCTCCTTGCAGCAGCCACGTCACCTCGCTGGTGCCTTTCTCATCGAAACGAGCTTATGGCTTCCGTGGAGCATTGCCTCTACTGCTTCGAGGCTCTCGCCTCGCACCTCGAGAAGCGGCCTGGCCTCTCCCTCAAAGAGACCCAGCGTTCATGGTCCGAGTACTCAAAGACCCTCGGTGACGGCAAGGACGTCAGCAAGAAGCTCCTCCCCGCCATGCAGCGCCTCGCAGAGCCCGCGAGCGGCTCTGCATCGGCCTCCTCCAGCTCCACCGTTTCTCTGGCAGCCGAGACTCCCGCGACATCGACCGACTCGCTCTCCAATGGCGACGGTGAATATGACGGCAACGCTTTCATCACCATGTCCCCGCTCTTCGTCACCTGGAATACCATCTCCCCACGCTCGGGCCACCGCTCGCTGCGGGGTTGCATCGGCACCTTTGAGGCGCAGGACCTCGAGGACGGTCTGTCGAGCTACGCTCTCACGTCGGCGTTGCATGACACCCGCTTCCCACCCATCGAGGCGTCGGAGCTGTCCTCGCTGGAGGTGGCCGTGACGCTGCTCACCGACTTTGAGGACGCCGACGACGCGATGGACTGGACCCTTGGCGTGCACGGCCTTCGCATCAGCTTCGTCCACCACGGGAAGCGGTACGGCGCGACGTACCTCCCTGACGTCGCCGTCGAGCAGGAGTGGACCAAAGAGGAGACGCTCGTAAGCCTGATGCGCAAGGCCGGGTGGATGGGCAGCAAGAGCAAGTGGCGCGACGTCGAGCTCAAGGTCGTGCGGTACCAGGGCAAGAAGGAGTCGTTGGAGTATGGCGAATACAAGAAATGGGCCGAATGGGTCAAGAAGAACGAGGTCAAGTCCGGCTGAGTGCCAGTTTTGGCTTCACGCCCCTTACGAAGGATGAACATCGGCGTTAGATTTGCAACTACTACTGGGGGGGGGTTGGAGGGGTGTTTTCCTTTTTTGTTTTCTTTTTTCTTTTTTTTTCTTTCTTTCCTTAGGGAGTCGTGCTCGGCGACAGATTACACAGAGATAGAGGGCTCTAATCTTGTGATAGACAGAGGAAAGCCGTTGTGCTAATACAGATTCAATCCCAGTTTCTTCTATCGCTGAGCAGGTGTCACCTTACCGTCTAGACAACGGTGATGCTGCTACTTGGTCCAATACAGAGACTTCGAATCAGTCGACGTCTAACGCGACTCGGCTCAAGAAATCCGGCAGTCAACAACCGACAGACAAGTAACTAGCCTGTGTATCGGCAATGCGTCAGCTTAGCTGCACCGAACCCGGATTACGGCAGGATTTCCATGTACGGAAGCTTTCTCGGCGTAGTGGTGTCGATCTATGCCACCAACTTTTCGACAGGCCTGCCATTGCGCAAGCGTCCGGCTCATGAGCACCTCGGTCACCAAATGAGTATGTCAACCATAGAACAAGCACCAAGCGCAATACACCAGTCATTGTCGCTATTCTGGTCAAGCGCTGGAGCATGCACGAACAGTTGGACTATTTTCCCAAGGCTCAGTCCATCTACGCATGACCAAGAGATACATATAGACCTTGAGTCGCCGCAGTAGCGTATTTAAGACTTGAAACAAGGGCCAGTCCTCCGCAGTTACGCCATCTACATTGTCCGAGGTAGACGTTTGAAAGCAGAAATACTTGATAGAATCGTCTTGCTCCATGGCGGAAGTTGTTATATGATACAGGAGCGCATTGAGTCCACCAGAGGAACAGCGGCCTCTACAATTGACGACGTCGTCCCGCCTTTGGTACCTCCAGGGTATACATGTTGGTTCGCGATGAGTACCGAAGTCGGCGAGATACGTCCCGGCTTAGAGTCTTGAGAGGCAAGAAGTTTAAGGTACTACGTAATTCAAAGGCCCTGGCGGATGCAAACGGCAAAAAAGGCGAAGGGCTCAAGAGGCGCGATGGAGAAGGCTTGAAGAGTGCGCACCTGGACCCAATCCACTTGAACTGGAAAGCCAATCTTCCGGGTTGAATCAGATGGCAATACCCGGCAGATGCCAAAAGGAAAAAAAAAAGGAGGTAAAGGGCGGGCGATCATTGTCCGGTAAGTTGTTCTTGCACACGTTCGTACAGGCCCAGCCAGCAGCTGGCCATTCCAAGAAATACACAACTTGACCCAACAGACCCACGAATGAGAGCTTCCCCGTACTACAAGTGGCGCCTCAAGTAGCCTTCCAGGAGCACTTGTTTGGACCGTGCTGCAGATACGGAGCCTCAAAATACCCGGTGGAGCATAGGAGCTTGTAAGTGCACCCAAGGTTCCGAGGCCCGCTGAGCAGGCTGGCACCTTTTGCTGTGAATGTTGTGAGACTGATATCCAGACTTTGTAAGCAGTCCACCCCCGCTCTGCCTTGCCAGTTGTGTATCTTGTAGGGACAGGAAGCAGACAGAACGCAATGGGCATTACTATCGGAGGCGGTCGTCATCAGAATATGCATTAGTTGGTCAATGGAGGCACACTGCATTGGATCAAAGCCGATTTGCGAGACTAAAATGGCTCCATTACATGGATATATGCTTGGATGGACCATTGAATTCGTAACTTCATAATCGTAGAGAGAAACCCATGTGCAATGCCTTGTTCACATGGGGACATGCGCATGTTCGAAATACCCACAACGCCGCTTAAAGTAGCACCTTGCGCCTGAACGACCAATCATGTTCCCAGAGGGGGGAGAGAGACCTGCTCTAGTACCTCGTCCTGCTCCGGCTGCTCCGGTAGACGTTGGCGGGCGGCACTGGGGACGAGCCCACCCTCCTCTTGTCGTAGACGACGGGCTGAGAGTAGCGGACCTCATTGATCTCGTACGAGGGGTGGCGGTGCTGTGAGCGCGACGTCTCGTGGTGGTACCGGTGCTGGTGGCGCCTCCGGTGGCGGGCGCCGGGCGACCGGCCGCGGTAGCGGCGGTCGTCGTAGGGGTCCTTCTCGGCCCAGTTTTCGGGGCGGCTCCACATGCCGCAGGACCTGACGATCCACAGCAGGAGAAAGAAGCCGGCGATGGAGCCGATGACGATGCCGGCGATGGCGCCGCCGCTGAGGTCGCTGTTTGACGCGCTCTCCTCCGTCGTCTCGGGGGTCGCGGTGACAGTCGTGACAACCTGGCGGGCGAGGAGGTCCGCGAGGGTCCGTGTGGGGTGGAGGGCGGCGCCGGCGCCGGCGAGGGCGTCGGAGACTGGCGGTACTGGCGCCATTGCGTGGTCGTATGTGTTTTGTGTTTCTCTACGAGTGTGTGTGCGTGTGTGTGCGCGCGGGTGTATATGTGTGTAAGTGCTAGCCCGGCGGTGTATAACGAACAAGGATTGGCATCTGAGGGCAGATGGAAGACTAGATGACAGCTAACTCTCCTCGTCGGGGCGGGTTTCGGGGGCGAGGGGGGATATGAATCATATAAAGTATCAGCTTAATGACAGTTGAATGACGACAGCCCAAGCCTAAAGCAAGGCTCTCGCGGGACAGAGGGACTAGTCTATTATTCAACCACCCAGCTGCCAAGAGTCATTTTTCTCGAGAAGTCGTCCTGGTGTAAGTATCAATGGGGCTAGGAGGGGCCTGCGTGCAAGTCATGGTTGCGCGATGTTGTGGATGTGACGAGCATGGGCAGGGATATCCAAGTCTGCCACGAGCGAGTTGAGTGGCCGAGTGGGATTTGCGGAGGGGTGTGAGTGGGCATCAATAGAGAGATTGTTGGACAGGTCCCCCTCATTGCAAGGTAGATGTTGGATTCAACCGTGCATGCAGTCTGGCTGGCGCCTTGGTATAGGCCGGGGGGGCTCCGAACCACTCGCATCCCGCTTTGGGGGTTAAAGCTTCATTCAAGCTCCAAGAACATGAGTAGGTAGTGCTAGGGGGTTGGTTCTTTCTGGGTCCACCACGACCATGCGCTATCGATTCTCTCTACCTTGATGCCCTGTTCATTTTCTGATCTACCGGTATAACAAGTCCGTTTTTTTCCCAAGCAGGGAATGTCATTCGACTCAGTCAGTCTAGTATGTATATAACGGGACCCATCCCGGGGCCGAGTTGTCCTTGGTACCTACCGAGTTGAACGTTGAGAATGTTTTCGGGGCAATGGGGGAACTGGCCTCTGTTGTGGTTGGAGCGCCGGGCGAGCCAAAAAGAAAGAACCGGAGAGGGAGAGAGAGAGGTTAGGTAGTGATGCTGGGAGGGCTTGACAGAACAGAAAGAGCTGGAATTGCGACATGGTGAAATCAAGACGCATTATGGAGTCGGACTAAGGGTTTGCGCGCCATCACGTCTACGTCATTGGCCCGATCCAGGGACAGGCTGGGAGAAGGGGGTGAGTGAGTACCTACCTAGGCAGGTAGGTACCTTAGTAAGGTACCTAGGTACCTACAATAGGTGCTAAGCTGACCGGAACCCCCGCGCCGCCGCTATTGGCCAGTGTTCCGGAGTGGGTCCTCCGAGGGCTGAGATATTCGGAAGGAGGGAGTCTCCACTTTCACCGACACCTGCCGTTCGTCATCGCTGCTCACTTTTCGTTTCCAGGGCATTCGACATTTGGGAAAAGGGTGGGAAAAGGAGAGAGAAAAGAAAGGGGAAAACATCAACACATTGTTGTAAGTTAACAATTGGTGGACAAGGAGATATCTCCCCCTCCCCACCTATTTCCAAGGCTCACACGCACTCTTTCCTCCATCATGCAACAATGCGATTCTCGGCCGAGGCGAGTCATGCTTATCAGCGAACCATTCTCCACGAACACATGGCCTGCCAGGTCCCATCCTGTGTGGCTTTGAATGGGGGTCAGGTCTCGAAATAGATGATCGTGGGTACACGCCTTTCCGCTTTCAGTTGGCCTTCACGACAGCCTTCTAGAATCGCACTCTATCCACATAAACTCGAGTTACAAAACATACTCGTATAGGTACCTGGAAGGTAAGTAGGGGTGGCCCCCCTCCCCCCTTTGGCTTTGGAGACAGACATACGCGACAGGATAATCACAGAAGGCATTGAAAAAGAACGGAAAGGGCCTACGATGGTAACGACACGTCACATGGCTCCAACAAAATGCTCGCCGTATCCTGTCTCGAGTTAGGAATAACCCCACTACGGCGGCGGTGCCGATGGCGTGCCCATCATTCCGCCTTCTAGAACACCGCGGCCCGCTGCCCAGGTCTACCGAAAATTAATGCCGGCGGGGCTCGTCGGAGGTAGACGAATGAGGAGCCCGCTACAGTTTGAGTAAAGGGGCCCAGGGGGGTGCATGCCCGATGTGAAGGGCGCAAAGGCGCTCCCAATCTGTGCGAAAGAGAGAACAAAAAATAGAGCCACGGCATGTGGGGAAAGGGGCGATCTCTTAAACAGCACATGTATGGTCGTATGAAACACATTTGTTAAACCTCAATAGCCGGCGCGCAAGCTCCTCGTTTGCCGAGCATTTCTATTGTGCCCCCGAGTCATTCCACCAAGTTTGGCATCTGCATATCATGTCCAAGCTGACCGCAGCGATAGGCATCATCGTCCCCGGAAATGGGCCAAACCCGGACCGAGGACGGCACCCACGGCCATCATGCTTCTTCAGGCAAGCCAACGGCTTCGACACAAGGTGCCGCCTCTCGAGAAGGCTGTCAATTGCCGAGCCGACCACGATCCAGATCTCGCCGGCTATCGAAACGGGGCCGCCCAAGGATGCGCCGAAACAATACAGGTCGCAGCAACAGTCCACCGTGCCTAGCTAGATAGGTAGCTAGGTATCAAACGATTCGTCGAGCCTGGCAGCAAGCAACCCGTCACCGGACTCTCCCCCTCCACGAGAAATGCTTCTTCGGATCGGCTGCCAGCGCCTTCATGGCCTCGACGTCCCCCGCCTCGGGCCCGTTCTCGATCGTCCCCGCCTCGACCGCCAACCTGGCGTACTTGGCCGCCATCTTGTTCCTGCCCAGGAGGTTGAAGTTGAGCGCCGCCGTGGTGTACGCCCCGGCCATCTTGGCCTCCAGCCTCTCCTCGGCGTGCAGCTTCAGGAACCGCTCCACCGTGGCCGACGTCACCCTCGCCGACACGTCCAAGAGCAGCCTATCGAGCTCCGCGATCTCTAGCAGCCGCGCGTCCGACGCCGCCGCCGCCTTCTTGTCCAGCGCGCACTGCGAGCACCCGCATTCGAAGCCCCACGCCCGCCTGGCGCGGTGCTGCCGCGCCGAGCGCGTGTCGAGCGGGTCGAGGTACGTGATGGTCAGCTCCTCGCCGGGCTTCACCGGCCGCACGACCGTGGTGCGGTGGCGCAGGTCCACGCCGATGCGGAACGCCACGTTGGGTCGGCAGTCGTGGTTGTACCGCGACACCTCGGGGTAGTTGCCGTAGTGGTGGCCGTCGCCCTGCGCGCCGCCGCCGCCCACGTCCATCTGGAACGAGTTGGTCACCATGATGTCGCTGACCTGGTGCCCGCCAAAGTGGCCCATCTGGCCCAGGAACCCGTCCCGCGTCGCCGGCGGGAGAAAGCCCGCGACCGCGTCGAGGAGCGCGTGCATGTCCGCCGCCGGGGTGCGCTCGATGAAGGCGCGGTGGGCGAGGAGGACGGGCGACTTGAGCATGACGTTGTCGCCCCGCGCGAGCGTCTTGTTGGCGATCATGCCCAGGCCTTTGCCCTCAACCTCCTTGATCTCGAATGGCGGTGTTCTCGACAACAGGTCCTCCTCGAAAGGCCCGCTCTGTAGGGTTTGCTCCAGCTCCCTCACTTTCTGAACGTTTTCCGGCGTCGAGATGACGACGATCCCGCGCCCGTCCGAGAAGCCGCGGTTGGCGTACAGGCAGTAGCTGCCCGCACACCCATGCGGGCCCGTCCAGCCCGGCGGTCCGGGGTCCGCCGTTGAGTTCGCCTGCGTCCGTTCTTGGTCCAAGCCCTCCTCCCCGTCTTTTCTCTCTGCCGTCGCGAGGTCCCAACTCGCGCACTCCAGCAGCGACTCCTCCAGCGGTGTCCATGGGCACGTTTGCGCCCAGCGCAACGGCACTTGGGTCTCCGATGCGACCGTGTAAGACGTAAGCGCTGCCGCCAGGAGCAACAGCGCTGATGATGATACCATCTCCCACTTCCTATTAAATCGAGGAGACAGCGCCACGATAGTGTCGGGGTACTCTAGGGCCTCTCTGCGGCAATGATTAGGTCTGCGTTTTTCATGGGTCGAGTAAACGTGGACTTGACTTAGAGTAATCCTCTAAAAACTCGATTGAAGTTGGTGTTCTTGGCATCTCCAAGGGAACCCCACCAGTTTCAGCAGCACTCCTGAAACCTAACAAAGGGGCCAGGCCGCCAGGGAAGGGTGTTTATGCCACCCTGTGGCGTGTTCTCGTCTCATATACTCTTGGGACGTAGCACTCGCTGGGTCGCACACAAACTCATTTGACCGAAATCCGATCTGATTCGCTTCGCCTGTTATTGTTTCCTCGTGGCGCATCTTGTTTGGCCAAGAGTCGGATTGTGAACTAGGGATGCGGTCCGAATGTTCGCTACCTAGGTCACGACTCCCTTTTTGCAGTAGCATCAACACAGCGCTCTTCCATCGTGAACGCAAAGCGAGCGTCATACAGGGGAACTCCAGACTCAAGACAATATGGGGGTCTACAGGAAGCAGTTTCTAGGCCGGCAGCTTTCTTCTATCGAGGGCCTCGCGCAAGGTTTCAAACACACACCTGATCCATGCGTATTCGTTTGTAACCCATCGTCGTGAGCTAATTATGGCCCCTGCATCCTGGAAGGCGTCGATCCAGGCGACCGGATCATTCCACGCACCTCTAGAGCAACAACACCGAGTCGTCGTTGGCTCTACTTCGTACGCCTGGTATGCTAGATGATGGGAAATAACTCAAAGTCTCCTTCTGTCCAGCTTGTCATCGGGCCGCATGTTGGGGTGGCTGGCGCCGCTCAGTCATGACGTCCAATGTCCCTGTCGTCTCGATGAAGTATTAGGCAGCGTGGACGACGATCCTCTTCACGCTGGCCGTATACTCTGGCTTGAAGACGAGCCGCCCACGGCTATCTTCTGGGGGCAGACCGAAGAGCACGGATATCCTGTCGCGAAGGTCGAGTTTGTCATAGAAAGGCCCCCCGCCGTTTCGGCAAATTACGAGGTGGCCTGGAGGTAGTAGTGCAGGGTAACCTTTCTTGGGCATAATGACTTCCTGCAACACCCATACCTCTTCCACCAGGTTCTGTCGAGTAGCCTGGCCATCGTTTCCGTCAAGTATAAGTGCCCTCTCATACACTGCTTTCGGAGAACTTGTGGATTCCACCTTGCTGCTTCCAATCGCCGCGCCGCAGCCGCAGGGTATTACTCTATGGGCTAAAGCGGGAAGCTACGGAAGTGTTGCGAATTCGTGGTCACTGGTCGCTCGTCGAAAGCCTTGCGGAAGTATTCGAAATGAACAAACATGTGCGAGCTCGTGTTGGACTGACGACCGGGTCAGACCTCAACGCTGGCAGTATCCAGGTAGACCGAGTCCGTCTGGGAAACTTACTCGGTCCACTCCTGAATGTTGGTGTTAGATCCCTTCAATATATTTTTCGGTATGCTAGCGCCAATTCTTCAGTCAGCCTGCTATCACTGCTGCGCATTCAGGATACATCGAACCGCCTTCAACTCCAAGCACCCCGGAGCCCAAGACATGTTTGGGAAAACAAGACGCGAAGATAACTTGACTATGGTCAGAGAGATAAAGTTGTATAGGCGTTATCCTTCCAGACCATGGTCCTCCAGAAGGAAACTTGCTGCTCTGCAAGATGCATGTTCGATACTACTCTCTCAAGTTGGAAAATATACTCAACCGACGATAAGACGATACGACAGTGACACAAGCGAAAGGAGATCAGCATTCATTCTAATATGGAGACGGTTCTAAGAGCTTTCAATCGGTCTGTGTCTCTGAGATGGATGGCATCATGGCCCGAGTACGTTCCTCAAGAGGGAAGGTGCCAGGAAGGTACTTCTCGCTCCTTCCCAGAGTCACCTCTGTGTTTCTGATTAGGGCATTTGATTTTTCCTCTTCGCCTTTACTTTTTTTTCTAGAATAACCTCCTCACTCTGCTAAATGGGTTCATTCGTCCTTGGGCGTTTTCATACCCTAGGCCACAACAACCCTATTTCAGTATCTTTATAAGAAATAAGGATTCCCCGGCCTTAATTTCGGGTTCACAGCTACGCATAGCCCCTTCTCTCTTTCTTCATCACTTGACCACGGCTTCCTCGGGAACAGGCAACAACTATTCACCCACTTGGAACTCAACCTCGACCAAAACGTCTTTTACTAGGAGAAACTCTACATGAATATTTGACGTTATTCGGTATGACACCTCGTCGCCTCAGAGGAGACCATAGTGCTTCTATAGACGACAAACTTGCGTTCCTCGCTCTCACCAACACCATCGATCAGTGGAACTCCCAACAACCCCGAAAGGCTAGCCTACTGCTAAACGACACCGATCAGCAACTGCTCTCTAAATGCTATGCCGCTCATTTTATGCCCACCGCACACTCTTTCTGGTGGAACGGCGACAACGCCAATATAGCGATGACTCACCTTCTCAAGGAGAAATATCCTCAGGTGCAGGTCAAGGCTTGGAAGGTAAACCTAGCGAAGGCAGGTGATATCCTCAAGACCTGGCGCGAAGACGCTGCGCTTTTATACACTCAAGTCATGGAGAAGTGTAGATATGACGATGATGTGCTCGGTGAAGAGGCAGACCATGAGGTCGGTAAGGAGACAGAACATGGCCTCGAGGTCCCCCAGAGTTTCGCCGTAGAGGAAGAGGAGGGTGAATTCAGTGGAGGAGCGCCCGAGGCCATCGCCGTGGCATACAGTCGATACACGAAGAGAAGAGTCGAGGCAGCCAGACGAATCGAGCCGCCAAAGAAGGCCAGAAGACACTTCGTGTGCGAAAGTGAGAGCTCCGAGGATGATGTCTCTGGGCTCTGGCGTTCCAAGGCAAAGCCGGCGGCTTCGACGCCAAAGCGAGCCGTTGCCGCCACGATAACACCACCACAAAGTGGCGGATCCAGTCCCGAGTTTATAGTCGACTCGGGGACGGACGAAGAAGAGGGCCCCATGGAAGCGAGGGGTTATTATGGTCGCCGTCGAGGGTGCCCACGCCGGCTTGTCGAACCTGAGCGGCCGCCGGTCAACCCGGCGCCCCTCACTCTGACCCCCGTTCGTGTCGTGGCATCAATCGAACCAGCCAAGGCACCATCCCATGAACATGAATGCCTGGCAGCCCTGCAAGAGGCGGTGGATTCTGTTACGAAGGCCCGCGTCGCATTTTCGGCCCAAGAGCGGAGGGAGGCGAGTCGTCAACTCCACAAACTCGAGAACAAGTTGGAGAAGCTCAGCAGCGCGGTCAAGAGACTGAACAATGCCGTTCAACCTTGATCCAGAGGGCTTCAGATCCATCTTGAGTGAGAGGGAGGCGGGGAGGCTATAGGGAGGACGCACAACGAGCTCTATGGAAGGGGTGTCGCCGAGACTATAAGCATTGGCATCGCCCCGCCGAGGAGGGCTTGCTTAATTACCGTCACGACAAGTTTCTTAATTCGCCATTCAAACGCGTCTACGGCGCGGAAATCAAGGTTCACTTTGCGCAGCCATTAGTCACCCAAACAGAAGATGATGGGCTATGGCAACTTTAATATTCAGTTTGACTTTTTGACTTTTGCTGGAGCAACGAACGGAAAGGTTTGCTATTCGTTTGCGGGCCGTTTCATCGCATGATGCTGTTGGTGTTCAGACCCTCCTTGGCCTATTTATGTCTATTTAGCCTCGGTCTTTGGCCTCACCTCCTCCAATTAGACAAACGTGTCACATGCGGCCTTGCGACATTAATATTTCTCCAGGGATCCTCGGGGGGGGAGGGGGCCTGGCCCACGAGTGACGTGGCTTCCCTTTCGTCTTTCTTTTTATAATTCACTTTCAGCATCCCTACTGCGTGTATTCACTTCCCACTAGCTAAAAGACTGATGGCGAGTTCAACCCAAGTAACCGCAGAAACCATGACGACCTGCCGCAAGAGATCCCCGCCCGAGGCTGAGGCTGAGGCTGAGCTGAAGCCGGGCTGCGATGAGCCGACGCTCTCGATTGACTTTGACGACGCTCCGCCATGCCCCGCTGATGTCATTCTGCTACCCAACGACACAGACGACCTTGAGACGCTCACCGGGAAGATTGACGCCCTGGTGGACGTTGTTTCCCGCAACTGCAGCCTGGCCGTCTGGACGGGCTTCGCGGCGACGCCCAGCCCACAAAGGGACCCTGTGGCCATCGCCAAGGCAGAGGCGGACATAAGGGAGCTGAGGATGTTTGAGTGGTTCGAGAAAGGGGGCTGTCGGGTACACACACCCGAGCCGTTCGACGTCGTGAAGAACGTCAAGCCGCTGCGGATGGAGAACAGCAAGACGGCCGCGCGGTACGACGACATGGCCTCGTGCGTCGACGAGGTCTTTGGGACCCGGGGAGCCACCAAGGAGAACGTGTGCTGGATCGTGGAGAACCTTGACGTCGCGCTGCCCCTCATCAAGTTCTACCTGAGGGTGAAACGGGCGCGGAGGAACCTCCTCGGGGGCCAGGAGACCCTGACGAGCAACGAGCTCGCCGAATACCAAACGGTCCGCAAGATCCGGAGCGTACTCGGCATGAGACTGCAGAAAGGCCGGATGAAGAAGGCCACCGGCAGGCGCCTGAGGGAGTACGACGTCGTGTTGTTGCGGCGGCAGAACCTCACTTCACCAATTCTGAAGGGGACGGGCCGGGGGAGGGCGGAGGTGACGGGAAAGGCTGAGCGGGACTGTGCCAAGCGACAACGTTGCGCTGTGTGATGACGAGCATCTTTGGATTGTTAGTTGGAATGAATTGCCTTCGGCTAGATACTAGTTGGGAAATGTTTACGTCGGTGATCGACCAGACAGATCATTGGTATGTTTGCTCGTAGTTTTAACATTAGTCCCCCGGAACCTGTCTAACTATTGAGCCTCCCGCATCGACGAACATTGACGAATACAAGAGGGCGCTCGATGGACTTGCGGACGTCAGAAGACCAGGGAAAGCAAGCATCCGACGACGAGGACAGCAGGACCTATGGCATGCCCTGGTTAGAACGGCCCGGTGCCCGAAACGGACGCCCATGAGAGAAACGATACAAAGTATCTCCCCCACGGATGTCGATCAAAAAGCATCCCGACGCAGCTGGCAGGCAAATAAAGTAGACCTCCCTTCCCCCCAAGCCCGCCGGTCCGTCCGTCGACCGAAAAGCGCCCCACATCCGCCGCCCAAGTCGGTGTCTGAAGCGCTCACTCCCCCGCCCCCAATATTCTTGTTTGTTGCACGTCTTCTCTGGCTACCTACCCACGTGGACATCTACAAACGGTCCAGGCCCTCTGTTTTCACTTCACCCCAAGCGCAAGGGTGCGGATCCTTCCGGAATGGGGCTGGTAGGAAGGGCGGGGCAGCTTCCGGAGGTCAACCCCCCCCCCCCCCCAAATCGAGACCTGCGGAACCTTTTTGACCCTTCCACCTCTCAAGTTGCGTTTCTTCAAGAAGGCGACGCACTCAGCAACATCAAGCCCTGAAAACTGGTTGCTAAACACACAAAGCACAACATTCACACATGGCACTTGTAAAAGGGAATCGCTTCTCGACGATAGACGCAGTGCGTCTCGCGGTTTCCATTTTCCATTTTCCTGATCCCCTACAAGCGTAATCCAGACCCAGCTCGTCGAACCATTAGGGATTCGGGGAAGCCACCTAGCCCGGCTGCTGACCCGGCGAGTTTCGCCTCGTTCGACATCCCAGCTTTTTCTTACAAGGGCATACTACATCTTGTTCCTGTCCTTGTTTGTGGGCGGAGTTAGTGTCCCTCCCTCTCAAGACCCTCCAGCTCCTTGAGCACAGACGACTTGGTGCCAATCTTCTTCATTTGAGTATCCTCGAGCTTCTCGCCCCCGGCCAGTCTCATCTCGAGGTCTTCAATAGCTCGCACCTTCTTCTGCAGGCTGCGAATCTTCTTCGCATTCGGGTTTTGCGAGGCGTCGCCACCGGCATCAGCCACAGGGGCCGCCTGCTGGGCTTGCACTGTGGGGACTTGCGCGTTGGGCATCTGGGGCGCGCCGTTCTGGCCCCGATGGGTGTTGCTCCTGTTACGATGCTGACCGGCACCGGGGTTACGCGAGCGGCTGCGGTGTCTGTGGTTGCCTCCAGCACCGGCACGGCGCTCGGGGCTGCGACCTTCGTGGCCCGCTCCCGGGCCGAAATCGCGAGGCGGGGCTAGCAAAGCACCGCCGCCGTTCTGGCCTTCAGGGTTCGCGTCAACTTCCTTCTTCTTGTTGTTTCGCTTCTTCTTGTTCTTCAACGCTGCCTTTGACAAATTCTCATCGCCATCGGCGGCGGCGTCGGCTCCGGGAACCTTGGGGGCGGCACCGGGAACGCTGGCAAAGTCGGCGCCAGGCACGCCACGACGGGGGCGTCCGAATCCATTAGGTCCGATGGCCGCGGGGCCGTTGTTCATGCTGACGTGAGCCGCACCGCCTTCGTCCTCTCGCTTGAAATGAAGCGGAGTGGCGAGACCACGGGCGCCCGGAGGACGGTAAGCTCCCGCGGGCTTGCTGGGGGTCTTGACGGTGCCGAGGTAGGTAGCCGCAGAGGCGTGCGGGGTGGGAACCGGGTTCAGGGGATCTCCGCCCGCTACCTTGTCGGCGTCCTGAGGCCTCCAAACAACGTGGTACAGCTCAACCATGTCCTCATTGTACATGAGGGGACCGCTGGCGTGCCAGATCTTGATGCCGTTATCGACACGGAGACGCGGGGAGGTGGTGGCCGTCATGATGTAGCGACTGTCGGGGCTCCACGTGCAGACACTGGGATTGCCACTCTCAATGGTGTGCAGCTTACGGAAGTCCTTCTCGAGGTCGTACACGTCGATCTGGCCTGCCAGATTACCGAAGCCGGCAACGAGGGCAAAACGGCCAGTGGGCGAGAAGATGATGGTGTTGCGAGGGCCCAAGGGGAACGAGTGCGTCGCGACGGCTCGGTGATTGAAGATGGTGGTCTTGGCGGGCATGTATCCGTAGACGACACCAAACTCCTTGGAGTTCGGAGACCACGTCACATCGTGAATGGGGCCCTCCTTGTCGAGGCTCACACGAGCGTCGAAAGAGCCGTTGACGCTAAGCAAGTAGAGCGTGGTCTCGCCATAGTAGCTCTTGTTAGACTTGTCGACGTCGGTCTGGGCCAGCACGAGGATGCTGGTGCCCAGTTTGTTCCACTTAAGCTGGACCTTGTCGCCCTTGAAAAAGGTCTTTTGGGAAATGGGCGATGTGAACTGGGGCACGTTGTAGACCTTGACGGCGGCGGGTTGACCCTGAGGGATGCATACGTTAGCAGGTCAATTTCACGATCCGGCGGCCGTGTTCTGTCACCAACCTTGCGTTCGGGGATGAAGACTGCGACAGAATGGGAGCGACCGGGTGCCAGAGCAAAGTCAGCAACGCCCTCGACTCTCAGCTTGTTCCAGACGGTGCCCAGGTCGTGACTCTCGTAGAACTGGACTTCGTTGGTGACTTGGCGGGCACAGAACTTCTCGTCGGCCGTATACTGAAGGTTCCAGCCTCCCTGAGACTTCTGGACATACTTGCCCAGGGGCAGCTTGTCGGCATCAGCAACGCCCTCCTCCACGGTGCGCCAGACCTTCAGGTTCTTAGTCGCATCTCCATTCTCGTCCTTGGCAGGGCGCTCCCAAGTGACGAGGAAGGTGCCGAGGGGCGAGAAGCCAAGCTCGTAAACATTGAGGATGGGAAGGGCAAGAACCTGTTGGCCGTTAGACGCGTCGACAACCGTAACAACTTCAGGGCTCGCCCAGGCAAAGTAGCGGCCACAGGGCGAGTATGCACAACACCGGAGGTTCCCTTCGGGCTTGGCGAACCCAGCGAGAGGCTGGTAGGTCGGGGCAGCATCGAACAGGCCAATGCCCTTCTGGGTTCGGTAGGCAAACTGCAATTGCGAGGACGCCATGACTAGTCAAAGTCACAGAGTGTATCGTATCGAGAGCAGGTGTGCCGACGGGGAAAGGTGACGTTCTTGGGGTAGGGTTGATGGTTCTTCTTCAATGGGATCAGAAATCCGAGGTCGTCGTCGTCGAGATCGAAGACGTCGAAGCGGGACGGACAGAGGCAGACTGCAATGGCTCGGTGCTTGATGCAAGGTCGGTGCGTTAAGGCGAGCAGAAAGCGTGGGAATATCCGCGTGGGAGGGCTATTCCGGGCAAAGTCCTTATTTTTTGCAGCAAAGAAAGCTTTGTTTGCTGATCTGCTTCGTCGTCGTCGGCCACAGAAATCAAGAGGTGTCTGATTGATATTCTGACGTCGGGTGCAATACTGTAGAATATACCAGGGCTGAGCGTCGGTCGGATCGGCTTTGAAGCTTTTCGGCGGACAGGTGACGTGTAAATGCGTGGTCGATGGCTAATGGGGCAATCTTGATCTCAGAGATGGGTTTCGGAATCGAGATGCAGACAGACACACGTACAGTCAACGAGGACGACGGACAACAGAAACGACGACTGTTTTGAGAAGGAGCTGAGCCGTTGGGCTATAGGAGAGACCCAAGGAAGAAAACTAGGGAAGAACGTGCGGAGGGGAGAAAGAGAATGGGAGGAGAGGCACCCTAAAGGGGGGGGGGTTGACGTGCAACGGTGCGTGTTGTTGTGTGGGCTGGAGGAGAGAAGGGGAAGGGAAGAGAAGGGGAAGTGGGATTTTGTGAATATTTTTTTTCGCTCTTGTCTGGCTTCTGCCAGCCAGTCCCGCCAGACATTGCCTCTGCGCACCTGGTTCGGTTCGCCTTGGCTGTGACTGGCACACCCCGGCCACTTTTTTTTTTTTCCCTCCTGCCTGAGCCTACCTCGTCTTACAGGTAGGTAGACTATAGGGCACTTGGGGGGCAAGGAGCGCTGAGATTCAGGTCCCTTTGCTCTGCGGCCTTGGGCACAATACACGAAGTAGGTAGGTAGGTACCCTGGGTCAACTTACTCGGGTGCGCTTGATTACCTACCTACCTAGGTACCTTACGTAACGCGCCCACGAACAAGCGTACCTCACCTCGCGATTCCCACAAAGTTCCATACAAGGCAATAATGTTGCTTGCCTGTTGTGTTGTCGGCTATTCAGAAGCCAATCGCTGCCACCCACACCCGAGGTATTGAGGGAGCATGAAGGATCATAAAATTGTTGTTTCCTTGTACAAGACGTATCAACGTAGCAATAATAACAACAAGTTCTACCAATGCAAACAAGTCAAAGCAGCATACCTACCTATCCAAGGCATCTCCTCAAGGTGGCTGCTTGCACCCTCATTCAGCTGTGTTTGTGTCCATCCTCAATACGCAACCAATCACATGTTTTCTATCCGCTTACGGCGCCGGCAGAGACAGGCAGGCACCCCCAAGAGACCTGCACCCGCACAGTGGACCACTCGCCCTGCAGGTGAGACTGAGACCTCCAATTGCAGTCCAGTCGCCGCCGTATCGATTCTGCATCGTCGGGAAGGCGTGTCTTACTCATCGCTTCTTTAAAGCCTCCATTGGGTCAGTTAGCAGTACGTGTCATCACCTTTCTTGGTGTTTCTCGTCACGACGACACACCTGATGAGTTCCGCGGCACAACAAAGATGACAGCTTGGCTACCATTGATCTATACAAACATATATGTTTCCGCCCTGCTCCTCTCCTCTCGTCTTGTCACTCTCCGTCGCTTCTTTTCACATATATCCTCAGATGCGGCTGACCTATCTTAAAACCACCTAGGTAATACATGGATCTTGCACCAATGCACTCTAGTGTACAATCAGCCATGCCCTCCAGGTTCGAAAGAGACAAACCGTCAACGTGGATCCGCGTCGCATGAACCAACCAGTTCCCACTGCTTTGTCGCAAGCTTCTGCATGAGGACGACGGAAATTGCGTCCCACTGGTGCTCCTCAATCGCCTCGGCTGCGGAGATCCCCTTCCATGTGGCGGCTCGTTCCATCCCGGCTACTACATTGCCAAGATAGCTTATCCCCGATAAATGGAATGGCGACGCCAGAACATCCACGACTGCAACTCCATTCCCATCGCGGGTCGCACAGCGCCGAGCTCGGTCACAGCCTATACTGATCGGTAGCATCCACGATATCATTTTTCAACCCCCTGCCGACGTGCCTCGTCCTTACCGCCCTCGTCCCCCGCATCAACTGCTGCCGGCAAGAGAACGCCAGATGCTGGGCATGTTCTGGGGTTTGGCAATCGATCCGGCGTCTTCTGTCAAGAGCATCGCAGCCAGGATGGCTCCGGTCCTTCAATAGGAGCCCTGAGTGGTCGTTTCGTGCTTTTCGATATGATAGGCCAGGCTGGATGGCAACTAGTTGGGCTGGGAGCCATGCGAGCTACTATGCATGCTCTTGTACCGATATAGATGGTAGCATAGTCTCATGATTGGCGATCTAGTTGAAAGGGACTGCTTTGCCTGATAATGGGTAGCGGGTTCTTCCAGTTCGGATCGTCGCCTCCCGCTGCCGAGTGCACGAGCTTCCCCGGGTGAGGGTCGGAGTGCGTTGCCGACAGCGCTGCGAGCTCAACGTCGTAATCCGGTTTCTTGGGCTCGAAGTTCTCAGACTCAGGAGTGGTAGCAATCAAGTCGACCGAGTCAAAGACTCGCGGCTTGCCTTCCCCAAAGGTCGGCATCCTCGGCGGGTGTGCTTGGCCCGCAAATGACAAGGTAGAGGGAAACGAGATCGGCGCTCCTTTCCACCATGGCAACAGTCCCCGAGGTTTATTGGACAGCGCTGCTCTGGCGGCGCGCTGTTCCAGAACATGGTTTATCGAGGGGAAGCAAGCACAAACTATGCCGATGGCGAGCTCTCCGGTCCTGTTGTGTTGCTGTCAGTCAAGGCTGCTTGGGCGGCCGCCAGCAACGCAGAGCCCACAGGCTTACTTACACTGTCCAGTCGAGCGGCACAAAGTCCGCGGTAGGGTCCGCGCTACTGTCGAATTTGACCACCAGGTATATCCTGTAGACCGTCACCGCAACACCCACGCCGCCAGTGCCCAGAAGGCCCACAATCTTGATCTTCTTGAGCAGCGGGACTTTCAACCTTGACGTCAAGACGATGGGAACTCCCAGGATGATGAGGTCTGAGAATACCGATAACGAGCTGTCGTACAAGAAGAGCTTTGGTTGGTCGATGCATTTGAAATTGGATATCGATGGGTCCCAAAACGACTGTATGGGGTTGCATACGGAAGCCTTTGCGATTTCCGCCGGGATGTAGCAAATCAAAAAGAATGCCAGGAGCATGTGCAGTATTCGGGCGACTTTTGCGTCGACGGAGAAGACACGCACGGTAAGGAGAAGGAGAGAGGTCTTGGTGAAGAAGGCTGCTGGCGAATACAACAAGGAGCTGATATACATCCACTGCGGTTGATTGTGTCAGTGAAACGTCTTTCGACGGCCTTGCCGGGGCAACGGCACCTTTTGGAGCTGCTCAAAATCATACTTGGTCAGCTCCCAGATGTGATATCCTAAACCCCAATGGAGCTCTGTGTGAACAGTTAGTGACCGGCCATCCCACTCTACGCCCTCTGGATTGTGACACGCACTCATGAAGATGGCCGAATTCATAATGATGGTGAAGCCCTGGAGATGTTAGAAAACTCGATTTCAAAAAGAAAAAAAGAAGAAAAAAAGCAAGATGCCGGCATGGCAGCTCACCCATCCAATCATACAACTCCCTGTTCCTCAAGTCAGTCCAAACAACACCGGAGCAAAAAAGACATGTACGCCAGGACCTACAATCTTCCAATCGAAATTTCCCGTTTACTGACAACTTCACAAAGACGCGTACTGCGAAGAAGAAGACTATAATGGCCTGAATAAAGCACATGTACACCATATGGGAAATATGTCCGGCGTCTCGCGGATTATTGAAGTTGGGCTTCTCCCCGGGAGGCGGAGGAGCCGCACCGGTCGGACCTGTGGAGTTACTCATCACTGCGCGATCCGGCCCACGACGGGGCGCTCGGCGGTACACATTGATGTGATGTTGGGAGTGGGCGCAGTTCAAACAGAGACGGTATTCATAGTTGGGGTTTCCAGCGTTACAAATACGAGAGAAGCGCAGGACCAACGATTCCCACCCGCAATCTGGTCGCGGGATCTGGCGGGAGAAAGAAGGACGACGGAGGGCCGTCGTCCTCGTCGCCAGGTGCAGCAGCGGCAGCAGGGGAGGCCCAGAAGGATAAACGTCCGTTTGGCATGGCTATACCAGCAGGCATTGAGTTTCGACATGTTGGTGATGGCATAGGTAGGGAATGATCTGCGAGAAGCGCGAGTAAGCTCCAGATAGGGCTTAAGAGGTCTAGAGCTTGACCTCTGTTGGGTGGAAGGCCGGGGCCCTGCACCCAATGAAACGCGCGTTCTGGTTAGATGCCTTTTGGAAATGGTATTGGGATCCCCGACATGCACGGAATCGACTTTCGTGGTTCACACGGGTGGGTGTGCTACCCGAGTCAACGTGAAAAGGCTCTTGGAACAACATCAAATCTTATCCACTGACAGACAGACCCGGCCGGGTACCAGCCAGGAAGGTCCGAGAAGCATACGGCCCGTAAGTATTGCCACATCGATCAATTAGGCTACCGACAAACTGGCTGCTTATTTAGTCGGTAGTGAAGAGGGGGGGAGGGGCGAAACCGCGATCCCCGAACTGGCAGCCAAGTCGGTCGCGATCGAAACAAGCCCAACAGCTTGGTTCGACACAATGCCAAGCCACGCCGGTAGAGGCTGCAGCGACTGCCGCCCCATCGTCAATACGCCCAACCGACCCATCTTGGGAGGCTTGGCATAGGTAGTAATACCGTACCGCCGAGAGAGGGAGAGATAGAGAGAGAGAGAGAGAGAGAGAGGCCACAGATAGTGTCACAGACAACCCCAGTGAGCTCTAGAGAGCTAGAGGGCTCCAGAGGGCTCTATGCCTTATAAGCAGTGCTGACAGCAGTGGCTTGCGAGATCGCAAGCACTGGCGGATCTTTTGGCCCAGTGGTTATGACCGGGCTGGTCAGAAGGTCTATTGCATCAGCGTGTCACTGTCAGCACCCTGTTACAGACAGAGTCTTCGCCGTGTCAAGTCATTGGCAAAAAGGTTTGGCTACACTTGCCGTCCACGGTCCACCCATCCATCCCATTTTACGCATTTCTCGACTGGACCCCTCTCCAAGGTGTGTGTGGCGGCTCCACGTGCCAGCAGGAATAGAACCTCCGCTCAGTTGTGCAAACGAGGTTGGGTTAGCACATGCGGGCGCCGCGTTTCTTCCAGAAGGCCATTTAAAGGTCAAAGTCTGCTTATTGCGGCCGCCCCAGTTGGACGTCGCATGAGAATTCTGCCCAAGGTCTTACCATGTGGCGTCCTCAGCAAACAAAGCAGCTAAAATGGCTTTTTCTTAGGTAGTCCGGTACGGGCGGCGGCGGGTGGGTGGGTAGGGATTGGAACGGAACCCCCACCTCTCCCCTCCCCGAGCCGGGATCCTCGTATTAGCGCGTGAAAGAAAAAAAAATAGGAAGACACCCCCGGCATAGTTATCCCGCTCCCCGCTCAGTGCACCTTCACGGGCAGTTTGGTGGGGAGGGGGGGGAGGCGATGTCCTATCAATTCCCTCGACAAGAAGTAAGGAGAGTCAGGACAACTTGGCGTTTCGATTGGGCAAAGGCTGTTACAGTGGCGCCGGAAGGCCATCGAGTTAAGATTTCCAAGGCTAGGTAGGTAGTTTGGCTACACATATTCGCAACCATGCCTGCGGCCGAACATGACCCAACGTCTTTCTTATTGCTCGTTTCCTTCCAGATGTGACAGCTGTTGGACCGATCGTTGAAGAATCGAGTTCGACCTTGCAGCTCATGCCCTCCTCCAGACCACGGCGTATTGGTGTAGAGCCAAACAAGTTTTTACAACCTTCTCCGCCTTCGAGACCTTCCGCGAGAAGCAGCACGACGGACTTAGTTTTGGGTCCCCAAACAAGGCACTGGCCACGCTTGTGCGCCCGTCCAGCTCGTCCGTCAACGTGACCCAGTGCCGCCCTCGGGGGGCCCCGCGCCGGCGCAGGAGGGACTGCGGGACCTCAAAAGCCTTGGGAGGGGGGGGGGAGAAGAGGGGAATTGGACTCGTAAGAGTGAGAATCCCTCCGGCCCGCCCGCTTTGACGGGTAGTGTAGGTAGGTAGTACGGGGTTAAAACCGGCCAACATAGACTCGGGCCGGGAGCACGACGTCGCAAAGGGGGTTTTTTTTATACGCGGCCTAACGTTGGGCTTTCACTGTTTCATTCTGCCCACCGTCCTGTTCGTCTGGCGACGGCTTTAGCCTTTACAATTTGAAGGCTTGTGCTGGGCGCCCAACCTTTCCTCTTTGGTACAAGTCATGTTCTCCAGTATGGTCTCTCTATTGGAAGCACTGGCCCCGGGACTTTCCTCGCAGATCCAGGGTTGTGGGACAATGATCTTCCCGTTTCCTACCTGCCTGACCACTGCTCTCTCCAGCCGCCTTTCTCAAACAACCATAGTGCCTCCGTCGCGTAAGCCCTGCTTCCTCTGTGGCCTCCCTCGACGATGGCCGCCTCTGATAGACTTTCCAACACCCGCCCTTCTTGAACACTGCTCCAGATGCCTCTCGCTAGACTATCCTCTTCGCCGTTGCCCCATTCTCCTTTCCCCAACCTATACAGGATCCGTCCTAGCGTCTGGAAAGCGACGCAGCGCTGCGCAGGGACGGCACTCCGCGCGTAGATGGAAAGTTCCTCGATCGTATATCCCGCCGCCTCGGGCGCCTGGCCGTGGTGATGCAGCCCCTTGGACACCGGGATCGATCTGCTGAGCTTTGGGGGAATCAGGCCGCCCTTGAAATCGAACCGCAGAGCCGAGATGGGCAGCGAGGGCTGGCCTGGGTAGTATGGAGACTCGCGATCGGCGGGGCTGTGTGCGGTGGGGATGGGCGCCATCCAGGCGAGCTTGCTCGGGTCGGCGGGCAGGTTGGGGAAGAACTTCTCGTGGAGAGTCGCGAGGAAATCCGGGTGAGAAGGATCGAGGTCCGGGAGGGCGGGTGGCTGGGGGAAGTGCGTCTTGTCGGGTTGGGAATTGAGCGGGAAGAGGTCTTCCGGAGGCGCGGACGGCGGTTTGTCTTCGTCCACGGGGGGCGGCAGTGATGGCCCCGAGTCTTCTACTTCGGCGAAGGAGACGGATTTTGAAGTTGCTTGAGCTCGAGATTGAGCTTTCCGTGGTGCTGTCGTGTCTTCGATTTTGATCTCTGGCGCCGGAGTCACCGGCTCCTTGGCTGTGGCATTTTCCATGGAGGGCGGGTCAAAGGGATTCGGACCATGTTGCTCGTCGATATTGGCCCTGCCAAGGAGGCGTTGAATGAGCGATGGATCGAGCGAGTCCATCAGCTCCTTCCTCTCCTTCGCAATGTCCTCCGGGCTCATGTCCTCCAACTTCTGCCTGTTCTCGCGATCGATCCGGCGGCGCTCGGCGGCCTCAAAGGTTTTTCGTGAACCGCTTTCGCCATTTTCCTCTGTCTGTGTAGAGAGAGAGCTCGTCGCCGGAGCGGTCTCGGCGCCGGCGACGGGCTTACCTTGTCGCTGTTGCTTAAAGGCAGACACGCGAGTGCGTTTCTTGTGTGCGGGAAAGCCGGTAGGGGCGGCGTCGATGTCATCGAAAACGACTGGAGGTTTCGAGGGCGGCGTTTCCTTTTCGACGATATCGCCGACCAACATTAAGGGATTCATTATGGTTCCTGTTGCTGTAGTTGTAGAGGTAGCGGCTGCTATTGGTGAAGAGCGAGTTTACGTTGATCACTGATCTGGTTGTGGTGGGCTTTCCCTTCTTTTTTTCTTTTCTTTTCTTTTTTGGTTCAAAAGGATAACGCTGAGAGTGACGTACCTTTCCCCCGCTTATCTTTTCTTTTCCTTATCTTCTAGGCTGCCTTATCTCGCCTGCACCCCTAGGCCGGGCTGATTGCAGTACTCCCCCCGCCCGAAGCTTCCTTGTCTTTTTTTCGGAACCGCCCGTGCAAGCACCCCGACACAAGCTCTTATTTTCAGATGGGAGTACATCGGGGGGAACCAGGGTCACCTCACCAATGAGGCTACTCGCGTTTGAGGATCTAGATTGCGGCATGTCAGAATCTCATTGATGCGATTCTGTGCGACTAGCATCCTTTAAGAATACATAACTAAGAAATACAGAGGGTGTACTCTCCTTTGCCACACACGAGTCGGACGAGCCACAAACGCCTGGGCCGGACGGGTTGTGCTGGTGGAAGAGGCTCCGGGCACGTTGGCTTTTTTCTCTCGTCTTAAATCCCGAAAATGCGCCGTTTTTAGAGTTGTGGCTGGTGGGCAGGAGTTTAGCCACACCATCTTTCTGCATTAGCGCCGATCGTTTTCGCCTAATCCAGAAAAGTCTGGATGGACCGCCTTGGTACCGTATCTGGTGGCTGAACGGACGAAGCTGGCTGTACTTTGGGGTTACCAAAGATGCATCAGCTGCATAGTAAGCACCGGGACGACATCTGGCTATATGATGACCCTGTTCGTAAGCCGAGTTTGTGATAGATTGCGTCTGTCTGGTAAGAAAGTGACTCAACTATAGACACTCAAAGATGAGAGTGTTTCCCCTCCCAATTGCGGCTTGTGTCTCGCCGATGGAGAGGAATGTCGGTGCGGATGGAAGAAAGAATTATGCACGTTCTTTTGCATATGTGGCGTGTCGCAGATTCTGCAACATGTCTTTCAGCACCGGACCACTAGCAGCATCTGTACCTCCGCCTGTATACAATGGGGGAAAGCGCTGTTTCCTTCACTTGCAAAGTCAGTAAAGGGGCAAAGTCTGAATGAACTTGTTGCGCATGACTTCACCAAGTCTTGTCGATGCATCTCATCAACAAAGGACTTATTGTCGAAATCTATAGTTCTTTTTGTTGCCAGCAACTCCAACGCACGACCGTGCAGGAAGGGGAAGCGTTGCGCCGTCGGTCTCCCCTTGGCGGCGGGGGGTGAAGAGAGAGAGAGAGAGAGAGAGAGAGAGATCTGGACCAGCTGCATGTTACCCCGAGCCATTAATTGTGATTTCCCCTGTTTCCTGGCCTTCCTGTTCCTCTGTGATAGGTTTGGCATTTGCACAAGATCCTTGCAGCAGACGCGATTATCTGGGACACTAGAGCGAATATGGAAGCCGGAGGTGGTTCAACGCCAGATGCACAGGATCCACATATTATCCACCTTAAACGTCGTAACACACTGTCATTGGTAGGAAAGCCAAGTTGGCACCTCTTTGTTGTACCCGGTACCTGTGCCCGGATCCATGTTTCTCTTCTCCTATGCCAAGGTGACCTTAGCTCCGACCACTGATCCTGCACAACCACGGCTACCTGCACGCTGTTCCCCTTTCCTATTGCTTGTTGATGGGTAATTCCACGACCCCTTCTTTTCCTTCCTTTCCCCACGGCTCGGCTACTGCTCCCCTCTCCCCTCCGCGGCTGCATACCTCTGAGCTAGGTACCATCGACCGTCTGCCACGCCCCCTCGCGTCCCCGTAGCGCCGCCTGCCCCACTTTCCAGATATTATACCGCATCCATCATCCATCCGGTACAACATTGAAGATGCAGCACCAACGCACATACTGTACACAGCAAGGCATGTCCCACCACCCACCCTGCCTGCCGCGGGCCAGAGTCCGTCCCATCCTTATTGTGCGGCTGTTGATGGTGGATGACTTTGCCCTCTCCCCAAGGTTACCTGACGAGGAGTTGCTCGCATTGGGTTGGCCTCCCACTATGCTTCTTCGCCCTGCAGCCCGCTCTGTCTCGCCTGGCTCCTCTCCGGCTGCCCTGCTTTCGTGACCACCCTGGTCCGTGTGGTGGTTGAATGTTGACACATGATGAGCAAAAGCCGCCGACGTCTCTCGTTGTTGTTGTTATTACTGGAGGGAGGGGGCGTGTCTCCATTCCCTACTGGCACAGCTCTCTTGGCTGAGGTCGGGTTCGTTGCCATTTTATCCCGTCATCCCGTTGTCCATCTCGTCGTCTTTTCTTTTGGGTCTGGCCCACGTTGGAGGTTTTACACATTTCGCTATGCCGCTCCAGTGTTGAATCCTTGTAACGGACCACCGCCCGCCATTTTGCTTTCGTCTTCCTCTCCTGTCTCCCTGGACTTCATGAGGTTCCTTCACTTCTTGGTCTTGGTGTCCCCCCCCCCGCCCCCCTCCTGCCTCCACTGCCATTGCCTGCTGATCCTGCCGCCGCTGGGCCCCCTCTCTTCCTCTCTGGTTGAGGTCTGCACCTGGCGCTTTCCCTCTGGTCGTCCACTCTTTCCATGGTGTTGCCATTCCCATTCCCCATTCCCCTTCCCTCTCACTTTCCCTTTTCTCCTGCTACTGCTCCCATTCCCATCATTCACTTGACCGCCCACCCCATCCCCATTCCTATCTACCCCCAAAAGTCCACGTTCCTCGTGGTCCCGGTCCTGAGGCCATCTGATCCCATCGACGTGCCCCCCAGCCTAGTCCGAATCTCTAATTCGGCTTTAATAATAAATTTCCCTTACCATTCACTCCTGCTGAGGCCATCCACGTCTGCTCGGTGCCCCGTTTTTCTCATCTTGCGCAGCAGCCAAATGTCGGCCCAGAAAATAATTGCTGTTCCCCCCAAAAACGTAGCCATCCCCATCTCCTTTTCCGATCCTCAATTTCCCTCCTCCTTTTTCCTTTCCACAACTACCACGACACTGTAAATCCGACTGCAGATACTATCAATTCATCAATTTCGCCATCACCGCCCATCGTCGACATCCTGAAAAGCCCATCATTTTGTTCAGCTCAATCAACTGCACTCTTTGGACGTCTTCGATTGTCACCTTATCCTGCATATTGATCCTTTTTTCGTCGGTTAAGGTGCCAGCTGTCGTCAACCACGTCCAAAAACTCCCTTGAGGTTATTCACGAGTTCCCACCTACGACTCCGCACGGCTACACCGCAGCTGACCACTGCTCAGGCCTCCTGCCTCACCCAACCTGGTCCACCTTACATAATCCCGCGCTCTTCCCCCTACCCAATTCAGCCAATCCGACGCTGCAAAACCCAAACGCACCACAACGCGAACCTACCCCTGTTAGAGCAAAAAAGTGAGGTCATTCAGGACAAACCTGCCGAAGGAAGCCGTGGGACACCCAGAGTTAAACCACACTCCGATGCACTGCACCTGCTGCGGCCTGCATTAGGACATAGCTCGTTCGGGTTGCACCTGATTTTATTCTTCTTTCTCCATCTCCCAACCTGATTTCTGCTGCAACTTTCCCTGCTACTCTAGGTTCTGAGGGTTCTTTCGGCGCGGTGTTTATTGGCGGTGGAGGACAGCCAGCTATGCGCGACAGCTCCTCGCCAGAACTATCGTCACCCCCTTCCGGCTCCATCTCAGGACCTGGCTCGCCTTTAATCAGTCGGCCGAATAACGACATGGACATGGACGAGATCATCGTCGACCCTTCCCAGCCCCGCTTCGGCGTCCTGACAGGAAACGAGCAGCCCCAACCGGAAGTTCGCCTGACCGCTGCTGGTTTGCCGCGTAAGAAGCCTGGTCGCAAACCTGGTTCTACCGTCAAGCCGAGAAATCCTGATGAGCCGCCCAAGGTGCGTCGGCCACGTAAGCCTCGCGACCCAAATGCGCCGCCCATTCAAAGAAAGAGGAAATCGGCCCCGGCCCAGGATGCCGATGCAGGCTCGGACTCCAAGTCTCTCGCCGCTGCGGCTGCCTCTTCTTCTACGCCGCCCGCTTCTCGACAGACTAAGATCACAGATATAGTCCGTGTCAGCTCCGACTCCCGACCTGGCTCTGCTCAGCCCGAACACACAGCGCAGAAGGCGCCCAAACGAGAGGAACTGCCCCGCTCGATGCAGAGCATCCTCAATGCCGAGCCGGAGCCCGAGTCGAAGTCACAAAGTGCAGTACTGCCGACGCGTACCAGCGGGCACTACGACCCTATTCGCGGTAGCTACGATCCTGTAAGAGGGATTTTCGGCAACGCGTCATCGCCACGACCTGCAACTCAAACCGTCAATCGACCTAGCGCGTCGCCTTCAATTGCCAGTCTTGTCGACCCACCCGCACAGAGCGTGACGTCGCCTTCAACCCAGACTTTCGGTGCCTCCACTCAGTCCCGAGTACAAGAGAATGCAACTGTCTCGGAATCACCGTCATATCCCGTTAGATCAGTACCCCAACCTATCTCGAAGCCAGCTGCGCCTGAGCCGAAGAAGGCACTCGCTCCGCCGCCGGTGCCCGCCTCCAAGGCGGAGGCGAGGTCCAAAGATGTAGTCTCTACTGCTGGCTCCATTGCAAGCAAGAAGCCCTCGCCCAAGCAGAAGCCTCAGAGATATGGGATCTCATCACCAAAGATTAGTGCACTGGACGATCCCCGTGGTGATCCCCTTTCAGATCGATCCATTCTCGACTTTGGCAGGGCTGAGAACGGAAAGGAATACAAGGCTCCGGATATTGTCCTCGACATCCCCATCAAGCCGGGAGAAACCAACATATACGTCAACGTGATGCGCATGGCCGAGGAGAAGTACGGCTGGGATGCTCTGCATCCACGTCTGGCCGAAAAGCGGGACCGCAAAGCGCGTATCGCTGCTGCTTCTGCTGCCTTGGAAAAGACGGCGTCGGGCCAGGAATCGGGCGACGAAATGTCCGAGGATTCGGACAAGGAGGCCAGTAACGTGGAGATGGGCGGCATGACTAGCGGTGCTGAGGTCGCCGAGAAGCCCAAAAAGAAGAAGCGCAATTTTAAAGAAGACGAGTACGACAAGGACGATGATTTTGTCGATGATTCTGAGCTCCTGTGGGAGCAGCAGGCAGCAGCCAGCAGAGATGGGTTCTTCGTGTACTCTGGACCGTTGGTGCCGGAGGTCGAGAAGCCCGCAGACACTAGGTATGTTGCACTTGCGTCGTGCCGTTCACTGGACGATTGGCTGATTTTGATACAGACCCGATGGCCTACCCAAGCGTGGTCGCGGCAGCAGAGGCGGTCGTATCGGCGGCCGTGGTGGCACTACTCGCGGTGAAGGTGGCACCGGTCGAGGCGGAGGCCCTGGCTCCAGGGGTGGTCGCGGATCCCGAGGCGGTTCGCTTACTCGCAAGCCGAGGATCACCAAGTCGGAAAAGGAGCAGCTCGAGCGCGAGAAAGCCGAACGCCAGCGACAGGCAGAGCTGGGCGCCAAGTCTACGAATGGCTACTCGCTTCAGCCCCAGACACCTTCCTTTGCGGCAGGAATGGCCGGAGCATAGGCTATTTCCACGCCCCAAGACTACAACTGGAAGATGTAAGATTCAGCCTTGCGGCGTCACGAGGAGAAGGATTCTAAAAGGCGTTGTTTGCTACGGAACAAGACATGCAACGTACGAGAATCGACAAATGGAGAAAAGTCTCCGGAAGTTGCTGTTACAGCGATGATAGAGAAGACTCTGGTGAGGAACCATGGTCTCCAAACAAGAAGTTTGGAGCAGGCGTTAATGTGTCGATACCCGTTTTCTTGGTGATTGACTTTACTGGCTGGTTTACATGGCTGGTTGGCTGGACGGTACAGTGGCATGGGACCTCAGAAGAACGGCGTTCGGATTTGGCGGACTGATTGTTGGACGAAACGGGACACCGGTCAGATGAGTCCACAGGGAGGCTACTACTGACAGGAGTTTGTAACTGCGCAGTAGACTTACGCAAATTGCTGCTGTCTCGGAGTTTGATTGTATTTTTAGAGTGTTTTTTTTTCCAAACGTAGGGAGAGGCTTGCTCCCGGAACAAAGCATTATCAACAAAATGTGCCCTGCAATTGCCAAGTTCGTCTTCGTCCGATTAGGTGTTCGTGACAGTGTGAGTATGTGTTATTTATGTTTCACGTCAGACCAACCCTGACCAGCTGTTGATGATGGCAACATGGGTCTGGACTTCTGGACCCTTTGGAGCTGAGTAGGAAAAAGGAAAAGAATACATGCTTGTATCGAGGCTCCATGTCATTGCGGGGTGGCGTGGGATCACACCGCCCCATACAATGGGTGGGATTTGGGCGGCAGAAAACTGCCAAGATTTCGCATAAGCGATTTCTCCACAGTCCAAAAAATTTCGAATCGAAATTTCGCAGCAAAGCCGCTTGCAAATCGCCGCTGGTATCAAAGCTCACTCTGTTCACCGAGTTTGCATGAACCCGCCCAGCCGTCGACCTTTTTTTTTTTTTTGCTCCCCCACGGCGGCACCCCAACTAAACCCTACGGCGGCTTGCAACTCAGATTCGGACTTTTCCCCCCTTCTTTTCAAAGCATAGAAACTTATTTTCTGTAAGAAAGGAAACACAAGACGAAGAAATGGCGGAGTCTACGTTGCAGGTTCGTTATGTCCGTGCCCCGCCACTTGCAAGAAGAAAAAGCTGCTGGCGGCGGTGATGATCCTGCGATGTCCATCGCAAGGCAGGGCAGCATTGACAACCTCATAGGACCGCCTGCGCGAGCACTCAAAGGCCTTCGATGGTCTTTTGTCCCTTATTCCAGCCAAGATGTACTATGGAGAAGACAACTCTGTACGTTTGCCCTATCCGAACCTCAATCCCTTCATGTCCTACAAGCGATCATGTGGCAACCAACAGCCTTCCTCAGCCCCCCGCGACGGCTGCGCCTTTTCTCAAAAAAAAAAAAAAAAAGACATTTTTTCTTGTTCCGGCTTCTTGAGCACCTGCCCGTAGAAGGAGCACCGTTGCTTACGCAGATATCTTTCTCTCAGGACCAATGGAAGAAGAAGAAGCAGACAAAGGCCGAGGCCAAGGCGGCCAAAATCTCCAAGCTGGACCCCGACAGCGAGCTGAACCGCAACGCAAAGGAGGTCATGGATGAGCGTGCGGCGCGCAACAAGCGCAAGCTGCAGGAGATGCAAGAGGGGGAGGACAAGGAAGAGGCCGCCGATGATGACGAAGGCATCCCTGGTGTGCAGAGGGAGCTGCCCGGCCAAGGCCTCCGCAATAAGGACTACAAGAAGCAGAAGACGGCCGACCCTCTTGACACGGTCGAAGACGTCAACCCAGCCGAGATGTCTCAAACCCAACTCATGAGAATGGCGAAGAAGGAGGCCAAGAAGGACAAGCGCGCGGAGAAGAAGGCAAAGAAGGCCGAAAAGAAGGCCGCCAAGATGGAGGCCGGCGACGCTACTGCTGCTGCCGATGACAAGGCCGCCGTCCAAGTGCCCGAAGCCAAGACGCCCAACAAGCCGGCAGAGACCAAGACCGCAAAGTCGCCCGCCGCCGCCGCCAAAAAGGGACTCAAGAAGGAACAGAAGAAGGTCGAGTCGAAGGACGCAGAGCCTGTCGGCAACGACCACGACAGAGACGAAGACGATAGCGGCGATGAGGCGTACGAGACCGTCGACGAGGAGTCAGACGACGAGGAGTCAGACGACGAGGGTGACGCCACAACGGCCGACCTTAACCCTCTCGACATGCCCGGTCTCAAGGCCGCCGAGTCCAGCGGCGCCTCGAGCCCGACCTCAACACCGGACTCCACCTTTGACGCCGCCACCGGAGCAAACAACGCTTCGGCCGAGGCCGCGAGCGCGACCACCTCGACGAGCTCCACCGTCCCACCGTCCCAGAAGCCGAAGCACATCAAGCTCCCCGCCGACACCTCTGCCCTCCGTGCCCGGCTCGCGGCGCGGATAGAAGCCCTTCGCGCGGCCCGCAAGGCCGACGGTCCCGACGGCAAGCCCATCCGCACGCGCCAGGAGCTCATCGAGGCGCGGCGCGCCAAGCAGGCGCAGCGCAAGGAGCACAAGAAGGAACTCCGCGCCAAGGCGCGGCTCGAGGAGGAGGCCAAGCGCGAGGAGGCCCTGGCGTCCAACTCGCCCAGCGTCATGTCCCCGCGCGTCGGCCTCGGCGACGACGACGACGAGCCGGCCAACTTTGCCTTTGGCCGCGTCGCCTTTGACGACGGCACCAAGCTCTCGCACGACCTGACGCACGCCCTCAGCGCGCACAAGAAGCGCGGGCCGTCGGACCCCAAGACGGCGCTCCTCAAGATCCAGAACCAGAAGAAGCGGCTCGCGGCGCTCGACAAGGAGAGGCAGGCCGACATCGCCGAGAAGGAGCAGTGGCTGAAGGCGCGGAAGCGCGCCGAGGGCGAGCGCATCCGCGACGACGAGCACGCGCTCAAGAAGGCCGTCAAGCGCAAGGACCATGCCAAGAAGAAGAGCGAGAAGGCGTGGAAGGAGCGCAGCGACGGCGTCATCAAGTCCATCCGCGACCGGCAGAAGAAGCGCGAGGAGAACATCAAGAAGCGCAAGGACGACAAGCTCGCGCACAAGCTCGGCCGCAAGAGCGGCAAGAAGGGCGGCGGCGGCGGCAAGAAGGCGCGCCCCGGGTTCGAGGGGAGCTTTGGCGGCGGTAAGAAGAAGAAATGAGCACCTGTCACTCCCGCATTCAGCCTTCTGGCCTTGAGCTAAACACCTGATTTGTTTGCGAGGCACATGAGAGTTTGAGAGGATGCGTGACAAGAAGGGGGGAGTGGGGAGGAGACAACAACGGCTTAATCGAGATTTACCCCGTGAGCTGAAGGAGGAGGAGGAGGAAAAGAAGAAGAATGGAGCGGTCTTCTAAGCAATGGAAAAAAAAAACCCGATGGCGGTTGTCGCACCATCATCATCGTCATCTGTTACGGATGGGAAAACCGGCGTTTACGGGGAAAGGTGGCAAACCACTGTACTTGTTCCTTTTTTTCCCCCCCTATCTTCCGCATTTTGCTTCTTTTATCGCACAACAAAAAGGGTGAGGGAAATGCCGGCGTAGGAGGGAACCCATGAATACATATTTCAATCGTTCTAGCCATGACGTGAACCTCGTCCCCCCGCCTCCCGGTCCCGGCTCCCTCGTTCTTCGTGACCATCAGGCAGCCGGAGTGAGCTGTCGGTCGAAGCACTCTTCCCATATCGACGGTAGGCAGCCAAGCAGACAAGACACATCGTGTGTTGGACAAATAGTGTATTCGTCGATGGACATGGTGTCTTTACGAGGACTGGTCGCGGTTCAAAAAAGCTGGGGGGAGGGACAGCGACTAGTTGCCGAGAGAGCCCATCAACGCCTTTCAATATGTAATTTCCTCATCTCAGCAAGGCGAATCGCGGGAGACCACACCAACGAAAAAGGGGATCGAAATTCGAACCCCCCGCAGATAACGACATGTCGCACTTTCATCCCCTTTTTCTTCTCCCTTGGGCCGTGTTTTAATGGGTGGTAATGTGTTTGTTGATGTGTGGCATTAAAACGATCGCTTACGGTGGGAAACAAATAACGGTAGCTGAAACCCCCAACCAACTACACGCGCGTGTGTATATTTTCGCCGTTCCATCATACGTCCATCCCCTCTTTGCTTTCGGAAGTCCCCTTTTCCCCGCGAGGCAAAGTAGGAATGGAGCGCCCTTTCATAATGCTTCACCCTCCGGTTGGTTTAGCCCAAAGATCCTGCCCCCGTTTCCCTTCCAACTACATGTTGCAAATTGTTCTGGTTTCCGGAGAACAGACGAAAGATAACGTTTCCTCCCCCTTTTTCTATGTTGGTCATTTCTCGTGAGGGTTCGACTACGGTATAGGTTGGGAGAGCTCAGTGCTGGGCATTTCGATGTGTGTCGTCTAGGTTATTGAATAGGATTGGGGGAATTCCCAGAAATCGCTCAGGCCGCCGTGGCAAGACCCTCGATCGAAGGCCAAAGAGGCGGGGCAATCGGAATCAAGTCTTTTTTTCTTTTTCTTTTTTTCTTTTTCTTTTTTTCTTTTTGCGGAGGGGTGGGAGGTTGATTATGTTTACAAAAGTGAGTCTAGGCGGGTGAAGACACTCAGACAGGCGGCGACAACTTCGAGTTGCAGTTCCTTGTCCTTCCCGTTGCTGATTTCCTGTGGGGGTTGTCAGATGGGAACATCGGGCAGCGCGGGGCACCGGGATTTACGTACCTCTGCGATGACCTGGGGCAGGTTAGCGCCGATACCGTTGCCCGTGGCCTTCTTTCCGAATGGCCACTGGCTGTAGTCGGCGAGGAGCTCGTCCGTTTGAGCAAAGGCACGTTCGCGAGCCTCGTGACCGAGGGTGCTTAGGGCATTCTCAAGCACGTTGGCAGCATAGGCGGCGCAAACCATGGCGATGGTGCGCACGTATCGAAACTCGAGGTTTTCGGGCAAGAACTGGGAAGCAGGAAGGACGACAGTACGCTGGGTCAGAACATTGCGAACGCGGCGACGGATCTCTTCCTTGGCGCCTCCGTCGGCGACGGGGTGGGTAGCCATATCGAAAAGCAAGAAGTTGCGTTTCTCGGTACGAAGGATACCCTTGTCGACGAGGCCCTTGGCCAGGCGCTCGCGGACCTGTTTTAATTGGTATCCGATCTTCATCAAGTTCCAGGTCTCGCCTGTGGTTGGGGTGCGGTTGTCAGCGGATGCTCGAGAAGCGCGAAGTGGCCAGCGTGGCGGGCAATCCAAGGGAGAAGAGGGGGGAGGGTTTTACCGCTCATCAAGTCGATCCAAGAGCTGACGCTCATCTTCTCGCTCTGCTTCATCATCTTCAATGCCTCGTCAAGAAGCACCTCGCCTGTCAAGGTCTCGTCGATGACTTCGATGACGCGGTCTGCGAGGGGGAAACGCCTTCTCGAGGCATCCTTCTGCATGCTGATACGGCCACGGAAAGCGAGCTCGATGACGATGCATCCACGGAGGGCGTATGAGATGTTGTCGTTCCAGAAAGACAGGTAACCCTGCACAGTGCAACAAAGGTCAATTAGCGACCGGGGCTTCAATTGTGGCAACCGTGTAGGGCTGGATGTCTTTGAGGGGGAGGGGGCGTACCTGCTTGTCCTTGAGGCCGAGCAGCAGAACCTCCTCCATCAAGGTCAGCTTGGGTTGTTTGCTGCGCTCGGCGCTCTCGCTGATGTCGCGGGGGTCAAAGGCAATCTTGTGGCCGTTCTCGCCGCTCTCGTAGCTCGTCTCGGGGGCGCTGTCCTTGTTGAAGTTGCTCGTGGAGTTGGTCCGGCTGGCGCCGTTACTGGTCTCGCCATCGCCGGCAGGGGCGCCTCCACCTCCTCGGCGTCTGGTAAGGCCTCCTGCTGGTGCTGACATTGTTTCGGATGTTGGAGAAGGTGTCGTGAAGACGTTCGTCAATGGACCAAGGGAGGTAAGGTGAGGCTGGTGGCTCGGGGATGGCCAGTGGGCTCAGTCAAGCGGTCGTCGCCGATCAGACAGAGAGGCTCAAGACTGGTGACAGATTGCGCCAAGGGGCCACCGGATGACAAGGCGATGCAGGATAAAGCAACAGTGGTTGCAACGGGGGAAGAAAAGGGAGAAAAAAAAAAGGTCGCGTTTACGTCGTAGGGCGGCGGGTGCTCGGTCGTGATGTCGAGGTGCTTCCGTCTCTCTGGCTATTTCTCTTGCACTCGCTCAGTCTCCCTATCTTGGGGAATTGGGGTGCGGCCAAGGAGCTGCAGCTGCCGCGCTGGAAAATTGGCCTGAGGTGCGTGCTTGTTGGCTGTTATGTGTCAAAGCCAGGAGGAGTACCTCTCTGGTGGCTGGAGACGGAGGGGCGTCAGACCAATTCTTGGACGACGGAGTGGGCAAGATGGTGAATGGAGTAGCAGGTTTGTCGCAAGGGAGATCTGACGCTCTTCTGTCGTGTGTGCCCTTGTGCAGACTGCTGCTATCTCCCCAATGGCCTGTTGGTTTGCTAAGTTTTGGTCCCCTCCAGGTCCGTTAATGGAATTTCTCGCAGCCTGGAAATTGCACCGCCCCAGCTCCCGTGCACGGGCCATGCGCGTCTGGCTGTTGAGGTGAGTTGAGCTTGTGTGGCGCGCCCCATGAGGCTTCACAGGCTCCATAAGCTCCACACATAGGCTCCACAGGTGGCTCTGCGCAACGCGCGATACGATGCAAAACTGTCACTTCACTGGAACAAGGGATGATGGACCGGCTCCTCCTCGCCCTTGGACTACGTACCTCAGTACCTCAGCCTTGACCAAGGTGACGAGAAGGCGTCGCGCTTCCGCTAACCGCCGTCCTTTTTCAATTGGTTACAGATCCTGCATGCAATGCATTGCATCTTATCGAGCTTGGCCTGTTTATCAATCGCTAACCGTGGACTCCGGCGTGCCGAATCCAACTTTGCATGCCGACGGCCTTGACTCAAGACACCAAAAGTCTATTTGTGTAATCGAGCGCGCAATTCTCTTCAGGTCTGTCAACTGTCCGTTTCGCGTCGGGCAGTCTGTTATTCCGCCGCGGTGTCGCCCAGTATGAACACGTGGCCAGACGCGTGCGTGCGCCTACTGAGTAGAGGCATCCGCCCCCGAACGTGACCTTGTCTCAGTCAAATAGCCCGCACCGTGAAGCACAACCTTGCGCCGGCGCTCTTATATTGTGCCACGCCCTTTGGTCTGGGAAACGGCGACAAAGTGATGGTTCCCGGCAACTTGGGGTCAGTCGGCATTGACGGTCCGTCATCGGCACCCGATTGCTATTTGCTTCTATTCATACAGCAACCGGTCCGTAAATTGAGCGCATTGCCCAGCTGCACCGAACCCTTGTGTAGCCTGTTGCGAATAGTTGTAAGATTTCGTGACGAAAGTCATGAATGGGCTTCCGACCGGGTCACGGATAACCTTTCCATGCTGTAGCTGCCCCGATCATTGATGTTCTTCTCCGTGCAGCCCGGCTCACTACGGGTTCTGAAACACGCCGTACCGCCGTATGTGGGCCCGATCCGGGTCCGACCGGCCATCAGAGCTTCCTTTTGTGGATCCACCTTCCGTCCGCCGGCCCGACAGCTATTGTCAAAGCTGCGCCCATCAACTCTTGCAGCATGAAATATTGCATCTGGGACGCTCAATTCTTAGCCTTATCCTTCAACCCGCCTCTCATATGGCAGGATCACCAATCCGATGTCAGACCATTGCTGCTGCTTCTTGCATGAACCACAAAAACATCTCCCGACGCGACACTCTCTGGAAAACCATAAATCGGTCTCCTCTCAATGGAAGAGCACCCAGCCTCCTAGATTTATATATAGCTGTTACAAGGAGGCCTATCAGCATCAGGCAGTCAGTTCGTGTCTGATCGACCTTCTGGATCGATATTTCAAGAATCTAAACATAGTAAAAGTTGACCAGGTTCTAGCCGTAGTCCTCTCCTGAAGGAGCGTCGTCTTGGTTTGCAGCTCTTTAAACGTGGTGTTTGCTCTTTTCTTTTTTTCCCTTTCTCCCTTCTTTCACGTCCGAGACAGTTTAAGCGGCTCGTCACACAGACTCTCCTTTGCATTGAGACGGGCATATCGGGTCACGAAGTAGGGGCTGTAATCAATTGCCGCTTCAAGACCTCGATGTTTGGAAGGATAACCCCTTTGGAGGTGGTAGACTTCTTGTCTTCCCATCGAGGTAATGTGTCAAACTAGATCGTCAAGATCACTATGCATTGTCTCTTACGGAAATTTGACATCGCCAAAGAATCTGAACTTCTCAGATCTAGCCCGCCTCATGTCCCACAAACCCTCTTCCCACGTGTATCGGAGGATTTTAGGTTCTAGAGGTTTAGGGCTGTTATATTAGCCATTATTTGAAAAGCCTCATATACCCAGCCCAATGGGAACCCGCCAATCTTGAACTATCTTCACCCGCTATAGCCTTTCGCAGAGACAAGAGTACGGGTAGCGCTCACAAACAGTCACTGAGCAACTTGCCCAAGTGATTCGACTTTCGTTTACATGGCATTTCAATGCTAGCTTCCTGCCGCCTATAACTAGTGGCACCTCATCTTCCTCTCATCATCCCATGATTCACTTCGCACCATCTCCACGCTCTGATTCTGGTAGTCTGCGATACAAACTACGTTACTCTACCCACAAAACACCTTTCTCTGCTTCATAAACTCCTTCACCCCACGTTCTTCGAGTCAAGATGCTAGACTTCGAAGCTTAATGTCTCTTCTTTCAACAAGCACTGAACATCACTCGCTTGCCAGGCGGTCGAGTTCAAAGCCATTGCAACTACAGCATTCGCTACAGACCTTATTGGCAGCAATCGGTTAATTTTATCCCACTACTTCATTCTATCTGGCGGCAGATAGCACAGTCTGAGCCGTGCCGCCTGTTTGCGCCCAGGTACCCCGCATCGGCATACGGTTATCAGATGGCACATACTGGTTACTCACAGTTCTTCTACGAATGATGGAATCGCACGTCAGAAGTGCTGTTCATGGAGGTTTATAATACCGCATTGTCAACTTGATTGACATGGAATGCAGACGCGAGTGTGACATCTTGCTGGAACTCTACTCCACTTCCGGAATCCCCGGGTCAGTAATCAACCACGCTCTCAAGCTGGCCGGAATGAAAATGCTTCTCTCCCACCATTGAAAAGAAGAGGAACGATTTACCGCTACAGTAAGCACCGTCGCCGAATAGCTATGGTAGAAGTCCCCTTATCCAACGAAGATATCACGCGTCTCAGGCATAGATATCATAGCCCAGCCTAGTGACAAAAGCCACCTAGTCTAGTGCCAAAAGTGAATGAAAGCAACCTAGAAAATCAGACGAGAATGGCATCATACATGAGGCTCGTGCCGGAAGCCCCGTGTGGTATCTTGTTCAAACACACGGTACCGGTCAACTTCTGTGTTCTATCAAGCCTGGAGACGGCTCCAACTTGCAAATCATACACTGCCCCGACCCCAGAGGCCCCAAGTCTTGTGGGGATACAAGAATTTCGTAGATAGAGCTACCGGGCTATGCCCTCGTTTTCAAGTCCCCTCAAATACTCCATCACCTGCGCTCACCTTATTTATTCGTAATGATCCAATCCTCACGCACTGTAGTTGATCTCGCAAGCATCGGGCGTGCTGTTCTCCTGCTAAATAGCCCAGCCGCCACTTATCACCCTATTAGAGGAGCAATATGGTTGCCAACGGGCAGGCCCCACGCCTTCATCGATAGCATGGCACGAGGATTCGATGATGCTATATCGTCCGAGGGCATCAAGCGGCGTTCCAGCTGACTGCACGTAATAATCCAAGCAAAACAGTGAGTGCGGCACAACTGAAAAGGAGAGGTTAAGAGAAAGTTGGCCAATGTTGCCAAAGGGTAGCAGAGAGCTCATCGTGGTAACGGTGGCAGTTGACACAACCAAGTGTCAAGAAATACAAGAAATGCTGCACAATGCGTAGTTCCAAAGGGAAAAGGCACCCGATCTCCTACTGCCTCTCCGAGCTGGGACGAAGAGCTTGTGCCTCTTTGCCAGGACTTTTTATAAGTTAAAATAATGCCTCCCAATACCCGTATACTAGTACCCGGTTAATACCGAACCTGCTTTGTGACACGATGCTTGACCTGTCAAAACGCTCGTTCCTCTAGGCCATAGCAGACGACTGCCCAGATCGTCCTGGCATTGCACGATACATCCATAAACCAGCACCCTTGCAGTGGAGGCAGACTTCTAATGCTGCAAGACTGATTCGACAGAGGGCAAGCTCCTCTACCCGCCTTTGGCTTTTGGCCTTCCATGTGCCCAGCCGTCAGTACTCACTCCCTTTCCTTGCTCTAACATATCGTCACAGTCCCCATCGTATATATCCTACTCACCAAAACATCACAAGGGCCATCGAAGCTGGTTTTGGTTTCTCATCTTGATTCGACTCTGCCTTAAAAAAAGGCCTACAGACACACACACACACACAGATACGCCAAAGTATTCATTCGGAAGCCCAATACACGCCGTCTATCAATATCCACCTCCAAGCGCATCGCATCGTCAACAAACACAAAAGGAAAAATAAAGAAACACGACACCCTTCCTACATGAGCCCTTGAGCATGCCATGGAGCGTAACTGGCGAAACAACCATTTCTTGCCGTTAAAGGTAGAAGGCGGGGAGGGGAGGCAATGACAATTCCACCCATACCCTGGTAGCTCTCCGCACCGCGACATCAACAGCAAAGAATAAACAAGGGCAACACCCTTTCCTCTAACTTCTTGAAGTTCTTCGCCTATTCATACTAAGGGCGGCTCGCATTGTTGCATTAAAAAAAAAAAGGGTTGAAAACAGCATCAATCAAAAGAAGAAAATAAAGAGTTTACCCGTTCCGTCTCAGCCCAGGACGGATGGATATCCTCCGCTCTGCAGTGCCACCGAAGGACTGAATCTCGAGCAAGACACTGGGATGTTCAGACGACCAGACACCAAGCCCGCAGTAACGCCCAAGGCGTCGTGTCACCCAAGCTCGATCCCATCCCTCCAACATTGCAATGACAAAAACAAGACGCTCCCCGTTTTCTCAAGGAGGTCCGACCTTTCCACCCTGACTAACCGCCAGTCATGGCTTTTGTGTATCCCAATATCTTTTGTAAAGGCCATGCCGGAACGTCTGATTCGGTCTGCGCGACATGCCATCTTTCCCTTGCCCGAGACCAAATGATGATCCAACCTCAACGCCGAGGGATGTGTGAAAATTGGGAGAAAAACAAGAGGGTAGAAAACGTATATCGAAGTGATGTATGATAACAGGTGACCTTTGGGGTAGTTATGGAATACAGTGTGATGAAAGCAGTGTATATGACTGCAAAGTAATAGAACCCGCAGTGGAGGTTTGTGTGGGGGCGGGCATCTTTGAGGAGGGTAGTGGGGATGAGCCTCAGAACATGCGTGCAGCACGAGTATGTACGGGAGAAGTACAGCCTGCCATGACCTCTGCCTTCGTCATCTCTCGATGCTCTCGGGGCTCATCATACCCATAGGCTCGTCCTTATCGGTCTGGCTAGCGTTGCCCTGACTCTGCATACTCTCGTGCCGCTCCATGCTGGGTGGCAATGCAATCACTGGCGGGTTGCCCACGCCGTTGATGTTGGGGTGCTTTGCCTTCTTCGCCGGTGTGGTCTCGCCTTTCTTCTCCGGGGAAGCATTGACACCCTTGTCGCCTGCCTGCGCCGCCAGCTCCATCTTCTTCTTCTTCTTGGCGAGAGCAATCTGCTCTTTGGGCGGCCGCTTTTGCGGTGATACGATCTTTCCGGACGCACCGAGACGGGGTCTGGGGCGCCGTTGCTTGACAGGGAGCTCCTCATCCTCAACCAGGGGTGAATCGCCATTAGCGTGGAGTTTGGCGAGAAAGAAGTTCTTGACTAGACCAATTTGGTCGTGAATGTTCTCCGTCGTGACAGGCTCAACGGGCGGCAGCGACTCGAAGAGGTCGGTGACTTCGGCGCCAACCGTCTGGGTCTGCATCTGGAATTGGCTGCGGACACGGGACTGAAGCAAATGAAGGGGGACTGAAAGCATATCAAGACCCATTTCCTTGTCCAAGCCAAGAGCCTTGAAGCCGAAAAAGTCTTCTCCAAGATCCTCTGCAAAGTCACCGCTGACAAACTGCTCACTGCCATCCTTGAAGGCGCCAACACCGTCTTGCCCGGCCTCCTGGGTGAGAGCAGGGCGAAGAAGCTCGGTAAGGTGGAACTTCATACGCTCATGGATGCCGCCGAGCTTCGAACTGAGCCGGTCGGTTTCGTCCTTGGCGTAGGATTCCAGACTCAACAAATCGCAGCCGTTCTCGTCGAGCGTGTGCAGGATGACCTCCTCCGGCGTGAAGCGCGGCTTAAATCGGGCGCCCCCTTCAATGCGAGGGTTAGTCACTTCTGTCTTCTCGGCCTCGCGATAGATATTGAATGTCCTGATGATCTTTTCAAAGTAGTCGGACGCGATGCTGGTCAGGGTGTCAATGGCTGAGGGCTGGAGTTCCTCAAACCCGGTGTGGTAAAGGATCTTGGCAACGGAGCGTTGCAGAGCGCTGCGGCAAGTCTCTGGTGCAATGACAGGCCCGGCATCGGCAATGAAGGAGGGCTCGGCATCCTGCTCGATGAAAGACTCGTAGTTGGACTTGGGAAACTGGTTGTTGTAGACCTAGAAGACGGGTTAGATGGTTTGGTTGCTCCTTGGCAACGGCGCGCGTACCTGGGTCTGAATCTGCATTTGCTTGATCACGCCGATCTTGCTCGATAGTTTCCTGGTCTCCTGGATTTGCCGAATATTGTTGTCAATCTTGCTGGTTAGCTTGCTCTTGGGCGCAACAAAGTGGCCCTCGGGGATCATTTGGAGGTATTCCTCGTGCTGGTTGATAACCTGGCCCTCGCCGTCCTCGATCCACTGGAGCTTCGGTTGAATATCCGGGATCATGGTCAGAGGCTCGTAGTATGCGGGCACGTTCTTTTCCTCTTCTCCCTCCATGCCTTCAGCAAGGGTCTCGGCCGGTTTAGCAGCCTCCTTCGCTGCAACAGCAGAGGAATCGGCTTGGGAATGACCAATGACGCCGAGGTTTTCGGCCTCTTTTTGTCCCCTCAAGTACCACCGGATCCCCGCCTTGTTTCTGAGCAGCGCGGGCGCATCGGTGTTGAGCTTGTTGTCCTTGAACATTAGGTGGCGTTCCTTGGCGATCAGCGCTCGATCCTTCTTGGTGACTTGCTTCCAAATCTTGTACTCCTCGTCCTCATAGACTTGCTCTGCCGCCTCGTTGAGGGCTTGTCCCAACGCCATGCCATTCAGTGTCGGTCCGTCAATGTCCATGGCGTCCGCATTGCTTCCGATGCCAAAATGCCCGTTGACGCCACCGGGAGTAGCCGATCCCGCAATCGGGGTGCCGAATCCGCTCCCGTCAACCGCCTCAGAGCCTTCTCGGCCCTTGGCCAAGATACCGTTGAGATGGAGGACCGGCTTCTGGTCGACGCCCGGGGTGCCCTCCTTCTGATCCGTGGGTTGTTTCCGAGACTTGGCACCCTTGGTTCCAGCGGTACGGCCGCGAGACGACATGATAGGCTCGTCATCAGAGTCGTCGCCGCCATCCTCTTCACCGCCATTCTGTTTACGCCGTTCTTCGGCCTCAACTTCGGCTCGCGGGCGGATGACGAGGTCCGGGATGAGGGGAATCAGCTTCTCGGCTTCCTTCCGCATACCATTGGCCATCCTCCGGAGAGGATGACCCATGTCTTGGTTGTATCGCAGGCAGTTGTCCCATATCAGATTTAGGTCGGTGACAAACTCCGCCTTGGATTTATAGGTGAGGGATTTGAGTTTCTTCGTCATGGACCCCATATCCATAGGCTGCTTGATGACTGCATTGTGCCAATGGTTGTTAGCCAATCGGGATTCAACTCGTCTGCCTGGAGGCAACTTACGATTGTAGTAGTCGGGCGCGTCACGCTTGTTGACCCTTTGCAAGAAGGGCGTCGAATATTCCGTATGTGCCTTCAATTCCGTCAGGACTTTCTCGAGCGCCTCGTACAGCTCTTCCTGGTTGACATTCTCTTCGCTGGCCCATTTACTTCGGTTCTTTCGCACTTCGTTCATGAGCGACCGCAGCTCGGCGTCCGAAGCGCGAACCTGGTCACGCTTCATGTCAATTCTCGCAATCAGGTGCTTGAGGGTGAGGCTCGACGCGCCGAGGTTGGCGCTGCTGAGCGACCCGTGGTTTTCGGGTTGGGCGCCGTGCGCGGGGTTATTGTTGTTGTTTTCCATTTCGGCCTGCAACTGCTTCTCCGACTCTTCCAGCTGCTGCTGCTCGAGCATGGCGGTGCGGTCGTTCTCGAGGGTGTAGAATATGGTATGGAAGCTCCGCCGCGCCGCCTCTTCGGTCGCGTTCCGCGCCTCCTCTAGTTGTTTGCGCGCATCTTCGCTCGTCTTGGCCAGATCCTGGGAGCCATCGGTCTGCTTGAGTTTCTCAAGCTGTTTGCCGGGCGAGCTGACCGAGTGCACGGGCGAACTGCCGGACTTGGACGGGGAGAGGAGCGAGCCTGCGCCAGCGGCCGCGGTACCGCTGACGGACTTGCTGGGGTCGGCGGATGTCGCGTCTTCTTCATCTTCATCGTCGTCATCGCCGTAATCGTCTTCGTCGATGACCCGCTTGGCCTTCTTTAATGGAGGCTCCTGGACCGGCGCATGGTCGGTGGTAGGGGGTAAGATTGAGGGGGAGGGGGCGGAGGGGCGGCGCAGCGCATCGATGGCGGAATAGTTATATGAACCGTCATCGGCAAACAGCAACGCAATCTTTGCCTCGCTCTTATGATAGAGGTCCTTGAACAAGGCGCGCCGTCGCTCATCTTCAATATCAGGTGGTGCCTCAGGCATCAACGCCATCGAGTGGTCGACGGGGGTTCCGTTGCGCGCAGGACCATCGTCAAGTTGCTGGAACAGGCGACTGGAGGGTTGATGATGGAGGGACGGCGGCTGCCATGCGTGTTGGCCATTGGGGAGGGACATGTTGTGCCCGGATTGATGATAGCGACAAGAGGGCGTCGTGTCGCCATGCGCAAGGAAATGCGCTCGTCAGGGACCGAGTCCGGGCGGTAAAGGGTCGTTACGAGCGCATCAGTAAAAAGAGCGACATCGATAGAGATGATGGACAAGCTTCAGAGGCGCGGATGGTGGTGGTTGTTGTGTATTGATGGATTGGAATAGGGGAGTTTATGCGTGGTTCCGAGAGGTGAGGTTGAGGATTCGGAGAGGCTCGTACCAGTCAGTGTACGCGATGGAACTTTTCCCTTGCCTGAACACGGCGAATAGGCCGCTGGGAGCTGTACACGGGACTTTGAGCGGCAAGGAGATGGGCCGCACCAAGCACCCCACGCTCCTTCTCAACCACCGAAAATTAATAAAGAAGACTTCCAAGGGACCGATCCGCCGATCTACCTATTTTTCGGCCCCAGAAACCAGGTGCACTGGGGTGATGATGGGTGTCGCGGTTGCGGGATGCAGGTACATGAACATCCAATGCCGACGACGGCGCGAGCGGCCAGGCCACCGTAATCCCCCCCTTGAGGGGGGGAACATACAGCGATCGGATCGCGTGTGGTTCTATCACGTGATGGGTACAGCCAGCCAGTCGCAGTGCGCAAGGGGGGCCACGCAGCGCACTCCGGTCAGAACCTCTAGCTTTTGTAACACCAAGTCCTGTTATGCTGTGCATATCAAGTACATATTGAAATAGTGATGCATATTAAGATAGGAGTTCGTGATGATGTCGGCAGTTTCAGAAACACGGATGCAGTAACCACACAGTAACTCAAACAACCTTACAACGAACACATTCATCTCCGTACGTCTTCTTGCGACCGTAGGCTCATAGCCGCATCCGCGCGCGCATCGCGTCTCCCCCCCAAATATCGCGGCGACGTCGCGCGCCTCCAAGGCCCCCCTTCAGCGGCCCACGGGATCTTCCGCCCGGGCCACCTCGAACCCGACCAGTCCAGTTTAAGGCACCCCCAAAAAAACCTCGGGGGCCACCCCTGCCTCCCCTCGTCGGTCCTGGGGTCGGGCGCCACCGCCGTGGAACTCTTTCGGCAGTGGAATGAGGAACTCCCATTCGCAAGCACAAAAAAGAAAAAAAGAAAAAGGTTGTCTGGGAGCTCCGGCCAGCCGGACAAACGCCTCGCCTACACCCTCGTCTGTGACGACACCCCCATTACTCAACAACCCCGGCCCTTTCTGGCTCCATCTCGAGCAAACACCCACCTGGCCTCTGTCCCGTCATGCCAGCTTTGTAGCTAAGCTGTCCGACCCCGATCACTGCATCCGAATTCTCCGAGACCACAAGAGTAGCTCTCGCGCCACGGCACCTTGACCCAACCATTCATACCTCCATCTTCTGCAAGAGCTGCAGGACCCTTCAAAATGCGCATACGCTTGCCCTTTGCAGGTGCGTCAGATACTTGGAGCGGCCTGGACTTGGATCTGGATCTGGATCACTCATCGATCCCTCGCAGATCCGGGTCAAGGCATAGCTCCAGCTCCAGCTCCCCGGATAGCTTCTTGGGATCCACATACTTGTACTCCTGGCTAACCTCCCGTCCTCCCAGGTGTCTTCTTCGCCCTTCTTCTCCTCGCAGGCTACGCCGGCCTGACCTCCCTCCCACTCGGCCAATATGTAAACGACAAAGTCCTCCACTTCGGTACCTTCTTCCTCCTCACAATCGTCTTTTACTGGATCCTCGACACCAACCGTCGCCGCACCCTCAACCTCACGCTCACCGTCTGCACCTTCGTCCTCGGCGTCGGCTCCGAGTTTCTGCAGGGCTTCCTCCCCAACGGCCGCGAATTCGACTTCTACGACATCGTAGCCAACGTCATCGGCTCGCTCGCCGGGGTGGGCCTCTGCTCATGGTACCACAAGCGCATGCTCGCGCGCAAGCGTCGTACCAAGACGTACCAGGCAATTCCCGGCGAAGACGATGCGGACGTGGAACTCGGCGAAGGGCATGAGACGGGGGTTGTCGAGTCGAGCGGTGCGAGAGACGGTGTTGTCGGGGTTGGTGACGGCGGAAGGTCGCTCGAGCAGGAGGTGGACAGCTGGGACGAAAACCAGGTGGATGATTGGAACGAGGACGATGCCGACGGTGACATTGGCGGGGTCAAAGGGAAAGATATTGATACGGGTGACATTGGTGTCTCGAAGAAGCGAGCCGACTAAAGCCTCGCTGCACAGTGGAAGGAGATGGAATGTGCGATATGATGGATGAGCATTGAGTTACGATTTTGGCGTTTTGGGAGGCCCTTCATCCTAGTAGCGTATTTTTTTTTTGACGAGGAGGGGGTGGGCAAAAAACGACACTGGTATCTCTAATCAATCTCACTCAGGAACATGCAAGTAAAACATGGGTAGAAGTGACAATGCACGGGAAAGGGGCCCATGACGATTTGCCAGTGTTTTCTTTTTGCAGACGAGAAGAGCAGACAAATACTCCAAACGAATAACGGCCCCAGATTTTCCCCAGTCAATCATTTGTTCCCCCCCCTGGCGAGAATCCCCAGATCCGCACACGTGCGGCCACTCTACCACCCAAAGCCTTCGTTGTGCCACACCACCTGACGGCCCCTCCTGACCCACGCGCCGACATACTCGCGCACCTCCCGCCCCATCGCCGAGGGCCCGCACACGAGCACGGCGACAGTCTCCTCGGCACCCTGCCTGAAGACGTCGTCGACGATCTTGCGCAGGTCAGGGCGCCTGCGGTAGTGCTCGCTCGTGAGGCGGTTTCGTCTGGGGTCCCGCGGTGACATGCTGCCCATCTCCATCTCCCCCTCCGGGTTCGTCTCGGCGGGCAGGCCTGCCATGGGACCGGTGGCATCCGAGTTGAGGGCGTCGCCGGTGCAGTAAATTTGCACGTTGGGGTCGTCGAGGAGGCTCTTGGCGGATTTGCGGGCGGGCATGGCCCAGGTCGCGTCGTCCGCCCCGCGGACGGACCAGACGAGCTCGACCTTGGTGCTGGGGCTGTCCTGGAGGATGGCGTTGTAGATGGGAACGGCGAAGGTTGCGCCTACCCCGCCGGCTATAAGAAGAACGCGGTCGACGGAGGAACCGATGAGCTTGTCGTAATGGAGGGACGCGGAGCCGTAGGGTCCCTCGATACACAGCGGGACTTTGCTGTTGCGGGCGCCGGTGCCCGCGTTGGCGAATCGGCCGAGATGCCTTGTCAAGGGCCCATCGAGTTGGCGAGCTACCAGGGTAAGATGGCCGTTCTCTTCGTCGACGGAAGCCACGGTGAAGGGGTTGAAGAGGAACTCGAACAGTATGGCCTTTGAGGATGCGGGGCCGGCGCTGGGCCGTGCTGCGGAGGGGACGCTGAGGTAGATGTGAGAGCCCGGGCGGGCGCGGAAAGCATCGATCTTGTTCTGGGGGATGGAGGCCGAGATCTTGATCAAGTTGGTTCCAGGAACGGTCTCAAGCTCGGAGGGTGCTGTGACGGTGCGAAGACGGCGCACGGTGAGATCAATGAGGAACACGATGATGGCCTTGGCCATGAAGAGACGGGCGGACCTGGCGTGGAAGAAGACCAGTGGCGGGATGGCAAAGGCGCCTACCAGATGGGTCACGAAGAAGATTCGGTAGGAGTACCTACGGACAGCGGCGGCAGCGGTGGAAGTCATGGTGTTCATGGTTGCAAAGGCAGCGACGCCGGCAAAGACGATGGGCGCGAAGAGTCGCTTTTGGACGATGCCCTTTGCGACGAAGAAGTTCAGGTAGAAGATGGCGTGCAGCACAAGAAGGGAGAGGGTTACGCGGGAGAGAACGCGGTGCCATTTGTTGAGCTCCTCGTGGGATGTGCCGAAAACCTTGGCGATGGGGCTGAAGCTCTTCAAGGCCAGGAGATACTGGAAGGGGACCTGGGAGGCGGCGACGATGCCGAGACGCTTGGTGATATGGAGGTAGTCTGGAGTCGGTCAGAAGTGGTTCAATTGGGCACCCCGAGCTTGCAGCCATCTCATGTAATCACAGTCCAGCGACTTGATAATATTGAACGACCAGCTGCGGCGGCGCATGGCTGAATTGCTGGCCGTGCCGATACGCAATCGAGGGGCTTCATTCACAGCACAACTTACCATCGCCCGTCTCCGACACACTCAGAACAAGTAGCCATGAGGTCCAGGCCAGACCAAAGACCCACTGGTCCTTCTGTCCCCAGTGCTGGCCCATGAAGTAGACATCTTCGGCCAGCCACCACTTGGCCTGGCGGATCATGGCGTCCAGCCTGCCGCTCCAGCTCCGTCTCCTCTCCTTTCGGATAGGCGAGACCGCTACGGCAGTGTAGGCGGGACTCGCATCCCAGCGTCGACTGAGATAGATACCAAGCCGGACGAGCAAGGCCAGGACGATTGGTGCCAAGGCCGAGTAATGAGCATAGCTGCCATATCGGTCTAGCGTTTGTCTGCGAAGCTGGACCTCCTCGGTTGAGAGGTCTATGAAGTGGTAGGGCCAACCCATGGTTATTCAATCTCGATCTGTTGAACGGTGAGGAAAGATGGATAAGGGAGGTTGTAAGCAAAGCTTGCCACTACCACTACCGTCTACTAGAGCTAACAAAATCAGCCTGCGAATAATAGACGATGGTTTGCAGCGACCTGCAGGGTTCGGACAGAGACCAGTGCAGTGGAGGTATAATAACCGTCCACGGTGATGCCGAGTCAATTAACTTCCACCTGGCAACTCGGTTTCAGTTAGGTACCTAGGGTGCTAGGTACCTACCTACCTAGTTAGGTAGGCTGGTAGGCAGGCAGTAACTGATTGGCAAATCTTCTTTCTGATTGGTCCATGATTACCTACTACCGAATTGGGACGATGACCCCCCCCTCTCCTCTCCCTGAACCACCGCCCTTTGCGGGGGGGAACTAATTATCGTGGGAGATGAAAGTTATCGTGTTGAAGTATTGGACATGATACTTTTACTGTGCTTTTCCAACTGTGTTAAGAGTATTATTGTGTACCTGTGCGACCTTAAAGAGGGACCGCCTGGACTACGTACCTACAGTCTGTTGCGTTGGCAGTGTCGAAAACCTACTTTTTCGTCTGTGCGTTAGCAACCCACCAATGCTGTTGAAGTACGTGGATAATTACGGTGAAAATCCCTGGTTAATTGCTGGTGTGTGTGTAACTATGTCGCTATTTTCCATGGGATTCCCCGCACATTTATGGCTGTTGTGTTGCCTCAGGATCCAAATGCACGTGGTCATCGGATTCTGGATATTTTGGCTGGCAAAATCCGTTCCATGGATGTCAACCGATATTTCGCCGTAGACCTTTCCCAATCCAGCCCAATGGGCCTGGAGGTCTGTACCATTTGCTAGTATATTATACCTACTTTGACACACCCTCTTAGATTAAAGCTATTTATAGGTTTAATCTAACTAATTAATAAATAGGGTAATTACTACTCTTTTATATCTTTTTTTTATATTTCTATAGGTCTTTATAACTACTAATTACTTACTATAAAAGGTAGTAATTAACTAATTAATAATAACTAAAACTAGAGTATATATAGTCTAGTAGTATTACCCCCTATTAGATAGTTATAGTATAAGATAGTAACTTATACTAGAGCTCTAGGGTTTAATCTTAAGTAGAGGTAAAAAGACTTAATAGTAGTTATATCTATAAAGCCTACTAGCTCCCTTATATAAGTCTGAGCTTAATAATATAAATATATAGTAACTAAGGTCCTTTTACTTAGTAAAGCTATATTATACTTATAGTAGTCTTAAGCTCTATATACTTACTATTATATTTAATATAGCCTCTATAGGTCTATATATATATAATTATCCTTAAAGTATAGTTTTAACTATACTTTTATCTTTTATTATAACTTTCTAACTTAAAATAGTAGTCTTTTATAATTAGATTTTATATTAACTTTTAATTCTAATTAAGGTAATTATAATAATAAAATTACTAACTATATATATTACTTAGTTGTTAAGAAACTTATAGTTAAAGTTTTATTAGTTATATTAATAATTAGTTATAATATTAGGGTTTACTAGTTATATCTCTATAATAATTTACTTTTACTAACTAGTATAACTATATAATTTAACCCTCCTAGTTAGAGGCTATACTAGCTAACTACTTATTACTATAGTACTTATTACTTTAATTATATTAATAATTTATTCTTAGCTAATTCTTTCTTACAGTTTTATATTAACTACGTAGTTTAATTACTAAGATTTAATTACTATAGAAATATAGGCTATTTTTACTTTAATAGAGCCTTTATCAAACTATCTACTATCAGCTTTACTAACAAGGTATATATAACTTTAATATAACTATCTATAATCTCCTAATATAGCTAGTAGTAATATATATCTATATAATAAAAGCATATTTATAATTAAACTAACTTCTTAGTTATAAGGCTAATTATCTATTAATTATTATATTATATTATAACTTTTAGTAATATATTTAAAGTATTATTACTAGTAATAAGCTTAGTAATTAATTAGCTTATAAATATTAATTCTTTTATAGCTCATAATAAGGCTAGTAACTCTACTTTAGTTATTAAAGTAGTTACTATTTACTACTTATTTACTTTCTAGCTAATAAGTCTACTATATAGCTTAATAGTAAAAGCTTATAAGCTCTTATAGTTAATTAAGTTATCTTTAAAGCTTATATTTAATATAATAATAAGCTCTCTATTAGGCTTAAATTTAAGGTAAAGGCTAGCTATATACCTAAGGTATTGCAATACCTAGTTTACTACTCTCTAATAGGCTACTAATAGGTTATAATTAAATCTTACTAGCTAACTTACTGTAAATATAATATTAGGTCTTGTTATTACTACTACGTATAGGATTAATCTAACTTTTTGCTAGTATCTCATAACTTTATAGTTTACTACTATCTACTATAAGAGTAGAAGTTCTTTATTACCTATTGGGGTATTACCTAGTAGAAGCTAGATTTTATTATTAATTAGCTTTACTATTTTTTTAATATTTACTAATTATAATAGCTATATCTTTTATTATTATCTATTATAGAGAATTTCTATACTAAGAAACTATTATATTTTATTACTACCCTCTAAGCAGTATCTTTCTTTTATACTATTAATTACCTTATTAGCTTTTTATTATAATAACTTAGGGAATGTAAAGATATAATTATTAATATAGAAGAAGAATATAATAGCTCCCTTTTGCTAGTAGTATAGCTCTCTAGTAACTAGTATAAATCTAAGTTTTTAAAGTCCCTTTTTTAGGTACTTTTGCTATAGTAGTAGTAATTATTATAACCCATAAAGAGTCTTTTATAGGTAGATAATCTTACTACTACTACAGCTTAGATATCCTAGGGGAAGTCTTATAAATACTATCTTATCTATATTAGTATATATAAATATATTTACTATATTAAATTAAAGTAATTTTAGGTCTAACTTAGCTATAATTATAATAAGTAATTAAAATAAAAGTCTTATTAGTATTACTATATATATATTATAGATTATATGTTTTAGCTACTAATTACTATAAATAACAAGGTATACCTTAAACTTTATAAGAAATCTATATTTATTTAGCTTATAGGTATATACCTATTAGTAGTTAAGTATCTAGTTATTACTAGCTTTCTCTATACTAACTTTAACCTAGCTATTTATAGTATTATAGCTTTATAAATAAGCTTTCTTAGCCTCTTAAAAATCCTCTATAAATAGGTAGTTTTTTAGGTTAGTATATACCTTAAGTAACCTAAGTAAATCCTTCTAGTATAGCCTTATAGCTAGCCTTGTAGCTATATTTTAAGGTACTATTATCTCATTACTAGAGCTAGATAGATCCTCTCTTATTATATTATTCTTTCTAATATTAGGGGGCTAGCCTATACTTTTACTAGGTAAGAGGTCTTGCTTTAAGATTTTCTAGAGACTGTAGCAAGGACTATTAACAGTTCTAGCTATATAAGTAGCTTACTAGTTCTAGGTACTGTAATAAAGACTATTAATAGTTCTAGCTATAAATATAGCTTTCTAAGATTCTTATAGATATATTTACTTTTAATATATAATATAGTTAATATATTAGATTTTATTATAATATATATAGTCTTCTTACCCTCTTATATTAAGTATATCTAATAGTAGTATAATAAATAAAGTATTTAGAGATCCTAATAGTATTATTAATATAAAGTATAACTTTATATATTTATAGACTCCTTCTAGTATTTTACTAGTAGTTTAGTTTAGAAATTCTACTATATCTTCTTCTATAATATCTTTACTATTAGTAATATTTATAAAGTTCTTTTTAATTACTTTTTAGATTTATTTATTAATTATAGCTTTATCTATATTACTTAACTTATCTATCTATTTATCTTCTTTTCTAGAGAAGTATCTATCTTTATTAAATATTATATTATAAGATATAATAACTTTATTCTTTAGAGAGATATATATATAGTATTAGTTAGTTAATATATAACTAACTAGATAGCTAATATATACCTTTACTTTAAAGTACTAGAGATAATTATAGCTAAGTTAAGTATCTAAAGTTATTATATATATAGTAGCTAAATAATTATAAATAGCTAAGGTATAGTATAGATAATAGCTACCCTCTTGCTATATACTAGATCTAATATAGAGATCTCTAGCTATAAGATTTAGCTAGTATTTAGTTATATAAGTATACTGCTACTTTTAAAATCTCTAGCTATAGTGATACTAATAATTTTAACTTTAGCCTTATTATATAGGCTTTCTCCTTAATTACTATAGTAATCCTCTTTATACTGCTATTTTATACTTATGTATTAGATACTAAGGCCTTAAACAGGATTTCTATACTTTCTATAGCCTCCTTTACCTATAGATAGGTAGTTATGATCTTATTATTATACTTAATTACTTATACTTCTGTTAATTTATATACTTTAATTAACTGCGTGAAGTCTGCTAAAGCTATCTTAATAGCCTTAAAAGTATGCTGTTATAGGTAATAGTCCTATATAAAGCTAGATTTTTAGTTACTAAGTAGTAAGGCTAACTTATATCTACTATAGCCTTGTTTAAATAGGTAAAAATCTAGTATAATATAATTACTTACCTCTATATAGTTAATTAACTCCTGCGGTTAATATAATATTTACTGCTATATTTTACTTATTATATATACTTTACATAATATAATAGATATCTCTAGTATATCTCCTTTTATCTTTATACTACAAGCTTAGGTAGTTATTTTGTAGAATATATAGCTACTTAGGTAGCTAAGATAGTTATGCTAGCAGTTAGCTTTGACTAGCCTACTTCTTTAGCACCAGTCTGTTAGTACTGAGGCTATTATAACTGTATCTACATTTGCTGCTACTGGGTATGCTGCTAATATAGTATAAAGACTATTATAGTTCTTACTAGCCTTAATAACCTATTAACTAGTAGTTTTATCTATATTAAATACTATAGAGCAGTCCTTTACTATATATATATAATTATTAGTTAGACTATTATCTTACTACTAATTATTCCTTATTTTAAGTATTATATATAATACTAGGTTATATAATAGTAATAAATAATAGGTAACTCTTTTAAGTATAAATTATACTTAGTAATTACCCTATTTTATATAAATAAGTACATTACCCTATCCTTTAATTAGGATAGTAGTATTACCTACTTAGATAAAGTTATTTAACTTTACTAGGGTTATCTCTAAGAAGTAATAATAAGAGTAGAAGATATAAAGAGTTACCCCTAAGTCTAGGATAACAAAGTCTTTAAGTAGATAGTTAGATATTAAAAAAGTAGCTAACTATATAGATAAGGCTCCTTTACCCTTTAACTATACCTTACCTTTGCTACCTTCTAACTATTATTTAGCTAGAGGTACTACTGCTACTGCTGTAGTAAATTTATCCAGGTAGGTATATATAGAGGCTAGTAATATATCTTCCTCTTTTAGCTTGTCTTTTATATATTACTATATTAGAGCTTACTTTATATAGTTAATAATTACTCTATATAGTTACTATAGAAACCTTAGGTATATTTTACTTATAAAGTAATACCTTGCTAGTAAGTACTTAGGAATATTATATAGTAGGTACTTTTTATTACTATAGTTATTACTCTTATTATTATAGTTATTATAATAGTTATTATATTGTTTTTCCTTTATAAGCTTCTTTTATATACAATCCTCTATAATATTATTAGTAACTATTACCATAGTAACTAAGCTAAAAGTACTGTAAGTAGCTTTTACCTAGGGATGCTCTAGCTCTGTAGTAATATAGGCCTGTATTACTAATATCACTTTATAATATAGGAGCTGGTTATTAATAGCCCTTATACAGTTAGTACTTTTATATACTTCTACCTATACTACTAGTAGTATATACTTTAATACCTTTATTAGTAGTAGAAACTATTTACTAATCTTTATAATTAAATACTACTAGACTTATATACTATAAGAGAGTACTTTCTCCTAGTTAGATATCTATTTCTCTACCTCTTTCATATCTATTGCCTTATAATCTATAGCTCTTTTTATAACTTTTTTATACTTTACTATAGTAATTTTCTTTTTTTTATATAAAAGTAGATTAATATATACCTTAATATTGTATATCTATGTATATATTAACTTACTTATAGAGTAGTACTCTATAACTACTATTAGATCTACTATTATATAGATCTAGGTAACTAAGTTACTAACTACTTTATAGTCTTACTTGTATTACTATTATTTTTATATATATATCTTATTATTATATTTAAGTTACTTCTATTCTTTAGTTAATAGCTAGGATAGCTTTAAGGCCTATGTATCTTTTAGATCTAGCGGTTATTAGCTATCCACTATATTATCTATTACCTACCTGGTTATTATAGACGGCGTCATCAGGTAGTCTATAATATCCAGAGCTATTAGAGGCTTTACTAGTTGTTTTGTAGTAGTATGCTATATATTGTTAGCATTTAGGTTAATTAACTCCTATAGATTTAGAACTGCTATCTATTACTATAGCTAGATATACTAATTGCTCTAGTTAGCTAGGCTGCTTAGAGTTACCAACGTCATAGCTATCTTATTTTTAGTTATAATAATAGCTATAGTATATATTATATATACTATATATAGTACTTTAAGTAATATTAATTAGTACTTATAAATTCAGACTATTAATTATTAAAGTATATAGATAATTATAGTAAAAATCCCTAGTAAATTACTAGTATGTATATAACTATATTACTATTTTCTATGGGATTCCCCGCACATTTATAGCTGTTGTGTTACCTTAAGATCCAAATACACGTGGTCATTAGATTCCAGATATTTTAGCTAGCAAAATCCATTCCATAGATGTCAACCAACATTTCACCGCAGACCTTTCCCAATCCAGCCCAATAGGCCTGGAGGTCTATGCCATTCGCTAGCATATTGCACCTACTTTGATAAATGTAACCCCATGAAAAATCGCAATTCTTAGCTACTAGATTTAGAAATCTACTATATCCAAACATCAGGTAGTCCCTCTTTTAAAGTTACCTGCTACTAACACCAAAAGTGAGGCTATTTAGACCTATATAGGGCTCTTTGCTAGTTAATTTATTAGTAATTAATACCTCTTAGCCCTCCTACTACCTTAATAAAGAAGTTATATAGACTATACTAATATATAGCCTTATTATTTATTATTATAGTATATAAAAGTAAATAAGCTATATAAGCTCCAAAGTCTATAATATTCTTATTCTAGAGACCTATATAAGGTTTTTTATTAGTTAATTTATTGGCTAGCTAATTAAATCTTAGATTTTAATAGAAGTAGTAGCTTAATAGGAATAAGAAGGCCTAATTACCTCTTAGCCCTTAGATTGTCTCTTAGCCCTTAGGCTTCTAAAGTTCTTAAAGTCTATAATATCCTTATATTACTATTACTACTCTTAATTAGATCAGATAAGAGATAAAATAAGAGGTTATATATTAAATTAAATAAATATAATAGTATTATAACTAAATAAGAATAATTAAAAAAAGCTAGTATAGATACTCAAGACTTTAGAAAAGAAAATAGATATTAAGATTATAGTATAAATAGGCTATAGTATATATATAGTTAAATAGTAGTAATATTAGTATAAAATAATAAAGTAAGTAAGAGTATATACCCTAAGTAGGCTAAGTTATATAAAGTTAGAAGTATAGTAACTATATAAGTTATTAAAGTTTCTTATATACTATAATAACCTTAGCCTTAAAGAGATATAGGACTTTCTCTATAAGTAATATACTATAGAGGTTTATAAGTTAATAATTAATTAATAGCTTTAAAATATTAGATAGTTATTAAAATCTATTTATATTATTATTACTTAAAGAGATAATATATTATAATATACCTAGGTATATACTATTTATTAATATTACTTAAAGTAATTAATCTTTATTAATAAGTTAGATATAGATAAGTATACTAGTATATAAAGAATAAGCTAGGTACTAAAAGGCTTAGTACCTTATTATAAGAATAAACATAAATATAAGTAGTAATATTAAATTCTACTAACTCTTATAGTAAATAGAATCTTTAATATATTAATATACTTAGGTATAACTAATAGTAATAGGTTTTTAGTATAGATTTAAGAGAAAGTATTACTTAAGTATAATACCTTTCTTATTATAAAGTTAGTTATTATAATAAATAATACTAACTTTTACTACTAATAAGATATCTAAGAGGTATATAAATTAGTTAGTATATACCTATTATACTTACTACTATACTTACTTAACTTTAACTCTATTAGGGAGGTATTTAATAACCTTAAGAAGCTTCTTTATAAGTTGTATCCTATCTAAAATAGAGATATAGAGGATATATAGGACTTTAAGAAGCTACTTTATAACTATATAGTAGAAATTAGTTATAAGATAAAATAGATAGAAGGCTACTTTTACTATTCTTTTATTAACTTTAATAATATATAGTATATATTTAATAGTAAAAGATTAATTAATAGTAGTATAGTTATTATTAATAGTTAAAAGAAATCCTTCTTAAGTAACTACTTATTTAGCCTTACTACTTTACCTATTACTAGCCTTACTGTATTATTACTTCTTATTACTTTATTACTTCTTATTACTTTATTACTTCTTATTACTTTATTACTTCTTATTACTATTATATAATACTATTAATAACTTATTATCTACTACTTTAATTAGATTATTAACTCTATTTGTTGTAATGCTAGCCTATTGTTAGAATCTATTAGAGTTACTTGCTAACTTCAATCCCACTAGTCACATAAGACTGGTTTGAGCTCGTCCGCAGGCCTACCTATGGGAGCCCCTTTTACTACTAGCTTAACCTAGTAGCCCTCTTAATAGTTATACTTCTTTATATATAATTAACCTTTTTTAAGACCCCTTATTTATTACTAAAAACCTAATACCTTACTTATTAATATTAATTAGTAGTTAAATATAGTAACTACTTACTAAAAGATACTATAGATTAGTAAGGTTTTTCAAGAAGAAATAAAACTACTCTAAACCTTATAGTAGTAATAGGATAGTTCTATGCTTTCTCCTATATAGATAACTAGCTTAGAATACTATTATAGTAGACTTATAGTACCTTTATAAAGAGTACTATAAGTATATAAGCTTGATTTATATAAGTTAACTTTATTATATTATAAGAAGCTATAACCTATAAGATAATAATTTTTTATTAAAAAATTATTAGACTATAAGACTATAAAGTTCTATACTTTATATATTAAAAATAACTATTAATAACCTATCATTAACTAACTTAATATAACCTTGTTAACTTTACCTTTTTATTACTTTAACTTTAAACTTATAATTATTATCATAATTACCTAAAAAGTAACTCTACTAAGCTATTAAATAACTTAATAGTCTAATAGGCTTATAGAAATATAATAGACCCCCTTCCTCTTCTCTAACTTCTAAAAAAGTTTTTTACTCCTTCTCTCTTTTTAACCTTCTTTTTATACTCTTTTTCTTGCTTAAAATATACCTCTAATTACTCTTAAGTAACTAATACTAAGGAAGCCTATATAAAGAAGGCTTTTTTTAACAAGTAGTAAGTACTATACAAGGAAAGCTCTTTTTAATAAGTAACAAGAGCTATAAGACTATATAAAAGGCTCTTTTTAATAAGTAATAAGTTTAACATAAAGGAGAAAGGCTTATATTAATAAGCAATACTACTACTAAGCCCTTAGTAAAGAAAGCAAGTAAGACCTTATTAACTAAGTAGTTACCTATACTACTAGTAGTAATCCCTCTAATATATATATACGCCTTCTAGCCTACTAAAAGAAATACCTATATTTAAGAGGTTATTAGGCTAATAGAGGGTAACTATAATAATATAAGAAGAAGTAACTACTATAGAGTATACGCCTAAGGCTGCTAAAGAGATTATAAGTAAGTATATAAGCAGGCGCGTAGTTAGTATAGCACATAGATATTACAAATCTATACCTAATAGATACTATAAGTATATTAACCTATTAATTTAAAGTATTAAATATTTAGATTAAATCTTAGAAAGCGGCCTACCTTCTAATTATATTAAGTTATTAAATATAATTATCTTATATTACTTAATTACTTATAAGAAGTAAGGCTACTATAGTAGAGATTTATAGTAATTAGTCTATAATAAATTTAAGAATTAGTCTAATATAGATTTTAATACTACTTTAAAAGTAGTTATAATTACTTTCTATAACTTTATTATTAGCTATAGTATATAGGTAATAAAAGAACCTATTAAAAGTACTATTAGTATAAGATTAAAGAAGCTAGTTAATAATAAGTACTTCTTAAGGTAAGATAATAAGATAATAAGTAAAATAGAGGCTAAGTATAAGGTCTTTTATAACTACTTCAATAACCTAGACTTTATAAGAAATATTAAATAGATACTATAGGCTACTCCCCTTCTATTAATTAATAAGGTATATAATAGCTACAAAAGTATAGATTTTCTATAGAAGTTATATAATAAGTTAGATCATTAATAATATACCTTATATAATAACCCATTATTTAAACCTTCCCTATTTAAAAGGTAAACTAATAAAGCCTCCCTTATACTAAGTTTACTTATAACTACTATAATAGTTAAGAAGTAGTTACTAGGTATAACTACTCCCCTAACTAATAGGCTAACTACTTATGAATTAACTAACCTTATTAAGTTATATTTAGATAATTTAATATTAAAGTATAGTAATAGTAACTATAAGACCCTTAACTTAAAGCTTCTAATTTTTTATAACTTCTATATAAGAGTTAATATCTTTAGTAATTGCTATAGGTTTACTATCTTATTTATATATATAGGTAATATATAGAAATATTATACTAGTAACCTCTATAACTATTTAATTCGTTTTAATATACTTATAGTAAATATTAAATTATAGTTTAAAGGGGATAAAGTCTACTATATATATAACATAGAGTTATAAAGGCTTAGCTATAAGTAAGTTACCTATAAATCACTTAGTAAAGCAAGAGTTAAAGTACTAGACTTACTTATTAAGAAAGTTATAAAGCTAGTTAGGGCTATAATATAGCAAGGTATACCTACTAATAGTAACTATTATAATACTTAACTTACTTATTACTAAGGTATACCCAAGTATATAGCTACCCTACTTAATCTACTTATAACTTATAATATACTTTATATATAGTTAAGAAATAGCATAAGTAATACAGTAGCAATATATAAATAAAAGGTATAGTGCCTTATAAAAGGACTGCTTAAGCTAGACTGGCAGTACTTCACCAACTACTACTATACCAGCTAATGTAGCAGTTACCTACTATAACAAGGGTATAGTCTAAGGCCTTAAAATAACTACTTATAAAGCAGTATGTTTTAAGTAAAAAAGTACTTTATTATAATAAAGAAGGATATTAGTTAATAATATACTTAAAAGAGAAAAGAGATACCTCTTATAAGTAGCTCTAAAGAAGCTACTTTACTAAAAGATTTAAACAATACCTTCTTAACTACAAGGGCAAAGAGCCTAACTCTCTTAGTAATATAACTAATAATAAGTATATACTAGATAATAGTAAAGAGCTCTTTAAGAATATAACTTTCTTTATATCTATAGCGTTTTTTAGTAAAAAGAGTATTAATAGCTAGAAGGTTTATATATAACTATATAACCGAGCTACTTTATATACTTTAACAAAAGAAGACCCTTTTATATAAGACCCTAGCTAAGAATAAGGGTTAGGTAAAGTCTTTATACTTAATAATTAATACTCTATTATAACTTTTTAGGGTATTATACTAGATACTAGGGTAGCCTAAGTATTAACTACAGGCTACTAATAGTATATAGCTCTCTATAAGTACCTTAGAGTAGAGTTACTATTAGATATAAGCTATATTAGTAAAGTAAGTATTAAATTCAGTAGTAGTAATTTATTTAATTTACTTAGAGCTATTACTATACCTACCTCTATTAGTAAGCTTACTTTCTATATAATAACCTCTAGTACTCTATTTCTTTTATATTTAAAAGATATAGACTCTAATAGTATATAATTTAATAACCTTACTAATATAATTATTTAGAGTATAACTATAGTACTAGTAATATATAAATAGGGCTACCTATAGATACTTTTAAAGTAGCTAGAGTGTAGTATAGTATAATACTGTCTTACTAATATAAAGCTATAATAAATATATTACTAATTTAGTTACTTCTTAGTTTATTAGCTATATAAAGTACTCTAGTAAGCTAGCTATATAATAGCAATCTTAAATATTAAAGAGATTAATAAATTTTACTAGTACTACTAGCTAAATTTAAAGGCTCTAAAAAGGTTCAAGTTTACTATTTATAATAATTATAACTTTAACTATAAGGTCTTTATTTATATAATATATTTAGATAGTAATAAACTAGTACTCTATATTATTAATAGTATAACCTCCTTTAATATAGTATAATTTTTATACTCTATTACTATAGAGTATATATAGGAAGTACTATAGATATACTAGATTAATATATATCTTAGCCCTTTAGACTAGATTATTATAGATACTAAGCTAAACTTTTATATAGCTAAATTTAAGTATACCGCCTATATACTATCCATTAAAGTAAAAGAGGTCTCTATTAAAGCCTATTATAGTATTAATAAGGTTAAATAGTACTATGTAATACTATACTAAGTATATAAGCTAGTCTATATAGAGTTAGAGGCTAAACCTAAAGTTACCCTATAACTTACTATAAAAGTAATTAATAATACTACAGACCCTAATAGCCTTATCCCTATACTATTAGTCTTTAGTATATACCCTTATATTAATAATAACTTAGCTTTATTACTCTTAACCCTATAGTATATAGAAGCTATATAAAAAGTAATAGAGAAAATTTATAATATCTATATAAAAAAGTAGGTTAATAAGGTACTTATAGTATATAATAAATCTAATACTATAGTAAGCATAGCTCTTTCTTTATAATTACTTATTAGGGTATACTATTAGGGTAAAGGCTAGAAAGAACCCTATTAATTAATTACTAATAATAGTACTAGTAGTATTATTAAGACCCTATAGGGACTGTATTAATTCTCTATTACTACTATTAAGCTATAGCATAACCCCTATGGAGCAGAGAACTCTATTAATTCTATATAACTCAGACCGCTAGTAACTACTATAGCAGAGGTACCTATAAATACTCTAATCAAATATAACTCTATTATAGTTGCTATATAACTGCTACTAGTAAGAAGAGGCTTAGGCTAACTAAGAAAGAATCTAGCTTAAATTTTTAACATAGAAGTTATACTTATAATCTCTATAATTAACTATATTTTTACTATAAAAGAGGATACTATCTATATACTAGTAATTAAGCTATATAAGAAGGGTATAATAACTATACCTAGTAAGCTATTTAAATAGTTAGATACTAGTAAAATCCAAGGACTTATAGACTGTGGTGTATTTTTTATTATTAAATATAATAAGAAAAAGTATAGCAATATATAGATTTTTAAGTTATAGTTAGTATATAAGGTTAAGAATAAAAATAAGTAACCCTTTAAAAAAATTATAACTAGTTATCTAAGGTTATATAGATAATAGTAAAGCTATAATTTTAACTTAGTTACTAACTATTTAATAAATAGCTTAATAAGTAATACTCTCTATTATACTATTACTTTTATAATAAGGTTATATCCTCTAATTATATAATATAATATAAGTATATACCTAGTTAGTAACTAAATTAGTATATACTATCTTTACCTAACTTTCCCTTAAAATTTACTATCTCTATATAATAGATATAATTATAGAGGTTAAACAGCTACTCTATAGTATACCTAAGGTAGATACTTATTAATAGGCTATATATAATAACTACTATAGAAAGAGCCTCTAGATAGATTTATCTACTTTTAACCCTTACCTACTTATTTCAGTACCTAAAAATAACAATTTTATAATAATAAGTATATAAATAGACAATACTATTAGCCTTATAGATAAATTATTCTCTAACTATAAAAACTATATACCAAAAGAAGCTACTTTTATAGCTAAACTAAAGTAATTTCTTAAAGTTAATAAGCCTATTACTTTTAATAATAGTATATTAACCCTTAATAATAATAGTAAGATAACCCTTTACTAAAAGGACTAAAGTAAGAAGCTATAATTAGTTAACCTTAGTATACCTAATATAAAGCAGTAGTATATTAAGTAGCGTACCTAAGGCATATATATTACCTTTATTTACTAACCTAAGGCATGCTTTAACTATTTAATTAATACCTAGTACTAGTTACCTAGCCCAGCTAAAATTAAAAACCTTAACTAATAAGTTAAGTAGTAGATAGATAACCTTAACTATAGGCTATAATTTTAACTATTAGATCTTACTAATACTAAACTCTTTATATATATTAATAGCTCTTTTACAAATAATAGCAATTTAATATTATAACTTAGCTTTATTATTACACTTACTAATAAGTCTAGTAATAATAAAGAGTACCTATCTACTAGTAGAGATATTACTTTTAACCTTATAGGTAATATTATCTATTTTAGCGTTATAAAGTATAAAAGAGTTACCTATAGCATACTTACTTCTAAAATATATGTAATAGTTACTAGAGCTAATATAGCTTATATAATCAAGACTATACTAGTAATAGTCTCTAACTACCTTAAGGTTCCTTAGATTTCTATAACTATATATACTAGTTTATACTTACTATATAAGTATTTAATAAAGCTTAGTACTATAAAGAAAAAGTAACTTATAATTAATATTATAGCTCTTTAGTAGTTATATAAATACTATAAGATTTATAAGATATAATAGATCTATAATATAGATTACCTAGCTAATAGCTTTATAAAGTTATTATTAAATAAGGTACTAAAGAAGCTTATTAGTACTAAGTAAATAAAGATATAGATAAATAAATAGGTTTTATATATAAAATATATAAATATTATATTAGTAATAAGAAGTTAAATACTTTATAATTTAAACTTTTATTATATTTTAAGCTTTTTAGACTATAGGCTAGCTAGTTACTATTTAGCTAAAATAAAGAGTTACTAGTATTGTAATGCCAGCCTATCGTTAGGATCTATTAGAGTTACCTGCTAACTCCAATTCTACCGGTCACGTGAGACCGGTCTAAGCTCATCCTCAGGCCCACCCGCAGGAGCCCCTTTTACCGCCAGCTTAACCTAGCAGCCCTCTTAATAGTTATACTTCTTCACGCGTAATTAACTCTTTTTAAGACCCCTTATTTATTACTAGAAACCTAGTACCTTGCTTACTAACACTATTACTATATAATCTATTAAGGTTAAAGGTATTATTATTATTATCTTTAAGGTATTAGTTATATATAAATTAAGAGATATATTAACTTAAGTAAAGAAGTAAAGAAGAAGTAGTAATTAGCTATAGAGGTAAGGATATAAAGAGACTAGTATCTATAGAGGTTAGTACTATAATAATAATAATTAGAGTAAGGGTAACTAATTAAATCTTCTATCCTCAAGGTTACTTATTTAATTACTAATAGTAATGTAAAGGGTAATAAATTATTAACTTTACTACTTATAGTATTTAATGTAATATATAGTAATTTATTTTATTACTTAGAAGTAATAGAGTTATATCCGCTATACTTATAATACTACTATATAAGGATAAAAGTCTTAATTAACCTCTATATCTAGCTAATAAGAGATATAGGTATACCTTCCTTTTTATACTACTCTTTTAATATATACTATATTACTATAAAGCTAGATAATAAGCTCTAGAGCTACTTAAGAGCTTTGTTAGTACTACCTTTATATTACTAATATTACCTATTAACTTTAATAAACTAACTAATAAAATCTTTTAATTTAACTAACTATATTATAAGTAACTACTTATTATATTATAGTAGTAATAATAATAGTACTAGGTTAATACTTCTTACTATATAAAAAGTTTATAGTAGTTATAGTAATAATAGGTTAATTAATAAGTAATAATACTATAGTTAAAGAAATAGCCAACTCTAGTATAGTTATTAATATAGTTATTAGAGGTAAGAGCTTACTTCCTTATTACTACTAAATAATAAATTAACTACTATATTACTAGTAGAATTATTAGTAGTTAGTAAGATTAAAATAGTAACTAGATTTTTCTCTCTTTTAAGTATAGTTATAGAGAGTAAGTTATTACTTACTTTACCTCTTATAAGTATAGCCTCTTTTATTTACTACTAACTAATTATAATTAATAAGCTTATTAGTAGGTTCTTTAACCTTATATTAATATCTTAATAAAGTATTACCCCTTACTATATCTCTATATCTCTAGTAAGTAACTTATAATAAGTTTTATTTATAATAAAGTACTAATTTATACTACTATTACTCTAGATACTATTATAATAACTTATTTAGTTAGTATACTAATAATACTTTATTAGATCCTCTTATAAATCCTTCTTTATATCTTTCTCTTAATTAAGCTTCTCTCTTATCAAACTTATTACTGTTTTTTTTTAATATATACTTTAGTAAGTAACTACTATAGTCTTATTAATTATTATAATCTTATTAATTATTATAGCCTTATTACTTACTATAAGACTTTATATATAGTATATTACTTATTACTAGATATAGTTACTTTTATTATATAGTTATCTATAGTATATTAAATACTAATATAACTAAACTAGTATTATATATAAGCTCTATACTAAAGAAGATCTCTAGAGTTTAGTAACCTAATTAACTAAGTTAGAGGTTAAAATTAATCTATAGTAAGGCTAGCTATTTCTCTTTCTTTATAGTAAAGTTATTATTATAATAGATAACTATTAATATCTTAGTAGTTACTTACCTTTTACTAAACTTTATACTTATTTATAACTTTAAAAGCTAGTATTACTTACTAAGTTATATCTAAATATACTTTTTTATATCTCTTAATATCTCCTTCTCTTACTATAACCTTATTATTATACTAGCTATTTATTAACTTAACCTCTATACTATTTAAAAGAGCTAGATTAATAGTAATAATATAATACCTTTAAATTAGAGGCTAGTAGTAAAATAAATATTTACCTTAATAAGTAATAGTAATAAGATAGCTATTACTATAGCTACTTACTACTATTACTATAATAATAATAAGGTTTATAATAAAGTATTAAAAGGGTTAAAGTAAAAAAGTATTTATTATATAAGCTCTTTATTATTAATATTTTTATTATTATTATTATTACTATTATTACTATTATTATTACTATTACTATTATTACTATTATTACTATTATTACTTACTTTAGCTATTTATAAAAGCTTTATTAATACTTCCTTTTTTAGTATCTTAAGGATTATTATTAACTTCTTTAATAGTTTTATAATACAGCTTTTTATAACAACTATATAATTAATAAGAGGCTAAGTAATTAATATACTTCTTATTACTAATAATACTTTAGTACTTAATAATACTTTATAAGTAGCCTTATAAGCTTATATACTATTAGTTAATAGTATAAGTAATACTAGCTCTATACTACTAGAGGTATTTAACCCTTTCTTTTTTAGTAGTATACTAGTAATAATAATAATAATAATAATCTCTTAAAGCTATTCATAACTATAATATCTATATAAAAGTATATAGTATATATAGTCACTTAGTAGGGTAACCCCCCTGCGTAGCCCTAACTAGGGTGGTAGTGGTGATAGTGTTGCTAACGCACGGACGAAAAAGTAGGTTTTCGACACTGCTAACGCAACAGACTGTAAGTGGGAGATGAAAGAAGCAAGGCGCCGCAGGATGGACCTCGACAAAAGATGGTTCAACCTTGGTCCATCTTTTTTACTTTTCTGGTGAGGAGACATGGCAAATGTCCATCTCTAATTATGCTGTCGCCCGTTTTCATTGCCGGGCAAATGCATCCTTGCGCCTCAGTGGCCCACTGACTGTGGACTTCCAAGGGGCCGCAGCATTCGAATCGTTTGCTTTCTCCTCTCCCTACCAAAGCCAGAAGGCCTAGGGGGCGATTTTCGGTGAAGCTCACATTCAGTCATGGTTGGCTCAGCTCGAGATGCACAAAAATCTAGGTATGAGCTGGTCAGCCTGTTCGCCCCTCCCGTCCCGCATGTATGTAGGTAGAATGTGACAGGTGAGGGGTTCGGAATACGCCTTGCTGCATGTCAGCTGGATCCACGACATGATTGGATTGCTTGCCCTCCTTGCAGCCTGACGGTAGCTAGCCCATGCTGCCTGCAAAGACGGACGGAGTAGGTCAAAAATGCCGCTGGAATCCGAATTTCAAGGCCTCCAGGAGGAGTCATTACTACTTCCGTCTATTTCATGAATATTTCAGGGCAATGAAATCCTGGCCGAGTTCGTCGCAGTCGTCTTTACTGAGACCTGCTGCCATGGACGGAAATCTCTGCTCCGGCTCTGAATGTACCGATCTCGTCTTCCACTGCTGGAAGAAAGGTGCGATTGTATCAACAACGCCTGCCACTTCCTACGCTGACAACCACAACAGGCGATGAGAAGTGGTGGCGGGAAACCACGACCACGAGAGCCGCTGGCGATGAAGAGCGAGGTCTCTTGCCAACCAACGACTTCAACGTGTGTATTGTGTAGGTCGCAGGAACATTACTAGCGTAACCCGGTGCTGACGTGCTTCACAGTGAGGCCAAGGCCAAGCAGGTTCGTGAGTGTCCAGTCTGCCGGCAACGGTTTGCGGAAACTTTCGCCATCCCAGACGCCTGGTGGAAAAGATATTGCAGAGACTCCAACGGTTATTTTGGCTACGAGACCACCATTGACGACGATGGTAACACGGCCGCATTGAGTACGTCGCCCACGGTCTGGTCCTACCATGATATCCTGTACTTACATGCAGAACAGATACCTGGGCGCGCTTCCCGGTCAAGCTCACCAACAAAGAGGGCACAAAGTACGAATGGTTCAAGCTTAACGTCTTTACGCGCTGGCTTCCGTCTCGGCAGCAGACCATTCTCATCATCTTCGATCTTCGCGCCCCGACCGCGAATTACATCACGCGGGTGCCCCAGGATGAGCCCGAACCCCTGTTCGCCATACCAGACCCGAGCTACTTCATCGGTCCGTACTGGATATACATCCGGCTCCTGGAGAAGGTCGTGACCATGCAAGACGCCGCTGTGTGGGCGGTACGCGACGCAGTCAGAACGACGGAGAAGCAGAGGACCAAGGAGAACGGCTTGGGCGAGTTGGCGCCGAAACCGACACCGGACTACATCCACTTGCACGAGACCGCGAGGCACGCCATCCACGTCTCGGAAACCCTGGACCTGGGCGTCAAGGCCGCCAGAAAGATCTTGATGCAACACGACAGCCTCAAAGCCGCGTCGGTGGACGGTGCTCTGCAGGAAGCGGCCCGCAAGAGGGCTTGGCACCACACCCACCAGCGGCTGCAGTTCTTTGAGGAGATGCTCAGCAGCCTGCAGGAGCGGTCGGCTTCCAACAAGGCCCGGCATTTCAACGAGATTTCCCTCGCCTACAACATGGTCGCCCAGTTCGACTCGGGCGTCTCGGTGGCCATTGGCCGCGCGACGCAGCGAGACAGCGAGGCTATGAAGACCGTCGCCTTTCTTACGCTCCTGTTCCTCCCGGCGACTTTCGTGTCCGCCGTCTTCAGCACGTCGTTTTTCGATTTCGATTCGGATTCGGGGTTGTGGCAAGTTTCGGACCAGTTCTGGCTCTTCTGGGCAGTGGCGGTGCCTATCACTACTGCAACGGCCGTTCTGTGGTACTATCGCCACATGCTGTCCCCCTCTGGGATCCTCGGTTCCGTCCAGCAGGCTCGGGCTTCTTCGAATACAAATGTCGACATTGAGGGAGGAGGACACAGTGCAGCCCTTGAAGCCACCCGTCCTCAAATGCGGAAGGGAATGTCATGAGACAGGATGACTTGCTTATGCTACAGCGAGACTATTCAGGGGGTTGGAAATTCGAGCGGGCGGGCGTTTGGAATGCTAGGTTAGGGTCACTAGGTAGATATATCAACAAAGCACACGCCAAACCCTGCCAGTGACCAATGCGGTGTGACGACTAGACCGACTGGCAAGATGTCCAGAAGGTTCCTGAGTAAACAAATTGAGCTCCTCTGGGTTAGCGAGAAGCCCGGTGCCGGTACATAATAACCTACCCCGCTTCCTCCGAGGAAGCGAGGGCGCCCCCAATCAAGGACGGCGCGGACGCCGGCTTCGGCCGGCCAAGCCCCTCCGCCATTGTCCCGCCCCCGCCCCGCGGCAAAGGTGACCCCGCCGGAGTGGAGATTACGCTTCCCGTCGTCCCTGGAGGCTGCAGCAATGATGGATCGATCACCCGCAGTGTTGAGTAGAGATTGACGGTACGAGATGGTTGTTTTACGATACCAGGAGCCCTGGTGATTCCTCTTTGACACGGTTTCACCATCCCCACGGAGCAGCAGCAGCAGAGCATCGGCGCCCAAGCCATAAGAGACCCTCCAGCTCCCGGGCCCTCAGTAACAAGTCCCCACACCCCGCGCGCCGGCGCAGGAACCCCCACACGCCCTCCGATCCCGCGCCGGTGCCTTTATCGTCCTCCCAATGTTGATTTATCATCCTCGGTCTCACGCGCCCTCTCGTATCAACCCAAAACTGCCTCTCTTCCTACACTTTTCCCCATCTTCTAATCCTGCCGTCTGATTCGACTTCGCCTTCAGCCCCTTCCACATATCCCCAATCAATCGACCAGAAACCAACCGCTTCTTGGCAACGAAGAAGAGAGGGGGGGAAAACAAAAAGACCGCAATCATGCCCGCCGTCGAAAAGGTCCTTACCGCTAACGCCCCGGCGCCCCTCCCGCAGTTTTCCCAGGCCATCAAGTACAACGGCATGGTCTACTGCTCCGGCAACATCGGCGTCCTCCCCGACAAGCCGGGCATGGTGCAGGCCGAGGGCACCGTCAAGGACCGCACTGTGCGTCTTTTCTCGTCTTTTCCCCCGTTTACCACTCCCCCCATTGACCTCCCACAACACCCCCCTTTTTGGGCACCTCAATTAATAGACACACTGACGCGATTCCGGTCTTCTCCGTTCCCAGCGCCAAGCCCTCAAGAACCTCTCCGCCGTCCTCGAGGCCTCGGGGAGCAGCCTCCGCAACGTCGTCAAGGTCAACGTCTACATCACCAAGATGGCCGACTTCGCCACCATGAACGAGGCGTACGACGAGTTCTTCACCTTTGACCCCAAGCCCGTGAGTTTTCTTTGCTTTTTTTTATTCCATCTTCAACGCAGCCGCCGCCAACCCCTCCCCCCCACCCAATGCTCGCCAGTTCGTGGTGGGACCCTCCACGGGGGGTTTCCCGAGAAGCAAGCTGACCTTGTGGACAGGCCCGGACGTGCGTCGCCGTCTACCAGCTTCCGCTGGGCACCGACGTCGAGATCGAGTGCACAGCGTTCCTCAACAAGCCTGCCGAGAAGCTGTAAGGCTCCCGCCGGGGATCTTCGGACGGGTTACTAAGTCACTTGTTTTTCCGCAAGAGGTCTGAGAGAAAAACTGTCATATACGCCTGGATTTCTTTAATCGGCCCGCAATCAGAGCGCATGGGAGACAAAACTCCGCCTCAAAATGGGCTAAAAAATAATACAAACTTGCAAAAGTCTAGAACACCATTTCTTTTTGTTTGGCCACCTTCTTCCTCGTGCAACCGATGCAAGAACCCCCACAATCCACGTAACGCCGGGTAGTAAATACAAAGAACCCTCCCCACGTCGTCGTGTCTTCGTCAAGCCTCTCCAACCCCCTTGGGTAGACGCCTCATCGGGTGGACCTCACTGTCGATATCTAGCAAGCTGTGCCATGATGTTCTCAACCTGCGCGGCCGAATCGGCCGTTCCGACTGGTGTGGGGTGGCCGTTTGTCGGTGACGGGCCATTGGGAGCATAAGCCTGCCCCCCGTACGAGGCAGGCTGAGTCTGTGCCACGGGCGGTGCCGTCTGCATACCTCCCATGAGGGCCTGGAACTGAGCGTTTGCGGCTCCGGCGGGGCTGTTCGCAGCAGCCGGACCAGCAGCGCCTTGAGGGCTCATGCTAGCCAATAGCCGCTGGAGGGTCGCATTGTCGATGCCGCTCATTAGACTAGCAAGATCCGCCGGGTTAACGGCCGGCTGCTGAGCGGGAGGCGGGCCACGGGGAGGGCCTTGGGATCCGGGGTAGGCGGGCGCCTGATGCGGTACAGGCTGTCCATACGGCTGGCCGTAGCCCTGGTACTGCAGCTGGGGAGGCTGCGCACTTTGATAAGGCGCTGCTGCCGGAAGTGCCTGCGACTTGGCTCGGAGGACGAGCTCTGCCGCGATAGGGGGATCGATGTCACGGTAATCGTCATACCGAGCACTGACGCCGCCTGAGCGATCGAACACTCGGACCGGGATCTTGCCGATATTTTGTGCGTGCATATCGAGGTCCACAATGGCGTGTACGCCCTCAATCACCTGTCTTTGGATGATTGCCTCGCGGGGGAAGCTTGGGTGAAGGAACATGACATCCACCTTCAAACCTCGATCAGTGAAGCCACGCTCAACCCAGGCAATAAAGTCACGGCTGAGTTCCTGGAGGAGCAGGAATTGGACATCGGGAACTTGGTTACCGTACCGGCGTGGAATGTCAAGGCGGTCATCCGCTGCGGAGGCTCGGTTGAAGGCTGGGGGGCTGGGGCTGCGTCTGCGGTAGGCGTCCTTCTGACGGCCATAACCACCGTGGGGAGAACGAGATCGCCCGCGCGACCGGTCATGGGCGTCGTGTTGATATCGATCGCGGCCGCCGTGACTGTCTTCGCGGCCGCCGTTGCGTCTGGGAGGCGAGGTACGACCCGGTCTGTAGTCGTCACGATTGCGGCGGTTGTCGTGGTGAGAGCTGCCTCCATCCTGACGTTCTTGACGTCCAGCCTGTCGGCCCCCGCGACCACCGCGCTCTGGCGAACGGTTACGTTCATTACCGTCCTTCTTCTTCTGTGCACGCGAAATTTCTAGATCTGGTTCCATGTTCAGCATCCTCTGCTCAGTTGATTTCGGCACCATGTCACTCACGAATCTTGCGACCCTTGATCTCGATGCCCTGCAGGTTGTCCATGGCAGCCTGGGCGTCCTCCAGGTTGTGGTACTGGACGAAGCCGTAGGCCGACTTAAGCGAGATCTGGGCGAGGCGGCCGTATTTGTGGAAGATATCAAAGACATCGCGTTTCGAGACTCGTTCGCTCGACAAATTGCCTGAAAAGAAGTCAATGGCGCCGTCAGGCCTGCCTGTTGAGAGAGAGCGCGAACCAATGAAGATGCGTGAGCCATCGGGGAACCTATCCCACTTGGCGTCTGCCATGTAGCGACGCTCGTCGTTGACAAACGTGTCCCAATGCTTCTGGCGGTCATTAGTCTCATCGGGCTGGTTAGCTGCATGGCCGGCATGGTTGGGGTACGGAGGCGCAGTCATGGAGGTGATCGGGACAGCCGCATTCAGGCCGGTCGTGGGAGGAGGAAGGCCGCCAAAGGCGTCAGACGTGGTGCCAGGGGCACCTGGAGCACCCGCAGACATATAGGTAGAGGGCTGTCCCGGCGTGGGCGGGGCGATCATGTTGGAGGGGGCCTGGGGGGCGCCATTCTGCTGGTGGAAGGCTCGATAGTCTTCAGGAGGGAACGTGGAAGCCGTCTGCTGGGGCATTGGAGGTCTGGGAGGTAGAGTAGCAGACGCGGAGGGGGTCAAGTTGGAGGATGACTGGGCATCATGGTTCTGGGTGGAGCCGGCAGGGCTTTGGCCGGCGCTGGACTCGCTCGTCTGGCCAGTCATCTCAGCGACGAGGCGAGAGATGTCAGCGGCGTGATCATCCTCGAGGGCATTATCATTGCGTGCGTTGGACTCGGCGATGCTGGCAGTCGAATTGGGCGCGCTTGAATCAGCTCCTTGGTGGGCGGTAGCTGTCGTGGAAGGCGCGGGATCGGTGGAGGATTGGTCTGCAGCAGCAGCGCGGGCCGACGAGGGATCAGCGACAGGCGGAGGGACCCCTTGGGAAGGGTTTGTCAAAGAAGCAGAAGCGGCGGAATAGTGCATGGATTCTGGTGCCTTTGATACATCATCCTGATCAGCGCCATCCTCATCCGCATCCCGAGGAGGAGAGTCGAAGATCTTGAGATAGTCATCCTCGCCGGCGTCTGGCTCCACCTGTTGTTCCTGCACCTTGTCCGTGTCTGCCTCCTCTTCCTCTCCGTAGGCATCATCCAGACTGTCGACGTCGTCGTTGTCGCCATCTGCATCGCCAGAGTGGGCAAAGGCGTCCGAGTCGGCCGGGGCAGACGCGGCTACTGGAGCGGGAGCAAAAGCGTCTACACCACCGTGGGCAACTCCATTAGTTTGGGCGGACGTGGACATTGCATCAAGGATATCAGCAGTGTCCTGGAGAGCAGGCACGACAGCCGGAGCGGCGGAATGAAGGGGAGATGGGCAGTACGGCGAGAGGTCGGCGGCAGTAGCCTCGAACTCCGGGGTGGCTTCTTGATCTGGCATCAAATTGTTGGGAGAGGGCGCACGTTTGGTGATGACGACGGACGAGCGGTGCGGCGACAGTTTGAAGCCTTGCTGGTGCCGACGGCAAGGCTGGCTGGCGCAAAGAGACAAGAGAAGCAGGCTTGGGAGAAGGGGGATGGGGGATAATAGCTGCGAGGCGGGTGTTGGGCTTTATGTCAAGCTGGGAGAGATTGATGGACGAGGCAACCGGACGCCTTGTTTAATTCTCTGTAAGTTCAGTTGAGCAGCGGAAGAGTGGCCCATACGAGGGTGCGCGCGAGGCTAGGCAAGGCGAATGCGAGTGAGGGCGACGATAGCGAAGGCGGGAAAAGACAAACACGGTTGGCTGTGATTGGGCTAGAAACCAAAGGTGGGAGGAAAGTGGGAGGAAGGTGGGGGGTGGGAAAACAGCAGGTGCGGCGCGAGAGGGTTTAAAAAATGAGGAGGGAAAAGAATAAGGAAAGCATAAAAAAGAAGATGGAAAAAGTAGGTCGCAGCCGCAGGGGAGTTTCCGATGGAATGGAAGGTGAGCGCGCGAAGAAGCTCGCGAAGCTGCAGAAAAGTTTGGCTGAAAAGTAAAGGCAGGTCGGAAATTTCTCTTGAGAGCTTATTCTCTTGAGCTGCGCAGGTGATCGATTGGACAGGACGAGGTATGAGGACTGTCGAGCCTTGAAGCCATGGGGCGCGTGCTGCGGGCGGAGTGTCGGTATCGCGTGAAAAGTGTGCAGTAGGGAAAAAGGCCAAAAAGGCTCAAGACTGAGGGTCTGTAGGTTGGTTGGTATTAGGTAGTAGGCACGGTACCTAGGAAGGTACTATTAATGCCCATTGTGGCCAATGTGGTCTCGGAAAAACGGTTATACGGCCCACATAAAACGCTAGCCGTTTGTAGCGAGGAAATACGTACCTAGTTGGTGGGTGCCGTTGGACCGGTATATGCGTACTGTGCTAACAGACAGTTCAAATGACTAACCGGCACGGCTCATCTTTTTCAGGGAAGGCTTCACTTCCACTTCCATTAGCTCATCAATGAGCAGTCTGTCTGGGTCAGAGCATAGCAGCGACACGAAAAATGTCGCAGGTCTGAACACCAAAGCTCATTGTACTGGTTATTTTCCAACGGCGAACATGCCCAATGATTTAGTAATACTGTCTAGCCAAGTTTCACTTCCTTCAGAATCGGCCTAGTTCAAACCTTCAAACTGTCAACGCCGGGTTGATACTTCGGCTCTGCACGATGAAGCTGACGAGAAGCTTCCTACAGGCTGTACGTCCCACCCTGAGAACCCCTCTCATACGGGCCCTGCAGCCTATTCGATGGGCGAGATACCAAGCATTCGAGGCCGATTATGATCCCGAAGAGCTCGAGAAGGCGAGGTCGTGGCACAAGACCTTTGATGGCAGCCAGCTTCCCAAGGGCCAGACAACCTACGCGCGCTCAAGCGGTCCGGGTGGACAGCACGTCAACAAGTAATCGGGTTCCGGCCGGCTAGCGAGCGAGCTTGCTGCTAACCTCTCCTCAGGACCGAAAGCAAAGCCGTCACTGTGTGGCCTGTGAAAGATCTTCTGCCGGTTCTTCCGAAGCTGCTGCATCGTAGCGTTAGACAATCCAAGTACTACACGGCCAGGTCAGATTCTCTGACGTTGCAGGCCCAGACGCACCGACATAGAGAGGCCAATGTGGAAGAGAATCAGCAAAAACTCATTGACGAAGTCAAGAGGATATACCAAGAGACCGTCCCTGGCGAGACGAGCCCGGAAAAGAAGAAGAAGCATGCCGAGATGTGAGTCGATATGTCCAAGTTTGAGGCGCCAACCAAGAGGCTGACGTGCGTGTCTACGCAGAGCAAAGTCATTTAACGAAGGGCGACTCAAGCAGAAGAAACAGCTGAGTTCCAAAAAGCAGAGCCGAAGGTCATCGTTCGACTAAGCGGTCGGGCTTATACATTGAGGGCACGGCATGGCGACATGTATGACACGAGCGACTGATATCCCTTCAAAAGGTGCGATAGTAACGCGTTTTCCAGCCCAACGGTGGTGATGCTGCACTGCCACATAAACTAGTTGTGCATACTTTTTTTTCTCTCTTCTTTTTTTCACACCTGTCCCAACCCAGCACGGAACCAAGGGCGGCAGGCCGGCAGACGAACGGGAGGGGCCCTGTCTGGTCCCTGAACTTTGAGACGGAGAATGGCACATGGGAGAAGGCTGCAGGGCTGGAAAATGTATCCTTGGCGATTTCCAACGGGGACGACCTCTAAGATGGTTAAGGGTTCAGCAAGGATGGACGGAGACGGTTGCTGGGCATGGAAACGATGCGGGACGAGGGGTGGAGCAAGAAGCAGCCGGATCCCAGAGGCAAAGGATGGAGGAGGACAGTATCTGTTGGTGTAAGATATGTGTATACCTAGGTTGACATACTGTCATACATAAATAGGCAGGTAGGTACCTTGGCTGCTTCAAGGTGAACAGAGATGCTCAATTGCAGCCCCAGGCATGTCTAGTCGTAGAAGGGAAGTCCTCGAACCTCTTTGTCATCGCTGGCCCGTGCACCGTTCTATTTCTGGATGGAAACAGACAACTCAGGGAACTCGGCTTGAGCGAGTATCAAAGGAAGGGACGAGAACTGGTGCCTTTGAGTGCATGGAACCACCGGTCGCCAGCCGGAGCGGGGGATCGGGGACAGCGGGAATCTCCGATGGGACGCTTCGTCAGGCCGTCGACATTGCTCATTTCCCTCCCCCGAGGCGCTAGTGCGTTCCGTTGTGCTGGGCTGTCATTGTCCGAAGGATATTGGTGGGCGGATAAAGGGGTATTTAGTAGAAGGGGGCGGATAGGCAGGTATGTCGATGAAGCGGGGAACAATCCTTAGATAAGCGGTGGGGGTAGCGGAACACGAGGTCCAGATTCTTGGCCGGATCTGCCCCCTCCCCCCCCCTAACGTGTCAAGCTGAAAGGTCTGGCTGAATGAAGCTGGAGCAGCCATCAATCGGTGCTGCTGCTAGCAGCGCCGTAGTGTCAGTACCTACCTACCTAGGTAGTATCCGTATAGTGTACCTGTCTCGCTTCCAGTGTACATATTCAATCCTCGAAACCCCCCTTTCTCCTCTCTCTTGCTCGTCCTCTCCGTCTTTGCTCATTCTTCCATCATTCTTCGGCATCGTGCCTGCGCCTGTACCTTCCATTGCGTGCTTGACGCCTTAAATCAGACCGGATCTGCGAAACAGTGTCATTGACAGCGCATCACCCCCCCCCCCCCCTTCATCTTTCTGCTGGGAACTTGTGTGTGCCAGTCTGATCCCTGCCTCACACTGGCCCCGCGGGACCCTCAACCACCTCCCCCTCCCCTCCCCTCCCCTCCCTCCAAAGGAAAGGGTAAAGTCGGCTCGGACAGGGACTGTCGATCATCAAGTTCGCCCAAAAAATCAATCAAGCCAGCCATTTGCCGTGCCCACTTTGTCAGCTGCTCACTCCTTTGCAGCCGTCTTTGCCAGAATACCCCCCAGTCCCCGACTGAGAGGGAGCCTCATTTCATTGCTCTTTTCTCCTCTAACAAGACTGTCGTTCTCCATCTGCCACCTCTTCTGCGTTTGCAACCCCTTCTACAGTCGCACACAACTTTCACGAGTTATCAACCGAACCAACGGTATCCCTCCTACCCCCTGTGCCTAGGTATCTTCGAGGCCGTCACCAAAACACCGACCGACTTTTGCCGTTTTCGCCGCCTGCTTACCCCGCCAACGTCAATATCTTGAAGCCGTCGCCACCAATTGCCAACTCGACCGGCTTTTTCTCCTTGGATAATAGCCAGACCCTCGGCAGGCGGGCGGCATTTGCGGCCTCAATCTCCCCCGCGTCTCCAACATCGTCCTTAGGGACCCCTTGGGCCGCAGCAATGGCTTCCACCGGCTCCAACGGCGCCTCCCAACAGCCTCAGGTTCAGCCCTGTAGGTACAAGGTTGGCAAGACGCTGGGTGCCGGATCCTACTCCGTCGTCAAAGAATGCGTCCACATCGATACTGGTCGCTACTACGCCGCAAAGGTCATCAACAAGCGATTGATGGCCGGCCGAGAACACATGGTGCGCCCATTCTCGGTCTATACTGGTAGACTAATCGAGCAGCCGAGCTGACCTAGCCCTCCCCTCTACCCATCCGCAGGTCCGTAACGAGATCGCAGTGCTGAAAAAGGTCTCGATGGGCCACCAGAACATCCTGACTCTCGTCGACTACTTCGAGACCATGAACAACCTTTACCTCGTCACCGACCTGGCTCTCGGCGGTGAGCTCTTTGACCGAATCTGCCGCAAAGGCAGTTATTACGAGTCCGATGCCGCCGACCTCATCCGCGCCACGCTCTCCGCCGTAGCTTACCTGCACGACCACGGCATCGTTCACCGCGACCTGAAGCCCGAGAACCTCCTTTTCCGCACACCAGAGGACAACGCAGACCTCCTGATTGCCGACTTCGGCCTGAGCCGCATCATGGACGAGGAGCAGTTCCACGTCCTGACGACGACATGCGGTACCCCTGGCTACATGGCCCCCGAGATCTTCAAAAAGGTTGGCCACGGAAAGCCCGTCGACATCTGGGCCCTCGGAGTCATCACCTACTTCCTTCTGTGCGGTTACACGCCCTTCGACCGCGATAGCGACTTTGAGGAGATGCAAGCCATCCTGAACGCCGACTACAGCTTCGAGCCCTTCGAGTATTGGCGTGGCGTCTCAGACCACGCCAAGGACTTCATCCGTCTCTGTCTCACCATCGATCCGAAGAAGCGCATGACGGCGCACGACGCCCTGCAGCACCCCTTCGTCGCCGGTTACCTCAACAGCGGCGAGGGCGAAGGCCAGAACCTGCTGCCGAACGTCAAGAAGAACTTCAACGCGCGTAGGACGCTGCATGCCGCGATCGATACCGTGCGCGCCATCAATAAGCTCCGCGAGGGTCAGGCCAACTTGATGGATGGCGCCAAATCGCGCGAGCCTGCACGGGGCGCCGCAGCCATGAAGGCCCAGCCTAACCTGAGGAAAGACGACAGCGCCATCAGCGTGGGCAGCCAGCGCGACAAGGATTCGGGCTACGGCACACAGCCCAAGGCTGACAGCCAGAATGATGTCGTGATGACAGATGCCGGACCAACGCCGAGCAGTGTGCCAGCCAGCTTGCGGCCAGGTAGCGAGCAAAACAAGGTGATCGAGACGAGCAAGGGGCTCTGGAGCGGTCCCGCGTTACGACGATAGTCTCGCCCAAGCGGTGTGCCGAGCGTAAAAGTCACGGCTTCCCAGTATCCCATTTACGGTGTCGACGAAAGTCTCCCTTGTGCATCACTGGAGCCACCTGACGGGATATGCCCTTTCAGCCTCGACAATCTGAGGAAGATGAATCCTAGTGGTGTCTTCACGCATATGCGAGGAGCTCGGGCGGCAAGAAGGTCTGAAGAAGCCAAAGCAACGGCGACAGCTTTCCCTCTGCCGCGCAGTGTTCTTGTCCACAGGGCCCTAGACCTGTGCGCGGAGAGCATGACTAAGGAGACGAAGCATTCAGGAGTGAGAGAAGCGGCGGGAATACAAGATACCTCGGGTTGATGTCCACGGACTGGCTCCGTCATTGGACGACTTACACATGCTCAAACAGCGGGTTGGGCTGATCCGTGGCGTCATTGCCCTTTCTTTGTTTTTGTTTTTCTCTTCTTTTCATGTTGGGGCAGAATCCCTATTGTCATATACAAGAACAGGCCTCTGACAACGCAGCTTGTCTAGTGGGACGATACAGAGATACAACCAGCTATCCTAGAGTGATACCTAGTGCGGCACATGCATGTTTCATGGGTGCGAGTCTGTTGTTGACGCATGATAAGTAATAGGAAACACTTGTGCCCGATGTTCCGTGGACAGGCAAGTCGCTGCAGACTGTTGGCTTTGGACATCTGGCAGGACCTTTGGTGAATCGTCTTTGGTGATTTTGGCTACTCTATGGCGAGTATGGGCGCTTGTGAAGAAATTCAGCTTCATTCGATGCTACACGGAGAGTGTGCCGGAGCCAGAGGGCTAGGAGTTTTCCAGGAATTTATTTATACACAGGGAAGGACACCTTGTCTCAGCAAACCTCTGTCTGCCGAGCGATCAACGTATCAACTCCAGGCACCATATCGAGCCTGTCCATGGTTGGGGATACCTCTGGTTTATATAAGTACGTCTCGAAAGCAGTCCTGGGCCATGAGCACATAGAGAGATCTTCATTGGAGAAGGTCAACAGTGGACGCCGACAAGCAGCTTGAAGTATCTTTTCTTCTTCTTTTGCTTCTTAGCCTGTTGCTTGTTCGAGCTTGTTTAGTCGGGCTATTTTCGCCGCTTGCTCCACTGACTTGCTCACAGCATCACTGAGCGTTTCGTCGATCAGGTTGGGGGATGGCCTCCTGGGCCGCTGTGTGGATACGTGCTAGTTGCATTTCAAAGGCTCGTCTAGGTTCCGAAACCGGAATCGAGGGAGGGTGTTATATCTGGGTAGTAAGTAGTATGGTCTCTGTGCAATGGACCGTTAAGCCAGGAAGGGCTGCCAGTGCTGACACTCTTGTAAGCGTTGCCTTCGACCTCTTTTGCCCGGATCGATCGGGGCATCTCCTTCTGGCCCAGCAGTCTCAAAATCGGGGCATCCGGCTTGGCCGGCATATCGACTTGTCCCGGAGCATTCTGTAATCCGGGGTTTCACTAGCCTCGCACCGTGAGTCTAAAGTTGCACCAACATCTTTTGACTAGTATCTAGGCGGCAGACGCTCGATTTCTGGCGGCCAGATCTCGATCTGAAAGCATCGGCTGCTTTGCGAATCGATATCGTGAGATAGTCGAAGCTTGTATCTCCAAGTGATCGAGGCAGACAGACTCGAAAAGCGTTCCACGTCAATCGAACGAGTTGACTGAATACCTAGCTTGGCCGCACAGATGACGGTAGGAAGGAGAAGAAATGACTACGAAACCCATTTTCGACCCGAGAAACGCTGAACCGGGACGGTCTGTAGCAGACACCGCTCTAGATTCCGCCCCGCCCAGGAAACCCCTATCTGCTTTCCGTGTAGATGAACACTCGGTGCGCGACTGTCGACTGGCGGCCGAATAGCCAAGTTCCATTGTCCAAACAGGTAGAAAAGGGCGTCCCGACGGGCTTGTGTTCCACACCTTCCCAAAGTCTGTCCCCCCGAGGAAAACACAATACCTTGCCCCCGTGCTACGATTGGCCTTGTACAATCATACACGAGACCCTCTGCCAGACTCTGCGCACCCAAAGGGTTCCTGTCTCCCGTCTTCGAGCCGGAGACTCCGCAACAAGGCATCCGCACCGGCCTCCCGACCGAGGAACACCGTCATCATCTCCATCGCGTCCCTGCTCCCGCCGTACTCCAGGATGCCCTGCCGATACCGATCCCACGCCTCCGGGTCGCGGGGCCCCCGCGCGAAGCACGTCTCGAACAAGTCCGCTGCGAAGGCTTGTGCGCTGAGGAGCATGTTAGGCCAGCTTCCCAAGCATGTGGACACAAAAGAAACCGGATAGCATGGCCATCGGAACAGAAGTCGCAGGGGGTGAGAGTTGACTCGTACCTCATATACGCGTAGTATCCGGCGTCGTGCATCTCAATGAGATGCGTGGAATGGACGAGTCCATAGCCCCGTTTTTCTGGGTTAGGCCTCAGGGTGAGAGAGTCCTGAAGGTCGTTGAACAGCCCGACCTCGTCCAGGCCCCGCAACGCCTGAGTGGACTCCTGGTTGTTGACGGTCAAGTCAAACGTTGCAAAGACTCTGCCTGTGCGTCAGCAAGCCGCCGGCCTGGGTTGCTTTGGTTCTCGGAAAAGCCCATCATCAAAGTGTGTCTTTGGCCCACTCTTGATAACCAAAAGAAAATGGACTCACAGCTGTCTCAGAAACCACAGCCCTCGGTTCAGCTCCCGGCTCTCAACCAGCTTCTCCGCAAGCTCCCCCGGCATCCTTTCCGGCGGCGGCTCCTCGCCGACAGGACGGCCCTCGCGCCACTTGGCCATGTACGCCGGGTCCACCCGCGTGTAGTGCCGGCCCATCTTGACCAGCTCCGTCGGCATCCAGCACCACTTCTCCAGCATCGTGCTGGGCGCCTCGCCGAAATCGGGCGGCACGCGCGTGCCGTGGAAGCGAGTGTGCTTCGTCCTGCTGACGAGGTCGTGGAGGCCGTGGCCAAGCTCTGGGTCCATGTTTAGCCGGTTTCCAGAACGGAGGTTATTTGGGGAGCAAGGATTGGCCCCAATGGCGGCCGGCGGTAAGACGACGTGTGGGAGGGGGGGGGGTTGGAGGACTTGCCGTGGAACAAGGTCACAACCTCGTGGTGCTTCAACAGCGCACAAGATACCGCCGTCGGAGGCTGAAAGGCACACATGAGGACCGTAGCAGGGTACACTCTGCCCCCGTCCGCCCTGTCATATCCCTGATGGGCGATTAGTACGGCTCATATCTTTTGACTTCTCCGCGGGCAGACTCACACATTGCAGGTTGACGTTGCACGAAGTGCGGTACTTGCTCTCCCTCCAGAGGACGTCGGCATAGAGGTAGCCCACGAACTCCCCTTTCCTCTCCCCTCTCCCCTCCCAGACGCCCCAAACCTTGACCTCCTCATCCCAGACCTTGCCTGCCAAGTCTTCCCTGGGCACCGGCACGAACTCGAGGCCCAGGAAGTCGGTGAACAGGCCCAGCATGACGGACAGCGTGTGTTCCAGCGGAAAGTGCTCCGAGATCCTCCCGTGATCGACATCGGCCTCCTCCTCGAGGAGACGGGTATAGAACGCAAAGTCCCACGGCAGGATCTGGTCCCAGTCCCCCGACTCCCCGGTCCCACCATAAAGCGCCTGTAAGTGTTCCCTCTTCTTCCTCGCGAGCCTCCGCATCTCCTCCTGGCCCCTGGGCATCAGATCCGTCCTCAGCCGCGCCAGGAAGCCCTCCACCCACTCTACCGACGGCGCAACCTTTCTCTGCATCCGGAACTCGGCGTGGCTCTTGTACCCCAGCATCCTGGCGTTCTCGTACCTCAGCACCAGCATCTCCTTGAACAGCGGCACGTTCTCCGGGAACCTGTGGTCGGACGCGACGTACACCCGCCTCCGGGTCTCCAGGACGCGGGCATGTCGCAACACGGCGTCGCAGTCCGCCCGTTCCAGCGTCACGAACCTCTTCCCCTTCTCCTCCGGCACATCCTCCCTCCCGGTTTTCCATCTCTCCCTCTCCGATGCCGGGACCCCCTCCAACTCTGCTTCCTCGAGCCACACCCCGTCGCCGCCTTTGCGCAGGTTTCTCCGAAACTCCGCCTTCAGCTCCTCGATCCTTTCCCTCTTCTCTAGATAAGCCGCGATCCCCTCCGCGTCAAGAACCCCATGCCCGACCTCGCGATAGTCCAGCCACAAGTCCTCCACTATCTTCCTCTCCTCAAGCCCCAGTGCCTCGCCCCTCTCCCTGACGGCCCTCACGAGCTCGTAGACGCCCTCCATCCGCAGCCTCTCCGTCGTCGACGCGGACCAGAGCCCCATCCCCTCCTCGACGGCCTCCCGCGTGGCCTTATCTGGCCCGCAGAAGCGGAGCAGGCCAAAGACCCCCGCCTCGCCCTGCGTGCTGTCGTCGGCCTCGAGGAACGGGGCGATGGCATTGGCGAAGCTGGCCTCGGAGGGGGGAACGGTCGCGGCGGCGCGCTCACGTGCGGCGCGCTGGGTCGCGAGGATTCGCTTGACCATGGGGACGATCTCGTCGGCCTTGGGGATGTTGGGCAGCTGTTGCGGCGGTTTCGGCGACATGGTTGCGGCGCTGGCTACGTGTTTGGGGGTTTGCTCTGTTGATTGCGAGGTGACTATCAATGGATTATGAGCCGCATCTGTGCGGAATTATCTCCAAGGAGAGTGAGTGGGTTGGCTGGGCTGAAGTTATAGAAGAAAAAGAGCTGTGCTGCTATCGCCAACTTGTCGCCAACCTCTTTACGGCAGGTCAAACGTTCTCCTTTTCCCAGTTCCGGCCGATCACCCATTGCCACATGCCACATGCCATACCCATCACCCCTATCGAGGCCTCTCAGGTCCCGTCATAAAAAGCCTCATCACGAGGCCACCCCCCCAAACCGTTGCATCCTTCTATTCTATCGTCGCTCTGACACTGGGAACCTGTGATAGGCCAATCCAGGTCCGCGCCGCAGGCCCGCGTCCCCGCCCCTTGCCGGCCCCGCCCACCGACATGATCCGCAGCCGCATTCGGCACCGGCGCCAACCCCCTTAGCTCCACCCACACAGCCTCATGCGCCGGTGATTGGCCGGCCGGCACCGGTCACGCGCGCCCGACTGAGCCGGGGAGCTAGGAGGGGGGGAAGGAGGAACCTGACAACCAAACAGCTGCCCATTCCTGCCGTCCTACTGCCCCGATAGGCTTCACATCCATCCAAATGCCGTGTCCCACGACAAAAACGCAGTACCGCGATCCGGCAAAGAATATTCTTCTCCCGTCCATTACCGCCTCTACCCCTTAGGAGCAGCCTCGCACCCCTTTAGGTTACGAACACTTTGACCAGCTTCACCCACATGAAGCAGCGTCCCGGGCCACGCGGTTCATGCGACGCTGGCCCTGGATTTTGGGGACAAGGCACCCCCCCTCGGCCAAAGAAAAAACAAAACAAAAATAAAGAAAGGTTGTTTTCTTTTCTCTTCCCGTTTCCCCATTGCTGTACCCCAGCCCGAACGGGACACGGCCGGGGCAGTCTGCGAACTGAGCACCTTGAACCTCCCCCCTCAGTTCACAAGAACAAAAGGGGCGGGCGAGAGCTTCACGCTTCGGGGTAGCCCCAACGGCACGAGAAAGCTAGGCTGGGCATAGTAGTCTCCCAGAGGGCGAGGCGACCACTGCTTCGCAATGCGGCGCCTTCCCCTCCTCCTATTTTTACCCCTCGTCTTTTCAGTCTCGTCGGGTTCTGGACTTTTCCCATGTGCCATCTTCTTGATTCTCCATGGTTCCGGCCTCAGATCCGCATGGAGCGACGGTGGGTCACCGGCCACTGCGCCAAAGAGGCAATGCCTTGCGTTCCTCCCGGTCCGTCCGAGAGGAGTCCCAGCTTTCCCCCCTTTGCCCTCCTCTCCAGACCCTCGATGCTCCCGCGTCTCGGAGGCCTTGCCGAGCGTGGAGGACATAATTGTTGAAAGTTCCCAACATGGGAAAACGCTCAAAGAGTGCAACGACATTGTCTCCTCCATCTCCGGGATCAAAAGCACAGAGTATAAGCATAACTGTTTTACGCTCACAGACTTCCCAATCATCTCCCTTCCCGCCCACCCACGCCCTGATCAGCGGTCAAGTGGCCACGACGGCCCAAACTTCCCTCTCTGGTTTCCCCTTCACATCAAACCCAGACGTGACCAGGTACCAACTCTATCCGTTTCCTGACACCCCCCCTCTCCTCCCCGGAAGTTCCCTGAATCCAATAAGAAAACAAATGGCAAACCTGTTTCGGGTCATCCGTCATGCAAACCAAACCTCCGTCGCGTCAGCAGACTTTAGATCATCTCAACATTCATCCCCCCCCGGCACCGACGCCAAGAACAAGCCAAGAATCTTTGCCTAGAACCCCGGACTGCGAGTATGTTGCCCCTTTCTCCACGCTCCCCCGCCGTTCTTCGGGTACGCATGAGGCCGTTGTGGGGGCGACTTCCCCGTGCAGCGTTTGAGAGACATGGCAATGAGAGAGAGAAAGAGGACTTGGCAGCGAGCAGTGCTTTCCATGACCCGTTGAGGTTGTATATATGTGAGAAGAGCCGCAGTCGTTGAAGCGTGTCGCTTGACACTGTAGAGACGCGTGCACTCGGCCCACGCAGGCTCTCTGTCCATCCATTCACCCGCCCCTCGCCTCCCGACTTCTGGGCGGATAAAGAAGCGAATTCTATCAACAGAACAAAAGGTAAAGGTGCGGTCTGAACTCCAAACAACGCAAAGTATATTACCTGGAAAGAGAGACAGCCCCAGCTGGGAGAGGGACGTAAAACACGAAAGAGAGAGAGAGAGAGAGAGAGAGGAAGCAAACCTCCTGCCACAAGCCAAACGTTGTACGGCCAGGCGAATCTGATAGCACAGACTACGCCAAAAGGGAACAGCAGCGTTATGCGCCATGGGGCCATTGCGCCGGCTCTCCCATCTCCTGGGCCCAGGCAATCAGGGTGTTTCTCATTCAATATTGCCTCGTCTTTCCCCCTCTCACTCAGGTCACCCAGAAAACGGAGGCAGTTCGGCCAAGGCCAAGCCCAAGCCCTGGCGAAACACCCAACAGCGGCGAACCGACCCAGGCGAGAGCGTATGGAGTCTGGAGGACCACCTTGAAACATTGGTCCGATGTCGCGCGAATACGTGCATCTCGACGTGGGCACTTGCATGTTTCCTCCCCTCGTTTCCCTTTGGTGCCAAGACCGGCCGAGACTGCCACCCCTCCCCCCGCTATTGCGATAAACCTTCGCGCGACTTGACGCAGAAAAGCCTTGGTCGCTACTTTTGATGGGCCTTCCCGAACACGAATCTCTCCGGGCGCCGTCCGGGCGGGTGTGAGGACAGCGTGAGGAGCGGTGGTGGGTCCCGAATTGGCGCGTCCGCAATTGCAAACCCCATCGGCTCCGGGGCCTGACACCGAATGCCGGGACTGCCCCGACAATTACTCAGGTCCAGGAGACTGGGTTGACTGATGCAGAAATAAGGTGCTTGCACGACGTCGGACGAATCCCAACTGTTCTGCCGCTAACAAAGCCCCTTGAACCACGGTCACAAGCCGGGGAGATCCTGTCCTGCGGTGAACCATCGATCTCCGTTGGTCTGGCCTTGACCCATGCACCGTCATGAAGTAAGCAAGCAGGCAAATGCCAGTCTGTAAGGCCACCCAACCACTCAGACACGCGCCACCGCCCAATGCCAGGAGGGTTATGGCAGTTTCATGCGCTTGGAAAGTAATAAGGCGTTGCTGGTAAGCGGCATCCCCGTCCGGGTCCTGGCTGTCGGAGCCACGTCGCGGTTCTGGCGTCCATGCCGGTCTTCAGTTGGAGCAGGCGGTATGTACACTACAAGTCAGGTGAACACGCCAGAGGGTCGGTAAGTGCATAAGCATGCCTGATCTTAAGAGCGGTAATCTTTTGTGGTTGGCCCGTCGAGCGCTCGTAGAGGGTGCGTGCGGCACGCATGGATGATGTGAGACAACAGTACGGATAGCGAACAGCCCACACAGCAACCGTCGCTTGCATCGATAGGTACCACGACACAAGAAATGCTGGCGGGATCACCATTGAGCTAAGGCAGCCTGTAGGCAGGCTGATATGTTGGCCCCCGTGAAGCTGCGAGCTTATTCTCACCGACATATCCGGCGACGGGCGGCTTCTGGTGAGCCTCGCGGGCCAAAGAACCAATCAGGAGAGCTACAGCAGCTGCAATCGGAGTTCTGGCGGGTCTTGGCACCCGGATCGCTCGGAGATGGTCCACGGCGGCGGCTGCGCGCGTGTCTCTCAACTGCTTCTGTCTGCCCAAGGCCCCGCTGTGGAGGTGAATTGGGAGAATGTTTTTTCGTTGCATTTGTTTTTTTTAAAGCAAAAGTCTCATCTCGGGGAGCGTCGTCAATGCGTCCCGCTGGAAAGATTCCGAGGCGGAAACTGGTGTGGGAGAAGAGTGGGAAAACTCCGCCGCGGGCCATGCAAGTAAGACTCGCTCCACCAAATTCTTGGTTTTGCGGGCTCGCAATCTCAATTGGTGCCGAGCATCTGGGCCGTGGGCAGCCCTCCGTTGCTGCTGTGCTGCTCCAGACCATCAGCATGTCTGTGATCACCCCAGGAGTTAGACTCTCTTCTTTTCTGGATAGTTTGGTCAGATCAACGGGCCCTAACGCAAACGCAGCGCAACGCATGCGCCTCGCGACACACAAACGCTGGACGGGACAGGACGTGTCAGTGGTCAAGTGATGCAGCAGCAGAAACGGTGTCGGATTGCCAAGCCCGCCTAGTGCGCTAGAGCCTCGCAGTGATGATGATGACGGTGGTGGGTGTAACGGTTGGCCTCCCCCCGCCCCTCCCACAACGTGCTGTCAGCGGTTCTGCGGTGAGGCAGAGTGACACGACACAGTGCTGAACATGGTCTGCTGAAAACGTGAGATGGGCTTTCCTTGGTGTCTTGGGTTTTGTTCTGGTTGGATAAAGCAACCATCGCACACGATGGGAGGCAAACCATCTGGGTGAGGTGAGAGGCCATCTGCCGCGAGCTCCCCACTCGGCGCGGGAACTCGCAATGATTGACTTTCTCTCATGTCAACGTTCTCGGACCTCAAGACAGTTTCGAGTCTCCGAGCGCTGTGGGCCGTGGCAGGTGACGGGGAAGTGCAGCTGCCATGGTCTCTGCGGCTTGCACTAGAGTTAAAAAACAAAACAAAAAAAACCTATCATTCTTGCCAAGACAGGGCGGCGGTCTGGGCAGCTTGTCCCCATCTGGCGGACAGCAACGTCGTCGGGCTCGCTATCACCCAAGGCCGCGAAGCTAGTAGTCTGGCTTCGGCCCACAAATCAACGAGACCATGGTAACTGTAGTTTCCGGCCGGTCCGGCATATTTGCTTGATGCTGTGTAAGCAAGCCATTGGACTCCTCCCGCCCACCATACCCAAGGCTCCCGACGAATGGCGCGTCGCCCGCACATGCTGCTTATGTCGCCGCCGCCGCCCGTCCGCCGCCTCGGGGCTAGCAACCACACAAAATTTGGCGCGATCCGCATCTCGTGGAAGAACATGGATGGTGGCCTGTTGTGTTGCTTTCGGTTGTCTTCCGCGCGTAGAACAGGGGGAGGGGGCAGCGTAATTAGGACTGCATGCAAACGGAAGCATCCCGTCAACGGAGCAGCAAGGCCGGGGATGCGAAACGCGAAATACGAAATGCAAATGCGTGAGAAACATGTTGCATCACGAGATGCCACTCTCTGGGCTCCGCATGAGGGAGACGGAATTTGTCGAGGTATGGTATAGGCGGTGGGGCATCGAACGAGAACAGGTATGTAATGTAGGTAGCGTGCGTGTCTGGACTGGCTCAGAGCCCAGGCACGCACGCATCTCTCTCGGTCGCAGCTCCTCAGGCGCGGAGCGTTTCGGTGTAGCCAGAGTTGGGAAAGCAATTTGGTTGCATGTGTAATGCTGCACGACCTTTCCCTCCTTCCCACATGTGTATCCGTACGGATGGAGAAACCATCATCTGATCCAATGACGGCCGTGAGCACAAGTCCGTGTACGTAGCGGAATTCGGCTCCCGGTAACTATCGAAGCGACAGGATGTCACAGGCCAACGAAAGGCCAGCGGGGCGGTGGTGGTATGAGCATCACCCGCGTAACGGGCGAGGCAGGATTGTTCGCAATCCCGGTTTAAGCGAGATGATGAGCGGAAGAAGCGCAAACGGGATGCGGAGGTTTGGCCTTGGCCGAAGACCGACTCCTGGAGCGCGGAGAGCCGGCGTCTTGTTCGTTGGGGCTGCGGTTGCGCGGGAATTAACAAAAGCGAAAGTAGTAGTAGGTAGGAAAATTACGTGTCTTTCGTAAGCAGGCTAGATGACAAAGGGTGGGTGGGGTTCAACAGGATTCATGACGACAGTGGGGAGCCCAGCACGCGATGTGGGTGGCCGCAATTGTAGTGTAGCGCTGGGAGGGGCTGGGTAAAGGGACATGGTTCGCCAAGTGGGGCATCACAGAGGAAAATGAAGGAGTAGGTAGGTACCTGATGCACCAAGTACCGGTACTTACGACGCTAAAGGATACCCGTACATACTAGGACGGCCTTGCCCGACCTCGCATCATCAGTACCGAGTGAATGAATGAATGAATGAATGATGGGGGAAGCAGGCTGGATACCCAGTGAACAAGATAACTTTAGATTTGTTTGTATGATGCCATCGATTAGTTTCATGCTATTCTGCTTGGTAAACGACGGGTGGTGTTGGTGTGCGAGTTGAAGTGTTGTTTCATCGTGCACTACTCATGTTGGTCGCATTCTCTTCTCTTCCCTCTCTCCATCGTATCCTCGGTGTGCACTACCTGGACCTGGTGTGTAGTATGTAGTCGGTTGGTAATCACGCTCCCCCACCCCCTCCACCCCCCCGGTGAACGCGCGGACTCGCCTGTTTCCCGCTGGCGCGACTGGGGCCCGCCCTTGGCCTTGGTCACGTCTGGGCGGCTAAGACACGGATTGTGCGTTTGACCTCGTTTCGTTGGCTCCCTTCTGGACCAGTGGGTGGGTGTTTGTCGACTTGAGAAACCGAGAGCTTCTTGTCTTTCTAACAGAATTGGCTTCTGGGCTGGGTTGCATGCATGCAGTTTACACTTCCTGGACCGAGTCGATGTGAAGTTGAGATGGCATTCCTCTTGGCGCTTATTTCGGCAATCATCAAGGGTGATGCTGCTTTGGCAGAGCCTCGATGATGCCGGCACAATGGCGTCTCTCGCTGATTGCCGGGCGGGACGGAGTTAATGGCATGCATGATGGTTTACAGGATTCCCCCCCCCCTTCGTTTCCATCGTAGGGACCCCCTCGATGCCGGAGATAGTGGGATGGTGGGTTAGATAAGCAAACTACCGGCAGTGGAAAAGCACGACCAGGACAGGCTGTTGGCTAGCGCGATATGATATGGTCGATTGGGTCATTTGCAAGCCACTGATTGATTGCAAGTCCCATTCTGACGGTAGACGGTCCCTAACGCAACGTCGGGCGGTCAGGGGCCAGCGGTCAGGCCGATGCAACGACCTTGGCAACGACTGACTCTGGTCTTCTCCCGATGGTGCCGCTTCGTGTCGGCCCAACGATGAGATGACTCTTCCGGCACCACGCCTCTTTCTTCCCAGGCTTGCCAAGAAGTGGTGAACGCCATGAGGCGGGTAGGTGAAGTGGGCATGTACCTATTCACTAACCCATTCCGGAGTTTTTACTTGCGGACTCGCTGCGACAGATAACGATAGATGATGACCTCGACATCGGGCAAGGAGCAGCTGTTTGTTTCACTTGAATGGATTAGTGCAAGAGGAACAGGGGGGGGGTCAGCAAATAGACACGTCAATGTGCTACTTTGCTGGTGCATCTCTGGGAAGAAGGTATGTTAGTTGGGTATCTATGCTGGGACGGGGTCGTTCATCATTAGCCCTGCTGAACCAGCCATTCAACTGGAGCATGCCCGCCCGCCCGCACGCCCGCACGCACGCACGCACGCACGCGACACACTTACACATCCTGTCCTGTCTTTCTGTGACTGGTTTGGTTGCAAGTGACGCGCGCCCGCAGGGCCAGGGGCAGGTTCAAGTCTACGTAGTAGAGCAAAGTGCGATGAGCTGATTCGTCGCACCGGGCGTTGCTGGTTTGAGGCCATGGACGAGATGAAGCCGCCCGCGAGTGGGACAAGACGAACCATCAACAGCGGTGTTATACATTCTTTTGATTCTGGTTCTAGGCAAAAGAGAGTAAGAGCACATGGCAAGGTGTGAGCTGGGATCCAGGTACAAACAACAAGTATCCGTCGATGGTGGATGGGGATCACGAACATACGACAGGCAGCATCTAGACCGTATCGCTCATCCATCGGATCCACCACGGAGATGTTCCGTAGCTTGGGAATTTCTTTTCCCTCTTCGCCGTGTGCCATGTAATCCCTACGTAACGAAAGCGAAGGCGAGGACCCGAGAAGAGAAAAAAAAACCCGGGTGAGGAAATTCGAAGCAAAATATGGACCCTGGCGTCACTACTCTGCGCTACTCTGTACAAGGCTGGTTTGATTGGATCCAAACAAGTGTCGGGGGGGCAGGCAAAAGGTAGGCTTTGCTGCAAACCAGCATCATCACAGGTTCGATCGATTAACTACCTACCTACCTACCTAGCGTACAGTCCAGGGAGCGAGCGGGCATCGCTTGATCCCTACCTCCCTCAACCTTCCTGCAAAGTACGGGTACCTACCCACCTGTACGTACCGGGTGATGTTTCTCCCACGATAAGCCCGTGCGCAGTCCGTTAGGAGCAAGACACTGATGACTCTGGCTCCAGGTACGTATCTGAAGACTCTGTTCAGCTGGGAATGAATGTAAGGCAGGTGGGCATGTACTGGTACCCCAGCCGCAGCATCCGAGCATCTCTCTCGCATTCTCATTCCCGGTCGCGTGCGACTTTTTCCCTCTCTCTCTCTCTCTTTCTCCCCCTCCTACCGAGATGGCCCCCAACAGCAAAACGCACCACCTCGACTGCACAAGTTCCCACACTAGGGTGCTGTGTACTCGCTCCGCCTCGCATCTGTCAAACCAGACTGCTGTTTGTCACTCACCCACTCACCGCAGTGCCTCATCGTCATTGACGTGACCGCCACGCTACTCTCCAGCCCCTGGGAGGATCGCCACGAGACCTCCAAAGAGACGCGTCGAGCCTTGCAACGGCAGCCATGATCAGTCGGTCCAGAGGGAGCGGGAACATGGCAGGGGTGCCATTGGCACCTGCGTGGCTCGTCTATACCTGCGTCGTATCCTTAGTACCGGGATGTATTCTTCTTGTTGTGCACGGGAAACACAACGAAGCGAAACCCGGCACTCGAACACAACAGTGCAACACTGAGCTGAGTACCCGGTACCAGCACGCAGGCAGAGAGAGAGAGAGAGACGCCAAGAAAGGCATGTTGAGGCACCCAAGGGTTTCCGAGCAGCAGCGCTTGCTTCATAGCTCCCTCTTGATTCGATCCTGCATCCTCACTTTTGGGTGTGCACTACCTGTATGTATGGTTGAAGCAGAAACAACTGGGCACACCCTAGACAGACTCCCACCACACAAGTGTTAAAGATACATTACTAGCAGATCAGTATAGAATCACACATATAGAAGTGACTATATTATATTTATTCAAGAGGGGCGTGCAACGGGAGCAATCTCAAAACGTTTGGTTGCTCCTGTCCTATTAAACTACATGAATGCGTTATTGCTATTGTGTTTTTTGCGAATTAATGGTCTACTCTGTGCGTGTCTATCTACCTAGGTACAGTGCCCGTGTACAGTAGGTAGTGTACAGTACAGCGCTGCATCGCACCACTTACCGCCTGGAGGTCGGTCTTGGTCAGCTGTGCACTAGGGGAGGCTCGCAACCTGCCACATGAACAAATCGGAGAACAAAAAAGGTACTCAAGATACGTACCGGTACGAGTACTCGATACTTCTGGGTTGGATGTCCGCGAAGAAAGAACGGACGGGGACACACACGACACACACAAACAAACACTCACTCCGCGCCGCTGCACCCTGTATTGGCCTCTGACAAGCACCCCGGTCCCCGCCGCTTCCGTAGGCCGGCTTGGTCTCCCTTGGTACCTTTCCGCTCTGTCTTGGGTGTCTTGGGTACCTTTCTGGGCTCTTACAAACCGTGGGACCCAGCAGAACTCGAAAGCCCGGGCTCCTCTTCAGGGAAAAAAGGGGGGGAAAAAAAAGAAAGAGAAAAAAAAAACCCCTGGGACCTTGGACCTTGTCTGGTCCTGTCTCTGGTCCTCTCTAGCTAGACTCTATCCCTTCTCTCTCTGCCTTACCTTAACCTACTTTGCCTCCCCCCCTGCCGCTTTGCCCCGTCCGTTCCGCTGCCTCGCCATACATATCAGTCTAGTCATCCACACTTTCCGTAACGTCTCTACCTGTCTCATTCCTCTTGATCTCTTGTTCCCCTCCCTCTCCCTCCTCCAAGTCACTCAGCCTCCAGACTCTCTCCGTCGCCCGTTGCTTATTCACCTATTTTCTCCCTTGGACGGCCTCCATTCACCTACACGACACACCAACCTGAGGATTTGGCAAGTTTTGGGATTCTCAGCACCTCGCTCACCAGGACATGACGTAGCTGGACCCATTGAGAGACACATCCCAACATCGCCATACAGAAGCAAGCCTTGCCGGATGTTTGGGTTTTAGTTAGATACGGACAAGTCGACGCACCCCGGAAGAAGACCCTCACAACTTCCTCGAGGCCCTTCCTCCCTTCCGTCATCTACCTACCGCCCACCTCTCACCCCGCCCCGCGCATTGCGTTGCGCTGCGATCCCTCGAATATTGCCTTCTCCCTCGAGCGCATCAGCAGCCATGCGTGACTTCGCCAGCCTCATCCAAGGGAAGCCGACGCTACCGTCTCTCTGGACCGGCAACATCAACTTCGCCAAACTCAACCCCATCCCGCACCGATACCGTCCCAGCCGAGGGAAGAGGCATCAGAAGAAGCGCGACACCTACACAGACGCTCAGGATATCACCTCGCTCCAGAAGTCCTTCAACCCGCTCGTCACGATACGGAGACTGCAAACTCACAAGTGGAGGCTCCTCGACTTGCAGTACACGGTACTGGTCGCCCTCATCGTCTTCTCCCTTTGCATTACGCCATCCGCACCCCTAATCAAGACCCTCGCCGTCGCTGGCGGTCTCCTGCTTCTGACCGTCCCCGCCACCAGCCAGTTTTTCTTCCCGGGACTGAGTATATGGGCCTACCTCATTTATTTCTTTTGCAGCCGGTAAGCCGCTAACAGCTCTTGAAGCATCTCATATCGAAAGCTGACTGACCGAATCCCAGCTTCATCGATGCGAAATACCGCCCTCACATTTGGGTTCGCGTTTTGCCAGCCCTCGAAAACGTCCTCTACGGAGCCAACCTCTCTAATATCCTGTCCGCTCACACCCACCCAGTCCTCGACATAATCGCCTGGATTCCGTACGGCTTGGGCCACTTCGGCGCACCCTTCATCTGCGCCGGCTTCCTGTTCCTCTTTGCCGCCCCCAAGACGCTCCCCGTCTTCGCCAAGTGCTTTGGGTGGCTGAATGTGCTCGGCGTGACTATCCAGCTTGTCTTCCCCTGCACTCCTCCCTGGTACGAAAACGAGCATGGCTTGGCACCTGCCGCCTACGGCATGCAAGGTTCCCCCGCCGGCCTGGCCCGTATCGACGCCATTCTCGGCATCGACATGTACACGACGAGCTTCACCACCGCCCCCGTGCCTTTCGGTGCCTTTCCGTCGCTGCACGCCGCTGACGCCGTCATGGAGGCTCTCATACTGAGCTATTGCTTTCCCCGCTTCCGCCCGCTGTTCATGATTTACGTCGCATGGATCTGGTGGGCGACCATGTACCTCAACCATCACTATGCGGTCGACCTGGTCGGTGGCTCCCTCCTCTCGGCCGGCATCTTCTACTTTGCCAAGGCTCGTTACCTGCCTCAACAGCAGGCCGACAAGAAGACCCGTTGGGAATACGACTACGTTGAGATTGGCGAGCAGACCAAGGTGTTTGACGAGGAGTACGGACGGTTGTACAACATGGGATACCTCCAGCGACGTGGCAGCTCGTCCAGCGACGAGTGGACTGTCGGCAGCAGTTCCAGCTACAGCGCATCGAGCCGGGACAGCGGAAGCTTGAGCCCTGCGCCTTCTGAAGAATCCGGTCGCAGTCTCTTCAGCATCGAGATCCGACCCGATCACGAACGGCGTGAGATTCCTCAGCTTACCGAGGTGGCCGTCCGGTAGAACTGGGGGTTTGCTTTGCACAACTCGCGCACTTCAACAACATCGGCCCGCCCTAATAAAATCGACGACTAATACACGAGCTGGGATGGGCCACAATGCCGGCGCAGCCCCGCAGAGCGTACTCGGAGCCCTCAAAGGGGACGATCTTCTCCCCTTGACCAATGCTTTTTATTTTTATTTTTATTTTTATCGATCCTCATCATCAGCACTCTTGGGACACGGATACCCATTTGGACCATCTCTACCATTTTGCATCAGAAGCAGCACAGCAACGGCGCAATCGCGGCACTTTGTTATTATTATTCTATTTTCTATTACGCAGACGGATGAAAGTACCAGCCGGCGACGCAAGATTCTCGCCAGGCATAGGAGTAACGGCCTTACGGATGACCATAACGGCAAAGAAAGACCCCACGGGGTTGGCTTACGGGGGACGTACACGGAGTGGGGACATGAAGATACAGATCCCAAGTACATTTTAATGTGTTCAATGTCGAGGACTGACAAGTCTCCCCGCTCCGGACCAACGTCGGGCGTGGGGAGGACAAAAGTTGGCCTCGGGCGTCCGACCAGTGAGGAAGGCGGACCCGACGTAATGCGGAGGACGAGACCCAAGTATATACCACGAACAGAGGTAGAGCAGTCGCTACTGAAGTAGTTGATGATCATGAAAGAACGAAGACGAGAAAACAATTCTTCAAAATGACGTATTCTCACCCTTCGGCGCACCATCGTGAGCTTCCGTCCTCAGTAATCCCCTCCCCCCCCCCCCTTGGGATTGTCATCGCGTCAGCAAGCAAGCAAGCGTCGCTGAGTTTGAGGGCGATTAGTATCGCGTCGTTGAATAAACTCACCTACCGCAGCCGAGCTGATCCCGGCCGGTCCGATGGAAGGGGAAGAAGGGTATGGCGCAGGCGGCGAGGAAACGACTGGGCAGGGGTTGGGGGTTGGGGGTTGGAAGGGACGCTAAGCCAAGAGCCGAGCGATCGGGACGGGCTCCCGCCACGACCCGACCGGGCGGGGGGGCGCTTACGAACCTACCACCCACGGAAAAGGCGTACCGGACAAGGGTTTGTTTGGCTGGGATCCCGGCCTTATTCTTGTCCCCCCCCAGGAAATTCATTACTACGGATAATATGGCTTGGCGACGAGCCATATGCAAGTGCCGGGCGGGCCTGTTGTGCTTGAGCGGACTTTCAGGCCCATGGACGGGATGTAGCTAATTTCCCAAGGAGCACGGTTGGCCAAGAGGGGAAAGGGGGGTTTGGTGGTTGGTTCGATGGAAAGGGGAGGGAGGTCGAAATCGGGTGAGATGGCGGAAAGGATGTCTGGATGGGGGAGGGCTCGGATTCTTAGGTGTTCCCCTCCCCCCCTCTCTATTTCTCGGGACCCGGATTGACGATGCGCATCTGTCGTGTCGCATGAGGATGAAATTTCGTTGTTGGGCGCGATACCCACTAGCGGCCCCCCCGGTACCCATCGCAGGCTTGAGTTCTCTTATCGGAACCGCATAGAGAGAGAGATTAAGTCATGCGTTGTTCTCTTAAGGCTTCTCACGTCTCCTCAAGGGTGATTGATGTCAGCCGCCCTTGCAGGCAAAGCCATCCGCATCCGACAGGCGCCCGGCCTTGCTTCTCCTTCTCCCGCGCCGGATGCCGAGAAGCGGACCCCGGCTTCGGATCCGGCCGGGATTCGCCTATGCATGTGGGCATTTCACCACCGTTTTTTTTTTCTACCAGCAGGTTGCCATTCGACTTTGACGCCGAAGCCGCATCAACACGGCACGGGACCAGTCCACTCGATGTGCCGAACCAATGACGAATGTTACTTTACAGAATCTATTGCGCCTTACTATTAATGAAGAGATGAACAGGACGAGAACGCGTTATACATCAGGGGAAAAAAATATGGAGCAGACAAAAGACTGCTGCTACAAGGTTGCATCGTCCTCCGAGAATCGCAAAACCAAAAGCCGGCCTCCGCTGCAGCCGAGGGCCAGCGTGGAACCCCTCACGGCCGAGCACTTTGGCCGGTACTCCGGCGGCAACCACAGCACGTTCGCCGAGTCTCGCGTGATCCAGACGTTGTCGGGGCTGATTGCGTAGCCGCAAAACGTCGCCGCGCCCGCCGGGTCGGTCTGCGGCCGTGACGTCGCGCCCGCGCCCGCGCCGAGTCGTAGATTTATGGTGCCTATGTCCGTGTGGAGCCGCAGGTCGTCGTCCGAGAATGCAATATGGCCAAGGGCGTGGTCTAGTTGAAGCGTCCGGTGACACTGGCCGGTAGACCTGTCCCAGATCCTGACGCTGCTGTATGATGCCGACGCCAGCTGCGCGTTGTGGTTCGAGAAGGCCATGGAGTAGACCGGGTCGGTGTGCCCCCGAAGCGTCTGGAGACACCGCCGTGTAGCTATATCCCAGATCTTGACTGCCCCGCTTTCCGATGCCGATGCCAGCTGTGTGCCGTCGCTGGAGAAGGCAGCCGAGTAGGCTCGGTCAGTGTGTCCCCGGAGCGTCTGGAGACACCGGCATGTGTCCATATCCCATATTTTGATAGCCGAGTCCCACGACGCTGATGCCAGCAGTGTGGAATCAACAGAGGTGTGTGCAGGCCGGCGTTCTCCTCGGTCCTGCCGCTCCTGTAGACATTGGTCTACGGCCTTGTCTGTAATTTCAATCCTCTGGTTAGCACGTGCCACTGATCTTAGCTGGCGCTTACCTACCTGTCGTGTTGAATGAGACGACAGGGCCTCTATGGCCTTTGAGAGTCCCAAGGCACCGGCCTGTTGCCTTGTCCCAGATCTTAACAGTCTTATCGTCAGATGCTGATACCAGCTTTGTGCTATTTGCCAAGAAGGCTGCTGAGTTAACAGCCCTGGTATGGCCCTTGAGCGTCTTGAGATACTGGCCTGTACTGTCCCAGATCTTAACAGTTTGGTCATCTGACGCGGATACTAATTGTGCGCCGTCGCCTGAGAAAGCTATCGAGTAGAAAGCACTGGTGTGATGTTTGAGTGTCTGGGCACGCTGGCTTGCAGCCATGTCCCAGATCTTGACAGTTCCATCATCTGATGCTGATGCTATCTGCATGTTGTTCGCAAAGGCTATGGAGTCCACACTGCTAGTATGACCTGTAAGTGTTTGGACACACTGGCCTGTAGATCGATCCCAGATCTTGATGGTTTTATCTCCTGATGCTGATGCTAGCTGCATGCCATCAATTGAGAAGACAACTGACTTAACGGCCCATCTATGGCCTTTTAGTGTTTGGACATGTCGGCCGGTAGAACTTTCCCAGATTTTGATAGACATGTCATCTGACGCTGAAGCCAGCTGCATACCGTCACCTGAGAACGCAATTGAGTAGATCTGACCGCAGTGGCCTGAAAGTGTCTTGATGCAGTGGCCTGCGATGCTGTCCCAGATCTTGACGGTATAATCCTGTGACCCTGAAGCAAGATGTCGATTATCGTTTGACAAGGCGACGGAATGGACGGGGCCGGCGTGACCCAGAAGTGTTTGTATACACTGGCCTGCAACACTATCCCAGATCTTGATAGTTTTATCGCCTGATGCTGATGCCAGCTGCTTGCTGGTACTAAAAAATACTACTGAATGGACCCGGTCGGTGTGGCCCTTCAACGTCTTGATGCAGTGTCCGGTAATCCTGTTCCAGATCTTGACGGTACAGTCCTGGGACCCTGATGCGAAATGACTGTTGTCACTTGACAAGGTGACTGAATGGACGGGGCCGGTGTGACCCAGAAGCGTCTGGATACACTGGCCTGTAGTACTATCCCATATCTTAATGCTTTGGTCCCTTGAGCCCGAGACCAGCTGCATCTTATCAGCGCAGAAGACCACCGAGGAAACGGTTGCTTTATGATCTTCAAGCGTCTGCAGGCATGCGCTCCACTCGTCTGCCATAGCTGGTTTTATCGTCACCCACCGAGGCTCCTCGTAACCAAACAACATCCTGATAGTACTGCGTTTCGGGCAGAACATAAGTGCTGAATTGTAAACCTGAAGGGGACTGATTTCGATACCAGCCCGGTTGGTTCGAACGAATCTCAACCCGTCCTGGACTAGATCCACTAGTCTACGACTGTTTGAAGAATGCTATACCCTATTAGTATATCGCAAGACTTTTCATGTGCATTTTGAGAGTACCTGCGTCAGTTTGACCAGCTTGGATAACTGAAGGATACCCTCTGATATGCTCCCAAGAAGACTGAGCGCCTCCAGCCAGTGAAGGAGATGCGTCTCCAAGAACACATGGACTGGTCCGCCGTCATAGGACTCTCCGCTCCATTGACTACGTTCGCTAGAACCTTCTGCCAAATGACTGACCCAATAGACAGAGGAATATTGGACGGACGCCAGTGGATCGGGATCGGGTGGCTTGACTCGGCTGATGGGGAATCCCGGCTCACGTATGTCATACATGTCGCGTCGAAGTGATTCCGACATGACCCGGATCGACTGGGAGGCGATGATGTTGTGCACCGCTACTAGTCCAGACGGAAATTGCGCAATGTGTTTGACCAAGAAGTCTTTTGCTGACTGGTGGATGATGTAGACAACGTTGTCTCTTATTGTGAGAAAAGATCCGCTCCACCCTGCAATCGCCGCGATGTTCTGTCGCGTGGCGGGAACACTTGGCGGCAGATTGACAAGGACACTTAGCTCTTGCAAGTGAAGCGGGCGATACGCGGCAGTGACGGCCGAAAGAAGCTTCCAGCAGCAACTGGGTCTGTCGCGTCCTTGACGTTTGATCTGCCGTACCATTCGTTCGTACAATTCGTCCAACCCGGTCGGAATGTCGTTGATGACGTCCATGACTTCCCAAGCCTCCGCCTCGCGAAGCTCTTGGATGACGAGAGAGACCCATAGAAACGTCCCGTCGGCCTTGTGTTGTATTATTCTTTGGATTTCATCTTGAAGCAAAGCGTCTCCCTCCAGAACCGCCAGTTGCGAGATGCACTGCGAGATGTATGTGTTGACAGCGCGGGACACAAGCTCTGCATTTTCCTTCAGCTCTAGGCTCAGCCTAGTCTGGGACTCCTTGGGCCGTATGGCTTGCTCAATATCGCGTCTGTTACGGCTGGAAAGGAGCCACTTCGCCTGCGTCGTAGAGGATACCTGGACAACGAGGTGGAGAAGCAGGCCGAGGTCCGTCTCGCACTCATCCAGCGCGTCAATCACCAAGTAGGTCGTTTGTGAGCCCAGGTCTTGTAAGATAGAAAGGAGAATTTTTGACAAGGAATCCCAGCTGTTTACGTCCTCAAACAGCTGCTTGCCCGCATGGTCGTACTTCTTTCGCAATCGCTCAATCAAGGATGGTTGCTGGTCGAGAAGCAGGTAGATGAGGCCGCGTAGGACGGCTGTTGCGTTGTTCAAACGCACGTCTGTCGCTTGGCAGAAGAAGTATGACAGAACAGAGTCTACAGGCCGCTTCTCAAGCTCGGTAACGATGCCGCAGAGAAGCATCGTTTTGCCTTTGCCCGGATCGCCCTTGACCCAAAAAACGCGGCTCTGCCCGTCGTTCTGCCATCGGCGAAAGTCGTCATGGTCGAGGATCCAGCGGAAAGAGTCTTGCAGCAGGCCGCCTTTAGTGCGTTCGATGCGTTCCTTGTCGTCCCGAGGGTCGCTGACCCTCAAGTCCCTAAGAAACTCGCGCTCAAGCTCGCCGCTGGATGCTGAACCTTCCCCTTAGATTAGTTAGGTCCTGCAACGTCCGCGAGAGAGTCTACCAATATAAATGTCGCGGGCAGTAAAGTCGCCTGACCCCGAGTGTTGGATCCCGGTGCCATGGAACTCTGAGTGAACATCAGGCTCCTGGAGATTGTCATTGTTTCGAGGTGTGGCCTTTCGCTTTTGGGGATTGTCATCCGCTTCGGAATCTCTCCTATGACGCCTTTTGGCCTTGCGCTCCATCAAATAGACCTTCGAGCCGTATAGGAAATAAAGATTGCCATTGAGTCTGTACGGTGAAGCTGTACAAATGATGACTGGCGGCTGACAGCTGAGGATGAATATGACCCACGTAGGCAGGCACACCATTGGTTGTTTCTGGGCGGTTAAAATAGGCAGGCAGCAAACCACGATAGAAATGTGAACTGCCAAGCAAGTCCTGTAATTGGGTCGCATGCAAAGCGCTGGTGGCTTCAATGCGCTTCACTGCCACTCTGTACCTACTTCATATTGCTCCACGAGATTCGATACGAACCCAAATCCATCACAAAGCCTTGCCCCACGGCCAGTAACCGTCGTAATATATACCGGCTACCCGAAAGAATAGCCTCTTTGGTGTCTGGAGAGTCATCATGCTGGATAAGGCGAGAGCCCCCGAGACGCACGAGGAATACACCATCGCGGTGGTGTGCGCCATGAGCTTCGAGATGAGCGCTGTTCGCTTCATGCTGGACCGGGAACACCCTCGTCTCCGGACAAAGGACGGGGACTCGAACATGTACGTCCTCGGCCAGCTCAGCGGTCACAACGTCGTGCTCGCATGCCTCCCCGGCCAGCAGGGCAAAGGGGCCGCCGCGACGGTCGCCACCAACCTGACCCGCACATTCCCTCGCATCAGATGGCGGTTCCTCGTAGGTATCGCGGGAGGCGTCCCCAGCGACAGGCACGACATCCGCTTGGGCGACGTTGTCGTGAGCATGCCCGAGGGGCAGTTTGGCGGTGTTGTCCAGTATGATCTGGGGAAGGACACCGACGCAGGGTTCGTGCTCAAGGGTTCATTGTGGCCCCCGCCTTCTCTGTTGAGGAGCGCCGTGGAGTTGATGAGGTCCGATCACCTGGTCAGCGACAACAAGATCGAAGCCTTTGTGACGGCGATGCTCCAAAAGGGATCACGGCTCGCCGCCTACCAACGGCCACCGGACGAACCCGACATCCTGTTCCGCCAAGACTATACACACGACGCCCGCAGCGCTTCATGTGCGTGCTGTGACAGATCCAAGACAGTGAAAAGGGTACCACGCCAGCCCGAGGGCTCCGTGATCCACTACGGGCTGATTGCCTCGGGCGACAGCGTGCTGAAGAGCTCGGAAAAGAAGAGCGCAGCTGTGCGCAGCCTGGGTGACGTGCTCTGCTTCGAGATGGAGGCTGCCGGGATCATGGCCGAGTTCTCCTGCATCGTAATCCGCGGCATCTCCGATTACGCCGATTCCCACAAAAACGACGCCTGGCACTACTTCGCCGCCGCCGCCGCCGCCGCCTGCACCAAGGAGCTTCTCGCCTACGTGGATCCTGTGGAGGCCTCGTCAATGTCCGTCGTGTCAATACCTTCCGCCGACGCAGCATCGAGTCGGAGTAGAGAGTCCCCCAGCCATAGTTTCTATGGCACGGGCATCCAGCATTCCGGCTCCGGTACCTTTTCAGTCGGCAGGGACCTGCACATTAGGTGACACGCAAGAACTGGGGAATCCGGGTGGGAGCCGACTCAGAGACGCTCCATGGTATATATATACGGTATATATATAGAAAGGCTTCTGGTGGGGCTTGCAGGTTTGTCTTCCGGGACGAGGGAGACTGGTCGCTGAGCTTATTTCTCGCTCTACTTCTCGGTAACCTTTGCCTCTGCCATGAGCCTATCTTGACCCAACCTGATGAGCTTTGTTTTGAGCTTCGCATGTTCCTACGTGCTTACGGGAGTAATAGACCCGGCGTGACAAATAGTCGGATAGGACAACCATTTCGTTTTCTAGACACACTGCTAGCTCAACCGAGACGAGCTGGCTGTTCCGGTTTGCTTGAACACGTCAAGCTTCATGAGTGAGACCCCGTTCGGGCCTGGTAGAGCTGTCAGCTAGACCCGCATGACGTCAAATCGTCTTCATCGGTGTACAAGAACTGCGTTGGGCAAGCCATTCGGGTACTCTCCAGTATTTAATGATCATTCGTCATTCTTTGTGGCTAGCTTCCTACCTAGCTAACAAACATGTGGCTCCTCCACCCGAGCCGCACTTCCTCTCCCCCGTCTTCCCGACTCCCATGAAAACCTCGTACACGAGGGATGTGCATTAGGTATCGATCGTTCCAACGCCCCAATAAAAGAAAGCAAGCAAGGTTCAAGGTGATTCGTGCCTCGACACAACACCAGCTCGTCGAACCCGTCCGTCTTCGAACAAGCCGGGTACGGCTCTCGCAAGGACCACCAGCATGGCCATCGTGGGAAGAGCCATGGTGTTCTTGCAACAAAGCAAGCTGGACCGCGTAGAGCAGCGGTGCGAAGCGAGATATAAGGCTAATTCTCAGGCTCATAGTGTACTTTTCCCATCCGGTACCATGCAAGAAAGAAAATCAAAAAAGAAGAAAAAGAAGAAACCAGGCGGGCCAACAGTGAAGCCACAAGCTGGCTCGCGGGCCAAGACGTTCAACAGAGCAAGTCGTGCGCGCGACTGTTGCGTCTTTATGTACTCTGGCAGGTGTATGAGCAGCCCGTTCTATACGAGTGAAATGTTGGGCGCAATTAGGCCAATCAAAAGCCAAGCCGAGATTTGCGGTTTAGCTTTCCGGCACTCTTGTTCTCCTACCTAGGTCTTGGGCGCTGGAATAGGCGTCTGCTTCTTGACAGACTTAGGCTCTTCGGTCTTTTCCGACTTCCTGCGCTTGCGCTTTTCCTTGGGCGTCTCCTCAGCTGCAGGAGAGGACTGGAGATGGGTCTGAGGGACGACAGGGGGTCGAATAAGCGTTTCCTTGCGGGCAGACGCGGTCTGGGAGCTGCCGAGAATGACCAACTCATCACCCTTGGACTTCTTGGAGCTCTTCGACTTGGACTTCGGCTGAGGGGTCGAAACCTGAGGAGCGGGGCTGGAACTGGCAGGGATGCTGGAGAAAGAGTAGCTGGCGGTCGGGATAGTCGGCGGGGGAATAGCCGTAACCTTCTGGGCAGAAGCCTGAGCAGAGCTATCGGCGTCGCGCTTGAGCTTCTTAGCCTTCTTGTTGGCGGAGGCAGCCTCCTTCGCCGACTGAGCAGAAGCGGCTTCCTCGTCTGCGGGCACCTTGCGCTTCGATGCCTTCTTGGATTGGTCGGGAGTAGCGGCAGCAACCTTCTGTCCCTTCAGAAGCGCCGGCTTGGGGTTAGAACCCGCACTCGAGATCGACTCGATGCTATCGCGTCGCTTCTTGCTCTTTTTGTCCTCCTCAGAGGTCAGAGGCTGCGAGTTGGGAACTTCAATGTCAGTCGACCGGGAGTCCTGGACGGGGTCCTGGGCGGTCTTGGACTTCTTCTTGTCCTTCTTTGCGCTCTTGGGGGTGGGCTCGTCGATGTCCATGGCGTCACTCTGAGTGGACGCGCGCTTCGACTTCTTGGAGCTGGATGGCAAGGCCGGAGCTGACGCCATATCGACGTCCTCGTCGCTGTCAGGCGAAGCATCAAAGCCAATCGAGCCCAGTGGGGTATCGTCAGGGACACCAATAGGGTGGAAACGCGCTCTCAAACCCGGAGGCTGAGGACGTGCAGCATTCGGCTGGTTAGCTCTAGGGGCATGAGGCTCGCTACCGACCAATTGGGTTACACGCTTGACGTGCAAGACCTTGTCGACGGTCTGGGAGGCTGGATGTAGTTAGCATATTGCACTAAGGGCATCTGAGACGTCCCGCTTACCTTGCTCATAGCGAGTACCCTTCTTGTTGGGGATAAGGAGCTGCACGGCAGTGGATCCGACGTCAAAGCCAACGGTATAGTCCTCGGCGTTGTGCTTGAAAATGGCGTCGCCGTTCTGAGACTTGTCCATCGGGATTTGAAGCTTCTCGATTACGTTGATGGGAATAGATGCGGGGGCGGTGAAGTACCAAAGCTGCTTGCCGTCGAGCTTGGCCTTGGCGAAGAAGTCGCTCATGTCCTTTCCGTCCTCATCGCCTTGGGCCTTTCTCAGGACGAAATCCTTGCCAACGAAACCAGGAACGGCGAGGTCACTGCTGTTGCGTCTGGTGGTGACAGCAACGGCCTGGTCGTTGGACTCCTCATCGGAGCTATCCTCCTCGTCGCTGGATCCCTCATCATCATCCTCTTCTTCGTCACCGCTCTCTTCGTCGCTGGAGCTTGCCTCGCTGGAGCTGGTCGAGGCGGGCTTAACCACCTTGGTGCCGTTGACCGCAGGCTTAGCCGCGGATTTTGTGGGCTTTGCAACCTCGTCTTCCGACTCACTCTCGGATCCGCTCGAAGAGGTGGTGGATGCGCCATTGGCAGATGCAACCTTAGTAGAAGCCTTCGGTGCCGGCTTCTTGTCGGACTCGCTCTCGCTCTCGCTGCTGCTATCGCTGGAGTCGGACGCTTCTGCTTCCTCTTCGGAATCCGAGGACTCGTCGGATGAGCTTTCGGGCTTGACAGGAGCTTTCTTCGTGGTGGAAGCGGGCTTCGCGGATGAGGTCTTGCGTTCCACATCGCTATCAGCGACCTCGTCTTCCTTGGCGCGCTTAGCTTTCTTCAGTGGTGTACCAGCAGGTTTGCTCGACGAAGTCTGGCCATTGAGGGTTTTCACAAAGTTGGGAACTACTGGAGCATCACCATCGCTGTCGTCGTCGTCGCTGCTGCTGGTGTCTTCCTCTTCATCGGTATCGGCAGCGCGAGGGTCGAACTTCTTTTCGGTCTTGGCCTTGGCTTGAGCGCCCCGGGCAAATTTGCTTTTCGATTGACCGAGAGCCGGCTCCTGGGACTGTTTCTCCAACATAGCGCTCAGCGAGTGAACGCCATCTAGCTTGCGTGACGACATCGTGTCTGTGATGTATCGGGGGACAGGACGCGAGACGGACGTGGCTTGGACTGAGGGCGTCGAGATGGTGGAAATGGGCGCGGCAGGAAATTTTCGAGGGTCTCGCGGAGATCCAGCATAGCTTGCCAGGGTTGCACGGGCCACTGGTCGGGTCGCGGCGGCAGAAGCGACCGCGACGCGCATAGTGCCAGGCGTGGCGGGCGGCGCGGCGACGGGCGTACTGGGTCGGTTCAGTGAGGGCATGGTGGGGGCTCGGGCGCGCATCAAGGATTTTCCACCGTTGTTTTTCGGTGTCTGCATTTCGCTTCGGAAACTCGCAGAGCGACGTCGGCCGCCGTCGGATCTGCCAGGCATCTTGAAATCGAGGACGATCCCGTATGCCTTGAGATCTGGCTTGAGTTGCGGGGAAAATATTGAAGGAGGAAAAGAAAAGGCTGTGTGTGAGTTTGGCAGGCAAAAGTTGTGTTGCAGAGAAAAAGTCGCTGACCTTTTGCATTCGGTCGGCAAGGTCTGTGAAGTGTGTGAGTGAGAGAAATTAAGAGGAAGAGTTAGGAAGAGAGAGAGAGAGAGAGCGAGAAGGAGAAATAGATACTGTCAGAAGAAGGTGCCGGGTCGTGACTGCCTCTTTGAGTGCTGAGTACTTACCCACCGTACTAGCCTCTCAAAGCGGAAGGAGCAGGGCACCCAGTCTCCTGAGAGTGAAGTGAACGAGAGGTTCATTGCGCCTCACTTTCTCTGAGGCGAGCATCTTGGCTTCGACGTTACTGGTAAGGGCAGCTTCATTGTTGTCGTTCACCGACACTTTTTTGCTATAATTATCCCAAGCCATTTATTTCATTACTTGAAAGACGGTCTTGATTCATCATGACAACGCCAAAGCGACGCAAGGTTGAGACGTCTGAGGGCTCAAGACGTGAGTAGGTCCCTCAAGCTGCCCCGCTGAGTTCTCTTTTGCCCGGGTGCCTGCTAATGTCTTGCAAAGCAATGAGCGCTTTTGCTCTGAGGCAACAGCTACTTTCAGCCAGCCCGTCTTTGTCGCCGGCGCCTCAGCCTGAACCTCAACTGGCCCAAGAGCCCCAGGCATCAAACCCGACGTCCACGCCCAAGGGGCGATCCCCTGTGAAGACAAGAGCGTCAAAGAGGCTTGCAGACACCGACAAGGCGTCAGAACCTCTGCAAGAAGCAGCCATTTCAAGCTCCAGCCAGAGTAAAGCCTTGGGCAGCAGCCAAGCTGTGAAGCAGGCAGCAGACGTGACTGCCGCGCCAAAGTAAGACGATGCCCCTGACATCCTGGACGCTCTCTGACACTTGTTACAGCAGTCCAACGGCAGATGTCGACGATCTAAGATCAGGAAAACCTGGCCCTCAACAGTTCTCGACTTTCAGGCCGACAAAAAGCAACTCCCGCAAAGTCGCTGGCGGGATTCTGGAGCTCAGGCTTCATGACAGCGAGGTAAGTAACGCATAGATCATCAAGAAGTTCCACGCTGACGGATTTAAGCGCTTTTTGGTGCTCGGAAGTTACGGGGTCCGGGTAGCCGACGGCGAGGTCACCGTCGCCGGTGCGAGCATCCGGCCTAGCGATGGCATCAAATGGGTACATGCACCTCACTGCCATGCGATCCCTGTGCTGCGTTGCATGGAAGAGACAAGACTAGAGCTTCATCCGCATCCACAAGGAGCCAGTCTCCGAAAACTCGAGCGACTTTCGCCCCTCTTTCGAAGTTTGTGGTACGAGCCGGGGCCGAAGGCGAGCAAGCAATCCGCCAAGAGAGACACATACAAAATTGTGAGAGAATTCATCTGAGACGCAGAAAGCATGGCAAACTGACTGCCTGTAGATATGCACCACCGAAGATGCACCGAAGCGAGCCTTGATCCAAGACCTGCGCTCTCCTCCCGCCTGGAATAAGAAGCTGGCGGGCTTGGCGAAAGCAAGGCAACCAGATCAACCGCCGTTGAGTGTGATGCTTTGCGGCCCCAAATCATCTGGCAAGTCCACTTTCGGCCGGATACTGGGAAACCGCCTTCTTACTGGCGCCGGCCAGCAGACCAAAAATAGGAAAACGCCCCTGTCGGTAGTTGTGCTAGACCTTGATCCCGGACAACCGGAGTATGCCCCCGCGGGTACTATCGCATTGGTCCACGTAAGAGAACCAAACCTGGGCCCGTCTTTTACCCATACCGCAGCAGGAGAGCAGCACGTGTCTGTGGTCCGATGCCACTCGATTGCCTCAGTTTCTCCTGCCTCGGATCCGGAGCTGTACTTGGAATGCGCACTGGATCTTTACCACCACTACCAAAGCACGTGCAAGGGACTGCCCTTGATCATCAACACCCCAGGTTGGGTTCTGGGGACCGGGCTCGATCTTCTGACCGAGCTGGTGTCATCCATCAAGCCCAGCGAAGTCATATACATGTCGGAAGACGGACCTAAGGAGACTGTCGAGGGCCTGCAGGTGGCTTGTAAGGAGACTTTTACACTCCTGCCTTCCCAGCAGTCGGAGTTCACCTCGAGAACGGCGGCACACTTGCGCTCGATGCAGGCCCTCGCATATTTTCACGCTGTTCGGGACCCTTCAAACAAACTGACATGGGATCCGACCCCGTTGTCTTCGTCACCACCATTGACGGTTGGCTACAAGGGCAAGAACCGCGGTATTCTGGGTATTGTCAGTTACGAGTACCAGCCACCGGCAGAGTTGCTCGCGGAAACGATGAACGGCTCGATTCTGTGTCTGGTCGAAGCCGAGGATATCAAGGCGTTTGACCGCCTCGCCAAGGAGAGCGAGGGAGCCCTAACACGTGCACCAGGCCCTGACGCAATGGACGTTGACGACAGTGCGTCGAACCTGGATAGGATCATCGCGAAGACACCGGAGGGGATCCCTTACATCCCGAACTCAGACGCTCAAACCTTGGACCCTCGCTACTCGCAAACCCTCGGCATGGTGCTGCTTCGCGGCATCGACACCAAGAATGGCGTCCTACAAATCATCACCCCGATTCCTTTGGAACGCATTGTGGCTGCCAGAGCGGCAGGCCACCACCTAGTGCTGATCCATGGCAAGCTCGACTCACCCGGCTGGGCGTACACCGAAGACCTGTACTACCAGTCATTCAACGGCACCGAAGGCGACGCAAGGGATGACACGGTGGAGGTCATGGACGAGGATACCGAAAGCGATAGGTCAGATGAGGAGCCCGAGAATCTTGAGCTGGCCAACGACGTCAGCGACACGCCGTGGATCGAGGTGCTGCAAGGCCACGAGAAGCGGCCGGTGGGATCGAGGGTGTGGAGAGTACGGCGGGATTTAGGGCGGTCTGGGCCGGGAGCTGAATGAGACAGAGAGAGTGAAGACGGATGCCGAATGGGGAATGGGGTGTGCGGTGTCGGGGGATGACAGAAAGCCAAGGTGCATGGACACACGGAACATAATTAACACCACACCACCACCATCACCACCCAAGGCACCTATCAGAAGGGCGGATCTACCCCTCACGCATCACAGATCCCGCATCCCGCACCTGCGTCTAACATCTTGCATATCATTATATAGGTATCTACTTGTGCTACCTCAAAAGGAACTACGGACTACGTACCTCAGTACCTCGGCGAACAGAGCATATGCAACATTCCAAAACTCGCATGCTTTTTCCCACCATTGTTGCATTAGGTCTATCTACCATACCCTGACACGCAGCCAGTTTGACTTGAAAATGCATTACTTGCTCGGGCCCCTGCATCTGTTTCCCCTTTCTACCTCTCGCCCCCCCCACATTCTACCTTATGACGTCTGTGACCCCAGCATCTCGGACCCAATCCCGTCCAAGAAAAATGTCCAATGTCCTATTCACCCAATTGTGCCCCGCCTTTTAATTAGCCTCTCCTACTCTTTGTCATGCTTTCTCATTGCTTATTTCCCCGCTGACCTACGCTCCACGGCAGTTCACTGCTGGCCCACGCCAAATGCCCCGCTGGAGCAGTATTCCGAGGACTTGCCGGTGGTGGGATAAATCCGTCGGTAGCATGCTTAAAGCCAGGCAGGACATGCTTTTAAGACACTGAACCCTTAATCAACGCCTTGGAATATTACTTCACCCGTTCCTTCCTTTGACAGGCACCCCGAACATGACGGCTCTCCCCGACAGCGAAGTCGATGTTCTCATCATCGGCGCCGGCCCAGCTGGGCTGATGCTCGCGCTGTGGTTGTCTAGACTTGGCGTCAAGACGCGCATCGTGGACAAGAGGACCTCCAAGGTCTACTCGGGACAGGCAGACGGGTGAGAAACTATCGTCCTTCATCATGAATCTCGGATTCTCACATGGCATGCAGCTTTCAAGTGAGGTCTCTCGAGATCCTGGACAGCTTCGGCGTCGCAGAGCGCGTTTGGAAAGAATCAAACCGCATGCTGGGTCAGTTAAACCACGCTTGGCATCATCGAACGCAAATTGCATCCCCTCAACTCACACCACTGCAGAGGTTTCCTTTTGGAACCCGGATGAGAGCGGCAGAATCACGCGCAGCGCCCACGTCGCAAACACCATCCCCGGCCTCTCTCGCTTCACCGAGTCCGTGCTGCACCAGGGCCGCATCGAGCAGTTCTTCCTCGAAGCCATCCGCGCCTCCCACGCCTCGGCCGCGGACGCCCTGCATGTCGAGCGCATGGTGATCCCGACTTCTCTAGAGATCGACGAGAGCAAAGCCGAGGACCCTGACGCGCGACCCGTGACGGTGACGCTGAGGCATCTGACGGAGGAGGAAGCGACGCCGACGCAGATGCTGAGCAACCTCAACGACGGCATCTTCAGGAGCAACCTCGCAGACGATGACGTTGGCGAGATGCTGGAACGGTCTGAGGGGCGAAAGGCAAGAGATGAGATTGTGAGAGCAAAGTACGTCGTAGGGTGCGACGGGGCGCATTCTTGGACGAGGAAGACGCTCGGGGAGGAGTTTGCGATGAAGGGCGAGACGACGGATGCTATCTGGTGCGTACTGGTGTGAGATGAAATGTCGGCAAGGTCGAAGTTGACGGTCGCGATCTAGGGGCGTGATGGACATCGTTCCCATCACGGACTTTCGTGGGTGTAAAGTCCAGACGACGCAGAATGCATCCAGCTGACGACCCAACAGCCGATATCCGATTCCGGACCATGATTCACAGCACCTCGGGTGCACTCATGGTCATCCCGCGCGAGAACAGACTCGTCCGTCTCTATATCCAGCTCAAGGAAGTCTCGGCCGGCGGCGGCCGCGTCGACAGATCCCAAATCACCCCGGAATTCATTTTCAAGTCGGCGCAGAAGATCTTCAGCCCGTACAAGCTTGAGTATCACTACTGCGATTGGTGAGCTAGACTCTCGTCACCAGGCCACAGTGAGGGGTGGTCCGATTGCTGACATTAAGATAGGTGGACGGCGTACCAGATCGGTCAGCGGACGGGCGACCACTTTAGCAAACTCAACCGCGTTTTCCTCGCGGGAGGTAAGCAAGCCTCGTTTCCCCAACCCCATAGGTAGCAGCTCGCCCAACACCCCCTCCTTAGACGCCGTACACACGCACTCCCCCAAGGCGGGCCAGGGCATGAACGTCTCGATGCAGGACAGCTACAATCTCGGCTGGAAGATAGGGCTGGCGTGCAAGAACATCCTGCTCCGCCACGCCCTCGCGACGTACGAGCTCGAACGCAAAAAGATTGCCAAGGACCTCATCGCGTTCGACGGCAAGTTCTCCAAGCTGTTCACGGGCCGCCCGGCCAGGGACATCCAGAACGAGACGGGCATCTCCGACGACGAGCTGCAGAAGGCGTTCCACACGAGTCGCATGGTATGTGCTATCTCTCCCCCGAAGGGGGGAAGAAGGAATGAGTGAATGTGAGATGGCTGACACACGGGAGCAGTTCACGAGCGGCGTCGGCGTCGACTACCAGCCAACCGTCTTCGTCGCAAAAGAGCCCGAAGAAACCGACAAGGACCCCGGGCTGCGGAAGAGCGCCGCACAGAGCACGCCCTCGCTCGCCGCCAACTGCAAGCTCGGCCAGCGCTTCCCGTCGCACATGGTCATCAGTCAGTCCGACGCCCGGCTGTGGGAGCTGCACCACAAGCTCCCATCCGACGGGCGCTTCCGCCTCGTCGTCTTCGGCGGCGACATCACGCGGCCGTCCCAGCGCGACAGCGTCAACGCCCTCGGCGTGTGGCTGTCGTCGTATCTGCCGGGGCTGCCGACGATCGGCCTCTCGCCCGCCTCAGACCCGCACGGCGGCGGGTCGATGAGGTTCAGGACGGACGCGGACCCGTCCATCGTGGACGTCCTGCTCGTGCACACGGCGCCGCGGGACGAGGTCGACGTGCTGCGGGACCTGCACGAGGCGTACCACCCGTTCGACAGCAAGCTCGGCTGGGACTACGACAAGATCTTCGCGGACGGGGAGACCATGTACGAGGAGCCTCAGAGGGCGTATGAGAAGTACGGCATCGACCGCATCAAGGGCGCCGTCGTTGGGCTGCGTCCGGATGGGTATGTCGGGCTTGTCACCTCGGTGGATCATACCGGCCAGGAGCAGATCCAGAAGTGGTTCGACGGCATCTTCCAGGGCTGACGAAGATAGTCTCGCCCTTTATATAGAAATATTATCTCTGTGCTCGACTCTAAAATGTTTTTTCCTTTTTTGAGAGAATATCATTCGATCGAGGCAATCAGCCTTTTTCTTTTCTTTTCTTTTCTTGGCAGAAAATATGAGTTCGTTTGAGGCATACATGTGTCTTTTTAGGGCAGAGTGGAGGGATACAAGCGTAAGTAGGTAGGAAGAGCTAACGAGATACACAGTTGGAGATCGATTGGCCCGATCCAGCGTTACAGGTTCCAAGAGGGGAACAGGCTCTCCTCGCTCTGAAGTGTAACCCCCCCCCCCGGCAAACGTCGGCCGCCGAAGAGTTCTACCACGCAAGACACGGCAGGGCATATCGTTAGTCGCCGGAAGGGGGACGGAGAAGGTGGAATGATTATCCAGCGTGCGTGCTGCAGTCATCGGAAAGGGTTTGCGAAGCGTGTGCGCACACGGCCCGTTGGCTTTTTGCACCGGCAATTCTACCATCTTTCATCACGACCAGCTCGCGATCCGAAAACCATGGAAGCATATGATTTCAATTTGTACAAGACCCTGAGATGCCGCGATTTGCCCCCCAGCTTTTTTCTTCTTCTTCTTCTTCCATTTTCCACTACTCTTCCATCCTTCTCTAGCGTGATTTGGTGTAATGCCGCTGTCATCACTGATCACCGAATGCGGAAGGAAATGTATTACGTATATCATTGGTCAAAGCCACCCCCCCTCAGCCCCGTGATTAATCAATAGAAACAAACATCTCATGCTGCACACGAAACTCTCAGCTCCTCACCTCATTTATCCCTCATTATATCTACGTGGTCACCGTATATTCCGTCAGCATCATCGTCCAGCATCCCAACGCGCCTGGGTTGGAGTTCCGACCGTAGTCAAGTCGACACTCGATACACACAGCGAACAGACAAACTAAAGCATACGAGTTACAGCGCGAATGAACCAAAAACTCAGGGAAGAATGGAAAAACATGCTGAAAACAAGAAAACCCGTACCCTATCGCCAGATACCGGCCGACCCGAATCTATTTCCCTTTTTCTTTTGACACCCTTTTCCTCAGTCGCTTCAAACGCCTCGGCACGTATAATCGAAGAAACCGTTGACAAAGGCAAATTCATCGAAACTTCCCAAACAAAACGCCACATTTTCACCCCTTCTCATCATTACTCGCAGGGCTTCCTCGAAGAAGCGTCTGCGATCGTTCCGGATTACATGTATCACCCGGCCTTCTTGCAAGAAGCCTTGTTGATGTGGCTAACGTGAGGAGAATGCGGTGGCTTATGCCGCGGGATTTGGGATGACGTATCCCACACATCCCCGAATTCAGAAGCGGATGCTCCAGCCAATCGCTCCCCTGATTGGTGATAATGCGGCGATATCGCAACGAGTGTTGCGGCCGTCTGCTGAATGACTAACTGAGTCCAGGACGGCGGCGACACTACTTGTCAAATTGCGCGCCGATGCCTTTTAGATCCATGAGCTGGTTGCCAGCAGTTTGGCCGTCGGCGGGTCCTCTGCCTCCCCCTTTGGGAAAGAGCTGATCGATAGCAGTGACTGCGTCGGTCACACGCTGAGCTCGAGCATTATTGTGCTTAACAGTGCCGGAATGATCGCTGCTGACACCCTGGAGGTCGATGTCCGCAAGAAACAGGCCGAGGCGCGTGTGTCTCTCCGACGAAGTCTGCTCGGCCTTGTTGCGCACATGGGCATCACCACTAGCAATCGCCGTCGTCAGCCGGACCGAAAAGCGAAACGATCGAATCAATACAATAAAGGGAAGGGGACGGGCGGAAGAGAAGTTTTGAACAAGGGAGGGTCAGCTGTGAAATATTCTTGGGTGGACAAGGTCCCGCACTCGCGGTTCTTCAAGTCGTCACTCAGATAGCCATGCTGTCTGGGTAGTTATCCTGCCTGGAATGCCATCTCAAGACACCGGTGCTACCAAGACACGATCTTTGTCGTCGGCTTCATGGTCGGATCCTTGATCAGGCGAGTCATGGTGACGCATGGGCCGTGATGCGCACTCACCTGTAGGAGGAGCCCTGCTCAGCTGCGTTGGAGGCAGCATCGGCGGTACCGTTCTGTTGCGGAGAAGATACCATGTTGGCGTTTTGGAAATGGTAGAGGCCAAGCGAACGCAGCAACGATTTTGTTCAGACGTCTGTGCTGCTCGTTGCTCTGTTCGTGCAAGAGGTGGGTGGTGTATAGTGTTGGGAGGCTATGCGACGAAAGTTGAGGTTGTATGGGGGAGCAGGTTGGCAGGAAAGGTAGGCCAGGCGAGGAGCAAGGCGAAATGAGAAGTAGGAAGGGGACCAGCAAATAAAACAATACTCTTGGAGCATAACCAAGGGAACATGCGATCTGAGGGTATGGAAACGAGGCGAAAGCTCCTCGTTGAAAGAAGGGACGCGCTTCTTTTCTTTCTTTTTTTCCTTCAGACACCGAAGTTGACGAGCTAGATCGGCGAATGCGGATGTGATGGTTAGATGAGAAAGGGTGTCATGGTGGTGGGGGACGACCACATGAGGTGTCAGTGCCGTGTGGAGGGGCAGCGGCCCGGCAGGGGACAATGGACACGGATACTGGACAATACGCGTTCCGTTCAGTAGCAAGCACACCACCTTCCGGATACAGATAGGTACAAGGATCACGTAGAGGAAAGATGGTAGGTACGCACCCACACCAGCTTGTTCTCCATCAGTTCGTCGAGTACCTAGGTAGATACAGACAGCTTGGGATCCAGCAATCGCTTGACCGGTTTATTCCCCCATCCCATCATCCTCATCTTCAGCATGGTGGGCAGTGACCTCTCCAATCGATGCTTGACCTCTAGCTCTCCTCGGGTACCCTCCACGGGTGCACTTGCCTTGTAATTTTCATAGTTTTCCCAATCTTGGATGAGATCTTGCTTCTCCCGCCGTCAGGTGGAGCCTACCCATTCTTGGGTGGCCTCCTGGCCTCGGCTTGACCCCTGGCCTTTACTGACTCTCCCAGACCCTCTCTTTTGCTTTTTCGCCTACGTTTCCCCCCTACGTTTCCCCCCTTTATCTTATCACTGGACTACGCAGTCATCCTGACCTCGGATTGCCTCGGCCACAATGCTTACCAGTACGTCGGTACTACTGCCAACTGAATGCACCAGCCAGAGGCTACCGATTGACTGCCGAGAGAAAAGTGTAAATATTTGCTGTAATTCTTGCCACTCTCTTTGCATCGCTGCTCGAGCGCTGCAGGTGGCTTGAACGGTTCAATTGCGCAGCGATCCCCCCCTCAAGCTCTAATCGGCGATCCTCTGTAGCGTTCTCCAACGATTCAGTTGGTCTGCAGATCAAAGACCAGAATGCCCGGTGTGTTTCAACGTGAAGATTGAGAAAAAGGAAAAAAGAATTAGAATTTCATCAATCGGCGCTCGATTCTGAGCAAAATTTGTGTATGCACGCATGCACGCAGCACTCAAGATGGGCGAGTGGTTATTTCGCATCGCTGCCTAACTTGGGGTGCCGCGCGTACTCGCGTGGTCGGCTTTGAAAAATTTGCTGAAATCGTCGGCCTCACACTGTTGATTGTGGCCGGTACGAGGTCTCCTCCCCAGCTGTTCATGCCTCGCCATTCAGCGGAGGATTTCCGCTGCGACAGTGATCCGCATGGTTCGCCCCGCTATGTTGGCAGTTCGGTCGCCTTACCCATACTAACCGAGTGTGGACTAGGCAGTCGGCTTCTCCTGTCATCATACCGATGCCGAACTGAATGGAGAACCCGACCTTGACCAAGGACGAGTTCATCATAGAGTCCATCCAATGCGGCGACCAAGGAGCCATTGAAGTTGAGAGCACCAAGAATGAGTGCAGTTGAAATAGACTTAGGTCGATCACCAGACGAACGACAGGGACCGGGCCACTTCCTCCAAAGTCTGTGCAATGGACCATGTCGGATTGGGTAATAGCGGTCCCGCTATCACGGATCCGCCCAAGGATAACCCACCAAGATGGGATGCTTGAAATCTGGGTCGTGCAACGAGATCATCCCGAGCGGCGAGGACTGATTGTTTGCGATGAACAAGTTGCTTGTGCGACAGGCCAACGAGATAAAAATGAACCCCACACGAGCCCGGGGGAGGGGTCGGACCCAAGCGTCACGCCAATTCCTATACCCTGTCCAAGTCTTCCCCAAACTGCAGCCAACCACTCATGCAAAGATCCCTTCCCAACCCTGCAAGAGACTGCTGTCTGCAAATCATCAGCCCCAGCCATTACTCATCAACCCACCATCCATACCCATGTTTCCACGCACTGCCTCGTGGTTTTAATGATGAAAGCGGATGTTTTACATTGGCACCGAGTACAAACACACACACACACACACATACGCCAACCGCCCAAACGCCACTGCCCATTGTAAGTGCGCGCGCAGCCCATGACAACCTCTGGGGCAGTTGTGACGCGATGAGCCCATGCAAGAACAGTTTACCTGCAAACGCCCTCTTGGCAGTTGCTCATGGGTGTCGTGACGTATTCCCTGGGAAAACGCACACATAGAGTTTGATATACAAATAAAGGTTTGTCGAAGAAACTGGGGATCCGCGATGCTGCCTCTCGCATAACGTCAGCGTTAGACTCCGATTTTAGGGGACGGGTGTGTCCGTCAACTAGGTACCTACCTAGGTACTCGGGCAAAAGCTTCCAGAGCTGTTCTATTCCGCTCTGGGAAAGGCCTCGACCCCTGCCGCTGGATGTGGCTCACCACAGCAGTTCAAGCCACAGCCACAACAATTATGGGGCTTTAGTTATGCTTGTCATTTGATGGTCTCGCCAACTACCTACCTTGATTGACGAACTGCGATCCGGTACCGCGTAAGGTTAGAGGAACTATGTTGACGGATTGCCTAACAGCACCGACGGTCCCAGGGCCTCCGGAGCCGAGTTCGAATAGATCGATGTCGGCGATGGCGACGAGCGATGACGAGGACTGTTGCGTCGTGGTAGCTCTGTGGACAAGACGACGGGCTTGGTCCGAGAGGAATGTCCGGATGCGCGCATCCCTCTGGTCGCGGGCTTCTTGGGAGGTTCCTGTTCTTGCGGTCGAAGGGTCGCTGCGACGTCAAGCATCAGAGTAGCACGGCAAGTAGTTTTCCGGAGAGTGGAGGGCAAAAAAGTGGATGAGGTAGGTTCATAACATACGTGCTGACCGAGCCTTGTTGTGGATTGGTAGAAGACATGCTTGAGAGGTGACGGGAGAGGAGAGAACCGGCTGGAAAAAGGAAGGGTTTTGGGTGGGTGGTGATAGGTGATAGGGAAGGTAAGAAGAGTAGCAGGAGGAGGTGGGGGGGGGGGGCACCAAGAAGAAGGCGTGAGAAGGACGATCTTTTTACTTGTTCGAAGTGCCGGTTTTTAAAACGGTTTCTGCGATGTCCATGCATGCAACACACCTGTTTCTGTGAAGAAGAGAGGGAAACAAAATGCTCGTAGTCGACGGGCCACCTCAATTTATATAATTTGAATGCGAAGAAGAGTCGGAGGGATGATAAGTGGAGGCAGTTTTACCTTTGTAGAAGTCAGCGGGGAAGGAGGGGTGCGTTCTCTCAGCGGGGGCGTGTGCAAATCATTCTCCCTTGCAGTTGATTGAATATCGTCTAAAGTACATTCCCTCCAATGTAAATGAGGCTTGCAGTGGGAAAGACGGACGGCGGGGAGTGTCAGAGCCTGGTTGTTTTTCCTATACGTGTAGAAAGGCTAAGCCTAAGCAGAAGGGCGTGTATACATTGGCAGGAAGGAGGGTGGGTATGGCATGGCATGGCGGCAGGGCAGTGGGCAGAGGGGTGACATAAGCTGGGCCTCCGCTTCAAAAAGCGAGCAGATGCGAACCAAGCCCATGACCCATTCCGGTACGTATCGTTTACCTGGCTGGGTGAATGTTAACCCTTGCCCTATCACATCTGCCATGGCTTGGCACTGAGGTACGTAGTCCAGGCGGTCCCTCTTGAGGTCGCACATCGCACAGCCATGGCATGGCACAGACAGCGATAAGACCGGCGGACATCACTTTCATCGCCTGCCATTGGGTACCGAGTGTCTGGGTCGGGCCTAGCAGGATCTAGGCCCTTGTACATCGTACCTAGGTATAGTAGATTGCCCTGCGAGCTTACCAGCATACGCTTTGAAGCCAACAGATGCGAACCATGACCCACTCCGGTCCGTATTGTTTACCTCACACACCCACACCGGCCCAGTGTGTCCTTGCTTGCTTTCTCTTGCTCTTTTTCACTCCGGTCACGGTACAATAACACAATACTCACGGGTAGGAAGACCGCTATCATCAGCCAAGCCTTCGATAGGGTGTCCGTGGTATAGGTATGTACCTCTCCGCCGTTTCGTGGGGTGCTCTTCATTCCGATGATGCCACGCGCTGAGGCCTGCAAATCGGGAAATCTCCTCTTCAACAGAGCCAAACTCCAATGAGATGTTCCTGGAAGAGATGCATGGACAGGCTCTCTTTGAAACGGCGGGATCCACGCCATCGCATACAGCGGGGAGCAAAACTTACCCAGGGTGCCAGGCTGCCGATGTGAGAACTGACGGGGATACCTAGCACCTCTGGATTCGGTGGCACGGCGGTGCTCTTGAACGAAGCAGCCATTTTTCAGGCAATTGCAAACCACCACAGATTCCACCCATGATATACCTACCCTCGGGTGCGTATCTATAGAGCGCAGGGGATGAACATGCTGAAAGTGCTGAAAATTCTGCTTATTTCTTCTAAGTCTAGTTGGTAGGTGAGAGGTGGGCTAAATCCCAAGTTGCTGACGTAACTTCCTCGCTAACCATATACCCCTTCCAAGGTAAGTGCTTTTGGTCGCCCTTTCAATGCCAAGGACAAGCTTCTATCTTATCGACGGGCGGACTACCCGGACGGCAAGCCAACAGCTGTCATCGTGGCAGCCACGGACACTACAAACCCGGTACGCCATGTCCCGCTCGTCTCCCTTTAGGCATAAAGACGATCCGGGCTTTCTACCGGCTTTTCTGCAGCTGGTGCTTCCACATCCCTGGCGGCGGCTGCTTGTATAAGGAACTCTGGGTCATTCGGGCTTCTGGGTCTTTAGCAAGGCCCAAATTCACTTCAACCTCATTTTCTTGGCCACAAACTCACTGGCACCCCTTATTTTCCCCCTCCACCCCTCTTCCCTGTGATTCATTGGCCCTGCACCAAGGTAAGTATCAGGCGGCCCCTCTTAAGGTCGCACAGCCACGGATACCTAGGTAGATACTATGTACACAATGATATTGGGATTGACAGACGCCCCCCGATGCAGCCCGCTGGCCAGTCGATTTTTCGCAGGGCTGCCAAAACCGCGCTACAATGCACGCACACACCCCCTCCCCAACCCTCACCACCTTTTGGCTACCAGAGTCGGGAAAGGAAAGGGAAAACAAAGGTGGCTGTGGGATCACTAGGATCCCAAGTCGCACTCTGCAAAACGCGCACAGGGGCAAGACGGGTACAATGCCGCAGGGGTATGGTGGGGTGGTCGAGTCGAGGCGCTTGTCCCAGGTAGGTGACATGTCGTGTCACACCGGGCAGGGAAGAAGTCTGGAAAATGACAGTTGGACTGGACAACGGGGGAGCACGTTTTTTTTCTTCTTTTTTCTTGGAGGAGCTTTGGTTCATTATTTGCTCTGGGGGCCTCAGACGACGACGAGCTCTGACCGACACCGGACGACCTGCCATACAGTGGGGGATCAAAAGTATCCGACCGCACCGGTTTTAAAAAACTCAGGCTATAGGGGCTTACAGGGGACTTAAGTAGCTAAATGATCTTTACTTCTACTTAGCTCCTAATATCTTAGTATATATAAGTAAAAACGAAAATTAAAAGATATATAAGTATATTTTAATTACTTAAATTAATAAAGAATCTATAAAATAATAGTTATAATGCCTAGGGTTAAGAGATATATTGCTTTAAATACTATAGGTTTAGTGGACTTAAGGTGGTGAATTTCATACCTAAGGTCGGATACTTTTGATACCTCACTGTACGGTAACCAACCATTTCAACGACTACCTAGGTACCTAACATGTAAGCTTGTACTCTGGAAAAGACCCCCCACCACCACTACTACCACCACTCTCAGTACAACCTCGTCCCTGACCTCGTACGGCGCCGGAGGCTTTTTGTTGTGTATCACGACGGAATCCACATTCGGCAAATGGTTGCAAGGAATCTGGAACATCAACGAGAAGCGGGGAAATAAAACACCCAGCTCATGGTTTCAACGCCAACAAATCAGCCACGCGCCTTGCTTGTCTGCAGCATCATCTATTACGACGTGCATCACCCTTGGTCCATCTTCCCTTAAGGGCGCCTTTGCGTGGGCACTCTTCCAAGCCAAGGGATAGGTCCGTGCACTGGTCATGTCACTGTCACTTCGTCGAGGATTGTGCCGCTGTACAAGGTCTGATGTCGAGAGTTTGTGTGTTGTTGAAGTCGGGCAGACGATGACGACGGTGGCACCACGACCAAGTTGACTGCCGAGGCAAGACGTATAAACTGACAACAGAAATACAGCAAGTCGATCGCAGTTGAAAGCCGAGATGAGTCTCGTAGGCGTCGAACGTAAGTGGTTTGGTCTTCCATTCCCTCTTCTTATGTGTTCTAACCGGAGTGTTGCGTGAGCTTGTTGTCAGTCACCTCTTCTGTCTTACAATCTTTTGCAAAAAGAAGTGAGTCTACCAAGAGTGCCATGGCTAGCGCCAAAAATGTTCTCATGGCGATCTTGGCGGTGTCCAATCTAACACCAGGTAGTTCTGCGGTCGAGACAAGGTGTGATGGATACCTCGGCAGCACGAGGAGAGGACAGGTACTGTAAAAGAAATGACATGCTCTAAGAATGCTTGTATTTCTACAAGATAGGTAACCAGGGGTGGGTGGGTCACCTAGATCAGCTGGGCCGCTGCCAAGAAGCACATCACCGTACCCTCAATCCCAATTGCAATCGCCAGAGTTTAGGATGCTGAGATTCCCTCCCTGTGATCTGGTAGAGGCATGGAATGGAGATTTGGCGGGTTCGGCGTTCACTCGGGTCACCTGTCGCGAGAAGTCTGGCTGGGCTGAGGCAGCCGTCGTTCCTCTGGGCCAGACCTGATGCCAGACCCGACGGGACCTGGCCACCTGAATGCGCTGGACACGGCGGGCGTTTGAGGTGAGGCGAAAGGGGAGGTGGAGGGTGGTGAACTGAGACACTGCGAATGCAATGTTGATAAAAATGGATAGAGGTGACGCAAAGGAGGCCTGGCCGCTAGGGCGACACCCATGAGCCTCATGGTTCTGCTATCCGGAGCTGCTAGGTTTCCCGAGAAGCTACCGCTGCGAGCTAACAAGATGATGGATCAAATAACCAAAGGCGCTTCTAGATGTGTTTGCAATGTCAAGCTGAATCACAGACTGCTGGCCGCACCATGGTTTAATTCGCGTCAAGGTCCCAGTACGACCGGCTCGGCGAGCAGGGCCGGTTGTCACGACAGATGCTCGCGTCGCCATCTTCTATAAACGTGATGTTCGGACCGAGAAATGAGCAAGCAGCACGGATAATTCAAGAGGGCGCGCAGCAGTTGCAACTTACCGGAGGTTGAGCAACTTTTGGACAACTGTCGCGCGGCGGGGCCGCGGTGAGGGGGCGCCACCAACTGTCCCAATGGGATGGCAGAAAACGCGCAGGCAAGCAAGCTGGCACAGAGGCTCTTTCTGATCGGGGTGAAACCAGCAGCCAGGGCCACGAAGCTCAAAACCCCTCTCCACAGAGGCCATCCGGAACGACAATAACCAACGGACCTTCGAGACTTACCAAGAGCTTGACATGTGATTTGGTCCCGGAGCACTCGGTCTAGCCGCTCCTAGACAAGTGCCTCTCCTCGAATACTATGTTCGTTCGATTTGGTGATGGCTATTGTGCCAGTAGTTTCCACTAAAAATAAAACCAAGAGACTTACCTCACTGAGGACTGAAGTCGGTCGATCAAGCTTCTAGTTCAACCCACCCGCCCTAATTGTTCAGAGAAGTAGACATTGACGGTTCAGCACCCTGTATGATTTATGCTTTCAGTAAATCTTTCAACAGTTGAAAAGGGAAGAGGGGGGGGGGCTTAGGGTTCACAAGTTCATGATGTGGCTTGAGAGACACACTGTCCGAGATGGATGGGCTTTGTCAAGCCTCGGCCACGTCGCTTTTCACTCAGGTCCCAACCTTGCTATGACGGTTTCACGCACAGCTCCCTTATCTACCCAAGGCATACACGTGAGATCTTCTGTCAGCAGCTACGTCGGTTGGGCGTCACAGGTGGAGGAGCCTCGACACGATCCCCGCATGGACGATGTAACCGGTCCAATGGTGCGCCATTGAGAGATTGCTTTGCCATCACGGCAACACAACTTCCCGGCCGTCCCCGCGACATCCATGTCGGTAGACCGGGATCAAGGCGCTCAAATGCAATCTTTGCGGCTCTGCGGCGAACTTAACCGCCAACACTTGGTGTCATTGTTGTCCAGGCCTTGGGGCCTTGGCATCGCCCCGGGTGGGTTACCACCAGGTCTATCACCTTTGTATGCGACCCAACAGTTATTCCACCGGTCATGTGCCGCCTAGACTCCCCGTGGTCCAGGACCATTCCGGGCCACTGTAGCGGTCCCATCGTGACATGCGTTCGTCGACCTGGAAACTCCAGCTAGAGTCTCCGGACCTTCGAAGCGTACCCGCCGCGAATCAATGGGTCAGGTGCAAGCGCCGGATCCTTCATTGCAAATTTTTGGAGCTCTCATCCCGGGTGATCTCCTTTTTGGGAGAGGTTAGACTTTCTTTTCTTTTCTTTCCTTGCGCGCGCAATGGCGCGGGCGTATGAGTGGCGAATAGAGCCGAAGGCTGAGAAGAACGCAGACGCGCTACGGTATCCGGGAGATTACGTCGACTATTTTTCAATATCAACCAACACATCTATGGGCCGAATGGGGTTCTCTGATGACGTGGCTCAAGTTGTACGCGAATCAGACTAGTACCCGCCCATTGCTTACCGGACCTCGAGGTGGTGCTTGTCGTCCAGCTGCCCCTTTCCGAGGCGATTCTTGACTTATCCTGTCAGTTTGAAGGGCAGTGCTGCGTCTCGCTTCCCCTCCATCTCCCATGTGGATTATCCGGCTGTTTGTGGGACTTCAAGCAGAACAACCCGGTGTCGGACTAGCCATGATCATGGTGCGCCAGAAGGCATCCATTCAAGTGCCTAGCTGGCAGCCTAAATTTGTAGAAATATGCTGCAGGCCCTTCGTAGTCTCTCTCATCCTTTCACCAATTATGCGCCCTCCTGCTCATGTCTCGATGCGAGGCCGTCGACTTCCAATTCACTCGATTATGAGGCAGTGAGGGGTTGGTTGCTGGTAAAGTGCTAATGGAGGACGTCTGTTCTCTCTTTCCCTCCCTCTCACATGTAAGCATCAGCCAGGTAACCGAGAGTGGGGAGTGCGAGAATAAAAAAAGAAAATAGGAAGGAACAGGACTAGATGAGCTAGAGGACGTTGATCGCAGATGAGATGAAGCGCTTACCAAAAACAAAGGAGGAATTAATTTGGACTGACGGTTGGCAGCGGAAGCTAAAATAGGTAGTTCGGTGGAGATGCAACAGTTGGCCAGGGACCTCCCCGGAAAGGCCATCGCGAGGGACCCCAGCTGCCGTGCTAAAGTATCTTGACAGGTACCTACCTACCTAGGTAGGTGCCTCGGGTGGGGTACATCTAGCGCTCGCTAGGTAGGTACCTACAGTTCGAACCAAAAGCAGGTAGGTACCTAGGGCCTGAGCTAATACATGGAGCAATCGGAGTCTGGTCCGAGGGTACTTGCTAATGCAGACACAGTGAGCATCATCCGGTTTCGGAGAGCCCCTTGCAACGCCGCCACTAGCCGCCGTTGAGACTCCTTAGCAGTACTTTATTTTATTTGTCTGATCGACCTGTCGGCTTGAAGGTTCATTCATATTATGCCAAAACCACGGTTTCTACTGAATTACGGATATATCATCGGGCCGCACTACACTCACTCTACCATCAACCTATTCGAACTGCTTCCCTACTCCCCTCAGGTCTTGCTCCAAACTCGGTTTAGAGAATGCTATTGTGTGCGCCGTCTCTTCGCGTTCCGAAGCGTTCAAAAGGAGCTGTATTATCCCGTAAACCTCTCCATGAATCCGAGAGTGACGAGCGTCTGGTCCGTCAAAGGCGAGCACCGGGTCAGGTGCGCGGACCGCCGCCTCGGCCTGGGTGCTTTCTGTGGCGGGCGTACGACATGCGCGAGAGTCGGGGCATTTGTGTGGGTCTTTGGCCTGGCTTCTGTGCAAGATGAGTGAGCGATGGATCGTACAGCGATCAGTCGTGCAGAACCGCTTGTCGCCTCCTAGCTTTGACCCGATAACACTATCGAAGCAGGCTCTGCGATAATATGCAAAGAAACATGGGTTGTGGCTTCTGAGAGGGGGGTCACACCTTGTGCTGCCATCTTCCACGAACATTGAATGCATAGCAGAGGATTTGGGCATCGTTTCGACGGCTCAGATCAGGTGTAACGTATTGTCACCAAATAGAACCTCTTTCGAAGAGGTGATTCGTACAAATGTGGCGACTGGGGTACGAGCTTGATTTGGGAATACAACTAATGTCAAGATTCTGGCGAAAAAAAAGATGAAAAGGAGGACAGGAAGAGAGGATTTAAGACCGAGACACGGAGCTCATTGCGCCGAGTCTGGTCAGCGTGCGAGTGTGCCAGCGAGGCGCATTTGTGCTGTCATGGCCGTGGACACCAAACAAGCTGGGCAAATCTAGCAGAAACAGCTCGGAAAGTATCCTGGGTATATCGGTGGAGAAGCAGGGGCTTTGGAGGTGCTTAATCGGCATGGAAGGTCACATTGGAGATCGCATCGACCGGATCGAAGTCCGGCCATCCGGACGCTGAGCGTGTGGGGCGACAGGTGCCAAAAAGCAAGCACAAAAAGGCGGATTGTGCCGTTGAACCGGGCGGGAAAGAGATTTTCGGGCGTGGAATGATAGCTAGGTACTGCCTACAGACGGTGCCTCGCCCTGCATGGCGGATGAGAGCCGGTGCAGCCGCGGACAAGGGGAAGACTGCCCTGCCCCCCTTTCCCCGGGCAGGGCGGACGAGGGCAACACTGCATGCTGCGAGCCTGGGGGTGTTTACGAACTAGTTCTCTTCCACCAAATCTTGGTATGGCGGCTCACATGGTCGGATCCGAGACTGCTTGTCGCAAACCTGCGTGGTCTGCCAGGGGTGCCGGGTACGATCTCCCGATGGCCACCGTCTCATTTCTACGGCCATGACAGATGTTTTTAATAATCACTTTGGCGCATTGCTTTTTACAATCATAGAAATCTCCAACAGCGAAAACAGCGATCCTCGGTTCAGACATGTCTCTTTCCGTTCACAAGTTGCACATTTTGTGGAGCGGCATTAAAACCATGTTGCATCAAACAGGGGAAACTGATAGTCATCACAGCGGTAGAGGTGAGGGAGGGATCAGTTAAGTCCGGTCAACTCACTCGAACAGCTGAGCCCACTACAGGCAGGGAGAACAAGATTGAATTGAAACGGTAGAAGATGATGCTGGGATTGAGTTTATGACCTTTTTCTTATTCAATTTCTTTTTTCTTATCCATGCTTCGTAGTTATAAAAGACGTAAAAATTGCACGGCATCGAGCCATTACTTCGCGCATGCTCTGTGCTCAAGTTGGTTGGGCGGCTGCCCCGCGGCCGTAATAGGCAGGTGGGGGTGGGTCTCTATCGCAGACAACGGCAAGAAGCGAGAGACGGATACGGTGAGTGGGTGGATTTCTCGCTGGGTTTCTACGATGCATCGCATCGTTCACGACTATCGTTCTGTTTTAGACGTCACAAAATAGCAGCACGAGATGGCGATCGGGGCCGAGAGTCAGTGTTGGAGGTGTTGGAGTTATTGCAGCGTTGTGATTTGCTGGTACGCAGCAGGGATGCGAAGATCCTCCAGTAGGTAGAGAGGTAAGGCCTTGGCAGATCTAGCACAGAGGTGCGGGATCCAGCAATCACCATGGACCTCGGTTTCACCTCGTAGCACCACCGCTCAGGGCTGTAGTGAAGACCATCGCTATCTTACCACTGCAAAGACGGCGAGCTGATGCTTCTGACACATTATGCCGAATGGGAAGTCAGGGCACCTTGTGAAGGGCTCTTTTCTTCTGGACTCTTGCTAATGGTGTAGCGAATTTGTCCACCCAACGGGGGTAATAGCTCCTTATCGATATGTGGAGAGCGAGCAAGGTGATGGAAGAGCGGCAAGGGGTGGAGGGCCCGTAGACAGTTTGACAGGCTGACGAACTTGGCACCCAACACCAACTTCTGGTACCGGAAGTGCGGAGGCTGGAACCCGAGAAACAGTTCGTCCATCTCCCGATATCTGTCACAACGTTCGAAGGACCCTTAGAGTGAAGGCTGCGGGGATTTGTCGACCCCAATAAACAACAGCCCAAGGGCGGCGCCCAGTGTGGTGTGCAATGCGCAGTGTGTGTCATCCCATTCTGTCGGTTGATCTGAGGGATTAATGATGGTTTTTTGACTCTCAATACAGGTGAGTTCAAGCAGAGGGAAACGGTACGTACCTACCCGTCGGATGTTGGCCCCTCTAAATTCAACCAATCACGTTACACCGTTGAGGCTCCGGGGCTATCGAGACCCTCGAGATGGGTTTCTTTGCTTGAAAAGATTATCCCTATCCAATGAACGGTGCAATGAGCCCGATTCCTTTCGGATCCGACGCATTCTCGTCGCATGCCGTCGGTAGCCCGCATCGGCTGCAGCGTATCAGTCACCTGCGTATACCTACATATACATGTAGCGTGCTCGAGTCGGAGATGCCCTTGAGCGCCGTCGGGGCAACCCACGGAGATATGCGGCACCACAATAGAAAGTCTTTTGGTTTCTGACCTTGGCGAATCCCACCGGCTGGCTCACTGGTTGAGCCAACGGCTAATCTCGTAGCCACAAATCGAGCGTGAGACACTGATGTTTGAGAATTGCCATGTAGGTATGTCTGGCCGGAGCTCACACTGTCCGCCCTGCCCTTGTCCATCCTGCTCTCGTGCTCCCGGCTAGCGCTCGTCTAATTTAAACTTAATTTGTTTGATCTTGTCTTGCGGCGGCATGCTGTCAGGCCTGACATTAGGCGCTGGTTCCTGTCGATCTTGGGAGTGGTGCAGGGCAGGCTTCAAAGCAGCAATTGCTGAGCCGACGTGGGCAGGAGCCCATTCACGCTTATTGGATATCCTTTCATTGACACCACTGGCAATACGATAGGTCCTTACGGATTTGGGACGTAAGATAGCCGTAGAACAGTCCAATATATCGGCTAAGGGCATGGAAGTGTTGTCAAACTTGCAGGTTCCTGTAGAAAATCGAAACTGAAAAGTGATAAAGATGAATACTCCAGTTGATCTGATCTGGATTCTTGGGAAACGAAAAACATTTCTGTTGGTTGACGGAACGATTAGGCAATCCTACCGCGCTGACTTTCGACCTTTCAAAAACAAAGTGCCACTCCGCGCAAGGCGTATTGACGTAAGTACGAGAAGATTCTCTGATTAAATGCTACTGTACAGCAAACCCCACTACCATCTCGGGATTCCAACCGATCTGGCGTCGTTGAAGAGCAAGTCAATACAGATAACGGGGTGACTTGAAACACGCCGGTCGCTATAATATGTGCATCTTTGCATATGAGACCTCACGGCATGAAGATTCATTTGCTGTAGCACCTCCCCGGCTCGGAAGTGCAAGCTTTGAGAAAGAATTAATCAACACGTATGGACTAACTTCACTGGAAACCGGTCAATACGGTTGTAACCAGTGCGCAAATCACGGCACATGCAACAACCCGTAGTAAAATGCCAACCCCTTTATGCGCATTGTGGTTGCTTAGCGGTCCGCAATTGCATCGTGTAGGAAAAGACGGCACATGGATCCCGACCGGTCATAAAAGATACAAGCAATACAATCTGACCAGTTATTTCATCTCCATGTTCGTAGGAATACAATTCATAATCATCGTCGATGGACATCCCGTCTCCATCAGCTCCTTCCCAGGTACTGTGTTCCTTCCCTTATCCAAGGTCGGAGTTATGCGACTCCTAGGAGGAGGTGCTCGAGAGCCTTGCAGCTTCCTCGCAACAAGATAGCCATCGTTGACTTGTATTGCTTACCTAAGATAGGCAGGTAGGTGCATTCTGAAGCCGGAAGCGCCTGCTCCTTTGTAGCATCGCATCTTTTCGGTAAGGGAAACTGCCTCCAGTCCAGTCCACAAAGCTTCTAAACCATCTCAGCCACCCAGGTATCCATGTCCATTTCGCCGTACATTATTCTGTTGATAAAAGCCCTCAACCGTGCTCCGAATGGAAAGGTGGGCGCAGTGATGCGACTATCGCCGTCTCCACGAAGATGCGACCCCGGACAAGTGACACAGGGAGCTCCAGCGGGGTACAATGTCGTCGGCCATCATTTCATCTTTGGGTGCAGCTTGTCATCCGCTTTCCGAGAAGCATCACTCGCACGCGCTTGGTGTCCCTTGACTCTATCGTTCTCCTCCTTATCGGTGTGTAGACGCTCGTAGAGGTCGCCATGCTCCGCCAGGTAATTGGCAACACAGAACTGTGTCTCGGCGGAATCAGACTGCTGATACGAGCCCAGCCTGGCAACAAATCAGTATTTGAGCCTTTATTGCGTCCGCTAGGAATGAAATCACTGACTTTTTCATAGAGTTTCCGTTTACTACAACCGATGCTTGAGAAGTCGGCATGTCGTAGAGCAAAGAGACGGCTGTTTCACAATTGTTGGTGGTCAGATTGGAACACGAGAATGTATATACTGCCCAGAAAGATAGTTCGGCTCCGATGATCGACTCGAGAAAGGAACAAAAAAAGTGCTCCGTGCCGAAAGTCATGACTACTTATGGGCGTCGAGGGCTCGCGAGGTCATGCCCGCCGCATACCTTGTTCCAGCGCAATCTTGGCCGACACCCACAACGAGGGGCCTTCAGTCACACAAATTTCCATGATGAAAACCGTGAGAAAATGCAGCCTGGCGCATTATCGTTACGGTTTAGAAGATAAAGATGCCGGGAGACTCGAAGCCGGCACAGTTCCTATTGGTTGTCCGGGCGAGGCGACGAGCCTCCCGCCCAAGACCATGTATAGGGAAGCGCGTACACGATCCCCGGTGCCTCTCGCTGTGAGAGGTAAGACTAAGCTTTTGTCTTACCGAAAACGACCGGTAAGGCTCATATGAGGGTGGTTTGGCGGGACCGCCTCTCACGCCAGGTTGCCGACCATTTGGTGCTCATCTGACGAGGCCAATATGCTCTACCTGGGGGTGCCACGCAAGGACCCATTCCCTGCGAGTGTTCCAGCTCCTTGGCTTTGAACAGAGTAGGGGCACTCCTTGTCATCAATGGCGCCCGCAGTCTCTGTCAAGCTTCCAGGGCGGTCGGGAAACGCTTCCGACACCCAGCATATTGGACACTTGATGGCCAGCCAGGGCAACACCCTGCAAGAGCAAGAACAGAAAATCATAGACTGCAGCTCAAGCTGCTCGCTCTGCATCCGCCCTTGTCTTCCATCGGCAAGGAATCTATGCTAGTGGAACGGCCCATGCCGAGAGGGCACGCTCTGCCTCTCCGAGCTACATGTTCGCTATCGCTGCGCCGCACCTATCATTCTTGTGTTGCGTGTGTGGGAGAACAGCATAATCAGTTGGATGCACGGAGATGCGACTTGGGGGGGATGGCATGCATATAAATGGCCAAGGGCCTACCGGCTCCGAGCGGATCTGCTTCCCATTGGCGTCAGCAATCTGAGGTCAAGGATGGCCCCTTCGTCCACCGCTCTTTGTTGTAGTAAGAGTCTCTTCGGAGACCCGGGGCATGAGGGCTTGGCTCTCTGTTTTCATTGACGGTATGGTGGTACCGCCGTGACATCAAGGTCGTGCTGGCCAACACCTTCGAGCCAGCCTCGCAGTCATACAACAGTAACAAGCCCGAATCAACACCAAAACAGACGAAACACCTACCAGAAAATAGCAAGATTTTGATGGAAACAATATTCTTATCGAAGACAGATCATAAGAGTTCAGCGACGAACGCTGGTACTGAAGCACAATATTAAGCGACGCGTCATTGTCACCACTGTGCGTCGGGAGGCCATGGCATGGCGAGCACCGCATAGAAGCCCGTACCACACCCGCGGCGACACGTCGATCAAGAAGGGGAAGTAAACTGATGGCAGGATTACGGCCGAGGAAGATATTTCCAGGGACCGAGAAGTCCATACTGATTGCATCACGCTCTTGTTTGCTCCATGGGGACGGTGTGTGGCACAAGGACAATGTACTACCAACGGATCCCTCGGCCAGTGTCCTCATGTACAACCCAAGGATTGTAATTGGCGCCTCCGCGCAAAGCGCGCCTCGAATGTTCTGAGTTGTGCGACCGGCCTAGGCGTTAGCCCTCTGTGAGCCGACCCCGGGAAATTGGAGGCCTGCGAAAGCCGTTGGTGGCCGACGCTGTCTGGGACCCGGAGTTCACTAGCGACTTTCGGCTTCGTCTGTTCCCACGCCGTTCTTGGGTTCACCCACGCCACGACAGCTGCATTGGAGGGGTCTCACCCTGTCACAACTCGTTGACATCGGATGGCAGGTACCTACCACACGCCTAGGCCTACGATAAGGTCGTCCGCAGACACCCCCTGGCGCAGTTTGCCATGTCACCACGCCCCGGTGAGAGGGCGCGTATCGGTGTGGCAATACCTACCTATTCGCCGGCGTGGGACAGCCTGGCGTGCAACAAGATTGCGCCGCCCACGGGTTCTGTGCCCGACCGCGTTCTTTCGTAGGCGTAGTTGGCACTTACGCACGTATGAGGCCATTGAAAGGCCCGAATCGCATATAAGCTGGCGGGATCATATCGCGATGTCAGATTTCACATTAAGACATATGCCCCTTGGCGTTTTTCTTCGCGTCAATCCCCCAGCAAACAATTGCTCCTATGCCTGAACTTGCGTTCAGGCAAATAGTGCCGAGCTTTCGCTCGGCATCGTCATGATGAGCCTCACGATGGCACCCCGCAGGCCATTAAGCGAAAAGAAGGACGGTGTTTGCGATACCCATCGTCGCTTATGCCAAGGAGTCGACTGGAATATGCATAGGAAGTCAAGGATGGTTTACCCCTCGGCACCGCATCGAATAAGAAACCCATGTCACCGGTGTGTTGACCATGTTTTCTCGGTCAACGCTGCCCTGTCCTGATCTGGGATCCTGCAGATACCTAGGACAGAGACGCAAGAGCCGAGTGCGCCTGCTAGACGAAGATAACCGTCCGGTGTCTGGGTTGAAGCACATCCTGGCGCTTTACCCTTGGCGATAGCAAATTTCCGGAACATAGTTTCCTTGGGCTCCTGCGATTGCCGTCGGAATGGAGTAAGGGCAGATCTGGCACCGAGCAGAACCCACGTACTCAGACGATCCTATGCTGCAGTCCCGCCGTACAGCCCTTCTCGCTCGTTTCGGAAAGCGACGGGGTCATGTTCTTGACTCCCAGCTTTCTTATGGACGCCGCGTTGATGAAATTTCACCATGAAGCTCCACATGTGTTCGGTCTGGCCAGTGAGTGGGATTCAGCTCTTCCTGGATGCCCGCCGCTCAGCAGTGACGTAACTCAGGGTGAACTAGGATGAGGAACCGACCTACCGGAGGGCCCTACCACTCGTCGGTCGCGGCAGCTAGTCCGAGAAAATACGTTTTATCGTCTTATTTGCTCGACAATTATCAGTGTTGATCAAAGTTTCTCGGTGAAGGAGGCACTGGTGTCTTCCAGATTACGCATCTGCTTGCGAGCATCCACACAGGCGCCGGGTCTCGGACGCCATTGCCCCCACATACAACCATCAGAGAAGGATGGCACCGGCTGCGAAAACGTGGCGTCTTTACTGCTTTTGCTTTTGCTCTGAGACGGCTGCGCCCCGGCGGCGGAACCAATGGGCCGGTCTCAAAAGACCCTCTCACTTGTGGCGCTGCCGGCCAAACCCCCATGCCTACAACCTCGTGGCTTCGAGGCGCCCAAAGCCCTCTGAACCTCGGTAGGCCGGCCCGGGGGTCGAAGCGGGTTCTCATCCGTCCAACGGTACCGTGCTAGACGGCGGGTGTGGCGCGTTTCCGCTCGCATCGTCTGTGAGGTGACACAGACGCGGCGGCGGGGTCAGCCCGTGGCCGGTCGGCCGGCCGGCCCTCCCTGGTCCTGCTGCTGAAGAAAGCCCGACTAACAAGACCGAGGGTGTCCATGTCGGGTTGAAACAATTGGGAGCTACCAGACCAGCTATTCTCTTCGCTCAAGAGACGCAGGCAAATCATCCCAATGCGATGTTCCGTCGACAACGCTGGCACTCGCCAGGTAAGCTGCCTGTAGTGATTGAATCATATCGACCAGCTGGTCCAGTGAACAGCAGCTGGGCTCCAGAACGGGAGATGCATTACGGGGGTTCTTCCCTGAGGGCGATGATGCACCATCCCTTGTAGTCTCACCCACACATTCCGACCGTGCCGCCCGCCCTACCAGGCGTGCAGGGGGTAGCCCACTAGTACTTCCGCCCCTCTCCCCCCCCTGTAATCCCTCCACTATCTTCTTTATTATGTACCGGGTACAGCCGTAAGAAAACTGTGTGGGGGGATGGGGGATTGGTTCCTAGGACAGGGAGCCCAAGAACTGGGCCGCTTCAGGTCTTGGGCGGGCTCGTTGCTGGTGGTCCCCAGTCACACCCCGCGATCCCACCTGAGGGACCTAGGTGGACGAAGCGTGCTTGACATCTAGGCGAATACCCCACCAATGGAGCGTTGAAGACCCAACTCACCCTGAGGCATGGCCGTGTGCGACTGGAGCAGAACCGAGACGCGCGTATTCTTCGTATGCCACCAACGCTATGTGCGTCACCATCTGTCAACATGGCAAGAAATCTAGATAATAGTCACGTTGAGCGATGACGAAGCAGAGAAGTGGAGGACATGGCCAAGAGCTATCGAGCGGGTGTCCGGCGTTGCATCACGAGTTGCACGAAAAGTACGGACAGTGACGAGGACCAATATAGTATATTTGCGCTGAGTACCATCGACTGAAAGCAATGATAAAGATTGCATATGGTTCTTTCATCACCGACAGATCCAAGAATAGAAATCCTCCCCCCCTCCCCCGATATTCGTGAACAAGTTGCGCCAAGAGGGGGCCCGCAAAGGAAAAGTTTTGATACAGCGTCGTCGAAAAAGAGGAGTTGGGAGTAATTATATATTGTACACAGCTGCGGATGCAGGAAAGGGGCACCATTGTGAAGTCAATGCCCGTTCGTGGTCGTCTGCGGTAGATTGACGAAGTATTGGCCAAGCATGCCTTCGAGTGACTGAGGCCGTGGTTCGCCCGAATGAACTCGATGGGCGAGGTCGTAGACCTTGTCGCTCATGAACCTGTCAAGGCGGGTGTCTCTCGAGGGTTTCTCGTTGGTTGCAGGCCGACTGGCAGACCAGCTGCCCCTTGTTCGACATCAGCTACTACCCAGAAGTGGCTGTACAGGCGTCCGTGGTATAGGGGCGATATAGTGAAAAGACTTACTGGCTACCGGTGTTGTTATCCACGGAGGAGGTGTGGCTGAAAGGCATGACGAAGGATAAAGGGTATCGTAGGTAAAGTCAAGAAAGAAAAGCTTTTGTTCGAAGAATGCCGGAGGGCGGTGAGGAAGCTGCGTGTCAAAGAAACGAGTAAATGCTACAGGGTGAAAGATTTGGCTACGATGAACGACTGCTGGGATGGTGAGATGGAAAGAAAGAAAACATATGAGCATATGGTTCATAAGTTGGCAGCTTCTTGGGGCCCTATTTAGTAGGAGAGGTTCACGGGGAAGACAACAGGAACACACCAGATGCGAACCAGATGCCGGACGCCTACTTTGGTCACCGTAGACCCCACGAAGCGCGACTTGGTGGTGAGTAAATGAGTGGTGAGTGAAACGACCTTGACGTGCCAAGGCACACGGCAACGAGTACCGATGCCACCACGTCGATGTCTGCCAGATCATCTCGGATAGATGGTACAATGGGAAATCAAAGGTACGAGCAACCGCCAAGAAGACTTGTAGGTAAGAGATTAAACCCCCATAGCATTGCGCCGTCTCTGGCGTTGGCCTCGCTTCCTGCTCCGTGACGGATACGATTCGGCCATCATCGCACCCTTCTATGGCAACCAAGCTCTTGGCGGTCAAAATCTGTCCGACAGAATAGGAATAGGGCCAGACACGGGGGGATACAAGGGAAAAGCGTGGCAAAAATACCAGCAGCAAAACGTCTGTGACGTGCAGTCAGACACCAAAAGCGGTTATCAGTATTGGTTCAGTGTACAGGGGTGGTGGTGCATTAGGACAAGAAAAGCCAGGCTGAAGAAGGATGGGAGGGACGGTTTGGAGCTAAAAAAGACCCAGGAACAAGATTGCACAGAAAATTCTTTCGCCACCAGTGTAAGCCTTATGGCTGCGGGCAAGCTAACGCATCGTGGCTCGAGACGGTGAGGGCGACGACTAGCGCGAAGCCAAAAGAGGGAGGGGACAGCGGGAGAAACACTTCGTCAGCAGGCTGTCCTCTCTTGGAAAGCAGACGCGTTCATGCAGCTAGAGAGGGTGGACAGGGAGGGTATGGTGATGACAGGAAACGGAACTCGACGCTGAGTCGAGGTATTCGACGACTTGGAAAAGAGTGAAACCGTCGTAAAAAGAGAAGAAGGAAGGAAAAGGGCACAGTCTCGATCAAAGGCCTGATTTGCGGTGCAAGACGCGTACCGCGGTGCCGCAGCTCGAGAGACATGCGTTTGTTCATAGGCCAATGTCTACCATGGGAGGATCATGACGTTGTGCCCAACCGGTTGGCTCCAGCATTATCTCGAGGTACATGAGGGCCTCGAAAACAGCAAAGGGGTACTAAAGGCAGATGAGGGCGAGTCGCCACTGACGGAAGAAACTAGCGATGGTGGCTGGACGGGTCTGAGTACTTGTCATCGGGAGTTAGATACGAGGGGTGAACAACTCACGATAAGAAGAGGGTATATGAAACGGTAGCGGGCTGTTGGAGGCTAGAGGGATTTGGAGGGGCGTTAGTGCCGTCCGCTCTGGTCGTTATGACTTGCTGAGTAGGTAGGTAGGGTGGGGGTACCTGAGTGTGGTGAAGAAATGGCGTAAGATGTGCGAAGGAAATGCTGCAGGGGAGGTGCAGGAAGAGGGCGCCCATCGTCGTCAATTGTGTCGGGCCCAGAGATGAAAAGAAAAGAAATCAAGAGCTGAAGTGACTGGGTAAGAAAGTTGTTGGAGATGGCGGTGAGCAGGTGATGGGCAGGTGACTGAGATACTTACTGGTAGTACGGATAGGTAGGTAGATACCTACCTGCCTAGGCAGGTAGGCAACGAAGAGGGGGCCTGGGGGGTAGGCGAATGGCTCTTTCTGGTCATCTCCTGTCCCTCGCCCGAGGAAGGAGTGGAAAAAAAGAAAAAGAAAGTAGTAGTATGGCTATACAGATATGTACGTACCTACCTTGAAGAGATGAGCAAGGTAAGATCGTCCACAGGGTACCGTACCTAGGCCTACCTACCTAGGTAGGCTGGGGCACCTTTCTTTGCTTCTTTCTCAAAGAACCCGGCCCCTGTCAGAACCATACCAGGCTCATAATAGCTAACCAACAGACACGGGGCCTGGTTCCTGGCTCTCCGAGCCGATCATCAGAGAAGCGTACCATACCTACACTACATTACGCTTGCGTATCCCTGCCATGCGTCTCATCATCTGACGTGCCGTGATCCGCCAAAGACCATGCATGCACTAGGACCATCAGACTTAGCAGCGGCAGAAGCAGCAAAGGACTATGGCCTGTTGTCCCTGCACATCCTCACACCCAGACGGCGGCCATATCTGACTTGGGTGTTGCAGCGTTTCTTTTGCTAGAAACATGCAATGAACGGCTGCGTCCCTCCCGAATACTGCCATGGAGTCGTTTCAAGACTCTAGCTTCTTTTCTTTTCAAGATGCACGTCCGACGTGAAGATTGACACGAGGTGACAGCATGCCACTGGTCGCCAGCCAATAGATCCCCAACATAGGTACACTAGAGCTTCTCGCCGCAGACAAACCACCCTTGACAACCGCGAGCTTCAGGTCAATCTTTCACATCAAAAACGGTTTACATGACACCTGGTAGCTCCGGCAGCTTCACTGTTGCATGGTCATCTCCTCTCCCCTCATACGTGCGCGGCATCTTGCTCGTCATCGCACAAGTATTGAACAGCCAAAGTCGCCCACTGTGATGGCTGACTAGCCCAGGTTCCATCCACGAGCGGCTAAAGTATGCATGAGTCTTGGATGGCCTTGGACATCTTTTGGCTCGACTGCCAAACCGAGACGGTCTTGATGAGACCTACTTTGATTTGGAAACAACACACTGCTTTGCGCAATTCAGTCACCCAACGTGCTACCAAATACGCATCACATATCTCATTTGATAGCAAGCCTGCATATGTGGTACTGGGACGTAGGTCATGCAACATGCGGCCGCTCCAACCTGATGAGGTCCCTCATGGCGGTGAAGAGACACAGCCTTTTGTCCCAGGTCCTGCTGCAGACCGACTTCTGCCCTAGGTTTATTGTGGGCTGCATTACATGCACTCGCCTACCAACCGCCGGTCTCCGTTTCCTTCTTCACTCACCCTTCGTCCCATGACAGTAGAACAGACGCTAGCGACTGCAAACCATGTGCGGGCATGCTAATCGTTTCCTTGCCCCATGACCACGTTCAGAATACCATGCTGACGAAAAAGAGAACGAAATGGCAACGCCAGGTTGACCCTGAATACCAAGAGCACCTCGTACATGCAGACACCCATCATCCCAAGCCTCCCCATGGCTTCTGCCCACGGAAGGTTAGGTGCAGGATCGGTTGAGAAAACATTCCATGAACACGGGACGGCTGTCTTCCGATGCCACAGCCATCGATGAACCGGCCTTTGAAAGGGCAAATGCATTTAGTGACATTTCAGTTCAAAGCTATATGCACTCTTCCCCAAAATGATACTCGACTTGTCTTCGATGACGAATACCTGATGTGTTATTAGGGGGGGGGGGGGGCGGGCCCCATGGTGTTCACTCCAAATCCCAGATCGAGTTTGGCGCATCCGGTATATGCTCTTCTTTCCTTCAACGACAAGGCAGTCCTTCAGCTAATCTTCTGACCGCCTTTATATACTGTTGATAAATGATGGCAGGCTACAAGTCCCCGCTGCATTGATGCCCTGCCCGGCAAGATCGACGCTGCAGCCCTGACAGATTCTGCACAGAGAGCCCAACTGGGAAACCCCAATGAGGAACACAGCTGGCTGACTCATCAGAGAGCCTCATCACCAAAGATTTTCAGGGTCATGGCAGTCTGCTGTCTCGCAGGCCTTGTTTGTGGCACACTCTTCTTTGGTCGTTGTCGAGTATGCTTCGAACAAATCAGTCCCCGAGCTCACGGTTGCTTTATGGCATATTATCTTCGCACAGAGCCTTTCATATGGACAAAGGCCATGCTTCCATTGAGATGCAGACATACTGTTCACGAGTTCCCATGAACAATGCGCTGTCACTCTATTGTTCGAACTTTTGGTACCCTCGTGGGTTATCCTTATTAACGCGACAACTTCATGTCTCTCTCCCCCTTCTTTACGATGCATCCAACACACCAGACGCACAACAACAACAACAACAACAACCCAAAATACACATAAACGGTAACGTACCAGCCCTAGTCAGCCCCTTCACTAACAACCGCAAGAGAAACGTCGCAATGCCTCCACATGAAGCCTACCACGCAAGTCTTTCTCCGCGGTACCCCGAAAGCGAAGTTTCGTTATCCAGTTGCCCGGTTACCGTGCCGCTCTCAGTCGCATTAGGCGTAGCCGTCGTTCTCCTCGTTTCCGTCCTCTATATGGCCGTGCTCTACCGCAGGAACCTTGCCACGGCCCGTTCGGAAAACAATGAGATCCTTCACTCGCTCGTCGTGACGAAGCAGGAGCTTGCGAAGGCATTCGTTCTGCTGGAAAAGCAGCGGAGAGACATGCAGCGGCTGCACAAGACTGGGGCGCGATACATCGTCGAGGACGAAGCGCTCCCCTCAACCATTGGTGAACAGATTGCGGCCGAGATCGAGCAAGTGCCGGGAGAGAGGGACTGGGAGCTCGAGGGCGAGGGCGTGTTCGTCGTTGGCGTTGACGAGTGCGAGGAAGAGGAAGAGGAAGAGGATAACGAGGCACAGGTCCGGGATTCGGTCATCACGAACGCTAGTACGGTCGAGACGGACCCGGCTGCGCCGAGGACAGCGAGGACTGGTGTTGTGTGTACCGCTGCCCGCCTGTCCGGGGAGACTGCGAGGTCACGGAGGCGCGACCGCTGTATGAGCTTCTGATAGCACGGTAACAGACCCTAGATAGAGCTTCAATGTTGAGCGCACATTCAACATGAAGGAATAGGCAACTAAAGCTTTGTGCATGCTATCAGCGTTCTCTACGGAATGACGCTCGATAGCAGCCAGTACATCTCCGGTCAAGTTGCCGAGGGATGTAACGTCTTGTTCACCATTATCGAGCGCCAAGCTGAGAATCAAGTCGTCAAAGGGATTCAGAGGAGATAATATCAGCCTCCAGGCAACAGAAAAGCGTGTTGCCCAACTGTTCCAAAACACAGCGCCATCGCCCTAGCCTTGGTTGTAGGCGGAGGGTCCTAGGAGCGCCCATCTGGCAGAGAATCGCGGCATCCGTATTCATGGTGGAGTCCTCCTGCATCTCCTTCCAGTGCCAACTCCGCAAAGATCTAAGCCACCCGGCCTTGTGGGTATGGAGAGCCAGTCGTTGAGGGTGGTAGAACGAGCACTGTTGCCGCTGCTGTCTCAGGTGGCAGAGAGGAAATGATAGTGAAGACGACTTGATGATCGATATCAGGTGCAATTTCAGCAGTACACCACTCAGTTCCTTACTATACCATGTGCACCGCACTATTCCGAACCCCCTCTGCCCCGACCCGACACTCGCTGTGAGTAAAACTCTCAGTCTTGACTTGCAACGTTGGCCGAAGCTTGTAAATGCTGAAATGGCCCGAAACCCCAGCTATATTTTAGGGTCTACCTGTCGTCCCGGTACAGGTCCACTGCTTCTACTCACTGATAGTGCCCCCTAATGATTTTGCGGTCGCCGAAGGAAACATCGAGTTTCGAGCTTTTCAAGTGACTCCCGACCTCACCGAGTCTCTGGCCGTCTCCACGCCCAGAAATCAAAGAGAAATCTATAGCATTGTTTGACCAATGGTTCTCCTCGTTCGCAGCCGCTTTGCCAGGAAACAAAGCGAGTTTCTCCGTCACCAGTGGAGAGCTTGTCTATACATGGCAGTATGGCCTGCCTTGTCTCGACTCCGTTGTATCTTGAGCCACTGAAAAGGCCTGCCGAGTTTTCTTTCAGACGCACAGGTCGAGGTTCGTGTTGATTGTCATTTGGAGAAAGGGACCCGAGCGGTCGCTTACAGGAATAAAGTATGCACAGCGAGTCGAATCCAAGGCCAACCGGCGGGCTTGTTCCATTGCAAGAAACAGCAGAACGCACAATGAGAACTACTGCCTCGACGAGTTTTGCTACAAGGCCCTGCTTTCACCTGCGACTGATGGTTGGGCCCTTGTAAGTCCTTGTCTCTTTATCCTCTTATTCTTTTTACGAAACAAGGCGGCCGTCAACCCGTCATCCTGTCAGGTCACAGCCTATGGACAAAGTCGCCGAAAGATGGGATACCTCGAAGGTTTGTGCCCGAGGCCAAGGGTCTATATATCCCGTGCCTCAAGTCCATCCAGATGCCACTCCTTACCTCAAGCTCGACATCGTCCTCCCGACAGCTTCCCTACCTTCCTCTCAGGTGAGGCCTGAAGATCCTTGTTTGTGTGCTAACTGCGGGTATCTTAAAGGTGCTGAGCTCGGATTCGCCGTAAACCAACGTTATCAGCTGCCTCAGCTGCCCATTATTCGGCCCTCCAGAGGTAAGTCCCGCCGCCCTCTAATACGCTGACGCGATTCAGGATCCCAGACATAAAGGTGTCTTTAATTATCCGTACTGGAACCTGTCGTAAGTCTCCTCCCCCTCTTCCGCGACTAACCAATCTCGATAGCTCCAAGGGCCCGATTCCTCACTGATCTCATCTTCGGAACCAAGGTACGTGTCCTTCCCCTTCGCTGACTTACTCTGGGTAGACGATCAAACCCGTTCAAACCACCCCAAATGGGTTGTCTTTCAGTTCTTTGGTATGTGTTCCGTTCGTGTTGTGAGACGCTGACGATAAGCCTCCCTGCATCAGTGTAACGTACTTTATTTGAATCGCTGTGAGTGATCTCTCCTACCCACCCCACTGACATGGACAGAACCCCGAATCATTGCAGCCCGACGTGGCGGATCCGTTGACTTTGATCTGTGCATCCTACTCATTCCACGCAAGCCACTGATTATAGGAACATCTTTCCCCTCTGTGGAATCATGAGATGCCCATGCAAGTAGCTACCTTGCCTTCTTTGGATGGCTGACAACAGGCCCACAACAAACCTCACGCCTACACAGCCAGACACAACTTCCAGGCTCCCTTTGTGAGTTTCCCACTCGTGCAACCATTCTTGCTGATCGTGTAGCCATCTGCCGTCGAGCAGCCCGCAAAAGAGACGCACACGGCGCCCCGAGGTAAGTGCTTCCCGTCACAGTCTTCACTGACAATGAAGCCAGGACTCAGACAAGGCCCATCGACCCGGGCCCCGGTGCTCCAGCCATCTCAAACGCATCTCTGTCGAAAACCTTTCGAGCCAGGCAAGTTCTACCCGTGATTTGATTTTGGGCTGACGCGATAGAAACCTGAATGCCTCTGTTCTTTTACTCCAGCGGACCGTCAATTACGAAACCCCCCTCTCGTCAATGGTATAAGCCACGGCCGATGTAATACCAATAGAAATATCCGGATCGAGCCGATACAAGGTTGCGAAGTATGAAGAGTTGGAGTTTCGCAAATACTCGATATCAATAGAGGTGTCGGTACGGTGGAGTGAGCCAGGAGGGGCAGGGTGTCAGAGGCTGTGTAGTACCGAGTAAAGGAGTCAGTGGGAGGGCAGTTAGGGGTCACTGGTGACTGTTATTCCAATCTGTCTCCTCTCTAAACCTTGATGCTATTATGAAAACCCCTTTTGTGTACCCTTTAGTATAACATTATTCCGTTCCGCAGTGTCCCCTAGGCCCTACCTAGTGCCCTACTAGCCCTAAAGCTAGTATTACTTTTAGGAACCTAATATAATCTCCCCCCTCTAAGGTTCTATCCTTAGGACCTAGTGGTTAATTAGTTAGCCTCTCTATTAGTACTCTAGTACCTTACTTATAATACTGCTTATACTTTAATAGAGTCTAAGAACTCTACTAGGCTTAGTAGACTACTAGATAGGTAGTTATCTCTCTAGCTAATTACTTACCTTTAGCTTTACTCTTATTTTATAGTAGCTTAATATAGCTAATAGTATTCTAGTACTTTACTAAGCCTAGCTATCTTATACTTAGAGTATAAGTCTTAGGCTCTTATTACTATTAGTAAGAGGCTACCTACTCTACTATAGAAGTACCTTACCTATTTATGGTATTACTTTAGCTACTTACTTCCTTCTCTCTCTTATAGCTTAGTATTTTATTATTTATAAAGTAATATAGTTAGCTTTTATTACTTATACCTTTATTTCTCTAGTAGTTAAGCTCTAAGTTATATTATTTTTAGTATAATAGTAAGAGTATACTTTATAGTAATAAAAGAGGTATTAGTACCTTTCTAGTACCTCTTACCTTTCTTTCTTTTTAGAGGTATTATTATTTCTTTATAGGCTAGAGTTATTATTATTACTTACTTATATATATACTACCTAGTAAAATAGCTAGGCTTACCTTCTCTTTTTTTACTTTTTACCTTTTTTTTTTCTTTTTCTTTTTTTTTTTTATAATATCCTTATATTATTATTATTTTTTTATTTTTTACTATATCTTTACTATTATAATAGTAATAATAGTATTAGTAATAGTAATACTAGTAGTAGTACTAGTACTAGCTACTTCTCTACTACTACTATTATATCTTCTATACCTCCTACTAATCTTACTATCTTGGGTAGCTCTAGTACCCTCCCTAGTCTCTCTCTAGTAGCCCCTTCTACTAATAATACCTATTCTAATACTTCTAGTATTATTAACCTTACTATTATATATAAGGTCTCTTACTATTACTACCTTTAGGCTATAGTAAAGTAATAGCCTAATATAAAAGATACTATTACCTATTTTTTCTACTATATTAAGACCTAGAGTATATGCTTATCTCTTTAGTACCTCTTTACTACCTCTTTACTATCTTAACTATTCTAGCTACTAGTAATAAGTACTTCTATTATACTAGTTAGTATAATAAGCCTTATATCTCTATAAGCTTATCCCCCTTTTTACTATTACTACTCCTATAGCTATTAGTTTACTACTAACCTATAGTAGGCCTTGTATATTACTACTACTGCTACTCTTATTCTTAAGGTAGTTTTTAAGAACCTCTATAAAGAGGCTAACCCTTACTCTTATTACTACCTTATAAGTATATATATACCCCTATACTTCTCTAGTACCTCTTAGCCTAACTCTTTTTAGAAGGAGATTAAGAAAGCCTAGCTTATAAGCTTAAAAGCTCTTTAGATAAAGGCCTCTAATATATTAGTCTCTAATACTAAGTATAAGGTAGTATAAGAGGAGGAGGAGTAGTTCCTTTACTAGTATAAGATCCTTGCCCTTAAGGGTACTTACTCTACTATAAAATAGTAGGCTAAGTAAGCTAAGTTATTAGCTAAGAGTACTAAGATTACTACTACTACTACCTAAGACTAGGTTATTATACTCTATAAGCAAACTAAAGCTATTAAGGCCTAGAGTACTATCTTTTCTAATTAGACTAAGTCTTATACCTATATTATATATCCTTTCTTTATTCTAGTACCCCTCTAGTACTTTCTTATAGTACTAATAATAGCCTCTAGTATACTAGTAAGATTAATTCCTAAGCTAGTAGATTAGATCCTAGAAAAGGTATTACTAATAATAATAAGAAGGAGTCTAACTAGTAGGCCCTAGTATCCCCTATATACCTCTCTAGTACCTTATTAATATCTCTCTACTATTTATTTAGTTAGTTACTTATCTCTAGGCTTAGAATACCTAGCCCTTAAGCCTCTTTACTCTCTAGCCCTAGTACTAAAGGGATAATAAAACCTAGTTACCTTATAGCTATATAATTGTTAACTTAGTTTCTCTCCAATAGGCCCTTAGTAATCCCCTATTTATAATCTTACTGTAGTTCCTTTACTATATTTTACTATAGTTCCTAAGAGTTCTCCTCCTCTCTATACCCTTACTACTTTATTAGATACTATTAGTTTCTCTAGGGGCCCTTATATATAACTATTCTCTTTACCTAGTATATATCCTTCTCTTCTTTCTTAATAGAGACTACCTATAGCTCTACTACTACCTTATAGAACTTCTCTAACTATAATAGTAAGAATATATTATAGATATAGTATTATATCTCTAAGTTAAGCTTATATACTTTTTCTCTACTAACTACTTATATAACTATAAATAGCTTTAGATACTTATCTAAGAGCTTCTTTATAAAGTACTTTTACTATATAAACCTTACTAATAGTAAGACCTTCTCTCTTACTTTAAATGCTACTATAGATTGCTTTATATTATACTACCTCTTGTAGTTCTTATTAGCTATCTCTAGTATCTAAAAGATTATAGCCTACTAGCTCTATAGCTACTATACCTAGTCTCTTGCTAATAGGACCTCTATTAATAAGGCCCCTTCTAGCTTTATATTGTTTGTATTACGTGGTACGTAGCCTATTAGAGCCTCTGCTAGTACTATCTAGATTGTACTATACTAAGTATTATTATAGATAAACTTAGCTATTAGTAACTACTTTACCTAATTATCCTACTCTAGGCTATAGAAAGTTTAAAAGAAGTACTTAATATTTTAGTTTTATTACTTTATTTAGCTATCTATCTATAAGTAGTAGGCTATACTTAGCCTCTGCTTGATAGCTAGTAGGTAGTATACTGCTAACTAGAAATAGCTAGTAAAGAGAGATCCTTAGTTAGATACTATTACTACTAGGATACTAAATTATGAGAATACCCTTTTAACTAAGAGGGATACTAACTAGTCTGCTATTAGGGTCTCCTATATGGGTATATATAGTATATACTTTATAAGTTAGTCTACTATAACTAAGATACTATTATAGCTCTCTCTAGTAAATCCTTTTAACTTAGGTAGCTTAGTAATAAAATCTAAGGTAACCTATTTCTATAGTTAGCTAGGTAGTAGTAGAGGCGCTAGTTCCCTATAGAGTAGATAGTAGTATAGCTTTATCTATTAATAAGTTATATATATCTAAACATACTCTATTATATTCTTCTTTATTAATCTCTAGAAGAATATCTATCTAATTCTTTTAAGTATATAGGTTACCTCTAGGTACCCTCTAGCTAGCTTATTATAGAATACTACTATAATCTTTATCCTTAGTATATACCCTTCTAAGATAACTACCTTACTTTTATACCTAAGGACTCTATCCTCTCTCTCTAACTAGTTATCCCCTAGCTTTTATTACTTCTTAGAGGTAATTACCTTATTAGCTTACTACACTGCTACAGTTTCCTTCTCTAGGCTTAAAGTAAGTTCTTCTAGTAGTAATAGGTATACTTTTATTAACTTACTACTAATAATTACTACTACCCTCTAAGTAAACCTACTTAAGAAGCTTTTTAGAAATATACCCTATACCTCTTAGTCTTCTATACCTAAGGGCTAATAGTCTAGCTACTGTAATAGCTTACTAGCTATATTCTCCTTTCCTAGTTAGTAGTTAATCTTAAAGTTAAAGAGAGATAGGTCTTAGAGTAACCTTACCTACTAACTATTAAGCTAGAGCTTACTAGTGAGGTAGTAGTAGCTTAGGTAGTCTATTAAGAATATAATCTTACTCTAGGTATATAGGAGGTAATACCTCTAGTATATAGCTACCTCTTAGATTATAAGTAGCTTAGCTTTTAGTATACTATACTATAGTTTAGTACTCTTTAGCTTCTTATATAAGAAGGCAATAGAGTACTACTAGTCTTTTAGTAGTTATAATAGGATAGCCCTAATTACAAAGTTTAATATATCTATCTCTACCTATATTAGTAGTACTAGGTTAAAGTACTATAAGATAGGGGCTTAGGTAAATATAACTTAGAGCTTATAGAAGGCTTTAATTACTTCTTTAGTTATTACCTTCTTCTCTACTATCTTAGCTGTTAGTTAGTCTATAAGGGGGGTATATACCTTAAAGTAGTTCTTAATAAAGTACTAATAGAACCCTATAAACCTAAGAAAGACCTATATATCTTTAATACTAGTAGAGAGTAGCTACTAAGTAATTACCTTTATATAGTCTTGCTCTATAGTAATACCCTCTAGAGATATTATAAACCCTAGGAACCTAATTATCTTAGTATAAAAAATATACTTCTCTAGGTTAGTATATAAGCTAGCGGTATCTAACTAGTATAGTACCTCTTTTACTACCTCTATATAACTAGCCTTATCCTTAGTAAAGATTAAGATATTATTAAGGTATATAATATAAGTAATATCTACTAGCCTAGTTAGGGTATTATTTATATATACTTAGAAGGTTATTAGTATATTAACTAGCCTAAAAGGTATAATATAGTACTTAAAGTACCTATACTATATCTAGAATGCTGTTTTTTACTTATTACTAGTATAAATCCTTACCTAGTAGTATGTATCCTTAAGGTTAAGCTTAGTAAAACACTTTACCTGTCTTAAGTAGTTAAGGATCTCTCTAATTAGTAGTAGTAGTATATAGTTCTTAACTATAACCTTATTAAGGCTATAATAGTTTATATAGAGGTATAACTTACCCCCCTTCTTTAGTATAAATAGGATTAGTACCCCTATAGGGCTCTGTAAGAGCTAGATCTACCTCTTACTTAGTATATTATTAATATACTTCCTTAGCTCTTCTAACTCCTTCTCTATAAGAGGGTAGATAGAGCTAAATAGTAGTTCTACCTCTAGCTTAAGGTTAATAGTATAAGAGTAACCTTTATCTCTAGCTAGTTTAGCTACTAGGTTTATATTAAATATATATACCTATTCTTAATATTCTTCTAGTAGCTTAAATCTCTTTATCTCCTCTCTCTTTTCCCTCTCTACTATATAAGGTAGTAGCTCTAGTACCCCCTTAGCTCTCCCTATATATAGGTAGTAAACTAATAGGTTATATACTAGTATTACTACTACCTCTCTTTATACTCTCTTTAATACCTTTTTCATTAGATAAGTTATAAGTAGCCTTCCCTTAGTAGGTAAGTTTACTTAATTATTACTTACTTAAGATTTAGCTATACCTTTTACCTCTAGGGGATCTCTAGAATAGTATTGTATATACTTATATTACTTACCTAGTAGGTATAGGATTATACCTTTCTTACCTTTATATTATCTATTACTTCTATTACTAATACCACTGCCTTATGTTAGAGGCTATGAGGGGTAATGAGGTTAGAGATAAAGGATAAGAGATGAATAAGATATATATTGTTTTAATATAATAGAAGAGCTTGTCGTTTTTCTTTTTTTATCTAGCTAGATATAAGGGATATAAGGGGTTTATTTATACTTACTTTCTGTATATTCTAAGGATTTCTTAGATATTCTAGGTTGTTATCTAAAACACCTCGGTTATATAGTTTAGAACTATATTCTTATACGTTGTTTTCTAAAACATCTCGGTTATATAGTTTATAACTTTATTCTTATACGTTGTTTTCTAAAACATCTCGGTTATATAGTTTATAACTGTATTCTTATTTCCTAGATTTCTCCTTAGATAAATAGTTCTTGCTTAAAGGAACTATTCTTTGTATATAGATATCCTATGTATTTATGATATATAGGCGTTTTCTAAGTAAATATATAGTTATCTAGTATGTACAGTATATACAGTACTATTAATACTGTGTTATATAATTCACTTTATTATTATATATACTATCTTTTTTATATAGATATAAGGTATTTAAACCTTAATATCTAACACCTTATAGTTAGGTACCTTACCTCCCTATATCCCTAGTAACCCTACTCCCTCTCTATAAACCTTTAGTAGTACCTCCTTATATAATATCCTTTAATACATAATATTCTTATCTACTCTAGGGTTAATTAATACTCTTTCTTTTCTCTATATACTAGCTACTCTAATATAGAAGTCTACCTTAAAGCAGTAATGTAGTTCCTCTCCCTAGGGGATCTATATATTATTAACTTCTATAGCTACTAGCTAGGCTGCTAGTATATAGTACCTACCTATATAGTAAGGCTAGTTATACTTATAGTACTTCTCCTCTATATACTCTATTAATATATATCCTAGCTTACTATAGTTAAAGTATATAAGAGAGCTCTAGAAGTACCTTAGGGGTTATCTATACCCTTCTTATTCCTACTTAACCTATAGCTTAGGTATAAGTATATATATAGCTACTCTAGGTATTAAGACTAACTATTACCCTTTTAATTTATCTAAGGGGGTAGCTAATACTAATACTGGGGTAATAGCTGGGATTTACTGGTTCCTCCTCTCTTATAGCCTTTACTAATCTTCTATTATTATCTTAGTATATATCTTTATAAGTATCTCTACTCTCTTTACTATATTATTTAGCTCTTAATAAGTAGCTAGTAGCCTATGCACTAGGATATAGCTTTATAAGTCTAGAAGTAGTTAGTTTAAGATATAGACTACCTACTATTTCTCTAGTTAGGGGTCCAAAATCTCTACTTTAACTATTTTATACTAGTTAATAAATTACTAGTATATCTACCTAGGTTTTTACTATATCTTATCTAGCTCTATAGCTATGCTAAAGGTCTATATATTATTATTAGTAATACTATTATAGAGCTAGGCTTCTATCTATTTCTAGGTAACTAAGCTAATATTACTATTATACTAGAGGTTAATATAGCTTCTCTAGCTATATAATAGGTTACCCTCTAAGTAAGCTTCTATAAACTAGACTTTACTCTTATTAGCTATAAATTCTTTCTTAGTAATAGAGAATTAGCCTTATAACTTAAAAAGGAAGTCTTTAAGGTTATTTTAATTACCTCTCTTATATTAGATAGAGGCTAACTACTTAATAAGGGTATTAGTATATAAGTACTTAGGCTCTAGCTAGGTAGCTATAGGTCCTCTACTAGCTATATATATATTATTGATAGACTCCCTATTTCTAAGGGTTATAATCTATTTAATTATTTTTCTCTTTCTTATCTTAGTTACTTTATTATTAAAAAGAGCTCTTAGCTACTTCTCTATTAACCTATTAAGGTTAGTTATATATTACTTCTCTACTATAGTTCTACTAGTATCTAGTATAAGCTACTATATTACTAAGCTACCCTACTAGGTAATAGATTAAGATTAGGTTAATTATACTAATACTATTACTACTCTAATAGTTAATATACCTATAAATAAGGAGAGATTAGAATATATTAGAGGCTATGTAATACTAAGTAAAGGAGTCAGTAGGAGGGCAGTTAGAGGTTACTAGTAACTATTATTCTAATCTATCTCCTCTCTAAACCTTGATGCTATTATAAAAACCCCTTTTGTGTGCCCTTTGGTATAACGTTATTCCGTTCCGCGGTGTCCCCCGGGCCCCACCCGGTGCCCCGCTGGCCCTGAAGCCGGTACTACTTTTAGGAACCTGACACAGGGTGGGATGGTTGGCATTGACGCAGATAGCGTGGCAGGGAGACAAAGTCGAAACATGCAAGCTGGACGACGGGCACAACGGAGAAGTCATATACAAATCACAAACAATCATCTTCAACTGCAGGGAGACTCTTTCTTTTTATAATAGAGTGGACTGTCAACCCATACAAGCCTTGATTGATGAACAAACGCCCTGACCCCAGGAACAATGCGCCGGAAACATATCCCCTCTCAGCCGTCACAGCCGTTACTCGTTTCGTCATACATGTCTAAAAGAACTTGCTCTTGAGGCCGCCAAGAACGACATTCCTCTTCTGTTTGTTGAGGTACTTGCCCACGTCGTCTGCCCACCCCTGGCTCTGGTTCTGCAGGTTATCCATGTTGTCACTCATGATGTTGAGTTTCTCGGTGCGCTCGTTGAGCTGCCTAGTCAAGTAGTCGCCCCAACCCTCGTTGCTGCCGCCGGCAACGGCGGTGCTGGAGCCGGGTTGACCACCAGCCCGTGCAGCCCTCGCCTCTGCCGCTGCCGCCGCGACCATTCGTTTGCTAGGAGGACGGTTGGGGTCGATGAGCAAGTCGAGGTCAGTTGGAGAGACATGCTGCGTTCCCGAAAGCCACTGCATGTTTGAGATGGTAGGACGTGGCGGCGTCACAAGCTCGGGGTTGATGAGAACATCCGCGCTGACCGGAAGGTCGTTGCCAGTGCCCCATACGGAGAGGATGGCAATCTCACTGGGCCCTGTCCAGCCGAAGACGTCTCCAGTCTGCGTGACTACTGACGAGACACTACGGCTGCTGTCGAGCATGGGAAGCGGTGCCTTTCCAATCTCTTTGAGGCCGGGGATGGAGAACGCACGGGTCGTGCGGTCGCCAAACACACCAACGATGGCGACACCGTGAAGCTCAAACTCTGTGACGTTTGCCGAATCGCACAGAATGTCATCAAACGTCTTGGATGCGCCCTTGGCGCTTGCAGGCTTGAAAATCCGGATCTCGGTTTGTGTCACTGGGCCATGTTAATCTCAACAGCCTCGAACGGCCCCATACGAGCGCAGAAAACTTACCAACAACCAAAACGCCATTGACCTGTTGGCCGTTTCTGAGCCCTGCCACAATGGGTCCTGTGGCCTGTGCAGGCTTGCCAGTGTCAGCTTGAATGGGGCAAAGGGCCACGACCTTGCCGTCGAACTGCTGGGCACCAGCAAGCTTGACGGTGTAGCTATTTCCAGAGGGCAGTAGTTTAAAGGTGGCAACCCGTCCCAGGTTGGTGCCCACAAAACAGCAGATGCTAGAGTAGTTATCGCCCTCGAGTGTCATGACGCTGAACTCGATAGCTACTGGCCACTCTTTCCCTTGGCCAGTGTTATGCGATCCCTTGAGGAAGGATGATCTCTTTTCTTGCTTGGCGAACTCTGCCATGGAGATCTGGAAGATGACCGAAGGACCTCGCAGGTCAATGACGCTGAAAAAGCCGCCTTCCGAGCCGACGCCCACAAATCCAACATCCGAGACGCAAATGGCTGAGATGGGACCTTGCATCATCTCATACAGCTGCCACGGCTGGAGGCCTTCCTTAAGACCAGGCTCTGCCCTCGAACTAATGTCCGTCAGAGACCCTGGGTTTGGCGAAAGGTCTTGGTAGTGATCTTTGCCGAAAAACCTGTTTCCAGCCCATCTGAAGAGGACCACCTCACCAGTGCGAGTCCCCACCGCAAACTCGCCTGTGTTGGGCGCCAGGTTCATCGCTGTGATATCGATATCCTCGTATCGGTCAAGCGACCGTGCAACGTCGACCTGCAACATGGTCGGGTTCTCGATTTCATCGGCATGGCCGGCATCCCACAACCGCACCGTACTGTCGCCATGGGCTATCTGGAAGATGGTGCGACCCTCGTATCTACGCTTCGGCTTCGCCGCCTCGGCACCACCTTTCAAAAGCGGCTCACCCTGGTTTCTGGTTTCCACCATACCCAGCCAACGACCACGGTCTAGGGTTTGCACAGTGAACTTATTGACATACGGGTGAACAAAGGAGATGGACGGATGCAGCTGGTTCGTGGGGCTGATGGGGTATCCCGAGGGAAAGCTCATGGTCAGAAGCTCGCCGGAAGAGAGGAGTGCCATTACAGCAATGGGGTCCTGTGCGCCGGCGAAGTAGGGCGAAGAGCGAGGAATAAGCAAAAAGTCGACGACCTGGGCACCCGGCGGTGTCGGCAAGGTGATTTGGCGTTTACCCTGTAAGTGATCCTGGAGGACTTGCCATGATGAAGTGGCATAGATGGGTGTTTGTCCAAGCTCGATGAAGGTAAGCCCCTTTTGAGGAGCATCAGGGCTGAGGCAGCCGGCGATCAGCAACCCAGTGTCGTCCGGGTTCTCTTTACAGCACCAAGCGATGCGTCCGTATGGCTCCGTGTAACCGACGTGGCCTGCGTGCGGTGATGGCTGGTCGACCTTCATCTCATTAATCGTTCTGGCCATGATTACCCGGCCATCTTTGGGGTCCCAGAACACCATGCTGCCGTCGTCGTGGGCCGTCATGATAAAGGTGCCCGTGGGGTGCCACAGGGCATGCGAAAGCCTCGGCCGGCGAATTGTATCCGGGGGCTCTCCTCCTCCGCCGGGTGCGCCGGGTTGCAAGACATACTCAAAAAACTTGATTGGCTTGTTCTGCTTGAACGAGTAGATGACGGCGCCCGTCGTGTAGGCGATGAGCATCTGGCCAATGTCTCTAGGGTGCAGCGCGATGCTCACCAGCCCAACGACACGAGCGTTGGGATCCTTCTCTTTCCAAAAGTTTGGTAACCGGAATGACCTCGTGATGTTCTCTCTGTCCAGATCATAGGCCAAGACCTCTCCGGTGGCTAGGCCAAGGAAGGCCCAGTCAAGCATGGGGTCTGTGACGAGGCAGACAACGTTGCCAGGGCAGACGAGACCGGCGATGCGCTTTGCAGTGTCGAGGTCCCATATCCCCAGCTCGTTCTTGGCGTCAAGGGAGACGAGTCGGTTGGCAGCGAAGTGGAGAGAGCGAAAAGATGTGCGCCTTGGCGGCTCGATGACCTTGTGAACTCTGCTCTGGCCGAAGACGAAGATTTTGCCAGGGCCAAACTTGGATTCGTTGGTAGCGATTGCGAGGAGCGACTGGATTGGATCATAGGCTAAGCAGCTGCAACGTTTCCCGTCAGTACGAGTCTTGGAAGAGCGATGCGCATGGTGGAATGTCATGGAGTCGACGCGCGTCAACGTGGGGTAACTCGAGTACTGACCTAACCTGCGAGTTGATGCCGTATGTGGACTGATAATCGGGCGCAAAGAGGTCGGGGAGAATGGACGCAGACAGGTCCTTCTGCAGGCCTGTCTGCTTTTGTCGAAGAAAGGCGGCCATTGCTTGAGAGAGCGGTGCAAGTTGGATCTGGAGGATGTTGATGGAGGAAGACCGGGAGAGCTTGGGGTGGTCCCGCCACTTACCTACTTTTAGGGCGGTCCAGGTTCCGCTTGGCGGGGTGACACCTGAGCTCGTTGGGCAATTGTCCCAAGACCCTGCAGCGTACCAACGTCATAAAGCCTACCTAGGTAGGTAGGTACCTACCACAGCCGCCGAGCCCGTGCGCCGCCCCAAAGTTACAGTCGTACGTGATCCAAGCTCCCGTGGTAGCAGGTAAGCTGACCATCGGGGGTTACCTGACCAAAGCCCCACAAAAGATTTCAGAAGTGGGGTAGGCAAGAGGTTATATGACCATGGTTAGGTAACCTTATGGTTATCTAAACTTTCCCTTCTACATATCTACATAGGAGTGGTTTAGAATTAGTTCTAAACCTATTCTAAATAGATAATAATAATATATTCCCTCCCCTTAAGAAAGGGATATTACTTTTTTATTAAGTATAATTAAATAGTATTATAAGAGATACCTTATATACCTTTAATCTTATCTAAGCTTCTTAAGCCTCTTAACTAATAAGTTATTTTAGAGAAAGTATTTTAAATTAATTAGAAATATATTTAGAACTAACTTAGTATTAAGATAAACCCTATTTAAAGCTTATACTAAGTTTAATATTAGTATTGGTAAAAGTATTATAAAGTAAGTATTATAGCTTTTATAATATATATACTCTTATCTAAAAGATAATTTATATATCTTATATTATTAAATATCTTAAAATAAGTAAAAAAGGTATTTTATATATTATAGATATTTAAATAATTAAGAAAGATAATATTAAAGCTTTTTAGAATATAATAAAGAACTAAGTCTAGATTAATTTAAAAGAGATTTTAAATTAATTTAAAACTAATACTTAATAGGTTTAATATAACTATATATATACTTTTCTAGCTAAATATATTATATTAACTTTTTTTTAAAATACTATTTATTTATATTTAACATATAACTATACTAAAGAAAAAGCTTATTTTTATTTTAATTAAAATCTACCTTTTTAGAAGTATTAAAAGTTACTTCTAAAATAGTTTAAAATATTATAGAGCTTTAAAGAAAGGTATATAAGCTTAACCTTAAAAAGAAAGTAATAATATAAGTAGTTTTAAATCTATTCTTGATAGATTTAAAATAAGTTCTCTTACTAACTTTACCTTTAAGATAGGTAAGAGTATAATAATAGTAGTTTAAAAAATAGACTACTTATATACCTTTTTATTTTAATTACTTTCTTTAGGTACTTAAGTTAGACTATAGAATAAGTAAATAGAACTTTAATAAGATAGATTTAAAATAGATTTAAAATTAATCTTAAACTAATTCTTAATAATTTATTATTAGAACTTTCTAGCTTATAACCTTATATACGTACTAGAGTAAATCTAGCTTTAAGAATAAGACTTATTATATAGGATTTCCTTCTATTAAGTTTTAATCTTATTTAGCTTTTATAGAGACTGTTCTTTAAGAAGAAGATATATTAGAGATATATTATAAGAAGTACTATCTCTTTATAAGTAATTACTAGAAGCTAAAGTAATATAATATAAGAACTAATTCTAAACTAATTCTAAATACCTACTAAATTAGTTCTTTATAGATATAAATTATATTATTCTTAAATTAATTCTCTAGATATCTTACTTAATTAAATTTAACTTTTAGATCTTACTTAACCTCTTTTTAACTCTAGTTATTTTATTAATATTATATAGAGTTTATTATTATTTACTACTCTCTCTAATAAAGCTATTAATAAGTATTATATATAGGCTTTAGAGTATAATTTAAAAGATTAACTAGCTTAAGACTAGCTTAAGTAAGAAATCCTTTTATACTATTTCTAAACTAATTTAGGACTAATTTTAAATTAATTTTAGATACTTTCCTCTAGTCTCTAGAGCTCTAGAAATTCTATAATACTTATAGTAGGAAGAGTATTATTAATATCTATATAAGTCTCTTAAATATAGATTTTCTTAAAGCTCTTATTTAGAAGTAAGAAGCTATAAGCTTTCTTATTAGTTATAATTAGCTAGTAGTCTAGTATAAGTATTAATATATTTAAAGTAGGTATTAAATCTAGGTAGAAATATATTAAGAATTAGTTCTTAACTAGTTTAAAAGGCTTTTATATAAGATTTTAAATTAATTATTTCTAGTATATCTAATACTTTAAAGATAATAGAGGTAACTATATATATATTACTTTTTATAAAGAGTAAGCTAAGCTATAGAAAAAGGTAGTCTTTAAGATTTTTTAGTTAGATACTGTTAGATATTAAGGTTTAAATACCTTATATCTATATATAAAAGATAGTATATATAATAATAAAGTAAATTATATAATATAGTATTAACAGTACTATATATATTATATATATTAGATAACTATATATTTACTTAGAAAACGCCTATATATTATAAATATATAAGATATCTATATATGAAGAATAGTTTCTTTAAGCAAGAACTATCTATCTAAGGAGAAATCTAAGAAATAAGAATATAGTTATAAACTATATAAGTAAGATATTTTAGAAAACAACCTATAAGAATATAATTATAAACTATATAACTAAGATATTTTAGAAAATAACCTATAAGAATATAGTTATAAACTATATAACTAAGGTATTTTAGTTAATAACCTAGAATATCTAAGAAATCCTTAGAATATATAGAAAATAAGTATAAATAAACCCCTTATATCTCTTATATCTAGCTAGACAGCAAGGTGAAAAAAAGCTCTTCTATTATATTAAAACAATATATATCTTATTTTATCTCTTATCTCTTATCTCTAACTTTATTACCTCTCATAGCCTCTAAAAGGTTATAAGCCTAGCTCTAAGACCTAAGAAAAGTTATAAAAAAAAGGAAAAAGACGCCTTTAACGAGAATTGAACCCCAAATCTCCGCCTTTTCAGGCCTTTTTTCAAACACCATAATATAACCAACTAAGATATACGCCTTCTACTAAAGGCAATACCTTTATTAATGGATACAAAGATAAACCTTCCACGCCTTAAGGGGACTTCTAACTATACCACTTAGGTAGTTAGAATCCAAGCCCTTCTTATATCTAAAAATATCAATATTAATCTTCAGAATCCAATTTCTGAAGAAAATAAACAATATGATAATAAAGCTTTAGCTTATATCTAGTTATATTGCTCTGATAGGCCCTTAAGAGTTATAAAAGACTCTATAACAGCCCTAAATACCTAGAAAAAGCTAGTTGATTTATATAAACCCAAGGGTTTTACAAACGAATTCCTTACTTATAAAGAATTCTTTAATACCTCTTTAGAGAATTTTAATACTATTAAAGAATATCTTACTAAAGTAAAGGAGTTAATAAATAATCTAGCTAATAATAAGCTAGAATTACCTAAGAAGGTTATTATTGCCTGGGTTTTAAATAACCTACATGATACTTATAAGGGTTTTATAACTAATATAACCCAAAGCCTTTGAAAAGACCCTGATTCTTATAATCTAGAAACGCTATTTTCTAGCCTTTTAGATGAGTATAAAAGAAAAAAGGGTTCTACCATTATAGCCTTAACTAAGGCAAATACCTATTCTAGGGTAAATAAAAAACCTTAGAAAAAACAGAAAGGCCTTTTCTGCCGTAACTGTAAGAAAACCAGCTATATGGAAAATAACTATGCTTTTCTTCACCCAGAAAAAGCTCTTATATGGTGGAGAAATAAAGATAATAATAAGGATAATAATAAGGATAATAATAAGGATAATAATAAGGATAATAATAAGGATAATAATAAGGATAATAATAAGGATAATAATAAGGATAATAATAAGGATAATAATAAGGATAATAATAAGGATAATAATAAGGATAATAATAAGGATAAAAATGAGGAAAAAGTAGTTAATATAACTACTAATACTAAAGATATGGACTTAGATATAAGTCTTACTTCTTCTGAAGGAGGAAATACCCCTCCTGCTTATAATACTTTAGCTTATAATAGTATTTCTTTTGAAAATATAAGTATAACCTATAATAATAATAATAATACTAATAATATAACCCTAGGTTATTTAATTAAGGAAAACCTAGGAGAAATAAAATAGAATGTATCTAGGAATAATAAAACTATTACTTTTTACCTTGATACTTCTGCTACTATATATACTATAAGTGACACTAAATATCTATATAATATTAAATCTATAAAGGAAGACATAAAGTAGGGAAAAGCAGAATCTTTAACTGCTAATTATAAAGGAGATATAGATATCTTAATAAATAATACTATCTATACTATAAAAGATATTTATTATATCTTATAACTAGGCTTAAATCTTCTAAGTCAAAATAAATTAAATAAAATAAATATAGCTTTTATATTCTATAAAAATACTTGTATCTTATATAATATAAAAGAAAATAAACTATTAACTATAGGAAAGAAACTAAATAGCTTATATTACTTTAGTTTCTATATATCTTATAATAATAATAAAGATAATACTATACTTAATACTAGTATAAATAATAGTAATAATAAAGATATAGCTATACTATAGCATAATAGACTAGGTTATTCTACCTATTCTTTATTACCTTATTTAAATAACTCTACTATACTAAGTAATAAAGATAATATAAATATACCTAAGATAGAGAATACTTGTGAATCCTGTTTAAAAGAAAAATTTATAACTAAAGTAAATAAAATAGCTAATAATAATAGGCTTATAAAAGAATATCTAGAGGCTATAGCTTCTGATTTATATAGACCTATAATCCTTATAACTTATAATAAATATAGGTAGTTTATTATATTTATAGATATATATACTAGATTTGCTTGGGGATATCTCTTAAAAACTAAAGATGCTAAAGAGATATATACTGTATTTGAAAGCTTTAAAAATCTAGTAAATAATAATAATGATAATAATAAAAGAATAAAAGAATAAAAGTTATATATGCAAATAAAGGAATAATACATAATATAAGACCTCCTTATATACATGAACCTAATAGAATAATAGAAAGAATAATAAGAAATATAGTAAGTAAAATAAGAACTTTATTATATAACTCTAATTTACCCAAATATTTATGGGGAGAAGCTTTTCTAGCTGCTATATATATATATAATAGAACCCCACATTTATCTATAGACTATTAAACGCCTTATGAAAAAAGATATAATATAAAACTTAATATATCTAATATAAGGGTCTGGGTGAGTATTTGTTACTATAAAAATAAAGACCCTAATTTTAAAAAACTAGATATAAGAGCTAATAAAGGCGTTATAATAAACTATGGCAATAATGCATATAAAATATGGGATATAATATAGAAAAGACCTATATGGTCTAGAGATATTACTATTCTAGAAAATAATTTTATAACTAATAATAAGGAAAATAATCTAAAAGATAATCTAGTTATAGAAAATATAATTATAAGTAATAATAATACTAATAATAATAATAATAATATAACTAAGAATAATAATAATAATAATAATAATATAACTAAGAATAATAATAATAATAATATAACTAAGAATAATATAATAATAGAAATACCTAAAATAAATAAAAAAGAATATAAAGAATATAAAGAAGATAATAATCTTTTTAGTACTATAGAAGACTATCTTTCTATTAATATACTAGCTCCTTTAAATAGAAGTGAAAATAAGGCTTCTTATATATTATCTTCTAATATTTTATTTAAACCTTCTACCCTTAAGCAATTTTTAGAAGATAATAATAAAGATAACTATAAAGAAGGTATAAATAAAGAAATTAAAAAACTAGAAAATAATAATACCTAGAATAGTATAAAAAATAATAATAACTATAATATTATAAAAGAAAGATAGATATATAAAATAAAAGAAAAAACAAATAATAATAATATAGAGTATATATATAAGGCTAGATAGGTAGTTTAAGGGTTTAATCAATACTTAGGTATTAATTATTTAGAAACCTTTAGTACTACTTATAGGCCAAAAAGCTATAGATATATATTAATTTTAGCTGTTTTTAATAACTAGTATATACAGCAATATAATATTACTAATGCCTTTGTTCATGCATATACTAATAAAGATATATATACTATATTACCTACTGGTTATATATATAATAGAAATACTAATAAATTAGAATTTAATAATAATAACTCTTTATATAATACTAAAGAGTATATATATAAGCTAAATAAGGCTTTATATGGACTGAAACAAAGTCCTAGACTATGGTATAAACACTTAAAAGATATATTCCTTAAACTAGAATTTAAAATACTATCTTATGATGAGTCTGTATTTATATATAATAAAAATAATAATAAAGTAGTATTAGTATGTCATGTAGATGATATGTTAGTAGTAGGAAATAATAAAGGATTTATAAATAATCTATTTAATAATATATTATTAGAATATATAAAAATAAAATCTATAGGAGAACCTAGTATTTTTCTAGGAAATGAAATATATATAGATAAAACTAATAAAGATATATATATATATCAAACAAAATATACTAATAAGATATTAACTAAATATAGTAAAAGAGAATTATACCCTTATCATATGCCTATAGATAATAATATAAAATTATATAAAAATAAAGTACAAGCTACTAAGGAAGAAATATTAGAATATCAACAAGAAATAGGTGCTTTGATATATTTAGTACTAAAAATAAGAATAGATATAACTCTCCCTACTATAAATTGCTCTAGATTTATGAGTAATCCTTCTAAAGAACACTTTATAGCCCTTAATAAAATATGAGGTTATATAAATAAATACTATAATTTAGGAATATATTATAATTATAATAATATAGATAATTTTGATATAATAGGCTATACTGATTCTAACTAGGCTAGAGACCTTAATGATAGAAGGTCAACCTCTGGTTATATATTTACTTATGAATATTATAACCTTATAAGCTAGAATTCTATTAAACAGAAAACAGTTGCTTTAAGTACTTATGAAGCTGAATATATAGCTTTAATAGAAGCTATAAAAGAAGCTATATATTTATATAATACTTATAACTATATAAGAATAAATCTAGGATTTATAGAATTAAATAAACCTAAGATTTTGATAGATAATGAAGTAGCTCAGAAGTTAGCTGAAAATTTAGAATTTTATAAAAGAGTTAAGCATATAAATATAAAATATTACTTTACTAGAGATACTATAACAAGTAAACAGATATATCTATATCATATTAATACTAAACATAATATAGCTGATATATTAAATAAACCTCTAGGTAAAATACTATTTAATAATATAATAAATACTATAAATATAATAGATAAAGATACTATACCTGAATATAGTAAATAGAAAGAAAATATAAATAAACAAAATAAATATATAGCAAATAGAAATAAAACTATACTATAATATATATATATATATATATATAATGTAACTTATAAAGAAGAGTAATAGTATAATAATAAGAAATATATAAATACTATCTCTTATTTTTTTCTATAAATATAGGTTTTAAAGAGTATAGTAAAGAGTATATATTTAAGTATATATACTTAATAAAAAAGCTATCTTAATTTTTTCTATTAAGGTTTTTATAGATAAGCTATATATAATAAATTATATATACCTTAAGGGGGGGTGTTAGATATTAAGGTTTAAATACCTTATATCTATATATAAAAGATAGTATATATAATAATAAAGTGAATTATATAATATAGTATTAATAGTACTGTATATACTGTATATATTAGATAACTATATATTTACTTAGAAAACGCCTATATACTATAAATATATAGGATATCTATATATAAAGAATAGTTCCTTTAAGTAAGAACTATCTATCTAAGGAGAAATCTAGGAAATAAGAATATAGTTATAAACTATATAAGTGAGATGTTTTAGAAAACAACCTATAAGAATATAGTTATAAACTATATAACTAAGGTATTTTAGTTAATAACCTAAAATATCTAAGAAATCCTTAGAATATATAGAAAATAAGTATAAATAAACCCCTTATATCCCTTATATCTAGCTAGATAGCAAGGTAAAAAAAGCTCTTCTATTATATTAAAACAATATATATCTTATTTTATCTCTTATCTCTTATCTCTAACCTTATTACCCCTTATAGTCTTTAAAAGATACTAACTTTAAATATCTTACTAGTTAGTATAAGGTTAAAGTAATTTCGAGCTTTTATAATACCTTTTTTTTAAAAGGTATATTAAGAATTACTTCTAAATTAATTTTAAATAAGCTTTATACTAGTTTTAAACTAGATCTTAATGATCCTACTTATATAAATATATATAAACTATAAGAGTATAGATATATATAAACTAATATATACTATTATATTCTAAGTTCTTAAGAAGTAATATAGATATATAGTTTACTAGAAGTACCTCTATAATAAGAGCTTAGTAGGTATTATTATTAACTAAGATTATAAGAATTTAATTAGTAAGTAGTTTTAAATTACTTCTAAACTAATTCTAAACTAATTTTAAAAGGTTTTAGCTAATACCTCTTAAAGGAATATAACTCTAAATACTAGTTATAAAACTAGTAAGTTAAGTACTATATATATTTCTATATAGTTTACTTTATTTATAATATTAAGTAGTATTACTTAAAAGATTAAAATCTAAACTTATTATTTAATTAAATATAAAGCTTCTTACTTTACTAGTTAGAGAAAGACTATTAGCTACTTTATAATCTCCTAGCTAGTAAGTAGTTCTAAAGGTATTTTAAGTTTATTTTAAATTAATTAAGAATTAATTTAAAGCTAACATCTTTTTAAGGTAAATTTAAAGTAACTATATAAGCTTAGTATAAGGCTTAAATAATAATTACTACTAGTTTAAATTAGAAGTATTTTAAAATAACTTTAGATAATTAGAATAAACTTATACCTTATATAAATACTATTAAGGTATTATATAAAGCCTTATATATATAGAGTAATTAATATTTTTTTTCTAATTTATATTTACTAGTATATTAAAATCTATTTAAAACTAATACTAAACTACTTAAGAATCTATTTCCAATTACTTTAGATATACTAAATATAATTAATATATTATAGAATAAGATATAGTCTTTATAATACTTAAGATATATCTTATATAGTAAGATACCTTTTTAATTAGGTATTATAATACTACTACTAGCTACCCTAGTAAGAAGTCTAAAGTCTATTTTAATTAATTCTAAACCAATTTAAAATTAATTAGAAGTAAAATATATATACTAATAGAAGTACTAATAGTAGTAAAATAATAAATATATTAAATATATACTTTTAGAATATTAAACCTAATAGTAGTTAAATAAAGGGTTTATTATAGAGTTAATAGAATTAGTTTAGACTCCCTTTTAAACCCCTTTTAAGTTACTTCTACTATTATAAAATATATCTTAAAGGCTATCTTAAAGTATATTAAGAAGTTAATCTTATACTTCTTTTAAAGCTACTAAGAGCTTATTATAAAGGTATTTAAAATATATTTAGAATTAATCTCTAAGTCTAAGTTAAGCTACTTTCTCTAGAGTTATTAGAAATACTTAGAGTAATAGTCTATAAAGAGCTTTAGTAGTTAATTAGTAAAATAAAGTATAAAGAAATAAAGAAGAAAGCTTAGTATAAGAGAGAGAGTTACTTAAATTAGAGAAAAAAAGTTTAGAGTTAGAGGAAAAAAAGCTTATATTAGAGAAAAGGAGGTTAGAAATTAAGGAATAGTAATAAAGGTTATTAAAGAATTAGTTTTAAAGTAGTTCTAAGTTAGTTCTAAATTAGATTAGGTTAAATTTAAAAGAAATTATTACTTAATAAAAGGTTTTTATAAATACTTCTTAATAGGATAATAAGTTATTTACTTTTTTTACTTTTTACTTTTTTTATTTTTATATAAATATTTCTTTATAGTTATATAAATATATAATTTATATTAATTAAAAGTTATATTATCTTTACTTTTTAAATTATTAAAAAGAATCTAAAAGTATTTAAATAAAAAATAATTTTTACTTTTAAAGTTTTTTAAGTAATACTATAATTAAAGTATAAAATATGAAATTATAATATTTATAATTTTAATAAAACTACCTTTTTGGTAGAAATATTATTATATATAAAGGTTATTATAACTTCTAATTATAAGAGAAAGCTTTTTATAAAGTAACTTAGTAATCATAAATAGGTTTTTATTATTTAAGATATATATATAAATAATTAAATATTACTTTTATATAGTTATTATTATAAAATATAAATATTACCTTTTCTCTTAGTATATTAGTAACTAATTTCTAACTAATTATATAATATATTTATTTAGATAAAAATAAATGAATAATAAATAATATTAGTTTAAATTAGTTAGTTAAAGTATTTTAATTAATATATATATATTTATATGAAAGATTTTTATTATCTTTTAATTCTTAACAATTATAATAATTATAAATTAACTAACTTTAATAAATATTATAAAGAATTAAATATTATTAATTTTTATAAATTTTTTATTTACTATATAAGTATTCTAATAAGCTAAACTAATATATATATATATATAGTAAGTAAGCTAATATAGTAAGTAAGCTACTTCCTTATTATACTTTAAAGGCTAATTTTTTAGCTATTTTTTAAAAATTAAAATTAAGCCTAAAAAAGGGCTAGTTTTCTATATTAAGCTTTAATAAGGGTTATATTATAAGGAATAATACTATAGAAAATACTTACTTACCCTAACCCTTATATACCTAGCTAACTACTTATCTAGAGGTTTAGATAAGAGATATAAGAGTTAGGGTAAGTAGGTATTTTCTATAGTATTATTTCTTATAATATAACCCTTATTAAAGCCTAATATAGAAAACTAGACCTTTTTTAAGCTTAATTTTAATTTTCAAAAAATAGCTAAAAAAGTAGTCTTTAAGGTATAATAAGGAAGTAGCCTACTTACTATATTAACTTACTTACTATATATATATATATATATTAGTTTAGCTTATTAAAATACTTATATAATAAAATCAAAGCTTATATAATAAATAAAAAATATATAAAAAGTAATAATATTTTATTTTTAAAATAATATTCTTTATCTTAATAAGTAAAAATAATATATAAACTAGTTTTAAATAAATAAACCTTATACTTTTTAATTTTAAAGTTATTATTTTTTATTTAGATTTTAAATTAAAAATACTAATATTATTAAGCTTATATTTAAGCAGTTAAAGCTTTTAAAATCCAAAGATACTATTTATAATAGAAAATAGTATATAAAATACTAATTCTATTAAAAATAAAATCTAATTATTTAAAAAATATTATATTAATAATAATATATAATCTTTTTAACTTTTAAACTAAAGAACTTAATAAGTTATTATATAAGGTTACTATTTTTAAAACTAAGACTTATAAGCTTTATATAGAAATATAGATATTAAATAAGTATTAAAAAGTAAAAAACTCTAATTATATTTTAAAAGATTACTTAATATTACTAAAATAAAAACATTATAAATAAGAAAAAGTAATATTAAGAACTACTAAAAAAAGAAATAACTTTTAAAAAAACAGTTATATAAAAAGTATTAAACTATAACTATAAATAATAATATAATAAGTTAATTATAAAAATACTAAATATAATATATAAATTTATAAAATAATTTAAAATAATAATAAAAAATTAATAAGTAATTTTAATCAATTCAATATATTATAATTAAATTAACTTATATAAAAATAAAAAGATGAAAAAAGATAGATAACTAATTATAATAAGTAACTTATTATATAAGTATATTATATTAAGTTTAATTATATTTATATATATTATTTAATTATAAGTACTTATAAAATATACTATTCTATTTTAAACTATAAGAAATAAATTTATATTACTTAATAATAAGAAAGAACTTTTAAAAAACTGATTCTAAATTAATTCTAAGAACTTAGAAACTGATTACTACTAAACTAATTCTAAAGTAATTCTAGATTAGAAGATTCTCTTTTTAACTCTACTAGATACTCTAGGTATTACCTTACTAAAGTAATTCTAACTATATACTAAACTAATTTATAAGTAACTTCTACTAAATTTAGATCTTATCCTTATACTTAAAGTAAGCTTAGACCTTATAATTAGAGTTATACTTAGTAATAAGGTAGAACTCTAAATTAATTTAGAATTAGTAGTAAATTAGCTATAAATTAATTAGAAACTTATTTTTCTTAGTAGTAATATAATAAGTATACTTACTAGTAAAGCTAGTATTCTTATATATCTAAGCTATATTAAGCTAGAATTAATTTAAAATTAGTTATAAATTAGTATTAAATTAATTATAGATTACTTACTAAAGAGACTTTACTATACTTATATATAGAGATATATGAGAGAGAGAGTAAGATTTAAGCCTTATACTTCTTAGAGGGGGTTAGGATATCTCTCTTATTAAGAGTACTAGTAGTAAAACTAATAATATAATTATAGAATTCTAAAGAGAATTAATTTTAAATTACTTATAAGTTACTTTTAAATTACTTACCTATAGCTTTATTATTATTTTTAATGGAATTAATATTAAACTTATAACTCTTAACTATAATTAGTATATTATTTAGCTTATACTTCTTAATATAATTCTTAAAGTTAGATTTAAAACTAAAGTAAATATTTTATAGAATTAGGTTAAAATTAATTATAAATTACTTATAAATTAGTTAAATATACTTTAATATAAGTAATAAAGCTAAACTTATTACTAAAGTAGTAGTAAACCTCTCTTAGAGTAAGTATAATTTTATTATTTTAAATTAATTAAAAACTAGTTTAAAAGTAAAAAAGAATTAATTATAAATTACTTACCTTATTAAACTTAAAAAGTAAAAGATTAGTTAGATATTTATTAAGGTAGCTATTAACCTTATTAATAAAGTACTACTAATACTTAAGCTAAATTAATTTAAAAGGGGTTTTAAATTAATAAGAAAAGGGATAGAACTTATAGTATCCTTATAAAAAAGTATAGTAAGAGAATTTACTAAACTAATTTAAAATTAGTTAGAGAAGGGAAGGGAATAGGAATAGAAAGGGGAGAGAGATAGAGGCCTTACTATTATTATTAAAGAGGTTAAAAAAGAGAAGAGGAAGAGTTATAAATAGGTTATACCCTTATATAGGATAAGGTTTAGAGGGATTATAAGTATAATTAGTAATTAGTAATAACCTAATTAGGTAACTTTCTTTTTTAGCTAATTATAAAAATAGGGTAGTGGGTTACCTGACTATGGTTAGGTTATCTCTAAGAGAGGCGGACCTACCTGGCACTCTTTTGTGGGGCTTTGGTTAGGTAACCCCCCCCTCCCCGATGGTCAGCTTACCTACGTCGTCAAGCTCCCTGATGCACGTGAACAACAGGCCGACGCATTATGTAATCCACACCAACCAGCAGCACTTTCGCAACGAAGGAGAAAGTCCTCCACATCATCATCAACCAATAGGATTCTAAGCCCTTTGAAAGCATCTTCACTGACCGGAGTGGTTGTCTGCGTCTTCCTGAACACTGAATCATCATGGGAAACTTGATCGGACAATGTCTAAAGCACCAGATGCTTTAAATTAAGTCTATAGATTACCCATGATGAAATGATACATCCTCCTTTGTCTTGTTCATCCAAATTGTTGGTTTTGCACTCCGGGTATCGATCGCTCTCCAAAACGGGACAGCTACGCAAACTCACATCTCTACTTCAAAGGCATCATCGCACTCAGGCAGACCCGGCGATGCCCTCTTCAACTCGCTTCTCCTCGTTGCGGCCATGGACGGGGATGGTACTGGTGGCACTTTCGAAGCCTGTCAGTGGATGATCCAAAAGAAACACTATTCGCCGCGGGAATGGGAACACTCACAGGTCGTCCTCGCCAGAAAGCTCCTCCAGCGTCTTTCTCGCCGTCTCGGGAATCAGCAAGGTTGTGAAGAAACCGCAAAGCATGAAAAACGCAAAGATCTGCATGATGTGGTTGAGCCACGGCGTGCTCCATCTGGGATCGGTCGTGGCCCGGTTGCTGTCCGCTCCGATGGTCCTGAGCGGCCCAAAGACGACCTGCGCGATGATGGCGCCCATCTTGCCCGAGGCAGCGGAAATGCCGTGGGAAGTAGACCTGTACCTGGTAGGGAAGCACTCGCCAGGGACAATGAACGTTGTTGAGTTGGGGCCGGCGTTGAAAAAGAACTGTGCGAGGGTGTACAGCGCCATCAGAGCGGTTCCGGACAGGTTCCAGTAGTCGAAGCCGATGACGCAGAAGAGCAGGGTAAGGGCGAAGAAGCCGAAGAGCTGAATGGGCTTGCGGCCGATTGTGTCAACGAGGACGGCGGATACCCAGTATCCGGGAACGGCGCCGGCGACGACGAGGATCAGGTTGCCGACAGCCGTGTTGTAGAAGATGTGGTACACATCCTTACCGCCGGACCACCCGATGGCGTTAAGAATGATGGCGTTGTTCAAACCGAGACCGTAGAAGGCAACATCGAGGAAGAACCACGAACCAGCGGTACCGATGATGACCTTGGCGTTCTTCCAGACGCTGTAGTGGCGGAAGAAGTCCCTCCAAGAAGCCCTGGGTACCTCGAGCTCCGTCTCGGCCTCTTGGCGATCAGCGACGCGAACAGCCTCATCAACTTGGGCCTCACCCCACCTGCCCTTCTTGTAGAATTCGACGTCGCCCTCGGCTTTATGTACGTCATTTTCGATGTCGAAGGTGTATCGAGGGGTCTCCGGAATGGTGAGGCGGAAGTACAAAGCAATGCATCCGGGGACGGCGCCGAAGCCGATCATGGCCCTCCACATCTTGTCAATGGCCATCAGGCAAGGCTCGGTGGTAGAGCATGCAGCAGTCTTGGCAGCAGTCTCGAGCGATCCCTGGAAGCCGGCGGTAACGATGAGGAGCATGATGCCACCAGCAAGCTGGCCGAAACCTTGGTTGGCAAACACGGCGTTCATCATGAAGCCTCTCCACTTGGTCGTGGCGAACTCGGAGGTGATGATTGCAGAAAGCGGGTAGTCGCCGCCGATGCCAATGCCCTGACGCCTTTGTTAGCAGCAAAAACGTCACCACTACCAATTCATGACTCACCATGATGATGCGCCAGAACACAACGAGACCGACGATGGAAACCGAAGGTGAGGCAGACGAGAGGGCCTGGGCCAGGGTGGCGACGATGATGATGATCAGCTCCACGCCGTACTGTCGCAGTGTCAGTCGTATCCATCGTAGGGTTTGTACACCATCGGGCTGCCTACCATCTTCTTGCGACCGACAATATCTGCAAGAACACCGAATCCAACTTGGCCAACGACGGTGCCGGCGGACGTGGCAACCTTGATCGCAGTGTCGTGTTTCGCAGGCAAGGTTCCGCCAAAGTACACAATACCCAGCATGGAAGTGACGAGGCCAATGGTGAAGATGTCATACTGGGCGCCATCGAGTCAGTTTCGGCCACAGAGTTTGGCTCCCGGAACGACATACCGAGTCAGTGAAGAAGCCGATACCAGCAACGACGATAGCACGGACATGGTACCAGCCGAAAGGCGCCTTGTCGATCTCGGCCAAAGCCAGGCGACGGCGCTCGTTGGTGTCGGCGACATGGGCGAAGTCGTTGTTGAAGTTGTGGAAAGCGACGTTTCCGCCGGCTGTCTTGTTGTGCTTGATCTCTGCGGCGGTGAGGGCGCGTTCGGTGTTGGCGTTCTCGCCCGCAGCTTCGGACGACTGCATGACGCCGGCCATGCTGTGTATCCTAGGCCTACAAAGGGAAAAGAAGGACGAAAGCTCAAACCCGAGAGAGACTGAGGGGCAGAACCGGTGGTGGCCTTGGGTTCCTGTTGGGTGATTTGGGGAAGCGCGACGACAACAAAAGTCAATGCGAAGGGAACCGGGGAGGGGTCCAGCTTATATGGTGGACAACAGAGCAACAGGCAGGAGGCTAACCATCAGATGCCATCCAAGTCAAGCATGGGAACGGGAATTGGTAGGGGAGTCGAAGAGATGCGACGACTGAGGACACGGAGAGAACATGGCTCGAGATCAGCACCCACCTCATAAACTACGTATTAGCGTGATGAACGGGACACGAACGGAGGTATCATTGTACAGGGCAAGGCGAATGACATGCGATTAGGTTGCTGGAAGGTAGCAGTACAGGACCGAGACCGAGACTTTGCTTCAAACGGCCGCTGAAAAGGACACCTCGACGTGCGAGTGAGCGCGCAACTCACTGGCGGAAAGACGCCGCTGGCAGCTGACGCTGGCCGATGGGATTGTATGCGACAGGGATGCCCTCACAGGCGGAATCGGCAGAGTGTGGCTGGGTGAAGCCGTGCTCGGCGACGAATCTGGAATGGCGCGCACTTTTCACTTTCGTCTCAGACTCTGTTTCTCGTCTTTACTTGGATTGAAGATCGGATAACGTTCCCCGACTGGCCGCCCGTTGTTTTTGCTTTTCCCGCTCTTACAACGTACATGGGCATCAGTAAGCTCAAACGAGACATACGCCTTCATCGGACTGTTGCATCCTGAAGACTAATCACCCGTCTTGTACGGCAATACGGGCTGACGCGACACGAGTTGGTCGTGGTTCAAGAAACGACATCAGATAGCAGCGGCCCGCTCGTGTCACAGTGGTTTGGGAACCCAATTGGATTTCTCGTTGTAGAAACACGGGCACGAAGTAGCATGGATGGTGTCTACTGCAGAGTGATACTATAACAATAGGTGAGTCAAAAGTGCGAGATCGACAATCCAGGCAGTTTCCGCAGTATTTATTGCCTCGGAAATCCCCGAGCTTGGTCCCCGTCCCCGGTCTGGTCAAGCTTTGAGGACGCATCCAACAGGATTCATGGCTGGCGCTTGCAGGGTTCAATTGGCAGCTTGGGACTTGTGCGGCCCCCCGTTCAAGGTATCACATGATACTGACGGGCTTCAAGCCGACTACCGCACGCATAGCTCTAACCCCGTACGAGATCCGGATCTGATGACACCCAAAGATCGAGCAGCCACACTTTGCTGGCACATCTTTTGTAAAGTGTGACGGACAGCCGATGTTCTAGCCTCTTTCAGTTACCGAATGCTTAGGACTGGACTAATTATTGCCAGCGTTACTTACTCGATACCACGAGTCCCCGAGGAGAGAGTATCCTCAATATTCCCTCTAACAGAGCCCGCCAATAACACTGCGGCATTGAAGCACGTTGCGAATGCTCAGACGACGGCCGGTGGCCACTACGGCCATCTCCATCTCGAAAAGCGATGCAACCTCCTTCTTCCTCTAGAGAAAGAGAAGGCCGACTCCATATGTCTTCTAACAGCACTGTTTCGCTCAAGATGACGATGATATCGATGACATGTCGTTGATCACTTGTCGCAGTGCGGCTCTTTGGAGCCATAACCCTGCTACGCACTCCCGCTGCTTGGCACTTGGCAACAATGAGCCACTACTGAGGGAGCCAAGGCCGGGGCCACACTCCGTCTGGCATGTCGAGCTTGCGCAGAACAGCCGTCGCGTGCTCATTGCCTTCTCAAGGACGCTTCCTTTTGCATTTGATTCGGAGGTGCTGCCCACGTGCCCTTGTCGGCGTTTTCTGTTGGTAGGTTCGAAGACGATTTTGTCATGATGAAGGGTAGAAAGGATAATGATGACGCGCTGCCTTGCGCGCACTGCGTGTTGGTCCATGGGTGTGCCCATTCCGGCTCTTTGGTACCTTGATACCATCGGAAACCCTCGAAACAAGAGGGATTCGTCAGTGACAGCCCGTCTGATCAGTTACTGACCCATCAATCAGTCCGTCATGATTTACGCTCATCGAGCATGTCCGGGCCATCACTCACCGAGCCCGCATATGTAGGTCAACCTGGCCTTCTCTGTTGCACAGTCACGCCCATGACACGACCTCCTCTTCCTTCGGCCGTGTCGCTCGCTACTGTAATGCATGCATTCCCCGACCCCTTCGCCCTCTAAACAGCGCGGTGGTCGCTCAAGCTAGCACCTTGGCTGGCCTTGTTTTCCAGAGTCTGCATCTGAACATGAACTAGACTTGACAGGCTAGGCAAGGGTCCAAAATGCCCGGGGAAGGGCAGAGTCGCCTCTGCGGTGGGATCGAGAATGGGGTCTCTCCACCGGGAGCCAATGGAACCCCGGATCTCGCACACGTGGGCGAGATCACTCGCTGCCCTTTATTGAAACGGTGCGGTTCAACATGAAGCTCGACGGCAATTTTAGAGGCGGAGGCCAGCCGGGCTCCCAGCCTCGCCACTCCAAGAGTCTTCTCCGGCCGCTGACCTGGTACATCATCTATGTAAGGACGCGCCGCCTGAGCTAATCTTAACTTGTAGCAGTGCTTGATCGACGTTGATGCAAACCAGCCTTACACCCGTCGGATGGAGGACAAATTGCTTGCTGAGCGACAGCGCAGACGTTGTTGGTTTCTGCAGAACAAACCGAGTACAGCATCAATACCTATGCCAGATCGACAATGACTCCCGTCCTTGATCAGCCCTTACGGTTTTCACATGTCTCCCATGTGTAGGGACTCGGACATCCTAGTCGCCAGACAGGATTGGACGCAAGAAGAAGAGGGAGAAGATGTAAAATAAAATAAAAGAAGTTAACTTCAGCAACCACGACAAGATATTGTATATCCTTACTGGTATCGAAACGCTTCCATGCGTGTGCGCGGCTTCCCGTCTGGAAGCCCGTACAATTATCAGAATCCGCCCGGAGGTTAACCGATGACCGCAACGCATCCCCACGCATACGCCGGGCGAGGCCCCACGCTAAAGGGGAAAGAAAAAGTGAGGTTACCTCGGGGACATTTCCGATCGAGACCATGCTCGGCAGAAGGCCAGGTTCCCGGAGGTCGTCGATTCCGGGATCTTGCCCATCTTCAAAATCTCCCACATGCTTGAGTCAACACATGTTGCATTTGGAAAACCCGGCAGCTCACGATTAAAGACACTGACTCCATGCTATGACGGTAAAGAATCATGCACGGTCTCCGTGTATTTGCCTCTGTAATTTGGCCGTCATTGAAGGGCCAAAGTTGCCCGAACTGGCCTCTCTCGCAGCCTGGTCGGGTCAAGCCGACACCGTTGGCCTGCGCGCGGATGGACCCTGCAAAAGCTTGCAGCGCTGCTCCGTGTCGGGGTCATCTATTCCAAACGGGTACGCTTTCATGGCAGAGAAAAAGAGAAAAAAAAAAAGGCCCGAATAGCCTGAACGCTTCCTTCCTTCTACCAAACGAGAATGGCCGAGTCAGATGCCGGGTACTGAACCCCTCCCAAGACTCGCCGGGACGGAGGCTTCGCGAGAGTCAGACGGGAAATGATGATTCACCTGCGGACCTCAAAAGGCCGACACACGAATCAGTTCGTGCCGGCTCGAATAGGCCGACCGTTTTCTTGAACTTGAGCAAGCCGAGCTTGAGCCAGAAAGCTTGAGACAAGTTTAATATAACTTTCTTCGGTGTCCCACCAGTCACATTGACCATGGTTCGCTCGGCCTTTCCGTACGCGACTCTACGGCAGAGCCCCGCGGCGCGCTCGGTCTCCGACCGATGGCGGGACGGAGCATGTTGGCCGGGTGTCTCCACTAGCCGGACGCCGGCCCCACCCCTTCCGGATGAACCACCCGGGAGATCTTGATCGATACGCATGAGATAAATACAACCGTGGCCAAGTCTATGATGTACTTCAGAGCAGGAGACACGCGGGGCCCGAGGGCGGGACAATCACGCAACGTGCTGGTCTCTCTGGAGACTTGGGAAGCAATGTGGTTCCGGAACGTCATTGGTCTCTGGCCTTATGAAGATGGCCCCGGTTTACAACTCAGGGTGTGGGATGTCATCGAGGCCATGTCACCGCTGCCCCAGCGCAGAAGTCCAGCGGTTCACTCCTTCTCGGGCCTGTCCGTGTTTGTAGTCCCTACAGCTGGGCCGAGGACCTAAACTTGCATACGCCCGAGTGCTAGTCATTTTCTGGCAGCAGGTACAAGATTGCAACGCGAAGGCCTACTCGGGTATCATCTCCACACCCATAAGCCTGAACATGGTCCGTCTCCTCCGCAACGAAACATCTCTGCCGCCATAGAATCCTCCGATCCCACACCTGAGAAGCCCGGCAGCCGTCGACTCATAAGCCGCCCTTGTTTTACCATAAGGCATCGACAATGGCCGGAAAATGCAACGAGCCGCAGGAAGAAAATATACCAACGATCAGTCTGAATCATTGTTTGGTCGACAAGCTGTTAACAAGAAAAAGAGGGAACAGATGTAACCTTCTCAAGTCAATCGTTTCCCCTCTGGTCTAGAGACAGAGCCTGGACCAACCCCGAGGTTTCTTAACTACCTGCACCGAAGTAGGCAACCGGTCCATTGACCCGAGCTCAGTAAAGAAAAAGCCCAGAACGAATCTGATGTTGCCTGATTGTGGAGCACGCTTGCATCAAGAGAAATCGGATAGAAAAAAGGAAAGAAAAAAAAAAGTTGCCTTCATCCTCCTCATTCCACGCCTCGCCTTATGAACCATCGAGCACGTTGGGTTTTCCAGAGGCAAAGGAATCCCAAGGTCTCGCGGTATAGCGTATCATACTTGGAAGGATAGTGTTGGAGACGGAAAATTGGAAGTTGTACGTTTCAGTACGTCATATCATATTTCCTCCTGGACATCAAAGTCCATCCCCACGTGTTTGGTCCGAAGATGGCGAACGAAGTTGTCGCGGCGGTTGTACACGTGTCCAGTCTTTGCCTTTCGGCACCCTGGAACACGGCAGCGGTACCCAGAGCTGTCGCCGTCGAGCGTCCCGTGCGTCTTCTTGTGCCGCCTGAGGTCCTTCATGGTTGCGAAGGCCTTGTCGCAGCCTGCCTCGTCGCATAGGTACTCCTTGATGTGGTACCTCTCGTGCTTGCTGAGTTGGTTCAGAGTCAGTCGATGGTTCTCACCAGACAGCGAAAGAAGTGGGAGTCGAGGCAATATCTCAGCCTCGTCAAGAGAAAGAAGAATTTGAGACAGAAGGAAAGTGAAGTGAGATTTACGTCAAATCACTCGGTCTGCGGAAGACCTTGGCGCAGTTCTGCCAGCGGCATTCGAAACGTAGGCGCGATATGTCGAGAACGGCGGCGGCGGCGGCGGGAGTCGCAATGCCGTTGCTGAGCCCGCTGTCGCTAGCCTTGTCGCTTTCATTCCCGTTCTCGGGGTTTAAGGGGCTTAGAGTCGGACTCGTGGTTTCCGAAGAACAAGAGGGGGTGTCGAGTGGACACGCCATGACACCAAGTGCCATAGGTGATCTCCATGACGGCAAGCCGGTCGGAGGTGGATCGTCGACGGAGTCGAGTTTGAGAGAAGCAGCCGTGTTGTCGGAGTAGTACTCGCAGTAGCAAATGGCGTTTCCCAGTAACACACAATAACAAGAATCAACAAGGTTGGGTTGTATACTGGTGTCTAGATAAAACGCCACCTTGGAAAAATGAAGGGGTTCCTGGGAATGATTGGAAGCTTGATGCGGTGATCAGGAGAGGCCCGTTTGGAGGGGCGCAACGTATGGTTGTGGAAAGCTAAAGCTGGTGACGATCCCAGAGGCAAAAAAAAGCGAGCCCTGGCGGCAAGGGTGCTTTGACCGAGTCAAAGAGTAGGCGGGGAAATTCCCCGCATGCGGCTCTCAGAATGGACGATGATTCTCCGGGGAATTTACCAGAGAGGTAATGGTGTTTGGCAACGGGTGGTTCAGATTGAGGCGCGGTGGTGCTATTGGGCCATTCCGAGATGGATGTACGTTGAGGTTTGTTTGCGAGGATCTAACTCAACAAGTGCGGAAGCAGCAGTGAGTCGGGCGGGATATTATAACCGGCCAGGGTATCCGATGAGGTTGTTTTCTTTTCGGGCTGTGTGATGTTCGGCGCGGGGTGGCGGAATCTTGATTATCCGGGTTTCTCGGGTGTCCGGGGATTGAACGGGCGTGGAGGGGGAGGCGGAGAGTCGAGACCTTTTTTGTTTTGTTTTTTTGCTGCTCACGGACAAGGAGCCGGGCCGCTGCCTTAATTAAGTAGAATCCAGTCAGAGGTTTGACGTGCTGGATCTGACGGGGGCGGTGCATCGGGGGGGCCTCAAAAGTCGGAGGCTAGCAATCGCTAGCATTGGTCTGATAAGGCAGGATGGGCGAGTGTGGGAGTGTAGATGAGCCAATTGCATGTCATCGAGGCCTCAAAACCGGGGCCCGCTGTCTGTCCATACGAGCAACCTGCATAAATGCCCAGCACCAACGTGTTGGGCTCCGCTCAACCTTGGGCCTCGAGCTTCGTTATTCGCCCAACCCAGTCGTGTCGGTGGGCACGAGACCAGACCTTCCATGAGCCGCAGAAAGCGAATCTGAGGAAACTGGAGGCGGAAGCAATAGTGTACAGGGACGTGGCGGAAATTCCGATATCCTGGCAGGCGAGATTCCCTCTCGACCGTCCGGCTGTGACAAGTTGCTGCCTGACAGCGGCCTTTCTCCCCGCGTGCCTTTTAGCGATAGCCTCAGCCACGGTTAGCCTTGTCAGGGACGGGCCTCATTGGCCGCTGGTTTTGTCCGGTCCCTGGGTATGGATTAAGCTCATCTGATTTATCTGACGCCTCCATCCGTCGAAGGCTTCTGGAAGGAAGGCTCCGCCTCACCTTTTATGTGAAATAGACCATGACCACCTCTGGTCAGAGGAAGAAGTCAACCAAATGTGGGCCCTTTCGAGCAAGACCTACGGCCTCATCACAATCGACCGCAGCGATAGGACCGTTTTGGGTTGTTGGATGATTCTGGAAAACGAGCATGTTGCGATAAGTAGACAACCAAAGGAGTTCCGGGCTGCTTTGGTCGTATGTGGTCTTCATCACACACCATCTTGGCGATGGGCTTGGATACGCAGTGTCCAGTATCCGAGGATACACGAGGCTACCGAGGTGTCAGTTCTCATTAACACTACACAGCTCGGATCCGGGCCATGTGCAGTCTCGCAAACATCTATGTCATGGAAGATGACAAGTGAGATATGACGCAAAAGGAACATCGTCTTGCAAAGAGGAGCGAGCGGTGTGGAGGATGAGCAAAATCATGGCGGGTAGTGCCCGCTGCAATTAGCGGCGGGAGAAAAAGCCGTTTACGCAAAGACATCAAGTCTAACGCAACCTCAGAGAGGGGACTTCAAGTCGACAAATCCGAAAAGGGGGCTGGATACTGACGTTAGCCGAGAAGAGAGTCTTTCTTTGGTTGCCGGGTTACTATGTAGGTCGAACGTTGCAGTGATGCTGACCCAACTGCCATCGTCTCGTGACGATGCAGGATGCAGCTACCCCGGAGGCAATGGCTAGTCGCACTGGTCGATGGCAGGATGCAGAAAAGGCCAACATGGAGATCATGTTTGGTCGTAGCCCGAAGCAAAGCTCGCAACACGACGTAACGTAAGAGCAGGTGTCTGGGACTGGTGACCAAGGCATCATGACTCGGATCACCGCATTTTAGAGGCGGGAAAGGCGGCCATCCTCTCTCTGACTCGGCGCGGATCCGTTTCCTGGACCCCCCCTCGGACTGCATGCAGGTGATCTAGCCGTCCTCCCCGAGGGCTGCATCGCCAAGGAGCCGGTAGCTGCCCCCTGCCAGGTGAAAGTGGTCTAGTCGTGAGACGACGCGCATCCGAAACTGTTGGAGATCTGTCGGTCTGGCCGCTCATATAAAGCGAGTCAGTCATGTGGGATAACGGCATCCGGGGATAGCAGGCGATGGGACGAGTTGGGGTCGGTCTTGGGGAATGTCTTGGACTGGTGCTGAGAGACGGAGCTGTTGAACGGAATTAATTTGTGGGCCTTCCGAGGAAACATCCAGGTATAGGTTGCAGGCCGCGGCGGGGAGGAAACAGTTCCTTCTTGGGAAACAATGCCTTCTCCGAGAATCAAAAACAAAACATTCCATCGTCCCTTTTTGTTTTTTTGCCGTGTTGTCAAACATGTTGGGCTGATCTGCAAGCGGGTAAGTGAGGGGCGGCGTTGTTTCCCTCTCCTTCCCGCCTTTGTACCTCGGTACTTGCCCACCCGCCTAGGTAGGTAGGTAGGTAGGTAGGTAGGTAGGTAAGTAGGTAGGTAGGTAGGCACGTAGGTAGGATGAGGGGCGCCTTCCAGAACTACGAATACCGGTACCTAGATAGGTACCTTGTCCTAGGTAGGTAGGTATCTAGATACACAGCCTACCTTATTTACCAGGTAGGTAGGTACCTCAGTTACTAAAAGGGTCCACTTGTGTAGTTCCGCCAGTGTCTCAAAGGCGGGAAGCGGGAATGGGCCAAGGCAAAGTGAACTACGCAGTGAAGTGAACCCCACGAAAAGAAAGAAGAAAAGAGAAGATACCCTACCGTGCTGCTACTACCTAGTTGCCTAGGTAAATACTTTTGTTTCCCATCCCTTCTGATTACATCCTTCTCTCTCAGTCTTGATCCATTTCATTCCAAGTCGCTCACTTATTCCTAGTAGGTATCTCGGTAGGCACTTACCTGCATAGTAGCTCAGGTAAAATAAAGTAAGTACCTAATAATAATAGGTTGGGGCACACCAGGGACAACGTTACCTCAAAGTCAAACGGACCCGCTCACATGGTCATTGTTTATTCTGCCTTTTGTCACTCCCCCAGGTTCCAGTTCCATCGAAACAGCATCATCGTAGGCCCTGTCAACATCGAAACTCCACACCAGTTACCCAGAAACACGGTTCCATCCTGGAATGTTTCGCTGCGCAGAGCACCGTTGCAATCACTCCGACGAACTGGGGAAGTGGTGCCTAGACACCAGGAACGGCCCTTTTTTCCGGCATGTATCCATAGCCAAGGATCTACACCTGGCTGTCTTGTACTGTGCTGTTCTGTTTTGTTCTGTTTTGTTTTGTTTTGTGTATGTGCCCATACCCACGCACGTTTCCGCTGCACTTCAAACTGCCGCTGCACATACCCCAATATCTAGTTGCGAGAGTGCTACCTACTGATGTGCTACAGGGAAAAAAGAAGAGGGAAAAAAACGAGGCCGCGAGAGCCAGTCACCTGCCAACCATGCCGAGAGTCATGAGATCCGTCTTGGGCGCATGGTGCGCGATTGATCGTCCTCTCCTGCTGCTTCAACCCGTTTTCACCTTTGGCTGACGATGTATCGCTGCTCTGCCCCCCCCTCCTCTGCGCGTGCTCGTCTGCAGGAGCCACGCCGGGATGGATCATGACATGACCTTGACCTTGCTTTCTCTCGCCCCTTGGGTTCGCGGGCCAAGCCCAGCCCATGTCACCACCGCTAATTCCCTACCCAGTTCGTCGTCGCAGTTTCCGCCCCCCTCTGCTTGCTTCGCCAGTGTCGCTGGTGGGCGTCATGACCGCATCACGTTTCGAGGGACTTACATGTCCAAGGTGTTGATTCACCTTTGTTTCCTGTCTACGTGATTTAAATACCCGCCGTCTTCTCTTGCTCCCAGGTCCGGTTTCTCATCACTCTCCTAGCTTGTCGGTGGACAAACATACCATATCTTGTCTCGTTGTCTCGAACTATACGGTTCGTGACGACGTTCTCAGCTCACCCTTGGTGTTTTTCAGCTTGAACCAACTATACAACCCTCTCACTTCCTATTCAAAGCAGCAAGCTTCTTTATATGCAGCCTCGGCTTCGTCTCAAGGTCATTTCAAAGTTTCTTCGCGCAGGCCTCGTCCAAACGTCACCGAAAAGCTTCTCTGCATAGAATTCGTCCCGAAGCCGCTTTGCCTTTACGCTGACACGCTGCGCCGCTCGCCCCCCCTAAAGTTCGTCTGCGTCGATCAGGGACGGTGTCCCCCGGTCCCCCGCCGCCACACCGTTTGCCCGAGAGTTTGACACTGGTTCGCTTCGCTCATAAGGAATGGGGAGCCGGACTCTTTCAGCCATGAGACAGACTCTCCTCTACACCTCGCTCCTGTCGACACTACTCGCAGCACCAGCGTCGGCCTTCCCTGGTTTCTCTTCCAGCCCAGAACGGGCGCCGCATTACCGACCGGATCTTAGACGCTCAGAAACAGCAGCACACATGGCCAGACAAGCAGCCGATAGAAGCGGCCGCTGGCGGCCCCAGATCCATTTCTCACCACCCGCAGATTGGCTCAATGACCCCAACGGCCTCTTTATCGATTCTAAAGGCGTATGGCACATGTATTACCAATGTGAGTCCATTTCATGCCTGTCTTGTCCCCCTCCACCCCCGCGTGCGCCTGGTCTACCCCAATCCTCTCCTACCTATGTCTTCCCTCTTCAGCCCATTTTGAGTTGTGCGACGCAATGTGCAGCTGGGTTCCGGACAAGCGGTTGCCGACACATTTGCCAGTGCACTGTGACTTGAGCGCGATGCTGCCCATCTCATTGGGTCTGCATTCTGTGCACGTGCTAGTGCCCGCCGGCGTGGTGGTTGCATCTCTGCCAAAAAGGGAAGCATCACATGCGCGATGATGAGCGTTGCACTCCCACCCCGCATTCTCAGGCATTTGCTTGTTTGGCTGCGCTCTCGTCTAGCGTCTCGCGTGGCTCGATGAGGCCACGCCAACTCTGGCCTGGCCCGTGGTGTTCTTGGACGCCGACGGGGACGCCCTTGTTTCTATTGATTTCATTCATCTGTTTCCCTAGATGACGTTTTCTGACCCCGGTGACAGATTCTGATAATGTCAATGGCGACGGTGTGAAGAACTGGGGCCACACCACAGCCACTGATTTCTACAACTGGGTTGACCATCCTGTCGCCATCCCGGCCACAGCACGCGACGGTTCCATCTGGTCAGGAAGCGTCGTCGTTGACCGCAACAACTCATCAGGCTTCTTTCCTTCCAACAAGACCACCGGGAATGATAACATCATCGCCTACTACACCTCGTGGGAGCCGGACCAAGAGTCCCAGCACCTGGCCTGGTCCTACGACGGCGGCCAAACCTTCAAGCAGTTTGAGGGCAACCCCATCATCTCGCTCAACAGGCATGGCTTCCGCGACCCCAAGGTCTCCTTCCATCACGAGACAAAGACATGGGTCATGGTCTTGTCGCGGGAGAACGAGGTCGCCTTCTACACCTCCAAGGACCTGGTAAAGTGGGAGCAGTCGTCCATCTGGAACCCGCAACGCAATATTGGCCTCATCGAGTGCCCCCAGTTCCTGCAGATCCCGCGAAAGGACAGGTCCGGCAGCGTCGTCGGCGCCAAGTGGGTTCTGACCCTGAGCTTAGGGGGCGGCGGCCCCGGCGGCAGCGCCGCCGTAAGGTACCTCACCGGCGAATTCGACGGCACCGCCTTCACGCCCGACGCGCCCTCGGGCCGCGCCGCGGGGAGAGACCTCCACGCGCGCCAGGACACATTCACCCTGCACGACTTCGACTTCGGTCCCGACAAGTACGCCACTGCCTTCTTCAACTCTCAGAAACTCAACGACGCCGCCGAGGATGCGTACTCCATCACCTGGGCTGTCGACGCGAGCCAATACGGGTGCTGCACGCCGACCGACCGGGAGGGCTGGCGTCACTGCATGGGCGGCGTGCGCCGACACTGGCTCGACGCCAACACCAACAAGCTCATGTCGGCGCCCGCTGGCGACCTCTCCAAGATCGAGACCACGAAGCCCGGCTGGAACCCCATCGTCGAGCAAAAGGGCGTCTCGGGCATCGAGGGCAGCAGCGCCGTCATCCGGGACTACAACCCTGCCGTTGAGTGGACGCTGACCGTCCGCATGGCCAAGTCCCTACTGAAGGAGGGCTCGACCGCCTCGGCCCAGCTAGTGTTCAAGGCCTCCCAGTCTACCGGCAACGAATCCGTCTCTCTCGGCCTCCAGTTCGCCGGCAGCTCTGGCAGCGGCGTCCCGTCGGCGAGCGTTAGCATCGGTCGCATCAGCACGGCATGGGATCGGGCCGGCACCTTTGCCGTCTCCGGCGTCCAGGCCCTCGAAGGCGCTTCGGCAGAGGGCGCTGACGGCAAGGTCGAGTTCACGCTGCGTGGCATCCTCGACCGCTCCCTCCTTGAGGTCTACGTCAATGGCGGCGTCGAAGCCGGCACCATGCTCTACTTCACCGACAAGCCGCTCGACAGCATCGTCCTCACTCGCGGCTCCGGTCCCAGCGACCAGGGCATCACCTTCGACTTCAAGGCCGCCGCGCTCAAGAGCTCGTGGGGCACGTACGAGGAGAAGGTCGTTTCTCAGCAAGACAAGTGGATCACGGAGGAGTTGTGAGGAGCCGTCCTGCTTCCGGTGGCCCGCTGAGGTCAGCAGTGTTGGCGAGCTTAATGACGGCGGTTTCTCCTGGGCTTTTGCGGTGAGACAACGAGCTCTTTGGTGATGAGTTGCTTTTGTTCTTGTTCTCGTTTTCTTTCCATCCTTTCATCTTTTTTTCAATTGAGGGACTTCGAGGCCCATTTGCATGAGGCATGAGATGAGGCATGAGGCACATGAATTCCCCTCGAGCGTGAAGGGAGATTTTATTTATCCGAGTACATAACTCCCATATTACTAGCTGGCATCTATATGCATCATTAATTATTTCTCTACATTCTACCGCTTCGCACACGCTCTGCAAACGAGGGCTCCTTGTCCGGTATTACCAGAGATTCGAAGCACAATATCACGTCGTCACCAGGGAGCGTTGCAGCGACACATCAAAACGCCGTCCCAATCCGCCGCTCGCCTCATTCAGATAGCCTTTTACCTCAACACTTTCGTCCCGTATTATGCACTTGCAAACTGCAGTCCTCAGCGTCATTAACAGGGAAGGGCGGAGAGTGTTCAGACCCATCTTACCACGCACGCCTGGAACCACCGCCCCTCCTCTCGCGACAGCGTCGAAAAGACTAAAACACGAGACTTTTTTTTCTTCTTTTTCTTTTTTACGACACCGCCCCCCATACGACCAAGAGAAAGCGACAAGAGAAGGCTGGGCGGGGGCCGCCCTCGTCTAACCTCGCAGAAAAAACAAGCTCGCACGAACCTTGTCCTGGGCCTGATGTCCAACCTGACGTGTCCGTGTGAGCAGTAGGCTTTCTGCAATGTTTAGCCTCTGTTTCTCGGTCCGTGGAACATTCCATTCAGGCCCGCCCACTCGTCTCGTCGCCTGGGCAAGGTTGTCAAGAACGGAAATCGCTTCTTTCATTACGCAACTCGTTTTATGTATATCTGACGTCAATAAACCCATTCTCAAGTCGAGGCTCGGACGCTTCGGTTGCCTTAGACCCAAGCCCCCGTTAACCGCGAGAGGGTGTTTCCCATCTCTGTACGCCGAAAAGAACAACCGCCCCGATCCGTAAATATGTTCAGCAAGTCTATATCGTACCAAATCCAGAAAAGCAGATACGTATGTATGCCTGCCTGTATGCCAAGAAGGAAACAATAGAAACCTATACACCCTCATCTCCCGGCCGCTTCAACGTCAAAAAACAATTGTCTGCCGGCTAGCGCACAAGCGCCGCTTCTGGTGTCATGTCTGGTATGTCCCGTACCCATCCCGATTGGGCCCAATAGGTAACCGAGCCCGGCGGAGCCACCCGTTGCATCTGGCTGCAACCCTCCCTTCCCCCACCGAATACACTTTGTGATGGACAAGAAGAAGCGTGGCCAGGTAAGAAGAATAAAGAGTACAATGAGAGAAAGGTAGACAGTAAATGAGGGGGTATCTAATAGCCGAGTCCAGCGACGGCAGCCACCGCCATCTCCCGCCGTACTCTCCGCTTCACGTTGGCATCACCGTCGGCTTCTCTGAGAGCATCGTTAGGGTCGACCTTCTTATCGCCCTCCTTTTTTCCTCCCGCCTCCTTCCCGTTGTCGCCTTTCGGCTTCGAAGTGTGCTCGCCGGACGGGGGCGGAGGAGCGACCTTGGAAGGGTCGGGCTTGGGGTCACCCGGATGTCCTGTCTTGTCGACGGGTGCATGCTCGGCCTTCAACTTTTCCTTTTCCTGCTTGGCCTTTTCGGCGATCAGCTTGTCCGCTCGCTGATCGTCCTCCAAAGCGTCATCTGTGGCGGGCGCGATCTTCTTTGCTTCGCCTTTGTTGATGCCCGCCAGTGCCGCGCTGTCGAAAAGGCGAGCAGCATCGCCGCTGGCCATGGCATATTTGGTTGAGTTGAGAGTCTGACCGAGAAGGGCCGCCTGGGCGTCGAGCTTGCTGTAGAATGCATTGATGGGCCCCTCCTCTAGGTAGTTGAGACGGTGACCGCACCGAGCACCGAGCACGTCGCGAATCTTGGGGTCGGAACTGCAACAGTTGCCCCAGCAGTCGCTGATATAATCAATAATGGACCGGTATGGGTTGCGTCGGCGGCTCTGGTCGATGATGTGCACCATCGTAGGAATGGCAACCTCGTGGAAGACTCCAAAGCCAGCAAAGATCTCGGACAAGAAGATGTAGTCGGCAAAGAAGCGTCGGGGAATGTAGTAAATGTCACTCCACCCAACGCAAAACTCATCCCGGCGAATCTTGTACTCCAGGCCAAAGTTGTCCACCACTGAGGCCGCCGCCATGGCGGTGCGATGGAAGTCTTGCCCCCATCCCCACCAGTTGTAGTTCTTGGTGTCCGTAAGGCACATGTATTCGGGCCCGCCGTGGGATGGCGGGGCAGTGTCAATGACTGCGGGGAAGTGGATGTTGTAAGGGTTCATGCCGCTCCAGGCGAGTGGGTCGACCCAGGCATCGAAGTGGTAGTACATGAGCCCGTTGATCTCAGGCTGGGTGTCCAGGATAAGCTTCATAGTGTGGGACACCTGCTTGTAAACGGTGAAGGTACCGGGGAACTGGTCGTGGGTCAAGTTGTGGAATTCAGGATCCTCGCCCTCGAACATGTTCGGCATGGAGATGTGCACGGTGTGGAAGAACGGCTCGTACTTCTGCAACAAGGGGATGCGTTCAGGGTGTGCAGAATTCCATCGGATCATGGCCATAGTATTCTTGAAAGGCGACTCGACCGTGCTCTCGCTGCCGGTAACGGGTTCGGGCCCGGACTTCGCCGGGGGCGCCGACCCTCCCTCCTTGGCGAAGTCGGGCATCTTGGCTTCCGACATGGTGAGGAATGCCACGATGAGCACCGTGATAAAGGTGGCGACAGCGAGGAACATCCTGTTGAACTTTCTCGCAACAGCTGCCAGCTTGCTGAACAAGGACATCTTCTGGGGCTCGTTGGTCGGAGGATTGGGGTCCTTGGGAGGCGGGTTGTCCATGTACAGCCAGGAAGCAACGAAGACGACCACAGTACCAGGCAGAACCAGGAAGCTGAGCTTGGTGCCGAAGAGAACGGGCGAGACGTAAAGGAGAATACCGGTCGCAACTGCGGTGGCGAAGCACTTGATTACGGCGTCAGCATCTGGGCGGAGTTAGCAGTTGCACAGCCGCGAATGTGTTGTGTAGCGACTCACACTTGTATACAGCAGTAATGGCAAGGCCAATGAAGACATTGCTGACAATGACCATGATAGCACCGAAGCTGTTGTAGCCCTCAAAGAAGCCCGGCTCGTCGGCCTTGAGGGTCCTGATGACCAGATGGCACAGCAAGTTCATAGAAGCACCGGCGCCGTAGAGGATCATGTTGTCGGCGTGCAAGCTCGAGTCGTCCGTCTTGAGAAGCGCCTGGTTATACACACCCGAGGCTGCACTCAAAAAGACCTGGAAGAGCAGAATGAAGTAGGTGCTGAATGGGTACGTCGTGCCCGTCTGGGGGTTGTACTGAGTCACCATCAAACCGCAAATCTACACCGCGTTAGAAACAAATCCAGGCCGTCGATTACCATGACGGTAGCACCCACCTGCATCAGAATGGCGATCCACTGGATCTTGGAAATCTTGGTGTTCAGGGTTGCGATCATGACCAGGGCGGTTATAAAGGTGACACCGCTCTTGGTCAACTGAATCGTACCGGGATCGGCCATCTTGTAGCTGACAAAGATCTGGACATGTTAGCTGAGGGTCAGCATGACAGGAGGGTCGGCCAGCCGACACCGCATACCGAGTTGTTGATAAGCACGTAGAACAAGGCCAAGTTACAGAAGCCGTATCTGACGTCTTTAGTCACTTCCCCGCGAACATAGCTCCAGTATGTTCTGAAGTCGAGCGGGGGCAAGGGGCCGGTGTGCTTGTCGACGCCGTTGATGTTGCTCGACGAGCTGGCGCTGCCGTTGAGCGCGTCTTCTTCCCGTTTCTCGTCCAAACTGCTTCGCTCGACTAGGGGCAGTTCTGAGGTGGCGACGGAAGAGTAGCCGCTGCCGCCTCCACGGGTTGAGGGTAGGACGCCGTCGGCAGCTCTACGCTTGCATTCGTTCCAGAAGAATATCATGGATAGAACCATTTTGAAGAACTCGGAGATGGTGACTGACGCCGAGGGGGAGAAGGAGTAAGAGCCGCCTGTCTGGGAGATCTTCATGATGATGCCGATGCCGACCTGGATCGCGACCAAACCGAGGGCAGCGGCATACGCGGCTTGTTGAGGGCCGCCGGGAATCCATCCTAGAGGCTTGAGGAAGAACCCCAATACGCTCCCGTGTCGCAACATGGTGACGACTGCCAGCCGCTGGGTGGCGGTTCAGAGTCGGGTGGGTTTGCTCAATATGGGCCGAGAGATGATCGCGATCGATGTGCGGAAAGAAGGTTGAGTAGCGAGCTTCGATGAACTGGTAGCGGACAGGAGGAATCAGAAGCAGCTCAGGGGCAGCGCAGTGGCTGGGAATGGGTTTCTGGCGGCTACGACAACAGTGCCGCGGTGGTGCAGGAAAAGAAGGCCTCGATTGCCCTCAGGTTCCTCGAGGGTGGGGGAAATGACACTTGCTGGACCGTTTTGTTCGATACGCGCATCGAGACTCTCTGTATTCGCCGACCGACTCGCAGGGGGAGGGAGGGTTCGAAGGGTTCGAAGCAGTCGTTCGTCTACGTTTGCGATGGTTCCAGGATCGCAGGCAAGGTGGGAAAGCACCGCTAAGGTTTGGTTCGGAGGGAAGGATGCGAAATCACGGGAGAAGGTGCAGATACGAGAGGAAAAGTCTACTGCGTAGGAAGGTATTACTGGCAAGTCTCGAGCAGGAGGGACGGGGGGGAGAGACAGCAAGCGGCAGAGTCCACAGTCGAAGCAAGGGAAGGGTGTGAAGGGGGAGCCGTAACAGACGCGGATCCTGGCAGGTTTTTCGATGTGCTGACTATCCGTCCATACCTAGGTACCTACCGTATTGACTTTCCTATCCTAGAGGTACCTAGCAGCCAGCCTAGCCATTCATTGTACAGTGTCAGCAGTTTCGCGAACAGTCAAGCGGTTCCAGCAGAAAGGGAAAAAAGGCCCAGGTGCTGGTGGATCCGCTGCTGGAAGAAAATAGTGTCGTCTTTCATTGGACGGATGGACGGATGGACGGCGCGGTGGGTAATCTGGCACCGTCTGGCAGGGGATGCAAGGCGGCGCTAGAGCACGCAAGGAGTCGAAAGTGGAATAGGTACCTACTTACCTACCCAGCTACCTTAGTAGGTATGCTGGGACCCCTTTTCGAACGCTCCCCCCCCAACGTCTGAAGGGACCACGAAAGGGGGGCCGCGGGCCGCGGGGACCCGGGGGGCTACCCTTGAGCTTGGTTGTGTTTCCGAAAAGGATGACTAAAGGCACCGCACTGTGTCGGTATTCAAGGTGACCGATCTCTGACATCGGAAACTGGTGCCATGTTAGGAATCATCTGGTCTGGGCTTCTATGGGTGTAGTGGCTACGGGCCTTGCATTGCTCGGTTGGACGCGCCGTGCCAGCAGTACAAAGATCCGACGAATTCTACCGCGGGGGTGGGGGCCATCGAAGATGTGGTGGCGTCGTGACAGTCAGCATAGGCTGCTCATGCCACACATAAATCCCTTAATTAATCCCCTACCGCGGCCTGCTAAAGTCGCGACAGGTCCGCCCGGCTTGGTCCTCCCTGATTCTTCGCTGCGACCTGCAACTGAATCGCTGTAGCTGATCAAACTTTGCTTCGCTGCGGCCGTAGCTGATCAAACCTTGCTTGGAGAACAGTTACAATGCTGCTGACAGCCATTCGTACCTGGGGCACAGCAAGGCTCCCGACTGTTGTCGCAAACCAGCGTCAGGTATTGCTGTTCCAGTAGCCGGTCGCCTGGATGTCTGATTACTTGATTGCCTGATTGTTCATGTTCATGCGGTGAAGTGAATACGAATCCTGACATGGTGTTCGTAGAGTGGTTGCCTATCGTGTCGGCTAGAAAAGATGATAATTGATGTGCTGCCACAGATTCGACGTCGTGCGCCCTGCAGTAGTGCTCCTTTCCCTTCCTCCTTTTTTTATTTTTTATTTCTTTTACAACCCCTTATCGACTGTTCAAATCTTCCAGTGCACTGTCGTCTCAGTGGCGAATGGGCTGACAACCATTTCCACTTGGTTCGCGCGCATCCCCACACACTATGATGTGGGTCCAGGTCTCCGCCACTCAGGTGGGGCACAGTGCCCGATCCGCATGCGGACTTCCGCACGGTGCGCTCCGCCCAAGGGGATCTCACTCAGCTTCAGGCGATAAGCAACCCGGTCCATTGTACTCCGTAGGTAGGTAGGTAGGTACGTAACCATGATTGATCACCAGGGAAATGGAACACTCCTGAGCAGTACATACCATCGTCTAGGGAAACCAGTTTGACCACCTATTCCATTGCGGCCAAAACTGCGACTCGAGGATCACGGCACATCGGTGTGCTTGTGGAACAGCACGAGATGCTTATCTCGCTAGTGCTCGTACCGACCCCCTGTCTCTTTTTTGATGTTCTGACTCGGTAAAAGAGAAAGCCAAGTCAGATAGCTTCGATGCAGTCAAGCAACTGAAGAATTGCTTGTCGTCGTATTTCGCTGGGCATACATGCCCAGCAATGATGGGCGACCATACAGAAAGACGGCGGCGAAAGGGGGCGTCACAACGACGCAGATCACAATCGACGGCCTAGGAAACTGATAACTCTATCGGCTTTCCCGATCTGTAAGCCGATGGTTATTATAGTGAGTGAGTAGGTACCTATACTATAGTATACACACAAACACACCGCGCCGCTGTGGGGCGGGCATCACCGGATTGTATTGCTGCGGATGTTGACCAATTCCAACCTTGCCACGGGTTGCTTGACTTTTCAGGGCTAACATCACCAAACGGTCCCAGCACACTGGAGTCGATGCCATGGAAGAATAAAATAATACGCGTCGTCAGCTCACACCGTGTGTGCGGGCATGACCGCATAGGTGGCGTGGCCTTGCCAGTGGGTTGAACCTTAATGGCTCTTGCTTTTGATCTCTCTCTCTCCCCCCACACATATTTGGCGGACCTTCGAGAAGCGCAAGAAAGACAACTCACGGTCCCTGAGCTGGGCATCCGCCAGCCATGACAGAGCAGAGCCTCCTCTGTCAGCGCAGGTTGCAGAAGAGACACAAACGCCTTGTTCGCCTTCCCCTTTTCTCCGACTCATGCTTTGCCCCGCATTACAGGCCACGCTGTCTCTACCAGCACCTTATCAGCTCCCTCGTCCTCGACGCGTATCCACCAGCTGGCAGCGACACGAACGCCTTCCCGTAGAACCCGATGCGACATGATCACTAGAACAAGTGAGGCATGAGGAATTTTGAGGGAGAACCTTGAAGTATGAAACACAGCAGAAAAACTTTATTTAAAAAGGACTTGCTTCGGAATCCCCGGACTTTACAAGCATCTTCCCTCAACCAGACACCCTTCGCTCGGTAGCCTCGGGATATCAAGGGCGCCCATACCCACTTTACAGAGTCTCCCTGCCTGTCAGTGTGGCATTGGCCATGATCGCCAAACATGTCCCGACGACTTAAGCGCACTGTTTCAGAACACAGGTGTTGCCAGCATCTAACGCAACTTGGCAACGGTGTGGGCAATTTGCCCTGCCCTGCTACGGTAGCAGTTAAACAGGCGGCTTATACCAGTATGCTCTTTCACCCATGCGCTCTACGTCTCTGGTTGACGTGATGTACGGATACTTGGTCGGTCATCCCATCTCCTGACTCCCGCGCCGTTGCGTCCAACAACGGCAGCGCGCCGTTTGCGATAGCCATCGGCCTGAGGATACGGCACAGTACAGCATCATGGCGCCGTACCCAATCCGTAATCCGTTTTCCGTTTTCTGGTTGGATTCGGCTTCCCCCCTTTACGAAACATACTTCGGGTGGTTCAGAATCGCGTTCAAGGGTTGCGGATCGTTTTCCTCAGGTACCAATGTCAAACGAGACTTGGTGACATGCTGCCTCATCTCCTAGTGGCAGCAAAAGTCTGATAGACGAACGTCACAGCCAGGTCAAGGACCAACCAACCCTCGACGTACGAATCTTGCATTTCATAATTACATCGTATATATTTGCATTGGGAGCGGCTGCAAGTCGAAATGAGCACCTCTCTCGTGGTTAAAGCCGTAGAAACTCTGTAAGCCAATCTAAGACGCTATGCGGCTCATCCAGCGTCAGCTCATTACATCAATTTCGGCCGCCTACAAACCGTACATGCAGACATTTGGGGCACTGGTCAATTGATTGATTGATTCCCATTGATGCGCAACCCCGACACACATAAATGAACCCCTGTTACCCGTGTTGATTGGTGGCATGGGGGGTTTTCCCCCTGCGTGTCCTCTAATCCCACGCAAGGCTGACAACATGCATGAGCAAGTCTGGGCATTATCTGTTCCCGATTGGCCCCGACCATCAGTACCTACGCTAGGTATCTTGGTGTAAGACACCCACACACATTGCTTGTCAGGCACCGCCACTTAGGGCGGCTAAGGGTACCTGATGCAAAAAGGAGTACCTAGGTACATTTCTACTCGACAACATATACCTAGTTCCTAGGTACGCAGACCATGACCAAGACCAAGACCAAGACCAATGAGCCAAGACAACACAGTCTGACATCGAAGCCCGGATTTGAGACGTGCTCACAGTTGACGGCAGGGAGAGCGAGAACTTCGTCTGATTTTCTACCATGAATGATGTCAGTATACGTTGTCAAAGCACTCGGGCTCTTTGAGAGGAGCCATTTTCCTTGTTAAAAAAAATCAACCCTTCCATTCACCAGTCAGCAAAGCAAGCACTCTGACTGCAATCATACGTGTCCACTTTACCCGGTCGTCGATGCTACGCACAATCGCTCCGACTCTCTTTGCCCTGCCAAGCTCTTTTTTGGATCTTTTGTTTAATAATATAAATGGGTGGTTTCTTGATTGCGACACAAGGCTGGGCCAGAGTAGAAGTTTATTTGTGGACAGAAATTGGTAGGACGGAAAATAGCGGCGTATGCGGCACTCCAAAAGGATGGGGACCAGAAACCCGCCGTCGTGGCCTGATGATTCAATATGGGATTCAGCTGGCATGGCATTCCGACCGGACTAGACCTCCTTGAGGAAGGGGGAAGTTGGGGGACAAGCCCACAAGGCCAGGCAGCCGCCGCAGGGAAAGAAGAAAAAGAAAAAAAGAACAAAGACATTCTGGATGGGCTGGCCCGGGCGTCTGCTCTGGGCAAGGGCTCGTTGGACAGTGCCTATATTGGAGACGCTAACTGTCACCGGCCGGGCGCCCGACTAGCTTCATCACGACGGCCTGCCTGGAAGGCCATCATCCTCCGGTATCTATTTGACAGCTGGTCACACCACTTACAGAGCCCGCAGATTCACCAGTCCACCTGGCACCTTACTGGACCTTGATACGGATATTCGTATTCTACCACTCTACCTACCTGGCTGCGTGCTGAGTCGGTTGTGCAAAGCGTCTCATCGGGTACTACTAATAGACCCATGCCCCGCCCTCCGTCCCCCCTTGTTCCCTCAACCATATATCACAGCGTACTTTACTACCTACCTATGTACTTTTTCCCCACCAACCTAGACCATGGCCGTCCCTTATGTTGAAGCCATTAATGGAAGGGGAAACCCAACTATTATGCAGACGTGAAGAAGAAGAAACGGACCCGGAGTGTGCATTTTCTGGGTGATGCGAGCCGGAGAGGTGAACTAAAATAGGGGGGAACAGCTGGTACGGATACAGTGCCAGGGAGGAGCGGGGAAGAAGACCGAGACTGAGACTCGAGAAGGAGCTGCGAGTGGACGGAAGTGTACCATTTGTCGGTCCCCTCAACCCACTGCGCCACCCGCGCCGTGGCGTGCATTTGCTTACCTACGTGCCTGCCTAGTTTGGGAAATTCGGGAAAACAAAGGGGGCCAAAAAAAAAATTAGGAGAGGGGGGAAAAACCACTAGGCCAGTTTGTCTGCTCGTCGCTTCATCCGCATCTCCCTTTTCAAAGGGACACAGCTACAGGTTTCTGGATCTGACATCTAGGGTTACTCTAGAGCCCCACCATGGATCGAGTAGGTATAACCCTTGATTTCAGCCATGTATCTTTCTACTACCATCTACCCGCGCACTATATCTCTCCCGAATCTATGTCCTGCCTTGAACGTCTTGTTGCCCAATGTACACCTATGCTGTGTTTTCCGACTGTGTTTTGGTACTATCAAGTACCTGTGCGACCTTGCGAGGAACCGCCTCCGCTAAACCCGTCTCTCCTCCCCCTGTTGCTTGCTCATTGCTTTACTGGTGGGGGGCGAGATCGCATCCACTCACTAATTACCGAGTAACTACTGTTGCTCGATGGAGGGTATCGCTACATCGCACTACCAGGATAGGGACTCCACGACCCTGAAATTACCTTCCTTCCCTTACCTTACTGTGTACGTATCTTTTCTTTTGGTGGGTACCTACCTCGAGGTCTGAGGGTGGGAACTGAGGGACACCTTTCCCCTCGTCGGCTGGCCATTTCTCTTGAGCTCTTCAGAGTCACCAATCCTCTCCTTAAGCTTCCCTTTTTTTTTTCTTCTTCTCCGTCTCTCCGTCTTGAAGTCTTGGGTCGGAAACCTGTAGTGTCGCATTCTGCCCGTCATCGTCTAACCGCTACTGGAAATAGGAAGCAGATCACATTTTGATATCTCCGTTGTAACCGCAGTTGCGCCGTCACGCTTCTACCCCAAAGACCCAAAGATATCACCATCGCGATATACTGCCACTCCTGCGCCGTCTCGGGACTTTGCGACACATTTCAACCTCATCCCACCACTCTTCTTTGCGAACGGCAAATACCCTTCGCGCAGACGACGACCGTTGACCTTTCCTTCTCACAATGGCCCCCCCAACAAAGGCGGCAACCAACGGCGCTGCTGCCTCTGCCACCAACGGCGACGTCAACCATGAGCCCATCAACGTCATTATCCCCATCGGCGGCATTGGCTCCCGCTTCGCAAAGGAGGGTTACCGCTACCCTAAGCCGCTGATCAACATCGTCGGACGGCCTATGCTGCTGTGGCTCATCGACAACCTGAGCCTCAAGCCTGGCGACACCCTGTGGATGGCCATCAACGAGGAGGTCGACGACGAGTTCAGAATCGGCCAGCTCGTGAGCAAGACCTTTTCCAAGATCGACTTCAGACTGCTGCGGTTGCGTCACCAGACCAAGGGCGCTAGTGAGACGGTAAGCCTCTTCACACCCGCCCCTCGCGAACTTCCCCGTCGCACGAAGCGACCACAGAGGGGCAGCGGAGCAGGTTGGCATGCGCATTGCTAACGGAGTCCCTCCCCCGCAGCTCTTCATCGTGACCCAGAGCATGACCAAAAACCACCTTGAGAGGAAGACCGTCTCACTCGACTGCGACACCATTTACTGGGCCGACATCCTCCAGGACATCCGTAACATGCCCAAGGGCCATGGCGGCTGCTTCTACTTTCCCGACGTCGGTGACAAGCCCATCTTCTCCTACATTAAGACGGAACCCACCAAGTAAGTGAAACCCGGTCGGGGGGCGCAGAAAACACCCTGCCCCCGCTCCAACGGCATGTCTAACAGAACCCCTTCACAGGGACGGCTTGGAGCGCATCGTCGATATCCAGGAGAAGAAGGCCATTTCCAACAAGGCGAACACGGGTGCCTACGTGTTTCCGTCCGCCGCCCAACTCAAGTCGTGGGCTGCCGAGAACCTTGATATGAAGAGGCCCGACGGCTCCGAACTGGGCGAGTACTACACTTCGCAGATGATCGCCCTCATGATTCAGAACGGCGTTCCCTACCTGGGCATGCCCGTCAGCACCAAGGACTTCAGCGTTGTCGGCACGCCCGAGCAGCTCAAGGACCTCCTGAAGCTTCTCAAGACCGACACCTCCAACCTACCCATCAAGCTGAAGAAGCGTCGTTTCTGCTTTGACCTCGACATGACCTTGGTCGGTGTGCCCGCCGTGGCTGGAGACTACTCCACCTGCCCCCCCATTGAGAAGAACATCCGTCTCGTACAGCAATTGTATAACGCGGGCCACTACATTATCATTGTAAGTCGACCTTGGGCGCTTGGCGCAAACGACAGTTGCATTTTGAGTACCCTTGCTAAACAAGTCGACAGCAAACGGCGCGTCGCATGCGGACCCATCACGGAAACCTGGGCTCTGTCCTCGCAGATGTCGGCCCGGTCACATTTGCCCAATTGGCCAAGTACGAGATCCCCTACCACGACATCCATTTCGGCAAGCCCTACGCCGATGTCTACGTCGATGACCTGGCGGTCAATGCCAACTTGGACACGATGCGGGAGATCGGTTGGCTTCTGGACGAGCAGGACCCAGCTGCGCTGATCGGGCAAGATGCGGGCATCGCAGAGGATACGAAGAAGGCTGGCATGATCGCCGCGCGCGACTTCAACACCATCCAGATCATCGGTGACAAGGTGATTAAGTCGAGCAAGTCAGAGAACATCCTCGGCGAGCTCTTCTTCTACTCCCACATGCCGGCCGAAATCGCGCACATCTTCCCGACTGTGTATAACGTCGACTACATCCCCGACACCACCACCTATAACATCACCATGGAAAACCGCCGTGGCCTGACCTTCTCTCACCTTCTTGTCGGACGCTCAATCACCAAGGGTCGCCTCATCTCCCTGCTGAAGGCTCTCCACTCGGTCCACACCACAGCCAGCACCGACAAAGCCACCCTCAAGATTCCTAGTGCTCTGGAAAAGAAGTTTGAAGAGCATTCCCTCGCGCGGGCGAACAACCGCGTCAATATTTACGCAAACTACGGCTCGAAGCTGCGCAGTCGATACTACCAACACCAGAAGAAGTACGATGCACTCGGCCCCCTGGCCGCGTCTCTTTTCGCCCGGATTAACGAGTTCCTCGACACCTACGAGGCCGAGGAGAAGGGCGTGCACGCACAAGTCATCCACGGTGACCCCGTCTTCAGCAATGCCATCCTCTCCAAGGACGAGAAGCTCGTCAGCTTCATCGACGTGCGCTGCCAGCTTGAGAACACCCTGACCCCTGAGGGTGACATCCACTACGATCTGGGCAAGGTTTTGCAGTCCCTTTGTGGTTATGATCACATCCTCTTCATGAGCGCCAACAACCACGACCTGCGCGGCGCCCTTGATAGCGATCATCCCCTTCTCGACGAGGCCGACTCGGATCTCCTAACGAGTCTGCAAGAGCACTTTTTCACCTTCCTCGAAGAGACGTACTCCGTCCGCCTGCACCGCAAGACCCTCTTCCGCATCACCGCCTCACTCTTCTTCAGCCTCATTCCCCTGCACCGACCGGAGCTGGGTGCCGTCTTCCTGCGAATGTGCAAGGAGACTCTTGACAAGGCAAGCAACATTAACTACGGCCCCGGCACGCGGTCTACGGCAGGCGCCACGCTTAGCCGGCGGGCCAGCTCCAACTTTGGCGCAGAGGAGAAGGCCCGCGAGATGCCCATCGTTTCCGGCAAGGGAGAGAACCTCTCTATCCCCAACGTCGTCGTCACGCCGAAATAGGCGAGAGGCGAGGGTCTCGTGAAAGGGGCAGGTGATTGTTGGGGTGTAAACGGGGCACCCCTAATGCGCCGAGCTGAAAGGTGGGGGGTTGGCGGGGGTGGGGTCACGTTGATGTCATGGAGCTCTCGTAAGGGAAAGCGGAGAGCTTGTGTGGAGTCCCGTCGCATCAGAACTCGTACGTCCATCTTGACGGGAGAGTTACTCGCTACGGTTTGCCTGGGCTTTTTTCTTTCTTATTTTTTTTTCTTGGAAAAAGGAAAGCGTCTCGTCGGTCCCCATGTTGTCTATGCTCTTAAGCCTACGAATATCATATATGACTATACTAAGATATCACATTACATCATTGAAAAGTGCCCTTCAGTGTGTCGCCCGTCAACGAGCTCGAAGGCGAAAGCAGGCGGTTACGCTCCCAGCTTCACTCGTTAGTTGCAAGGAGGAATGATCGAGTATCGCTGACATTGTGACATGAGCCATTCGGCAATCCTCGAGGACCTTGCCCATAGTCTTCCTATTTCCGTGGCCGCGATACTGGCCTTGTTCTTTTCTTTCTTATTTTCCCCTTCGTCTCTCTCTTGCTGTACTGGGCGGTCCTGTACCGGTCGGTCGCCAATGTCGAACCGTGTATAGCTCATCCGCCCTGCCTTTTATCCGCCGTCGCGGAGGAGTGTCGACGCGTACAGGTAAGTGGCAATAACAGAGTGCCGGCTTTATCGAACGGTTGCTACGGCTACTCGAGGCGTGCGAAAGTCTCATGTAGTTGAGGACGAGGTCTACCTGGGCCCTGGAATACGTTTCAAGAAAAGGATAAGAGGTTTGTCCCCCCCCCCTCCCCCCTTCCCACACAGAAAAACACACACGACGGATGGTGAATCTGGAGGCGGCAGCAAGGCATACCGACAGGAGCAGAACCTCTTTAGGCGTGAGGCGGATGTGCTCGTCTCTATAAGAACCAGGATGAAAATAGAGGGAAAGAAAACAAGCCCGCGAGGCCAGTTGCCACCCCCCATTTGACCAACATTTCAACCCAGTGTATGTGTCGTTTCCCTCGTGTTGTAAGTCACTTCTTGAGCCATTTCATATGGCGAAACCAATTCGAACCCGCTTACAATCTTTCTGAATTGGTCCGCGCATCCACCCTGAGGGAAGAATTGTGAATTCGTCATATACCTACGTTGAATCCGGGAAATGGTCATCACCTCCCTCAGACCAAGCCAGATTCTTGATTGTCTGGGAATGAAGCCGATGCTGTGTCTTCTGTTTTCCAACTCCATGAACTGTCACGTCACACACAGTAAGGAAGAGAAGACAGTTGAAGGAAAGGCAACGTTCGCTATCTAGTTGAACCGACCGCAGCTACCTGCTCACCCAAGCCACTGCCGCCATATTACAACGATTGAGGCCTTATCAACCAAGACCCGGAACTAGTAGACCTTTTGCATCCTCCCCTGAGCCATGAGCGATCTATCATTCCTCTCTCTCATCTCGCCATCGTCACGCTCACCACTTTTTTTCGCTCGCTCATAGTATCATCTCTCCCCGTTCATAATTCATGGATCATTCACTTTTCATCGCCCCTTGATCTTTGATCGGCTGTCGCTTTGCCATTTCAGATGTACCACATAGTGCCCTTGAACATCTCGGTCGCCTGGGGGTCGGAATCGGGGCCGCCACCGCCCAAAGGCAGAAGCTGCATGGCCTCGGTCGGTCGATCATTTTCGAACATGGACTGGCCGCGAGCGCCGTAATCCTCTACCATTTCCGCAGCCTTGGGGCCGGAACGAAAGCCCTGAGATGTGGCAATGTTCTCATGCGCACGAGCGCGGCCGCAAGCAAGGTCCGCGTAGTAGATGGCGGGATGGAGCGAGACCGGAGTAGTTGAGCGGGCGTAAGAGTAGCACTGACCGTAGATCATGCGCTGAAGGTCGTTCGGGCTCATCTTTGCCTCATCAACCAGCACAGTGTAATGAACAGGACGAGCAGTGCCCTGAATGGCGACGTGGGAGCAAAGGTAGAAGTCCCACCAGAAAGGGTGGCAGACCTCCCGCTCCAGGAGAGTACCGGGCAGCGGGTTGCCATTCTTGTCGCCCTGCTGCGGGAAGAATCGGATGTGGTGGCGCTTGGTAGCCACGATGACAGTCCACTTGGGCTGCTTCTGCCCCTGGTACCTTTGCTCTATCAGCCTCTTCATCGTCCCAACCTCGTACTCAAGAACTTGGGCGTATTGCCCCTCAGAAACACCATCACGTAGATAGATGATATGGGGGGGTGGCGCTGGGTGGTTCATGCGCTTGTGCCAGGTGGGCATCAGGCGGGCGAGAAAGTTCTTGGCGTTGATCGGAGACAGCATCTCGACGCGGTAGCCATTGGTCTCAACGGCTGCCGAGTAGAAGGTGGCATCCTGATCCATAGACATGGTCATCGAGGCCATCGATGGGGCATCGATACCAGGAGTGGCGTGAGATACGTCGACACCTATCATCATGGTAACTTCCTTGAAAAAGGCAGGAGCCTTGCTGGCAGGACCGGATGGATGGGGAATACGACAGGTAATTCCCCCGAGCTTGGCGTTGACCTTCATGGCCACGCTCGAGTGATACTGGCCCTGATTCTTTTCAACATGGCGTGCAAGAACGCACTGGGTCAGCAGGCCGAAGCGGCAATCGCCCGACTTCTTGATGCGTTCATAGGAACCAACGTTGCTGAATCTCAACACGCAAAAGAGAAGCTGAGGGACGGCCTTTGTCTGAGCCTTGATCTGTGCATATGCCTTCGCAACGGCATCGGCCACGTTTGGGTTCCGAGCCTCACTGTCGATGATGATGGCGTCCTTGGTCACCTTGCCCCCATGGCCAGTATACGTCTGTTTGAAAGTCTGCGCAAAGGCTTGGGCAGTGGGCCGGTTGCATGCGTTCTCGAGAATCAGAAGACCCCAAGATTGGAGAGGTTGACGGTTCGGGATCCAGAACTTCTTGCCGCGCAAGTCCCAACGGCCAGCGAACATGGGGCTCGTGACGTTGTTTGCAAACTGAATCTTGGGAGGCTCGAGCAGGGAACCCTGTGTCCGAGCCATCTGATCATCGAAGACAACGCCGTACTGACGGAGGTAGGGGTCCTCCTTCCACGCTAGCTGATTCTTCGCATCAATGATGTCGGACTTGCGCTGGTTGGGCCGAGTGACGGCGGCCTTGATCATGGCGGAAGTCTGATCGGGATCAAGCTTGTATGGGTAGCGCTGCATGGCCTTGATGATGCAAACCTCCATGGGGAAGAAGCCCGACTTTGCAGTCTCAACGACAGGCCAATTGGGGAACATGACCTGGACACCGTAAGTCTTCTGGAAGTACTGGGCAATGGTCATCTCCACGCCATTGTTGGTGAATCTGAAGTTGTCTGCGGTGGCACCCTTCTCACCGTACTGCTGGCCGAAAGCGAAAGACTTGATGGTGTACGTCTTGTCCCAACTCTCCTTGCCACGGTGCTTGGGAGAGAAACGAAGCTTGGCAAGCTTGCGGAGATGCTTGAAGCCATCCGACATGGCGAAAACGATGCGGCCGTTCTGATCCTTCTGCCGAACCGGCTTGAGAAGATCGGCGATATCATTGGGCTTCATGCCCTGCCATCTGCGGTCACAAGTGCCCAGAAAGTCCCGAACAAACATGTGGAGCGGGACATTTCCCTTCCAGAATGCCGTGTTGGCAACATCGACGTTCAGACCAAGTCCGCGGCCAATCTTGTCCATAACAGACTGGTTCATGCGAACCGAAGAGTATACACCCTTCACAACCTCCAAGCAGGCGCCGAGGTCACTGCACTTCTTGTTGCGCTCGTTGTAGAAGTTTCGCTTGATGGACAAGAGACGCTCGCTAGGATACTGGCGGACCAGATGGTCCAGAAAGTTCATGCATTCGAGAACGGAATTGTCCCAGTCCATCTTGCCTGTGAGATAGGCATCCAAAGCCGCCAAGTTGATCTTCTTCGTTTCTTTCATGATGAAGAAGAACGAATTGTCTCGAGGCTTGGAGTTGGGGGGAGTGGGCTTGCCCTCATCGAGATCGACTTTAAGACGCTCCTCACCACGCTCAATGGGGACCGAGGACCTGCGAACGTGTTAGAAAAGTGTTTTGGAGAGGACCCAATGAGAACAAATGGAACATACCAAGCGAGCTTGCGGCCATCTTGCAGCCAAAGACACTTGTACTTCTTCAGCATCTGCTGGACAGCCGGGGACTCCCAGCACTTCTTGAAGACGACGTTGTACTTCAGGGGGGCAGGTGAGATGGTGACATCGTATTGATAGATTGTCGCCTTGTCGTTCCACTGCTTGACGCGAAACTGGTTGACTTCCAGGTTCACCGGCTTGCCAGCGGTGTTGAAGCCGGGTCTCTTGATGAAAGGAGACATGCCCGGGTTGAGAAAAGACTCGGGGGGCGGGTCGATGCGGGTATTCTGGCGGTCCTTGGCGGGACCGCCCTCGGGCTTGGCCGGGTCGAAACCCATGGACGGACCGAAGGGGTTCTGAGCCTTGGACTGAGAAGCGTGAGAACCGGAGCGGGATCGACCGCCGGTGGGCGAGCCACCGTCTTTGGATCCATCCAAGTTCATGCCAGAGGCACGGATCTGCTGAGTGCGACCGTTGGCAGACATCTTGTGGATGAATCGCAGTGAGAGGCTCTGTTGAGTGTTCTTGGTGTTGTTGGATGGATCCGGCAAGTACTGGTATTGCTGTTGAAGAAGTTAGTATTCGGTTGGCCTGTTGAAGAAATAATGTGGGTTGTTGTAGAAAGAAATGATTCTTTTCGTAGGCTTGGTGGAGGATATTGGGTCAGAAGGAGGAAAGGATAGAAGGAAGGAGGAAAGGTTAGAAGGAAGGAGGAAAGGTTAGAAGGAAAGAGGAAAGGTTAGAAGGAAAGAGGAAAGGTTAGAAGGAAAGAGACAACGAGGGAAAGAGACAACGAGGGAAAGAGGCAGGCAGGCTTAAAGATAAGGGGCAGTTTGGGAAGGCACAAATGAGTCAACTCGGGAACCAGCGAATGGATTGCCGAGTAAGGTTTTCCACTCAGTTGGATAGTTTGTGATGTATGAGAACGGTGACTAATGTCCTTGGGTGCGCCAGTGGAAGTGGGGTAGGTATGTAGTGTATGTAGTGTATGTAGGTGTATGTAGGTGTATGTGGTTGACTTACCTGAAGTTGAGTGACGTTGGTTGACTTTGTTGGTTTGGTTGTGGATGGGTTGGGGTGTGTGTGTGTGTGTGTGTGGAGGAAGAAAAGAGAAAAGCCTTGATCGAGAAAAAGAGGTGCCCTTATATACAGATGGGTTGGAAGGAGGTTGCCTACCCTCTCCGATGGGCTGAAGTGCCTTGCCGTCAATTCAAAAGGAAGGAGCAAGAGGTGAGGCAAGTACGAAGAGCAAGGTGAGGAAAGGAACCAAGGCAGGCAGCTCCGGGAAGCAAAAGTCAAACTCATCCGTCAAAAAAGCACCTTGTTGTCCTCTATAGTCATTGTTCGGAGATCCTTTGAATGCTGCATATATGCAGCCATTATTGGCTATACTATCGACTGCAAACACCCTCACTTTGGCTCGTGGAGATAGGATTATGCTGACCTAATGATTGCAGTACCATCAGAGATATCAGGGACACCGAACAAATAGAAAGTAGAGCTACGAAATGAAGACGATGACAGTGATACGCACGATGGAGTCGGCTGTGACACTGATTCAAGGCACCAGTAGCATCGGGAACAGCGGACGTCTGTACATAAAAACAGCCCAACATGAACGATGATACCATGAGCAAGAACCCGTCGGGCGCAATTAGTAACGCCTGGCAACCGTCGCGTTCCAAAATCTCGATTTGGCTTCCTCCTCGTCAAGCCACGGTTCTTGCCTGAAAATGCCATTGAACCCCTTGCAAAATGAGAAGTGAAGTCGGTATCTCGCAGGATGATTGGCTCTCGCTTCTTGTTGACCGCATGGAACACCACGGAGACAGGAGAGCAAACCCCGACCGAACCAGTAGATGCAGCGTCTTTTGAACCATGAAATTGTGAGGCCATTCCTGCTGCTTGAAGCCGACGTTGCCATTCACCTCTGTCTTCAATCTCACCTCACCTTCACGTCTGCAGTTGAAACTCACCGCTGGCATCCACTTGTTTTCAGATGACCCGACATGGGAAGGATCTGCCTAGCTAACACCCCGCCATTTCAGTATTGATGACTGAAGCAGTCCGAAATACGCGGCCTATAGTCGGAGAGTTGATCTCATTGGCATTGCATCGTCAAATATCACGAGCCGCACTTGTTTCAATATCGTCTGTTTCTTGTACTTAATTAAGCCTGTGGCTAACCGAAGTACACAACGACTTCCGTACCAGCACTCCAACTGCCTGCTCGCCCACCATCAATCCTCGTGCATGCCGTCAGTGAGCTACCGACGCAACTCTATGATAGCTTATGCAGCATGAAAATAAGTCCGCTACTGCCGCGAGGGCAGCACTTGTAAAGTATCCGCCACCCTGAACGCCCCATCGATGCGGAATTCCCTAACTTTTGTAATATACAGAACACGGCCGATCATGTCTGTTCGGAAAGACCAAAAGAGTGCCCTGTCTCGAGTTGGCAAACGCAAAACGAGCAAGACGATGGCCCAACAGGAAAACAGTTCGGCTGAGAGGGGTAGGCCCAAGCATAGTGTGCCGAACTCTGCTTTATGGACCTTCCAAAGGAAAATAACTGGAAGAAGATAGTGGCGGATAACGGGGAATCAGAGAGTTATAGTGTCAAACTCTCTCAGGCCCAACCCCTTCGGAAACCGGCCCCTGAATAACCATCCGTCAGCTCTCCAAGATCAATACTGGTATTTGTCATACTATTGTGCCGACGCTTGACCGTAGCCGGCAGGCTCTGGTGCCCATGAGGTATTCCCATTGTACGGAACTCCCGGCGGGTAGTGTCCCTGCTGCGTTGCATCCTGTCGGTATGCTGCTGCTTCGGCATTTCCGTCACTTGAACTAGGTCGCAGAGGGGAGTTCCGATACCCGGAAGATGGCAAGCGCCGACCGCTGCCATCAAGTGAACCAAGCGTCTTCTGTGGCGAGTTTCGCCGACCGTGCCCGTACCCAACGTAGTCACCAGATGCCTGCCGGCCATAAGAAGGGGGTTGCATACCGTTGTTCTGTCGAGCACCGAGCTCTTGCTGTGCTTTCCAGGCGCTGTAGTCCGGCACAGGGGTCTCTCTGATGAGACCGACGAGATTGGGGGCGCTCAGGCGGAATGCGCCGGGAGAATGCGCGTAAGCGTGAGACGGGGGCAGAATACCCAGCAAAAAGGTAATATCACGAGAAAGAGGTGCTCCTTGGTTCCGTCTCTGCTGGTCGAGACGGCGACCAGCGGCACCTTTCAGGGGCGACTCTCCTCTGGCAAGCTTTCGGGGCCGGTTGAGCTCTTCGTACTCATCGCCCGCGAACGGTCTCTTAGGCGAGTTCGTGACGCCCATGTACTGAGGACCTGGGCTGGCCGTCTGACGGACCGGCAGCGGCGGCATGGGTGTCTGCCGCACTGACGTTGGTTGTTCGATAGCCGGGATCAGCATTTTCGGCCGCAGTTGGACAGCCGGTGAGATGATGAGGCGATAAGCAATCGGGTCAAATGTCTCGACCGAAAAACGATTCGCAAAGTGTGTGAGCTTAGGGTCAGCCGGCCAGAGCTCCGAGATGCGCTTCTCAAGTTCGGAGATAGAGGACAGCTCGCCAAACTGTGATTCGTACTTGTGGAAGTAGGAATACAACTGCTTGGCCTGATCCTTCTTGTCTTCCTTCTGTGTGAGACGGTTGACGCATGTCTCAAACACCACGCGAGCGTCTAGGCAAGGATTAGCAGAAAGTAGAGAGAGCAGGAGATCGACGCCTACTTGTTGTGTCACCCTTCGAGTGCAGAAACTTGAGATACTCCAACATGAAGCTAGCGTCTTCCGGGAACAGCTTGGCACCACGGTCGAAGATCTTGCCGCCGGCAGGGTCATTGTAGATGAGGGCCTCCATTTTGGCAACAGCAATATAGACATCACTGGTCAGTTGGCCCCGACCACGAGCCTCGATAAATACCTGTCTGAGACCCGAGGTTGTGTTGCCTTTGCCTTGCGTTCTCCGTGCAGCTCGGCAAAGAGCAATCCAAACGAACGAAATTGTACGTTTGAGCATGTCCGCTTGTACTGAAAAGCCATGCTTGACAGCCTTGATACGCTCCTCCTTTCCGAGATCGGCTGGTCTGTGACTGTCGCTATCAGCTTCCTCGTCGTTGTTTTCGATCGAATCCTTGACATTAGGGTCGCGCGCCGCAGTTTCCTCAATCTTGCGAACCTCTCGCTCTTCCCGCTCCTTGATCTTCTTGGACATGGCGTACAAAGTGTCGAGGACCCGGCTGTAAGGCTCACGAATTGCCTTTGCGCGGGCTGTCTTGCTCGCTTCGTCGTCCCCAGCCGGGTAAGTCGACTCTACGCGATCACTATGCTTCAGCGCCAGCAAAACGCTCTCGGGGTTGGCCTCAATGCCGTCGGTCAGGAAAGAAAGGCCTAATTCCTTGCCGTCCTTGGTGATGTTGTTGGCGAAGCACCACTCCGCAGCATCAACCCACATCTCAGGCCAGAATCGGAGGGCCATCAAAGCTTGCCTGTAGCAGTATAGGATACGGGCTTTGTAGGCTTCGGGTTCTTCTTCGAGAAGAACTAACGGGTCTTCCTTTTCCCACTGAATCCACTTCTTCCAAATCTCGACCTGTTCCAGAAACTCCTGATCACCATCAAAGCCAGGCGCAGGAGGAAGCCGTGGAAGAGACGTTCGCTGAAGCCTGGGAATCAGGCGGTCAAGCTGGGAGTTCGCTGCCTTGGCTGTCATGTATGCTGGAGAGCGTTTCTGGATGAACTGGCGACCCTGTTCATAGTTAGTTAGTATTCGTCTTTTAGCTATGCCCAGACGGGACTTACGGTTGTCTTGTTGAGGCTCATCTCGAACTGATCATAGTCCTTCCACAAGTCCGTGAGCGCGGACATGGGAACCGTGATTGCGCGATGGTAGGCCTTGCGCAGCTGATCCATCTTCTGCTGATCTTGCCAACCATTGCCTCCAACCTGGCCTGGACCACTCTTGATGAACTGAATGTAGTCCTTCCACAGTTGACCCGAGTCACGATCAATACCGACCGAGCCAATCACGAAGTCGTATGACATACTGAGAATTCGGCGAGCCTCACCATTGGGGTCGTTTGTGAGGTCATATCTTCTGCGAATGTAATTGAGGTATACTGTCCAGAGCTTAACGTTTGGTACGTTGACCAGAGATCGGTTGAATAGCGCCTCGGCGTCCTGGAACCGGTTGGAACTCAGCTCGAGCTGAGCCCAATCTGCCCATATGTCTGCCTGTCGAGATGTCAGCGGCAGATCTTGCTAATGATTGACTGAAAGATTGGCTTACAGCTTGAGGGAAGACCTTGACGAAACGCTCATATACTGCACGAAGCTCGTCTAGCTGATCATAACGGCGGTGTTCAGCAATCAGCGCAAGCCAGGCCTCCATATCGCCCCGCGGATCCTCCTTCACACGATCCTCCAGAATACCAAAGGTGTCATTGGGATCTCGGCTAGGGACAGGCTGCACAGTCGGAGGGGCAGGCGCGTGCGCCGCACTCGATGCTGCACTAGGCGCTCTTACCGCAGCTCCGTTGTTTGGCTGCTCTGGCGTAGCGCTGACTTGAGTCTGGACTGGGGTAGATACAGTGAGGGGAGGGTGATTCTGAGTGATGGGGGGTTGCGCGGCACCTGAAGTCACAGCGGTAGAAGCTGGGATGGGCGCATCTTCCTCCTCATCATCAGAGTCTCCCACTAAGAAACCTCCTTGTGTTTTAGGCTTGCCAGATTTCGGCTTCGCGGATGTGGACGCGGTAGGAGTAGGGGTGGGGGTAGAATCGGTTGGGGGCTTGGACTCTGTCTCTGGAACTGAGGTTATTGTGACCGACTCCGGATCATATTCGCCAGCATCTTCTGAGTCACCATTCGCAGCTTGGGCAAGTGGGAAGGCAGGATCTTGACTTTGTTGGTCGCTATGCTGTATATCATTTGCTTCTTCATATCCTTCTTCTCCCCAAGACGCACCCTCGAAGTGTTCGTCGCTCTGCGGGAGTTCGGGATCCATTGCGTCGGTGGGCTCAACGAGCGTGTCGCAAAGCTGCGAGGTGATTACGGGAGGGAGCTTTCAGCGAACTGGGCGAAGGAGCTATGAGCTGATAGGATGGCCCAGAGCGCAAATGCGCTATTGGTCCTGGGCACAAGACGTAAATCGGCTGCTGGATGGATGGCGCACGGTCGCAAAGCAAACACTCGTCGAGAAATGTTGGCCGAATCGCTATTCTCGATTATTCGCGGATGGCTGAGGGGAGGCAGCGAAGCTGAGGATGTTGACAAGGAAAGCAATTGAACGCAAACCTGAAAGGCTGATGGCAGAGTGAAAGATTGGAGGGTGAGCAAGGACCGAAATCAGGCTAGCGTAGTTTGGCGGTCACCTGGATAAACTCCGGCTGCTTAGATAAGCCAGTGTTGTTGCCAAAAGGCCAGTAATACTTGACACTCATCAAAGAAGCATTCGTCATAACGACTGGTGACATTTTATAAAGTTTACGCCATTTTTGGACTTTACAGGACTGCATCAATTATGAAATCATGCAATAGTCTTGATTTTACATATGGGTCAAGTCAGCAGGTTGCAGTTCTTCAGCAGTTGTAGAGTGAGCTTGAGAATAAGGATGTGTCTTTCAAGGCTTTCTGATTGGATTGTCTTAAGCGTTCAAAATGACGCTTATCACTGGGCTGCTCATAGATCACTGTGCATGGCAAGATATATAGGTATAAGGAAGTAAAACCTGCGTGCAAGGGCCTATATCCTCATCATCTGCTTGTCTTGGGCTTCAAAATCCCAAATCCGAAGTTATCCAGTGAAGAAAGGAGGAAATGCCGAGCGACAACTCAGTAAGAGCAGAGTTGTACGTGTGGCTGGGACCCTGTCAGGCAGGCGCGCGACGACCCAAAGAGGCTAGCGCCAAGGGACGTATTCCACTTTACGCGACATTCGCGTCCCATGTTCCGCGCCGTTGTCCCGTCGCAACTGACGAGCCTACACTGGAGCCATCTCCTTTCATCTCTGCCCGCCATAAACCAATTCTGCCTACCTACCCAAAACATCATACATACCCACCATCCCGGTTGACTCTTCTCCCCCACAAAGTCAATCCCTCTTCCCTCGCTACTACGGTCTACGTGACTTTTTTCACCTGTCTTCCATCCCCCTTTTCGCAAGTCGATTCAGGTTGTTGCCGTCTACTCTCCACGATGTCGATCGTCTCGCTCTTGGGTGTCCAGGTCCTGAACAACCCCGCCAAGTTCACGGACAAGTACGAGTTTGAGATCACCTTTGAGTGTCTTGAGTCCTTGGAGAAGGGTATGCGACGCTATTTTACAACACCTTGACTAAACCATTTTTTCCCCTGGCTGACAATTACTCCTCTTAGACCTTGAGTGGAAGTTGACCTACGTTGGCTCGGCTACCAGGTCAGTTGGTGTGAATTTTTTCGCATACACCGCCCTTCGCTAACTTCGTGCAACAGTGACCAGTATGACCAGGAGCTCGACAGCCTGCTGGTTGGACCCGTCCCTGTTGGCGTCAACAAGTTCATCTTTGAGGCCGATGCGCCCAACACGTCCCGAATCCCCGACGCCGACATTCTCGGCGTTACTGTCATCCTCCTGACCTGCGCCTACGATGGCCGCGAGTTCGTTCGCGTCGGCTATTATGTCAACAACGAATACGACTCGGAGGAGCTCAACGCGGAGCCCCCTTCGAAGCCCATCATCGAGCGCGTCAAGCGCAACGTTCTTGCTGAGAAGCCTCGTGTGACTCGTTTCGCCATCAAGTGGTATGTTGTCAATAAGATTGAGGGGGGGAAACACAAAACAGTAGTGGGGCTAACCAAATGCTGATTAGGGACAACGAGGCTTCTGCCCCCGCCGAGTTCCCTCCTGAGCAGCCCGAGGCTGACCTTGTCGCTGACGAGGAAGAGTACGGCGCTGATGAGCGTGAGGAGGAGGAGGCCGATGTCGCTCTCGACGGCGGTGCCAGCGGCGAGAAGCCTGCTGGTGAGGATTCCGAGATGGCCGGGGTTGAGAACGGCGAGGGCGAGGTTGCTCCTGTCGAGGAGGATGAGATGTCAGACGACGGTAGCGTCGACATTGAGGGCGAGAGCGAGGACGAGCTAGAGGAGGAGGTTGAGGGCGAGGCTGTCGAAGACGATGCCATGGATGTTGACATGTCGGCCGACAAGCCTGCCGCCTCGGCCAGCAAGGCCACGGAGGTCGCTTCCCATTAGGCTGCGGCTTTCGACAGTTGTTTTGACGCTTTTACCCATACCCCCATTGTTTTGCCGACCTAGGAGATATTCCACCAGAATATGCGCAGGATGGCGGTTTGCACGAAGAATACGACCTGGACGATGATTGCATAAGATATTCGAGCCATTGATTATAGATGGAGTGGCCCGAGAAGAGTATGAACCAAGTGCCCCCGAAAAGAAAGCCTTGGTCTCTGTAATTAGATGCAAATGATACATTTTTCCGTGGACATGGGTTCTCACGACGTCAACTGACAAGTGTGACTGCAGGTGTTCCAAAGATCCGAGCTTTGGCCCTAAGCACAGCTCGGTGAAGGAGAACACGGACGTATGCCAGGCTCCATGCAGCGAGGCGATTCGACACGATCTAGCGCGTTCCTTTGCATCGTGCGATTGAGACATTTTCAAACAAACGGGCGGCAGACCCGGCCACTAGGTAGATAATTACCCCAACCAATACTTACAAGCCAAACGCCCCTCCCCCTCCAATTCCTTGGCTTGGACCAAACAACAACGTGGAATCCTATTCCGGCTGCAGCGCAGCGCAGCGCCATCCACGAGTGCCAAGGCAGCCATCGCGACCATCGCAAGTCCTGAGCCGCGAAAAGCCGCACCGGTGACCGGCGCTGCGTACACGACAGCCTTGTTTTCCTCTGGTGGTGATTGTCGGTCAACTCCGACACTGACGAACCCTCGCTCACCTGGTCACCTCACCCCACCACCTTGGTGGTCTTAATGTCTTTAGTCCAACCCCGCGCCCCGGAATCCTGCACGCCTCATCCTCCCCCCCCGCGACTTCGCACCGTTGTGCTTTCACTCCGCTAATTAATACCCTGCGTCACAGCTTACATTTGGGGCGTGCAGATGTGCATACATACGCGGAACGCATCCGTGCCCACTGCTCCGGCCTAGTGGCCGAAAGCTTAGTTTCGGTGTCGTTGGCCGACGACCGCATCTCTCCATGTTGCCGAGGAGTCATTCCAATGACAGCGATCCGTCAGTTATCGACCCAGTTGAGTCACTTGCATTTCGCGCTCATCCCTGCCTCCCGCAGAGAACCCCTATGCTCGAGTCGAGCACTCTGGTATCGGCCGGCTCAGCCGCGATTGAAGTTGACTTGATCTCCTCTTCCGGAGGGAGGGTTGAGGCATCGAAGCTGCCTAGCTGTATAGGGGTCTTGCTGTCGATCGCCTTGCCATTGTCTTGTGGGCTGTGCAAATGAGTATTAGAAAAAGCCTGCCGTCTCAGGGGCGGAATGTGCCTGTTTTTCTCACGTCTCTTGATTTCATGTGCTTCGGCCAGACTCCTCGCGACCATTTCCACTGTGTTTGGCCTGATTTTGAGAATTATCTTCGACCTTGGACCTTCTTGCATCCACCATGTCAACGCAGACCCCCGAAGATCTTCTCAAGGCCGTCGAGGCAAGCCATGAGCAATATCTCCGCAGCCTACGAAGCCTCCACGAGTCCCTGGCCAGCGCCGTGAGAGAAAGATCGGAGCAACGAACAGCTAGTAGCACTTTGTCGCCATCACTCCATCTCTATCATAGTCCATATCAGAGCCCTTGCCAGAGCCCAATGTTCTCGGACGAGGCAACGGTCCCACCGAGCACCTACCGTGCCCGTCGCTCGACGCTCTCCGAGCAAATCGAGAAGCGACCACTACCCAACGATGCCGAAGCGGAATACTGTCCGACCTCGATCCACTCGGACATTAACGTCGAGTACCTCCCCTTGCTGGACGTTGCAGTCTCTCGCAACGCACCCAGCTCCGACGGGAGCCCCCCTCCCTCCGTGCCGAAGCTCATCGATCGAGTAGCCTGGACGGACAACCAGCTTCTCTGTCATCTCAAGTACTTTGACTTCACAGGTGGTGCCGCTATTGCCCTGGCGGATGTGGTCAAACGACAGCTCGAAATTGACGAGAACGCTGACTTTGAGACCTTTGCCGCCTACGAAAGCCAGGGGTACGTCAGTTCGACCTTTGAGCTATACGATGTCGACAAGGAAGGCTTCCCTCGTCCTGTCGGCAAGCAGCTCGACGGCCAGCGCCGAGGCGCTGCGCCCGACTTAGTCCCGTCGCCGAGCCAGATCGTCGACGCGCCGACGGTGTGGAACGCCCTCAAGGGCATCCACGCAGACGGCCAAGCCGTCGGGCTCGTGACGATCCTCCAGGAGCCTTCGCCCCTCATGCTCGGCGCCCTGCACATGACCATGGCCCCCTACTTCGACACGACGGAGCTCTTCAACCACTTCATCACGGACCACGGGAACAACGGCAAGACGACCGCCCACGTTCACCGTGCCTTCGCCAATGATTCGTCTCCGTGGCACCTGCGCCAACGCAGCTTCTTCTTCGTCTTCAAGTATTACACCGTCGTCGGCGAGGGACTCGAGCCCGCCCCCTATCAGAAGTACGACAAGCGCCCTGCCGACTGCCGGGCGCGGGACCACATCGACATCGCCGAGTGTAGCTCCATCCTCGCCCTCTCGCTCTCGGGACCCCCGCGCCAGTCCGTGAAGCAGACGCGCCGCCGCGAGGGTCCGCAGCGGGGTTTCCTCTTCGATACCTTTGCGCCGTGGCACCTCCTCTCGATCCAGTCCTTCCCGGACGACGAGCACACCCTCCGCGGCGGCGACGCCGAGGCGCGCAAGAACTTCCCCTCGGGACCTTACGCGTTCCTGGACGCCCTGGTGACCGAGTACCGCGACGCGACGAAGCGGAACCTCGCCCTCCACGCCCGCATCGCCAAGCTCATCACCCCGCCCACAGACTTCATGTTCGACGCTCGCCTGCGCGACACGCTCCTCTTCGAAAACAAAAACTTCACGTTCATCCGGCGGTACTTCTGGGCCTACAACACGCTGGGCGTCGTCAACGAGGGCCTGCGCGCCATGCTCGCCGCCTACCGAGACACCTTCCCCGACGACTTCTGGGAAGGCCGGCACCAGACGCTGTGGCCGCACCCGTCGCCGGACAGCCCCGAGGGCCGGGCGTACCGGGACAAGATGGCGCCGCTGCGGTCCGACCTGGAGAGGGCGTGCCGGGACCTGGAGACGGTGCATGCCAAGAACGCCGCGACGCGCAAGGAAATCGAGAACCTGAGGGACCAGCTTTTCAGCGGGAGCTCGATCAAGGAGTCGAGGAGGGCCATCGAGCAGGGCGACAACATCAAGGTGTTGACTCTGGGGTCCATGGTCTTTCTCCCCTTGACGTTTGTAACTGTGAGCAGGCCCCCTTCTTTTCGCTTCTGCACCCTCCTCCCTCATCAGTGATCCGTCTCCTTTCAGAACCTAACATGAACATCGCAGTCCATTTTCGGCATTACGGAATTCAAAATCTCTCCCCAAGACTGGCGGTTCGCAGTGACCATGGTCTGCGTCTGCGTGCCCTTCATCCTGGTCCTCATCCTCCTGCAGACCCGGGCGGGGTACTCGCTCGCGAAGCACACCTTGGCCGCCCTCGCTTGGCCGTTCCGTCGGTTCATGGACGACGGAAGCGAGAACAGGTCCCCGCCGGCGGTCGCCATACCCGCGGCAGAGGTGAGGCCGCGCAGGAAGAGGCGGCTCACGATTCGCAAACCGCCGCAGCCGCCGCGGCCGCCGGCCCAGGAGAAATACCAAGAAGGGACGTGGTCGAGCTTGGAGTCGTGGTTAGGCTGGAGACCGTCGCTGTCTAATGTTAGCGTGAAGGTAAGTAGTGGGGGCAAGGCAGGGGAGGAGGGTGATACCACGGTGTTCGGTCACGTTTGATGCCTGGGTTTTGGTGCATTTTGCTCTACTCTTCTCTCTCATATGGAATGTTCACTAAAGGGCACCCGCTTGTATTGAATAAAACATAATCCAGGCTATTGCGTTATGAGTTTGGTCAACAGGGATAAACGTGTCTGCCTGTAGCTACCACGACAAAGAGGCTTCGTGATAGGCATCGTTCTGCTGTGCTGCCCAGCCTCGACAGTAAGAGATGAAACCCCCCCTCCTACCTCCCAGGGGGCATTCTGTTCGGATGAGTTTGTTGGAAGATCCAACAATACCGGTCGGTGGATGAACCTACTACCCATGGAGAAGATTTACTTTCCAATGACACATTGCTCTTTTCAGTCAACTTACGGCGGTGCGGCCGGCCAGCCGGCCTGTATGCCTGCTGGTACACATCCGCAGATGTGGCAAATCACACAACCTACGGTCTCACGTAAGAGAGTTTAATAGCACGAACCTTACCGTCAGCAGCCAGGAATTGAATTCGCAAGACATTCGTTTGAATGGCTATTTCACGGACAACTGATAGGATCTGGCTCCGAGCTATTACCATCTACCCCTTTCGAGGTTCGTCAACGTCACATGTCTTTGACGGGGGCTGCCCTTGACAAAAGAAGTCCGTGAGGCTCCCGTCGTCTCTCTTCCGGGCTGGCTCGTCCAGTCTCGAACCCCCGGCCCGGCAGTCTGGCAACGAGGCCAAGGGGAGTTTCGCCCGCTTCCAACACGACGCCGCCGATTCCTGGGGCTCCATCCCCCAAGGCTCGGCACTAAGGCGGCCTGGAAATCAGCCCATAGCCGTCGACAGTACCGTCATGTCCGCCGTCCATTACAGCCAACCCCCCTGTTGGGAAGAAGCTCACAGGATGGACTGGGCACGCGGCTCTCGTCGTCTGGAAACACCCCAGCCTCCCGGTAGACACCTCATCACGTCTCTGCCCCGCCCAACCCAGCCCATGGCCCCTGGTATCTACTAGCCGTTGAACTTTGCACACTTCACCGTGATCGGTCGCACAACGTCCACGACGTGGCCGAATCTTCAACTTCCATAGCCTCCTCGTATCTTTGCCTCGATACGAACCTCCCACCTTCTTCGGGAAGGGGGGGGAGGGGCGCAGCAGGACGAAGGCGGACGGGACACGCAAGCCAAACCCAAATCCAACCCCAGAAACTCTACATCTGCCGACTGCACGGCACCACGGAAAGTGAGGTTACCACGCAGCGATGCCATTGACAACACAACTAGTAACCGCCCACCCCCTTGCCATTATTACCTCCGGTCTGCATTCAGCCCCTCCGTGGCCGGCCTCGCGCGCGCGCGCACACACACACACACACGCCTCGCCTGGCCTACCCACACGTTTGTTTACACTAGCCCCAAACCCAGACACCAACCAACTGGCTGCCGCCGTCGATTTGCAACCTCCACCGCCGAAACACACAACAGCAGCGCGCCACGGCTAACTCAACGGTGTCTCACGTCATATATCCCTCCCCCGTACCGCCCCCGAATATTGGATGGGACAAAAGGCCCCCGAACTGTCCAGACTCTCTCTTATTTGCGTCTCAAGACACGACACGTCCGTCATCACGCCATTGGATAAAGCCTAATAGCCGGTTTCAGCAATGAGGCAAAAGGCTGACATCAGGTGTGACTCCTGCCAGTCCATTATTGATGAGCAAATACTCATATCAGAAAGACCGAGTATACGATAGTGTCATCACGGGATAGCAGCGAGGGCTAAACATTGAAAGATGAAGATCATCCACTTCATACCATTTCTTGTCGTCCCTCTTTTCTACCGTATCGTTCAGACATGAAGTAAACTGGAAAAAAAAAGGGACATACAATAGAGCAGCCGGACCAGCCGAACACACCTGCGCCGTCATTGCGCATCAAGACGTAGACTAAGAAACAGAAGAAAAAAAAGGAGAAAAAAAAAGAAAAAAAAAGAAAGCATGAGACAGCAATTCAGACCAAAACCTGCAAGGAAAAGCATAAACCATATAAACCTCCCGGCTCCGGCCGCACAACGGCAATTAAATAAGGTAGCAGGTATATCGAGAGAGAGAGCCTCCAAACCGGACCGTCGCTTCGGCTGTACAGTGCAAGATGAAAAGCCGAAAAGAAAACCCAAGCTCTATATCCACGGTTGTAGTCTTATACGCGACCTAGTCCAGATTTTGTCGCTTTTGACACGTAATCGCAGAACAAAGACTCAGGTGAATGCAAAAGAGACAGGTGTAGAACGCCAGTATGCGTAGGGGTACCGATGAGATCATAACGAAGTGAAGTGGAGGCAGCCGTGGCGGGAGGACGTTTATAAAACCGGGTCCAGAAAGCGAGCAAAGAAGCCTTTGTGGATAAGAATGCTAGTGGAAAGTCGAGGGCGGTGCGACGACGGTGACGAAAACGTCGTGGTATCAGGTTTCAAAGAGATGCCGAGAACGCCTAATTCCATGAACAGCCAGTTGAGGGTATCTCCGGGAAGGAAAGTTGTACAGTCGAAAGTTGCGAGACCCATGCGCTGGCGTTTACCACCCCTTCTTTCTTGCGAATCGCTTGTTCAACAGGGTTAGGACCTTGGTCACGTTGAACTGGACGTATTCGAGGTCCAAGTCGTCCTGACCATCCTTCTGCATCTCAAGCAGGTCGTCGAGCTTAAGGTCCAGCTCGAGTAGACCTCGATTCCGTCCTGCATCATAGTCAGCCAAATATGTGCCCCGAGTTATCGCGTCGACTTACCCTTGTAGTGGAGAGAGATGACAAAGGTTCCCGGCAGGGGGCTTGTGAAGTTGAAGTAGATGTTGGCCCTCCGGTTATCCGGGACGTTGCTCTTCTGGATGACACCCTCCTTTTCCAGTTGCTGGTGGGTGAACTTGTAGGGCCCGAGGACCTGCTGCTTCTGCTGCTTTCGCTTCGTACCCTCACTCTGCGACCGCACGTTATGGAGGTAGCTCTTGTACGTTTCCAGTTGGCCCACAAGGTATGTGTTGTGGTCGCGGATAGTCTTGTAAACCTCCTCCAACTTGCTCGTCTCTTGAATGACACCGTCCTTCAGAGACCCAAGATGTTGCAGTTCCTGCTCAACCTCATCACGCAGCAGCCCAAACTGGTCGTTCTTATCAAGGACCTTCAGTTCCTGCAGCTGAGACAGCAACTCCATGGCCCTGATACCCTTTCGAACCATGACGGCGTCGTTCCGGCTCGTGGCCGCCGCGTCAGCGACTCTTTCCAGTCGCAAGGGCCGCCGCGCGACGCTGCTGTTGGACGGGATCGACCGCATGATCTGCACGAAGACGGACTTGGCTTCCATAAAGTACACTTCCTCTTGCGTGATGTCGAGCGCCGCAGTAAGGTCGTCAATAGCCGTCTCCCACCTACTGAAGAGTGGAAGGTTGATGACGCGGTTCTCCTTGCGAGGAACCTGGGGGGGTGCGCCTCCAAGTTCCGACATGATGATGCCCAGGTGCGAGTTGTCGTCCTTGCAGAGCTCTCTGTTGTGCTTCTCAATCAGAGCATGCATGGCATAGATTTCGTTCAATGTGATCGAAAGCTCCAGGTCCTTCTTGGAGAGGGCGACGTAGTTGTCCATCTCCAGGCTCTCATAGAAGTCTCCTACTTCGCACAGGTCGAGCATAAACTTGTTGATACGCTCCTTGTTCTGCTGAATGAACGGCTGCAGTTTAGCCATGTACGGCTCCTTGGCGTACGAGGGCTTGTTGGCCAAGTTCTGCAGCATCTTTGCAATCAAAGTTAGTGTTCTTCTAGGCCGCTCGGCCGGCTGCCCGTCGATAAGCATGTACGACTTTGGTGTGACGATGGCGGGATTGATAAATCGCAAGAAGAAAAAGCCGCCGATCAGGGTGCAAATGACCTGGTCGTTGGCATCCGGGTACTTGCGCTTCGTTAAACTGCGAATCTGTTTGCAAATCCACCGGATGCCGTAGGGAGCCTCCTCAAGGCCGTCAATGATGGTCGTCAGGAAGCCGTTAGCAATCTCGGTAAGCATCGTCAGACGCGGCTCGATAATGGCCTGGACCTGCGGGTTTTCGGCAGCCTGCTCAGCCGTGATGCCCTTGGGAAGCGAAGGAGGAAGCGTGCCGGTATCCTCCTCGATCTGCTCAATCATGCGTTCGTAAACTTTGAGTGGGTTGATCTCCAGATCGAGATCCTTCAACTCGATCAGACTGTTGATCCTATCAGCCAGAACCGACTTGAGGAAGCTCTGACCCGGTCCTCTGCGAGTGTACGTCGTCATCATTCGGGAAACTGGGGTGTTGGCGCGCAAAAGGGACGAGTACTCGGGGGTGTTGTCGAATTGGTACGTCAGAACAGACTGATGGTCTAGATTAGCGCGGGTTCTTGCTCGTGGGTCCTTCCGTACGACAAACCTGGAACATGGTCAAGAGTAGATGCTCTTCGCGGCTCTCGTACTGGTTCCCATAGATGGTGAACATGACGGTCTGCAGCAGAGAGTCAATCTCCGACATGGATACCAATCGGCACAAGTGCGCAATGTGTCTTGGCTCGGACTGCAGCAAAAACATCAAATTGCCGTACTTCTGCGTCTTGTCGTCGTTGGGAAACGCGCCCTCTTGCATATCGGTGGCGTCTTCAAGGTGGCTAGCGACTTCGTTCTGTTCTTCCAACGCCATGCGGTTCTGGATGAGAAGAGCGATGCGGGAGTCGAGGTATCGCACGTCTTTTTCGAGGACGAAGTTCTTCTTTGATTGAGAGGAGATCTTGGACTTCAACTCGCGAAGGATTTTCTGGGCTGTGAGATAAGGGTTAGCGGGCGATAGCCAAGTCGCCGCGGGGGCGGTTGTGCATACCTTTGGCCAGGTCGTCCTCAATCTCCAGGTCTGTCTCGTTCGCTGACATGGACATGTAGAGGGCGGACATGGAGTACCGCTTCGATTGGCGGGCGGACCGCGATCCATCGTAAGAGGACATGGTGTTTTGGCGGGAAAGGGGTTGGAAGGACGAGGAGGAAGCGGTCGAGGCTCGAGAAGGTGTTTGTAACATAACGGACATGTTGAGGGTCGCCTAAGCGAGCCCTTGTGGTCGATGGGCTTTCGAAGTATTTTACGATGAGGCTACGGCGGCTGATGGAGATGAGTCGGTCTGCGGCTGTTCGATAGAGATGCGGTACAGCTGTGGCTGAGGGGGGTGGCGGGGCGACTCGAGGGGATCCAGCATGAATTGATTGAGAAGGTTCCGATCGAAATCCGAAGCCGAAATTCTGGTTACAGGACGGTCCTCTGCGACGCGATCAAAAAAGAAAAAGAGAAACAAAAAGGATGGCGATTCGCACGACGTGGCTGCAAGGCGGAGATGGAGGGGGTGCGGCAGAATGGGGGGAAGGCCTGCGACGAACGAGAGAGCCGAGTGGAAGCGAGTCGTGGGTGCCGTGCGGGAACTCGTTCGGTTGGAGTGTGAACGGCTGCTGCTGCTGCGAATGTGTGTGCGGGTGGGAGGGAGTTTGTGTTGTCTGTGTAGAAGCACAATTGGTAGTCGTCCAGCGAACGCCACGAAACAAGGTTGATGTGCGAACCACCGTGGATGAGTCGGTCTCGGAAAAGAGATGGAGAGAGAGAGCTCAAGATGGCAGACTTCGAGAATGTGAGGTTGGTTTTTTGTGGTGTTTCGAGCGGAAGCTTCGTCGGGTGGGTGGGGGGGGGGCAGGCAGGCTGAAGGATATCGTCTTTGATGGACGTGGTAGGGCGCGGCGAGAAATCAGGGCGCTGTTTTAGCTTTGGCAGGCGCGGCCGTAAATGTAAATGTGTGGGCGCTGGTGATTAAATTAAAATCAAGCCTAGAAGCGCGGCGAGGTTCCAGATCCAGTCAGAATACCGGGGACTCGTGCTGTTTTGGGGGAGAGGGGCGCTGGTGGTCGTTGTGGCCCTCTTTTTCTGGGTCGGTCGGTGTATGAAGAATAGGGAGACTCCCTTGCTTGAGACTTGTTTCGGGCACAAAGCCGGCGACTGTGACAAGATGAGTCTGTCGGTGAAAGCAGGAAGGCAAAACAAGGGAGAGAATAGGTTTAAAAACAGAGCAGATGAGGAGAGTCGACTATCGGGAGAGGAAGAGAGAGAATGTGTGTTCTGTGTTGTGTGTGTGTGTGTGTGCGCGTTGTCTAGGATAGGACGCCTCCTCGAAAGGAAAGGAGGGGGAGTACGAATGAGGGTCGGACTGCGTAAGGCGGCGGCGGTTCAGAACGTGCGAAAGGATTGACAAGGAAGTGAGCGCGGCGGATGGGAAAGGGGCGTGTGTGTTATGTTGTTTGGTGGTGTGGAATATAGTAGGTCGGAAGAAGAGCGAGAGGGATGACAAGGCCCTACCTGGTAGGTAGTACACTACAGAATAGGTACGTACTCGGGACAAGCGGACAGAGCATGCAAGTCGTAAGTAGGTAGGTAGGTAGGTAGGTGGTAGTTTGGGTACCGTAGTGAGGCCGAGGCAAGAGGAAAATTAAGGTACGGATGAATATGTAGGTACCTAGGTAGGTTGGGTCGGGAATGAATGGGGTGGGTCGACTAGGACCAGCAGATGGACAGGCGCAAGTCAACCACCAGCTAGCTAGGAGCGATCAATCATCCATTTTCAAGGCATGGCGAGAGTGTTCTCTCATGTACCCTGCTTTCCCATGCAGCATTGGAGCCCGAAGGAGACAGAGGTGGACGCATACAGGCTCGAAACGGCAGTATTTCCATTATTAGAGGGTGAAGGTTGTGCGGGTGGTGAGGAAAGTGGATGGACGATGGGTGGGATCCATGGGGGTGTGAAGGTTCCAGCACCAGTAGGTAGAGGACGGGAGTCCCTGGCAGGCCATGCTGGTTGGCGGTAGTTTAGTTGTCTACGTACCAAGTACGTGTCGCGAAATCCGGGCCAAGTTTGCTCCCAAACTCCCAAAGACCGACTCCGGCCACACGCGAAAGCGCGTTGAATACGGGAGCATCAAGTCGAGAGGCGCCAATGTAACTGAGCAGCGGGGGTATATACGAGGTAGTCAGTGAGAGCGCGGTTGGTGATGATCAATTGGGCGAGAAAGAGAGAGAGAGGGAGAGAGGAGTCGTGCTTGCTGCGGATAATACTAATTACCTAGTGGTAACGTAGTGGAAATGGTAGAGTGTATCCGTCCCGAGTAAAGTACAGGTACGCAGTAGTGGGGGCAAGGACATGGAAGGGAACGCCAGGCAGGGATCGGAAGGAGGGTGGAGAGCGAGCCCCTTGCCTCGTGCGTGCGATGCGGAGCGGTTCCTGGCTTGAGGCGATGGGGGGAGAGCGATCATGTCGGTCAGGTACGTACCGGAGCACATACAACTGGTACAGAGACTGATAAGCTGGCAACTGGCTACCTACCGAGGGAAAGGAAGGAAAGAAGCACTGCCTTCCGCTGCTGTCCCCAACGGGCAAACGGGCAACGGGGCTCTCTCTCTCTCCATCTCTGTGCCTGTCTCCCTCTCTTCGAATTGTTAGATGATGGATGCATCTGGTCAAGACAAGGAGAAGATGTGAGCAAATACACAATCCCGCAAGGCGACAGGGCGGTTTCTTTGCCAGCCCAGGCCGTCGTCATACGCCAAACCTGACACTTTTATCCAAGTGGCTCGAGAATGCGGAATCGGGGCAACAGACATGTCTTCCAACCGAGCATGTCTCTTGTGGTATCTTGGACATGGGCATTTAGGCAGTAGGCCGTGTAACGTCCGTCCAAGCTGGGCATTCATCCATCATGTCGTCCTCACAAGTGACGAGCCGGAATGGAATTCTTGCGTACTTAGGGAGGAGGGGTGACTCGGACCATGTTGAGCCAGCATGTGGTGTAATTATACGGGAATGCAATTCTCCTTTACCGTTACGTACCTGCCTAGGTAGATGATAATCACGGGGTAGAGAGGTTGATAGGTATGCAGGCGTGTTATGCCTAACACATTTGCTCCATGGGCGCTCGTCCGTTTGCACTTCTGGACCAGAATTCCAGAATCATGGGTGGACCAGCAGCCTCATGCAGCCAGAAGGAAAAATAAGATCAAGCATAGCACACGAGAGAGATGGATGGATGCAAGTGTGTGAGATGGGACGACGACGACTGGTCCTGCCCTGCTGCAACGCCAGAAATGTGTTTGAGGATTCTGCAGGGGTTCCATCCCTCCTGGGAAGGTGCTGTGCTGCACAGGACTGTACCTCCTGCTACTACCACGCTAGCCGAACTGCGCTACTGCAGGCAAAAGAAGAGGGTCGTCACGCTAGGTAGGTACCTAGGTACGCTGCATCTGCTCCGCTCCTGTACCTGTTCTCCGCTTCAATGACGGGATTATCCACCCATCCCACAGTCGCACCTTCTTCTCACCTTGTTTCTACCTCTCCATCTGGAGGTACGTATCTCCAGCTACCTATACTATCTACCTACCTACCGAGGTACCTACCTATTTTGGCACCAAGTACGGAGGTACGCTACTTCCCATGCCCATCGTCGCCGGCAGGGAAAGCCAAGCCGAGAACAGGGACCGGATGGGCGCTGAGGGAGGCAAGTAAAAAGAGAGGGGCAAGAGCGACGACATCTCGTTATTGCTATTGTCGATGTTGCTGTTGATGATGATACTGGTGCTGATGATACTGGTGCTGATACGGATACTGACCAAATTCACATTTGTAACCTACTCAACACAGCAATTGGCAGAACGTATCGCGTCTGTCTTTGTCTCTACCTACACACCTAGGTACCTAGGTAGTGTTACAGCAAGGCGTTCTCTCAACTGTCCTGGCCATCTACGCATGTCAACCCACCACCATCACCACCAAGGGCATACCGTCACATATTATCCATCATTCACACCGTTGGACTAATGTTCGCCTCTTGTCGCTACACACCGAGTCTCCTATAGAGGCACATACACACCGCCGGTGCACCTACCTGTCGGCAACGTGACACCGCCGGTAATCTCACCCGCTAGCCGCTGGAGGAGATGCACTCCCCATTCGCCCGGATTCCGTCCTTTCTCCATCTCGGCCTAGCTGGGAATTTCCCTTGCCAGCCGTTCAAGACAGTTTCTCTCGAACCGTTGCTCGTCTCTTCCATTAGAGCGTTGGCCTCGTCGCTCCCAGTTGAACGGACATCTCTGTGCGTACATCCCCCCTCCCCTGCCCCTCGCCCCTTTTTTCTTCTTCTTTGTTTTGTTCTCTTACGCCGACTAGCCCGCCTGAACCATCCTTCTCCTATGCCGCGTGCTGCTACAGATTCTCAGACACGCGAATAAATAGGTCGGGACACAACTGTAGACGGCTGCAATTCACTAGACGTTGGCCAGGAACATCAGCGGACGACACCTTAACATCTCGAGTCCCAGTACACCGGATTCTCTCGTGCTCTGTACGCCTTACCCTCCGTACTAGCTCACCTAACCGCTGGGGCGGCGGGTTGAGAGAACCCCTAACAACTGGCAAAGAGGCCGGTTTCCAAGACTCGAGCGTCACACTAACAGATTCCTGGGAAAGATCATCACCACCAATGATAGTGTCATGCGGCCTTCTTCTAACATGCTGCATTGTCGGTGGCGACATCTGCACCGATGCGTCACCAGGTCATCCTGGCAGAGATGGGGAACGGAATAATACTACATAATTGGTATGTAGGTCAACGACGAAACCCAGCAAGGTCCGACCTGTCGCTCTACATATCTAGCACTTGAGCCTCTCGGCATCTATCTAGGTATCTGGAGGCCATGGATCGACCTCAGGCACTGAATTCGAAAATTGACATCTGCTGTCGTCGGTGCCTGAAAACTTGGTCGCGAAACGTACCAGCCAAACAGGAGAAGAAACCAGCATGACGCCCCATCCTCCATGCATCTAGGAGGCGCAGGGTGGCTTGAAACAGCGGCTTTTCAGCTATGCATCTCGAGCCGGCGTCCGCTACACCAACTGCTGAAGAGAAAGAAAGAGATAAAAAATCCCCGAACAAGAAAAAGGAAATTAACCCCAGTGGCCAAACGTGCAGCAAGTACTATAGGTATGCTGCCGCTCGGCACTAACCACGTCCTCCTAGTCTCGCAGGCGTTCTTCACTACAGAATACGAACGGTGTCGCCGTCTTCGGATCGGCCCAATTCTCCGTTTGGAGGACCTGTAACACAATTTGAGTCGACAAGGTTCATGCGAACCAGTTTCGACCGGCCGACCGACCGGGCCGTAGATGAGCCGGCCAGCGGCCCGTGAGTTCGTGAAGTTAGGCATGATGCTTTCGTTAACGACAAAACAGTCGCATGTCAGAAAGCGCCGCGCTTCCCATTTCTCCACGCCTCTGTCACGATGAGTTCTGGCCTTGACAATCCCGGTCTACTGCAGAGACCAAAGCCGGGAGTCAGTCAAGCTTGGCCAGATCGGGTAGGTCCACATGCCTCTGAGAGAGCGGTTGAAGCGGGAAGAAGTGGAAAGGGGGAAAGCTTAGAGGATAGCCCAAGAATGTCCTTATCAAAGCGGGTGCCCCGGCTCGTCCCAGGAACTACCAGGCAGGTAGGTACCTCCAACCTGTATCCTCTCGACCCAATTGCCGGTACTCCACGATGATCGCTGCCTTTCGGCTTCGGGCGCGGACAATGCAGGGCGGTGCTCCCTCGACCCCTGCGAAGTTCCAAGCCACCCAGCAACTCGGCATCCTCCTTTACTGCCCATCACATATGTTCATTGTGGTGAGCTGATGTGTTTTGAATGCTGAAGACAAATCGAAGCACAGGACGTCGACATGCCAGTGAGAACAAATCCCTTCATTTCATGACCCAGAGCAAGGCGTGCCCGGAATCGTAGAAGGGGCATTCCGGCTGCCCTTGCAGCGGCCGGTCCGCGTTCTTGGGAGGATTGCCCAATTGTTCGTGGTTCACGGCGCACATTGTCAGCGTCCGGATCTCGTTTCGGAGCGGGTGGCCAGGTAGCCAGACTTCTGGACCCTGCTAATATCTGTCATCACCCTGGTGAACGAACATGCGCCATTCGTCATGCATCCCACGTTCTAGGTCACTTTTGACCTATTGACGCCCATCGATCTCCTTTGCCTCACTAAACGAGGAAATGCATGGCTCGGATGCGAAGGAACGTGTTAGTCTGGCATGCTGTTTGTCAATATTCACATCACAGGTCATGAATTGACAGCCAACGGTCAACGTCAGGATAGCGCCTCAGAGACAGGCCGTGTCTCCTCATTGCAGGTTCATCCTGACAGTCTGCTCCCCTCGCGCGCTTTTGGCAAAAAGGAGTCTCACAGCCACCGGCGAAATGATGGTTCCCGCCCTGAGGCTAAAGACAAGGCCATTACATTACAACGTGGCTTTCTCTCGAGGCTTGTCGGGAGGGGAACAAAGCCAGCCAAAGCCAACCAAAGCGACGATGCATGTAGCGGCACCGAAGCCTCCGCCTCCCTGCAGTGCCCTCGGCTGGTCCATGCCACGCTCTTTCATCTCCACATGCCCACGACACGTGGGACGACAGGAAGCGATTTTATGAGGATCACCCGCCTTAGCAGTCTTCTGCAGCAGTCCCTAGCCTCATTTCGGGTTGTCGCTGGCCTTGCCCCCCCCAAAAAAAAGACTTTGGCTCTCGTCCCCAAGAGAGTCGAAAACGGTGCAGGCGACGGATTCAAAAACTCTCCACCGACGTTTTAACACCTCCGCCTGCGTGTGTGCAAGAGATAGACTTGGAGGGCAGAAAACAATCACAGAGTACAGGCCTCGGATCCGGACCGTTCTCTCTCTCCACTTTGGTCCCGCCCATCGTCAATGGTCTCCCGTTCTTATCACATTCGATGCCGCGAGAATACGCAACCCTTGTCCTCTAGCCTCTCGAACACGTCAAGGGGCCTTACCGTATTACACCCATGGCACCGGAATCTGATACCAGCCCCCACAGAACGCTTACGCCGTATATATCATCGTTAATTAGCCAATTGAAGTGAACTTAGCTGCGCCCTTGGCTACGAGTTACAACCCTCCCTCGCTACTGCTGCGATGCAGGGTGTGCTCGAGGTGAGGAGATGGGCAGCATCTGCCCATACGGCACGATTCACAACACTAGGTCGAGACTGTGCACCCCGTGCTAGAGGTAGCCTCAGCCACGTCGCCAATGGCTGACCATTATGCGGGATTCTCAGACGGAAACGAACAGCATCCCATCCAAGTCGCCTGGAGAGAGCGTCGCGCGCACCCTTCTAGGTTAGGCCATGGCGATGCTTCCCAAGACAGCTCATCGACCAAATGGGTCTCATATCGCCGATGGACACCTTCTGAGTGCATGTCAACATAGCTGTCGATAGCTATACAAGGTTGAGGGGAGCTTACGCTACACTGGGTATAATGATTCGAAACGACCATGTTGAAGGTGCCGGATGAGTCCTCTATCTCTGCGGTGGTTTACAGCAAGCGCCCATCGCCCCTTGCCCAGCAACCTCGTATCCTTGGCCTGTGCTAGAGATCACACGGTTCCCTGCGCACACGGAACGAGGTTTTAACGATGTCGGACGAGGCTATCGGTATGTTTCAGACCTACTTGCCAGAGCTACTACACGACGTTTCCCTCTTATGAGACAGAACACAGAAAACGCCACGCCCCAAGTAGCACTTATCCTGCAGGTGTCCGACGTCAAACCTCTTGCCGACAGCTGTCACTGCCCGCGTCCCGAGGACCCTGCAGAGGGTGCCTCCCTTAATCTCCGCGGCCAATCTTGCAGATGCTGCTGGCTGGCTTGCGTCTTATGTACAACGCTTGTGCTCAGTCCTGGCGAGACCTTGTCGTCCGTATTCCGTCAGGTCATGGGATGAGAGAGAGAGAGAGCTGCGTCTCGCGCTTTGACGGGCAATAATGTGACCTTCGCAAATGTGACCTGCGAAGGTTAACACGAGGTGGCTAGTGACCGGCTCCTCCACCTCAGTGTGGCAAACTCGAGGTTCCGCAACCCTCTCGGTGCCTCTATTAAGGAGAATCGCACGTCAGATGCTCCCGATGGGTAACAGGCATTCAAGGTGTTGTAGATCTCAGCTGTTCGGCTGCATCCCCCTGACTGGTCACCGTTTACCGTAGTGGATAGGTCATCGCTAACCCCTACTAGACCCCCCGGTGGCTGTAAGCTGCAAGGGCTGCCGGCTTGCGGGCGTCGAAGGACTGACTGGGGGAGAGCCGACTAGGCGGTCTGCCCGAGCAGCTGCTCAACGAGAACATTGAAATGACGATGATCGTGATTTTGTCACGTGTGGCAGGATCCCAAGCTAATCGGCAAGACTGGTCCAGTCGAAGTAAAAGTCCGACATTGGGACAGGGTCAAGTACCCAGCACACTACCGGTAGTTGGTTTGGGCTTGTAGCGTAAGGAATGCGCGATATATGCTTCTTTTTCTTCATGTCAGTTTGGTGTTACTTGGCTCCCCCTTCTTCGTCTCTCCCAGTGGCTTGTCAGGGACTATCCGTACTCCGTGCAAAACGATTGGCAAGCGAGTGCCCACCGCTGTCACTGCCTAGTCAAAAGCACACTTCCTCCTACAACCAGCGCTTCTCAGAAAGATCGTACGGCGGGATGCTCCATGGAAGCACCGGCAACCTGATGTTCGATCCACAAGATCGGAGACACACCGAGACAGGGCCAGGGGGAGGGCCTTTCCGACGGACATCTCTGTTCGAGAATAGGATCTTTTCTGAACGTACCAGAGCCGAACCAATGTCTATGAATGAGGGCCGGTCACAGGCACCGGACAGTGGGGTCCTCTGGTCCGACCGGAGTCCGAGTCGGCTCGCCACGTCGATCCAAAAGACGGGGGCTTGAGGCCTTGAGACCTGGCGTTGCCGGAGAGCGTGGGCGGTCTCGGTACACGTCGGCTTTCGAAACAGGTTGGTCTGGGGTTTCTTTTGTTTTTGTTTTTTTGCTCCCCTGCCCCCCCTTTTTTTTTCCTTTCTTCTGAATGGGGCGGGCTGGAGAGACGAGAGGTAATAGACGAAGGGTTGACTGGCCACGGAGTGACCGGGTTTGAGGGAACCGCAAGGCCAAGAAGAAAGGAAGGGGAAACGTTGGCGTTTTGGTCCAGTGTACAGTGTAATAGCCCAGAGTCATGCGAGTTCTCGAGTTCTGCTTCCGTCGAACCCCAGTTGCTCTCGCGATATCGGCTCTTTTGAGACATGGAATGGACAGCCTAGCCGTCTGTACCCTGCGCGACCCTCTCAGCTGTCTTTGTATATCAGTGTGTCCTCCATAGTAGGTTGAGCTGGGATACGTAAACAACGCGGTTTCTCGCGGGGTGAAATGGGATGGACTTAGTTCACTGACGAAGTTCGTGGTGTGCGGGTTTCTTTTTCTCTTATTAATTGGCCTTGATGCAGTATCAATGTCAGCCGTAATCTCCCTCTCTCTCTTTCGTCTTGAACTGCCAGACAGAGTGGCATGGATCGGTCCCTCGTTCTGTAGATGAAATCCACGGGTTCCAAGGTCGTCGCTGCTTCGCTGAGTTGGAAGTCGTAAGTCAAGAGTTGCGAGAGTCTTGGGTATCGCCAAAGCCGACATTCGGGGAGAGGTGGAACCAGGCCCCAGGGTTACGCTGCCTCGTTGTTTCTTTCTTCGATACACGGTTCTCTCTCTTCCGAACGCGGTCGGCTGTTTGCCCGTCCTCTGCCATGTGCGTGAGAGAGAACGGCTATGCCTGGTCGTCTCAAGACAAGCAACAAAGGCCAGGCTGAGCTGTAGGTCAAACCGCCCCCCCTCCTCTGTCTCGACGGTAACTCCACTTCAACGGTTTTGCAGAGAGCTTCGCCCTTCCGTGCTGTGCCTCACCTCTCAGAGACGGAGACCTTCGGCAGAGCCATGCTTAGGGTCAAGAGAGAAAACGAGGAGGTTTTGGGAATACGCTTGTGGCGACTATCAAGATAACCGGGAAATACGACCAGGTTGTGGAAATTCTATGCGATGATGCGTGCGTGTTTGTTGGTGGCGTTCGCGGGTCAGAACACTTTGGATGCCCCGAAGAGAAGGATTTTTTGGGGGGGGGCTTTATGCTTGAAGACATCTCCGCCTGGTTGGGAGAGCTTGCCATATAAAACATCCCGCTGGCTCAGGTACTCAACTCTCTGCGAACGATTTTGGACTGTAAGTCGTAGAGCCCGGGTTCGGCAGGGGACGAATTCTTGGTTCTAATACCGATGGTCCTACATACCTCCTCGTGACTCATCATATTTCAGTAGTCTCTATACGAGTAGCACTGGCCATAAAAAAGAACAACATGTTTAGTTCTGTTGGGTTGTTAGGGCATGAAGGATTCTGCTTGCATTGCCGGTGGTCCGAGACGATCTGTGGATGTGAGACTACCTAGACGAGGAGAAGAGATTTGCAAGGGGGGATGTCTGCAGAAACCCGTCTAAACGAGCTTTGAAATATGGCCCAAGGCTTTCTCTGCGACGGTTCTCGAGATGCTGGTCCTCGAGACTGGGCAATTGTTGTATGATTCGTATCCACTGCAGCTCCGGGTCAAGGCATATATCTGCTGATCAGAATAGAATGCACCTTTGGCCAGTCTGTGACCCAGTGCACAAACGGGCGAGAGGACAATGAGGATCTCTATTGCTTAGCGAACTATGTACAGTGCACATTATAGAAACAGATCATGGCTGTGAATGACGCAGCGCAGCAGCATCGTCCAGCTTGATTTGTGCTGGGCGCCAACGGCAAATCGCTAATTAAATCCACACATCCTAGCACAATGAGTGAATATGTGCCCTTGATAATTTGAAAAAGAGTGTATATATATACATGTGTGTGTGTGAGAGAGAGAACAAGTCTCCCCGTGAATACACTTGCGGGTTGTTGCAGTAACTGCTGTGGCGTGGATGAAGAGGCCTCTCTCTCCCGTTACTTAGCTGCACACAACTTTGAAGCCTGACTCGTAGGCTTTTCGCACAGGTCTAAAACATACCAAAAAGAAAGAAACATACAAAAAAAAACAGTGTTAAATAGTACGGAAACAGATGCCGCAATAAGGACAGAATGTTTTCGAGATGGCGTGGTGTTCCCACGGGAAGTGGATGGTGATGGACTCAGTTTAAACCTTGAACGTGCTTTTGATGGCAATTAGTTCCTTTGGGGGCGATTATATAGATGATAGATGCTGCTTCTCGTGCCGCATCGCGACTTCTATTGGGATGATGCCTAACCCCCTGTTTCGCGCAATGCCGTTGAATGCGTTTGCCAAGTTATCATGGCGGTATCCCCTGTTGTCCACCGACGATTACCGAGCCGGTAGTGTCCGGGCCGAGTGAGCTCGTTTCAAACCTTCTTCGCTCAGTGATTAACGGCTCCCAAACCCATGCCCGCTACGCGCGGGTGACCCCGCGCCCCCGCCCAGAGAAGTCGGACGATTGTTGAGCCTCTAATTGAGATCGATTCAGGGAGGGGGCTGCTCTGGGGTCTGTTACGGATTCACTTGCATAAGTCTGATGGGTAAGTGATCAAGGCACACTCTTTCGGGGTCCTATATCAAGCTACCCACCCGTCGGGGGTAGCATTGACTCAATCTCGTACCGTCTCCACAACAACAACCACTGCCCATTTCAAAACGAAACGCAAAACGACACCCCTGGTTTCGCCATCTGTGAGAAATAAAAATAACAACTTGATTTCTGGTAAGTCTCCTCCAGCTCGTAGCGAGGTGACTGAATGCGAGAGATGGCGGAGACGCAAACCGAGAGCGCCCAACTGGCGAGCCAGCTCGACGGCCAAGTGATGGTCATTCCTGACCTGCGTCAGATGCTCAGCCACTGGCCGTGCGGGAGAAACGTCCACGCACCCGACATTGAGGCGTTGATCAAGGGCCTTCTGGAGAAGAAGTGAGTTGTGTCGGCTCTTTGCGAGGTGTTTTGTTGTACTCACGCCCTCGCGCAGTGGCGCTCCTCCACAAGATATAGCCAACGTCCAGGAGGCCAACCCGACGTTGCTTGCATCCAGGTAAGTTTTGCATTCACAAAAAGAGAGAGGGAAATACAGAAAAACAAAGGGGCAGGGGCCGCTTGGAAAACTCGTTCTGACGGCAGCGCAAACAGCCTTTGGCCAAACGTGTCAAAGGGAAAGCTCGGCACCTTGACGTTGATGATCCTCTGGCAGGGTAGGCTCGATGACTACATTGAAGCCTTGGAGTATAAAAGCCAAGCCAAGGCGAAGGAATTTCGCAACAGCGCCAAAGAGTACATTGCGCAATACCTCCAACTCTCAGAGGGGCCGACGGAGCCAGCGACGACATCCGTCATCTCGGATTTCCAGCCGGTTGCAAAGATGATATGCCAGCAGTACGACAAAGGTGAGCAGCGGTGAGCGGGCACGCCAGCGCGGCGACCGCCAGCTGACAAGCTATTCCAGGCCAGCGACGGAAGCTGAAGGTCAGCCTCTTCGAGTATATCGATTCAACGGTCCAGGAGATGCGCTATATCGACAGTGGCGAGGTGCCGACAGGCCTCAAGTATGACTTGCTTCGTAGGAAGACGGCGGGCACAGGCCCTCTTTGCGCGTTAGCAGAGTAAGTGTTGAGATGCTACTGGCATGAGACGAGGCTGTGCTGACGGGAAAAGGTTTGCCTCAGGGCTGGAATGGCCGTCAATCGTCTTCAACTCTCATCCGTTCAAGATGATGCTGCAGTCGGTCGCCATAGTCGTTGGCCTGTTCGTCGCCCAAGGATATCGGACTGGAATGAGCAAGAAGCTGACTGTCTATGCGATAGGACGAATGATCTGCTCTCGTTGCGGAAAGAGCTGGTAAGGATCTCCCCTTGCCTTGCGTATGGTGGCGGCGACTGACACTTGTGCAGCGCAAAGGGCGAACTCTCAGCGCGGTGCCAGTCCGTCTTTGGAACAACCCGGACGGTGATCTGGAGGCAGTCGTCGGAGAAGTTGTCGATGACATCGAGAAGGCGATCAGGCAATTCGACGTCTGCGAACGCAGGCTGATCAACATGAGCCGGGCGGACGCCGACACAACGCGGCAGGTTGCCGCAACGCTCAAGACGATTTGTACCGGGAACTTGAACTGGAGGTTTGTTTCCCGATATATACACCCTTTCCGCAACGTGTGTCGATGCTAACGACGGGCAGTCTCGCGTCCAAGAGGTACAGTGTCGGCGAGCCATCCGCTGATGGGAGTTTGAGGCAGGAATTGGAGGTTGGCGAATAATCTCATTGGAACGAACGGAGGAAGTAATGAATGGTGAAAAAGATGTAGTGACGCGAGGGCGCAAGGCTTGAACTGCCCTCATTAATCAATGATACCCCAGCACCTACAGAGTATGACGAATGTCCAATTGAAGCATGCATCTTGGCCGTGATGCAGTGAATAGGAGAACGAGGATTTTGAGAGATGGTGATTTCATGGTTGAATAAGAAAGGGGAGGCTTGCCGCTACTGTTGTGGTGTACATAAGGTCGAACTAGTAATTATTAGTGTGTACCTCCATGATAACCTTGTAAGTTGCTACGGGCTTGGGAATGGGGAGATTGCTGCATTGGTTCCAGGGGATACAGGGGTCGTTTAGTCTCCGTTGCGCCCAGAAACAAACGCTAGTCTGATGTCATAATACGTTGCGAGATCAGCCAAGCGAAAGTCTCAAGTTCTCAACTGGTGAGTGGTCGCCCCTCCTAAGCTTGCAGCTCGAGGGAGCTCCCCCCCCTAAGCTTCCTTCCCCGGCCATCTGCTTCCCACCCCAAAACAAAAACATTTCGTCCGACATCGTACTCCGTCCCCCATCACCATCGCAGACTTCCAAAGACGCCAATTGATTTGCACAAGCACCCTCTTTCCTCGACACCCACGACAACTGACAATAATGGCCTTTCGATTCGCAGCAAGAAGGGTCGCCCTCGCGCGCCCCGCCGTCCCTGCCAGGGCTTTCCACTCGACGCCCCGCGCCCTCGTGAAGATTGGCGATCCCGTGCCCGACCTCGACGTGCTCGTGGAGAACTCGCCAGGTAACAAGGTCAACCTCGCCGATGAATTCGCCAAGGTCAACAACGGCCTCATTATTGGTGTCCCAGCTGCTTTCTCGCCCGCGTGCTCGGCGAGCCACATCCCCTCGTACATCAAGCACCCCAAGCTCAAGGAGCAGGGCGCCGTGTTCGTCGTCTCCGTCAATGACCCCTTTGTGTAGGTCGCTCTCGACGGATTGCTCGGGAGGGAGACTCACGATGCTGACGACGTAACAGTATGAAGGCTTGGGGTGAGCAGTTGGACCCCGCTAGCCAGACTGGCGTACGTTAAACCACTGTTGATAAATATTGTTGAGTGTACAATGGGTAGCTGACGCGGCGACAGATTCGATTCCTGGGAGACCCCGCCGGCGAGTTCACCAAGGCGCTCGAGGTCGACTTCGATAGCAAAGCCATTTTCGGCAACGACCGCAGCAAGCGTTACACCCTTGTTATCGAGAACGGCAAGGTCAAGGAGGCCCACGTCGAGCCCGACAACATTGGCACCAAGGGTGAGATTCGTTCCACTGCATTTTGGCAAGAGGATGCGGCTAATGAATTTCGGCAGTCTCTTTGGCCGACACTGTCCTGGGTTGAGAGGGAGATGTCGCCTTCGATCTGGCTAGATGAATGGGTGGGCAGGCGATTGGGTTGGAAGTCATGTACGAGCACATGAGTGGGGTGTAGGATGATGGAGAAGAAGCCACATGCCGATATACAGGCAAAAGAAAATCAAATATACCTGAACTATTTGGCGCAAAACGGACGGCCGCAGAGCACCACTCTAGTGATTGGCACTTGCAGGAAGAGCTGGGCCGACTAGGTATAACATCTGCACATATCATTCACAGGGCACTCATCAGCTCCAGAGGAAAAGAATGGAACGACCTCATGGTTCGGATGGGACGAAAGCTTACCGGCGCAGCTGGCCGACCCGGGGGGGCCACCTAACAAAGGTCGTTCGACCGGCGACATCGGAGCAACCTGACTGACAAAGCTAGCTTATCGATAAGCGCATATGACTAAGTAAAGGCTCCCTCTTAGGTAGACCGAGGAATCCCCGAAAGGCTCCACCCTGCTTATCGAGCGAGGCGAGAGTAAAGAGTGAGGCAACTGCAAGTGGCGCTCAGGGCAGATGTGTGAGTCGCCCAGCCATTGTGCACCGGGCCAACTCACGACACCCAACCCACCCTTCGCCCGAGATAGACAGCAGGCAAAGGGAAACACGGCCAGCCGAAGCCCGAAGAAAGGGTAGGCAGCCAGTCCGGTCACCTGCTCACGGGTCACCGGTCCAGCGCTTTGCAATGACACTCACTGGCAGGGGGGCGGCTCCCAGTTGCAACGAAAACTGGCCCAAGACCGTGGCTCTTTGCGAAGCTCTGCTCCGTGTGCTTATGCTGTGCTGTGTCGTGCCATGCGATGCCATGCCTTGACCTTCCGTCCATCTCCTTATTTCTGCTACGTATGGTCAACCCCTTACGTATCGCGTAAAGCGTAGAAAGCGCAAAACAGAATCATCATCATGCGGCCCAGTGACCTGATCTCGCTGTTGCCCGCCCCCCCTTCCCCCTTGAAAGTTTGTGATCGTCGACCCCGGTTCTAGGTTACGTCTCGAGAGGCCAAGAGAACAGGGGAGATGTCTTCAGTGTACATTAATACCATTGGCACGTAGCTTCGATAGGTACCTACCTAGAGGTGCTGGGCTGCTAGGTACCTAGGTAGGTAGTAGGTAGGTCAGGTTAGGCAGTGTGCTTGCGGGAGAGCCGCCAGATTCCTTCGCCCTTTGCAGCTTGTCGGTGACTCTCTTGCGCCCCCGCCGGACACCAGCGGACGAGAGAACGGCCCCCAGTCGGGGTACATGGGGTTTCGCATGCGTGTCCACCAAGTCACAAGTCGCACTCCATCTCTCCCCGAGCACTCAGCGCGACCAACACGCTTCCGTCATTTAGGTACTGCCAACCCGTCCGTACTCCTCCTCCTCCTCCCGCCAGTCCAGTCCACCCACTCATCATCCCACACATCCCGCACTCTGTCTGCCTGCTACATCCACAACCACCCCTCCCCGAGAAACCGCCGCCTTCGCCTTCTACACCGTAGGCAACAGACCGAGGTCCTCCTCTTCTCTTTCATTCCCTGACTAATCTCTCGTCGACCGACTGCACACTAATTACCGTACTTGCTGCTTTTCTTCTGCTACCTATTCACTAGCAATTTTGACCTCGCCGACTCCCCGCCCCATCCATTTCTTGTACCTGATTGCGGCCTCAGCCTTGGATCATCGCAGCCTGTAACGCATCAAGCCCCCCCCCCCCCCCTTCTCCTCCATTCTCTCCAGAGTGACTCTCGGCCCGCGACCGACACAACGAACCCCCTCCCTTTCGAGTGCCTGGATTTGACCTTCATTCCTGCCACAAGCCTCCTACCCTCCTCGTTAACCCTCGTCGTTTCCATCAGAGGAAACGCTTCCCCCGCCTCCATCTGTCGTCGGCACCATTCCTCCCACCACGCGGAAGCGAAAGGCCGCTGAGGCGACGATATCCTCCGATACCCAAGACATCTTACCGCAAAAGAGGATCGCCTCAGCTGCCAAACAGGACGCTCCCCCGACCCCCCTCACCACCGCGAGCAACGGCATGGATTCCGAGGAAGACTTCATGTCGGCTCTGTCAAGCGAGGACGAGATCATGCAGGATGACAGCGGCGAGGACATGTCTGGTCCCGATGGTATACTTCTCCTCGCCCTCCTGATACAATGCACCCCGCTCTCCCATTCTCAAGCTGACCTCTCTGCTTTCTTCACAGACTTTGACGAGGATGAGTTCGATGACGAGCCTGACGCAGACCTCGGTATGATCAAAGACTCCGACACAAAGAAAAAGGTTGCCTACGACATCTCCTTTAAAGTATACGAACCCAAGGATATTCAACGCCAGCAAGATGACATGATCGACGAGGTCAACATGATTCTCAATATCCGAAAGGAAGACGTCGCGATATTGTTGCGGCACTTTAGATGGAACAAAGAGCGACTTATCGAAGATTACATGGACGGCTCCAACAAGGTCCTCGAGGCAGCCGGCCTTGGCTCCAATGTCACGGGTCCGCCCAAACTCGAGGCTATCCCAGGCTTCATGTGCGACATCTGTTGCGAGGATGAGGAAGGCCTCCAGACCTTTTCCCTCAAGTGTGGCCACCGATACTGCGTTGACTGCTACCGCCATTACCTTACCCAGAAGATCCGCGAAGAGGGCGAGGCTGCCCGTATCCAGTGCCCTGCCGAGGGTTGCGGTCGCATCATCGACTCAAAATCCCTGGACCTGCTCGTCGCCTCGGACCTCAACTCACGGTACAACGAGCTGCTCAACCGGACATACGTAGAGGATAAGGATACACTCAAGTGGTGCCCGGCACCAGACTGCCCCAACGCCGTCGAGTGCGGCATCAAGAAGAAGGATCTGGATAGGATCGTCCCGACGGTTGCTTGTGGCTGCGGTCATCGCTTTTGCTTCGGCTGCATCCTCAACGACCACCAACCGGCACCGTGCGAGCTCGTCAAGAGATGGCTCAAGAAGTGTGCTGATGACTCCGAGACTGCTAACTGGATCTCGGCCAACACCAAAGAGTGCCCCAAATGCAATTCGACAATCGAGAAGAATGGTGGCTGCAACCATATGACGTGCCGCAAGTGCAAGCATGAGTTTTGCTGGATGTGTATGGGACTCTGGTCAGAGCACGGAACCAGTTGGTACAACTGCAACCGTTTCGAGGAGAAGAGCGGCACCGAGGCTCGTGATGCGCAGGCCAAGTCGCGCATCTCACTGGAGCGGTACCTGCACTACTACAACCGCTATGCCAACCATGAGCAGTCCGCAAAACTCGACAAGGATATCTATCACAAGACTGAGAAGAAGATGGTGCAGCTCCAGACTGCCTCGGGCATGTCGTGGATCGAGGTGCAGTACCTCAACCAAGCTTCACAGACCCTTCAGACCTGCCGGCAAACTCTTAAGTGGACATATGCCTTTGCCTTTTACCTGGCGCGGAACAACCTGACTGAGATCTTCGAAGACAACCAGAAGGACCTTGAGATGGCCGTGGAGGCTTTGTCGGAGATGTTTGAAAAGCCTGTTACGGAGCTCTGCGACAAGAAGCTCAAGGTGGACATTATGGACAAGACGTCGTACTGCAAGAAGCGGCGCATCATCTTGCTCGAAGACACCGCAGACAACCTCGCCAATGGTATCTCAGCCCTTATCCTCACTTTATCGTGGGGGGTTCTTAGCTAACATTCCCAGGACGATGGACCTTCAACGTCGACTTACACAGCCCGTCACCAGCAGCCGCCACCAGCAGCCGCCGCTGAGAGAGGTTTGCGTGCGACGAGGCCGGTGTGCCTTCAATACGGCATTGACAACGAGGATGTCAATCAGCCTGGCTTTTTCTGACGTTTGTCCCACCTATATGTACCAGAGACAGTTGCCGCAACGGTCTCCATACCTGTCAACGAAACTGGGTATCAGAGAAAGAACAGCAAGAACACAGAGGTGGAATATGGCAAACAGGTTGTCCACGCGGAAGACGACAAAGCCTTGCATCTCACTTAAGAGTACGTGACTTATTAGACTGCCAGGGACGGCATTTTGGGAGGGCAAGAAACAACAGCGCATCATGAGCCTTGTGTATGTTATAGGTCTTCAGGTTACACGCCGAGTGTCCCAGGCACAGCGGCGACGGGTTTTTATGCATGATGCCTCTTTTTTTCCTTCCCCTTGGCGAGACCGTGTTTCGGTGTTCAAAACACCTTTTTGCCTGCTTGCCGTGTGTATGTGTACAGTTCGCTTGTGACTGCCGACTCGATCTTGGGTCCTCGCGCTTTGCTCTTCATCGAGTCCGCCGATGCACCGTGTCTGACTCGCGACACTGCGGTTTGCACTTGGTCTGCATCAAGCACCATGCCGGAGGAGTTGGGAAGGTTTTCTTTCGTCCCCTCCCCCCCCGTCCTTGCTTCAGCAGCCACGTGCTCACCAACCCCATCTCTCTAACCTACGTACCCATGTACCACCCCCCCCCTCCTCCTCCATCCCATGCGGCGCATCGGCATCGGCCTCTCTTGCAAAAACAGAGGACCACCCTGCTGCGGGAGGGTCTCTTGGTAATCGGGGCTTTCCTCTCCGTCCGGAGCCGCGACGATGGGCTTGAGCATTTTCGAATCCAAGTGATCGACCTGCAAAGCGTGGCCCATCATTTTAGGGGTCCGTTTTGGTGTTCCTGCCTCGGTCCATGCTTCGTCGGAATGGCGACCTTGCACGCGTACCTCCTGGGGTGGAAACAAGGAGGCAAATGGGCCGACTCGCTGGTCAGCACGTAAAGTTGACGAAAGGCGAATGGGCAGGCTAAATAAACCCCCTCGATGAATAGGATGCTTCTCGACCATGATATATGTTCCTATCATTACTACGTAAAACTCCTACGCCATGGGTAATTGAAATGAATACAAGAAACCGGCTGTTCCGATCCCTTTATTCCCCTTAACAAGCCTCGTTTCGTTGGCCCCGCGATGCTGCTGCCTGGTTTAAATGACACATGCTCCCTAGTCAGTGGTAATCTCGAGAGCCCAGAATGACCTTGCGGCCGTTGTGCATAGTTGTCGGCCACGACCGTCAATATATTCCCTCTACCTGGGACACCTAAAACGCCTCATAGTCGTTCAGTCTGATGAGTCGTCGTCTATTGGCTGACGCCCGGGCTTGCACCTTGAATGACGCGCAAGTGCTAAAACGCCTGCTTCCGCAATGAATAGAACAGAATAATGACGCAACGTGTATGGGTATCGCATCGAACATTGTAATTGTTGATAATCATTCAGTTATACAAGAACCGAGAAAGGTTCAAAGCTTTGGATTGCGAGTCCGTAGCGCCGAGGCCATCTGCGAAGACGTCATCTTCATTCTCGCCGTCGCTATCGGGGATGATCTGGTCTTCGCTTCCGCACGGTGCGTTCAGCGCCTCAACCTCGGCCAGATTGACCTTGGGCAGGGGCACGAATGAAGGGTTGACGGGCATCGACTTGAGGAGCCGGCTCTTTCTGGGGCTGCGTTTCGGACTACGCTGGATAGAACTCTTAGTAGGAGACAGTGGCCGACGACTAGACACGTTCTTGCGTTGAAGGGCACGGGATCCCATGCGCTGGAGTGGAGTGAGGAGCGGGGTGGCCTGGGAAGTACCCGCCATGAACGAGCCAGCAGAGAATATGATCGACGACTGTGCGGTGGAGGGGGCGGCGGTTGAAGGCGTGAAGATAGATGAGTGCCGGGAGACGGCGGTGGATGGCGTATCAGGTTGACTAGAAGCGGTAGGGCTCGGCTGAGAGTTAAAGGCGAACCGCTGCAAAGATGTACGTCTGGACGTCTTTTCCGGCAACGATGAGACAGGCTTCTTCGGTTCGGTGTCCTCAGCCCCGGACAGATCAGTCTGCGGCATCGTTGCTGTTTCCTCGTCTTTGCTAAATTGGCTATCCGTGCCGGTAGTCGCCTCTGTGCCCGTATCTGTACACTGGCTCTCTTCGAAAACCGCGATCGACTTTGGTTTCTGTGCATGCCACCCATCAATGTCTGGCAGATTTAGCAGTGCTTCATCGATAGAGTCGTCGGAGAACAAGAAGCTGTCCTTGCTGCTCTTGTTTGTATTGCTTCCCTTTTTGGGGAAAAATTTGCTCTTTTGGGATTCCTCAGGTTTGGTTTCAATAACGTCGGTGTCGGCGCAGAGGCGAACCTTTTTGGGTGGTCGTTGAGAGTTGCTTCTCATCAGTGCATCAATGTCGTCTAGGGTGTTTGATGCGTCACTAATTGTTACTCGACGGGAGTCGCCAGAGCTTCTAGGGGCATTCTGTCCCAAAAGATTCTGGATGGGTTCGGTCCGTCGTCGTGTCAGGCGAGGAGAAGTAGTAGAACGGGCGGTTCGTGCTGGGCGGGAGCTGGCCGCTGGCTGTGATGATGAAGTACCCTGAAGATAGGGTCTAGGCAAGGGGAAGACGCGAGGGACAAGCCCGTTGTGGGTGAGGGCTGCAACCCTTTCCGGGTCGACTGAGAAGCAGTTGCGATCCATTTCGCCCATCGGGATGCGCTGATGACCCTTGAAGTACGAATCGATCGGTTTTACGGTGGCCCCCGTACGAGTCGAGGCTGAAGACGCAGCCGCAAGAGCCTCTGCGGACTGGGAGTGTCTCCTCTTGGCATCGGTCTTTGAGCCAGGCATGGGGGCAGGGATAATGGTCTCCTTGGTGATGGGGTTGACGTCCCCGACTGCGATGGCCGTGGCCAAGTCAGGCTCGACATAGCCGCCGATGAACGGCATGTCCTCGATACCCTTGCCATCTTCGGGTTCCGTCAAGCAGACCAACTGCTTCTTTTTCGGGCAGTAGACTCTCTGGTGGAGGAAGGTGAGCTCTGCCTGGGCAAACCGCGACATGTAGTTCTCCGAAACGCGGTGCTTCCCCTCGAATTGGATCATCCGGACCAATCGTTCTGGCGTTTTGTACTTGCGCATCATGCGGTACGCCGTCTTGAGGCCCATGTTGTTGATGCCCTCAAGGTAGTCGCAGCCGCTAAAAATGGCCATGCGGCGGAAGTCGGTATCAGTCCATCCCGTCAGAGAAACCTCCCGAACCGCACAAAAGTCCCTGCGGTTGATCTCGATGCAGTTTCCGTATTGATCGAGTTTCGTCAAAAGACGCTTGCATCCGAAGACCAGGAGATCGGAATCCTCCGAAAGAATGCCGCTAATGAGACCTTGTCGTTCGAGGTAGACGAGCTGGGCGTCAGCTTCGTACGGTGCAACGACGTACGGGAGGTCCATCTCCTTCAATTCGTCGATGAGATTGCGAGCCATCTCTGGTGTGACGTCGATGGCCTTCTGAAACTCAAGGGCCGCTTGTGACGACTTACCGGCCTTGAGGAGCTCCATGGCCGACTTCTTGCTATCCTCACGGCGTTTGGCACGATATCCCTCGGTGGAGGCTTTGCTGGGAAGGAAGTCACCATCAAATACCAGGTAAGGTGTAACGCCAAAATGCTTGAGCATTCTCACGCGGTGCATGGCGAAGTCGACATATCTGGGTGGAGTGTTAGGTACGGTGCAAACAAACTAGCGGGTGCATAGCTTCAAGGAGTGCATGAGCAGGGCCGCACTCACTTGCGGGTGGGGTTGCCTTTGGCCAAGTCAACGGCACAGGCAATGGCACCACGATGAAGCCATCCATAGGCGTCAACGCCGAGCGTCTCGCCGGCGAACTTCTTCAGCTCGGTTGGCCTGTGTATGGACTTGAGAAGCGGGAGGAGGCCTGTAGTGGCGACGGTGAGTAAAAAAGAGAAGAAGAACGAAACGTTGGCTTGATCGGAACCAAGGGATGGGCAAAGTACCTGAGACGCCCATTATTGATCCCAAGGGAACGACTCGCAAGTGCGCAGAGTGCAGAAGCCTTCCAAGATGTCGAGGTCTTGGGTCTTGTCTCTCTCTCTCTCTCTCTCTCTCTCTCTCGCGCGCGCGCGCGGAGATCCTATTCACAGGCCAAACAGCCGGGCAAACAATGTGCGACCAATGTTCAGTCCATCCGTCGAGAGGCAATATACGTGCAAAGAGGGATCGCGTTTGATGTCGGGGAGTCGGAACGCCAAGTCAGGTGATCGGGGGCAAATGTAAACAAAGCTAAAAGAGGGCGACAGGGGCGACTGATTGAACTTTGCCACGCGACGAAGAGCTTTAGAAGTGAGGGGATTGAAGTCGGCAGAGATTCACCAAAATACTGAGGTCGGAGGAGTGAAGATGTGCAGGTGGAGTGAATTACGGCTTCCTGCACGGTAAAGGGACGGTGTATCGCCCGGGGTTGGAAGAGGAGACCTGACCTTGCTACATTGGAACGCGGGTGGTGTCCACACCGCATTCGCGTCAGGGCCCGTATCGCGACTCCCTCTCTCTCTCTCTCTCTCTTTTCCATCCCTCCGGCTTGTGCAGGGCCCGGGCTGAGATTATATCCCAAAGGGGATTAGCGTTCCAGATTTGGATTCCTCCATCTAGGTAAGTAAGTACCTAAGTACCCAAGTACCCAACGTCACTGTATCACTTTCTGGCTGAAAACCATTGGACCCTCCTTCAATCGAGTGGGGCTGACGCCTTTTTTCTTTTTTTCTTTTCCTGCTGTCTGTGTGCCAGCGCCGCCGTCGTTCATAGTGCAAAAGAGCTGGATGGGATTTTCATCTAGTGGATACCTCGCCTCAGACATATCACAAGTGTTCCGTTCATACCCTTCGTCAAGATGCCCTCAACATTACAAAAGGCCCGTAAGCACATTGCGAAGAAGCGGAATGGCCACGACCTAGCCCTGCATGAGTACTCCAGGGACTCCAAACGCCTTCACAAGGCATCCATAAGAGATCAGAAGCTGGAGAAGCTTCACGCTTCAAGGAACAAGAAGGAGCAGCCCCTGCGTAAGACGAAATGAGCTGTTCCTAGTAGCCATGACGGTACTGATGAAGGCTAACTTCTGGTAGTTGACCGTGCTCGTTACTTCCAAAAGAGTATCCAGGCAAACGGGTCCGAACCCCTCGAGTTGGCCGCCGTCCAGGAACTAATCCACAAGTCCGTCCCTGAACTCATAGCTCATAGCTCATACGAACAAATACTGACATCTACGCAGGTTTGTGCACCAGTATGATGAAGAGTACGCCGAGGTCAAGAAGACCCGTCGGCCGGGACGCCCTGCGAGCCCCAAGGAGGACTTGCTCAAGCAGAAGGTTGCAAACCTTGAAGAGGAGTACAGGGTCGGGTTCTGTCAGTGGCCATCAAACGGCGCTCCCCATCCTCGCCATAGTTTCTGTCTTCTAACGTCGTTGCAGACCTTCCCGACCTTTTGAATGCGTCCAATGCACTCCTGCTTGACCGCTGGGAGGGCTCATGGTCTTACTTGACCTCGGTTGCCTGGGTCAAGATCACAAGCGACGGCAGCATTAAGAAGTCCAGCTTCCCGCCCACGGGAAGCTCTTGAGATCAATCGTTTTTTTTTTTTTTTGCGGAGGCGTTTCCGGCGTCCGGAAGAACCCGTTTTAGACCGTGAACAGGTCTGGCTCCGGGGCAAAGGGGAGGGTGGCCCCAATGATTTGATTGAGGCAACAAAGAGGGGTTCGCATCGGCTTCGTTTCTTGTTTACAAGTTCCAGGACCGCGCAAGCCGTAGGAGACGGGGGGTTCTCGCAGATTATGTCTCAGACAAGCCTCTGTCGTATCCGGACTCTTGTTTGGCCAGCAGCCAATGTTGTCCGGTTACATACAGCAGTCGTGCAGGCCGAACAGCGAAGGCAGGCAAAGTGTTTCGCCCGCGTTGAACACGCCCTATCAAACCACTGGTTATTCGGCTGCCCTACAACCTGTGTCGCACGCCGTTACACAAAAGGGGTCGAGGAAGCACCAGGCCTGACGAGCATGTGGCGTCGATGGATATTGCGCCGCATTAGTAGCCTTACGGGGAGCATGTAATGCTCGGGGATTGGACCGCATCGTGTAAAGAGCCAATGTAGTGGTTTGCTTGAAACACTCCCGGCACGTGTCGTCGATAAGACTCGAGCGCACTGCGTAAACCCAGGTAGGGCAATATCACATCGTGTCTTTGCTCCCGGCTGCCAGCGATCGAGGCTCCATGTTGCACCACCCAAGTGACGATGATGCTGGAAACCGGGCATATGAACCCCTGGCTCGGCGTCTAGCCGCATGCCAACTTACAGCTCTCCATGTCTTGAGTGATCAATATGCATCGGCCTGCCCCAAGCCTTCCAGCCCAGATGAATGGAACCACGTTGTTCGGCAAGCATGCCCATGCGCCGGCCCAGTCCCTTTTCCCTCGATAGCGAGATTCGGATCCCGTCGGATGCTGGTGCTACATTGCACGGCCGACATCTGTTCCATTCATCATTCCCATGGCCATCGAAACGGTCACACGCTCGTAGAGAATCGTGTGGTTAAGATGGTTCCGGTTACTATACTTGACCCCGGGATCATGGGCCCCGAAGACGAGAGATGTGGTTGACGGTGTTGTAGAATGTCGCAGCCTGAAGGTTTGGGATACCGAGCGCCTAATGAAAGGGTCCTCTCACGATGACGGTAGAACAACCTGGACCGGGCCTTTGATGAGCTGAGTCGTTGCAAGCCTCTCAGGAACGCGTGCTGTTCTCCTGTCTCCTCGAGTATATCATAAGCCGAGACCGCCAGTGAATAGTTCCTTACATGCCAGACGACAACATCGCTGTTCCCGAAAAGCTTACTGCCGTGCGGGGGTATTCGACAAACTTCTCGCTGGTATACAAGTGGCGATCTCTTGCTCTACTACTCCTCGGCCCTCCCCACGTAAATTCCAGCCTCATTTGGTTCTGTTTAAAAGGATACTGATATGAGTAGAAGTATGTGTAAATACGTCAGTCACATCCGCGTCTGCAACCTGTGCAACTACCATGACACGGTTCTCATATCAGAGAGGCTCTGTGTATTGGCGAAAAAGAGCGGAGGCTTTGGGAGCTGCGACATTGGCATAACCAGCGACAGCAACAGCACACGTAACCATTGTTGGAAATGCAAAGAGAGAACCCGGCACATCCCTTATGCGTCTCCGGCATTGCGGCACCTCAGTCTTCGTTGACGAAGTGACGAAGGCGTCGATGATGGCATCGAGCAGAAGACGAGGGGCGCATCTAAATTGGTTAAGTGAATCAGAGCTGTGGATCAGGGATTCATGTCTTAGCATTATCATCGATAAGCCTATAACCCTCGGCAAGTTGTGATGATGATTTCATACTATTGAACTGGCTATTGCAGCACCGATGTCAAGGCCAAGCAGGTTGTCGATGGACAGCCAGCAGCAAAGCCACCCCCAAAGGATAGATGATCTGGCGAGTCTTTCTACTACCTGATTGAGACTAGTCTTTGGAGTCCGACAGCCAGCTAGAATCTGTGGACAGATAGCCGAATCCTGTGGAGTTGACATCGTTTGTTGTGCCTGAATTCCAGAAGTGTTTGCATGAGGCCCCATTATCCATTATCCATCCTGGTCCTTGGCGGTTCGGAGGAGGTACACTTGGAAAGTGGAGCACGTGCCGGAAAAGGGTTATGCCGGTATCCCGATCTGCTGCCAAAAAATTTGGGAGCTCCCAGGTCATGTCTGCAAAGCGACTGCTGCCCATCCAGTTCTTCGCCATCTTTTCTAACAAGCTTTTCCACCTCTCCTTGTTAAACTCTTTCTAGCATCTCAACAGCCACCTCAGAAACCCGCCATAATGCTTTCCATCAGATCCATTGCGCGCTCCGCGCCCAGAACCCTCACCAGCCTCTCCCTCAGACAGTCAGCGACGCGCCCGAGCGCCTTCATCAAGGCCTCTTCATGGAGCGCTGCTGTCCAGACCCAGCGCGCATCCGCCTTCTCCAGCTCCGCCTTCAGACAAGCGGCTGCTGGCGAGACTGATGCCGAGCTCGTGTCCAAGCTCGACAGCGAGCTGCAGTTCGAGGAGGAGGTCAAGCAGAATGAGCAGCTCCCTGCGAGCGTCAAGGACTTCATCGACAACAGCCCCTTTGAGATTCACGACGTCCCCGGCAAGGAGGAGGTCAAGCTGACGCGCAACTTTGGAGAGGAGAAGTGAGTCTTGGACACTTGAGTGGACCGGCCGGAGGACAGTTGGCTAACGAACACAACCTAGGATTACCATTACCTTCTCCATCGCCGACCTCGCCAACTACGACCCCGAGATGTACGAGAATGACCGCGCTCTCGAGGACGAGGAGTTCGAATCGGACATGCAGAACTCCAACAAGCAGGCCGGCGTCCAGTCCTCCGGCGGCGCCCGCTCCGCCAACGCCGAGGAGCAGCTTGAGGAGGAGGAGGGCGACCTCGACGAGGCCGCTCCCCCCTGCCGCCTGAGCATCGTTGTTGAGAAGCCCGGCAAGACCCCTGGCGCGCTCAACATTGATGCCACGGCCCAGGACGGCGCCATCGTCGTCGACAACATGTTCTACTACGAGGACGGCAAGCTCGCCCACGCCGCCAACGCCGAGGTCGCCCACGCCCGCAGCGACATCTACCCGGGACCCCCCTTCGGCAGCCTCGACGAGGACCTCCAGATCTTGATGGAGCGCTACCTCGAAGAGCGCGGCATCACCCAGGCCCTGGCCGTCTTCGCTCCCGACTACATTGACGTCAAGGAGCAGCGCGAGTACGTCCGGTGGTTGAACAACGTCAAGGGCTTCGTCAGCGCCTAAGCTTGGGACGACCGGAACCCAACCATGGAAGAGCAAAAATCAAGGATCAAAAAATCTGGGAGGAAAGGCTTAAAAACGATGTACGATAGCGGGCGGGCGCGCGTGGGCGCGTCAAGTGTAAGATGAGACGAAACCCTCATGGAAAAAAGGAACCTTCTTGGCTTGTCTTATACCTGTTTCCACTCTACGATGTACCATACCATGGCCTGGCTGGCTTGTCAGTTGCCGACATAACAAACTATAATAACAACAATTCCCCTGTACATGCGTCCGTTGTCTTGGAGCCTTGACTGAGTTGATCATGGTGTTGGTGACTGCCCGAACGCACCATGGCATCTCTCGCCGTCTCATCCCAACCCTCGCTCTGACTAGCCCCTACTTCTTTCTTCCCACGCACGCCTTCTTTTTTCCTGCCTTCCTTTTTGAAACCAGTCTCGTCGTCAGTGGTACTCGTAGCATGTGCACTCCAAGTGGGGGAACCGTATGCGCAGGCCCTCGGGCGCCGGCGCCGACTTTACAGTCGGACGACCCAAGGGGCTGCGTCGGCCAGTATCTATAGGTCCGTGACGACGCCTGTATCGAGAGCTAGCAGATCGGCGTGTTTACGAGGAGCCCTGCCCCGCGGGAAGACTGACCTCAGCATGTACCGGCTGAGCAGCCAAGGTTTTCAGATTCGGCAGAGCCGTCAAGGGCATCGTTTCTTCCGGACGAGGCCGGAGCGGCTGCCGTACATCTTACTAGAGACTTTTGGACGCCAACTCCATGGCACGATCACTCCGTCTTGTTATGTCGAGCAATACCTGTGAATCCGTCAAATGTATCTGCCAATCATCATCACCCCATGGTATCATCCTCTTTTAAGACAACATGGTTCTTCAATCCTCTCAATAAGTCACTCTCTGCGACCGGAAATCTCGCTCTATACCCGGAATTTCTGGTAGGAGAGTAACATTCCATGCCCGCTCCTTGCTGAGCTCCTACAACGGGCTGTGGTTTTCTCAAGATTGAGTTGCAAATGTCTGCAGAGAAGCACCACGTCTGTCCGTGGCAGAACTCGGGCTGCTCAAGAACGTCAACCAGGTTTTTCAAGAAAAAGAGAAGAAGAATGGACATTAGTGACGGTGAATAAGTCATGCATAAGGAGGGGTCATAGGAATGGCGTCAATAAGAAGCAGCCCGCTTTGCGATGACAAAGATGACAGGCATCCATCTTGTGTGTGACAGGATGGGGTGGCTCGAGAGAGATCAACAGTTTATCCAAACGTGCTTGGGACGCGGACCTACAGGGTGACGTCTTCAATAAGCCTCATCGAGAAAGCACATGCCCAAACCTGTCGGCGTTCTCAAGAGCTCGACGGCGGAATACCTCCCGTCGGTTTGAGGCTTGTCATTCACCATGACACGGACGCCTCTGTCCCAGAGCGGCTGCAAACGCTCGCACAACTCACCCAGGGCATGGCCCTTTCCCAGCCAGCTCCCGAGCACGGGGAAGAGATCAACGTCGACGGCCACAATCTGCCCCGTGGCTGGCGCCGCGGGAAAGGGGTGTGCGGCGCGGACGGCGCGCGAGGTCAGGACTCTGAGATTGGGAAACCTCAAAATGTCCCGGATATGCCGAGGGGTCACGTGCAGCAATGTCAAAAGACCACGGAGCGCGACGAGCTCGACACCGCGCACGAGGGCGAGGTTCTCGACCCTGTGGGCGGTTGTAGTATGAGCCCTAGGCGCGTGCCTCTGGGGCTCAGCTCGAGGACAAATACGTCTAGTTTCGGGCATATCCAAGTGAAATTGGATCGGTCCTCGGGTTCGCCCATCTGGCCCACTGTCTCGATCCGAGGAAAGCGCCGGTGGATCATCTCGCGCGCTTTGCTGTTGACCTGGGAGAGCGAGCGCACGAGGTTGAAGCGCCTCAGGCGCCTGGCATGGCACGAAGAGGAATCCTCGAGCCATAGAGGTCGAAGGCCTAGCCGGTCAGTGTCACTCACCGCGCCGGGGTAGTCGATTGCCCACGTCTCGCGGTTCACGCTGGCATCATGCTCTGCGTTCGCGATGGCTGCGTCGACAATGCAAAGGAGAACGTCGACAGGGAGGCCAACGCCAGGTGTGCAGTGTGGGTGTGGGTGGTCGGGACGAGAAGGAGAAACCGACATCTTCGGAGATGGACGGGGGCTGACACTCTTGCTTGTTTGGTATGAAAATGAAATGGAGTCGGCAAGCCAGGTTTCTTAGAGTATCGTATTGCCATGTATGGTGGGATGAGTAAATGCAGTTTGGTTGTGAAAAAAAGCAGGGCAGTTTTAAACTAGAAGTCGAGGTCTGTGTATTATAGACTATAATCAGTGATAAACTGGACTCCGACACCATATCTTGGCTGAGTTGTTCCAACGGGTTGCCATCAAAGACTTTGAATTGAACGGCTAGTTCTGAGCCTCCTGTGGGATGCCGGGATGAAAGGCAGATCAGGTGGAACAAGGAGTTGATGCCGACACATTGTATCAATTCTGACAATGGCAAGTTCAGTAGAAAGGGCTTCTACGGTAGACAAACAAAGTAGTATCCCCATCCATCGAGTTTCTTGGACGAGGTAGTTGTTCCAATAGGGGGCTGTGTCATCAAATCAAGATGATGAGGAATTATTATGAAAATCTCAAGACAACCTAGAGGGTCAAGAGTGGTAGCATCACAGCTTTATTCGCCGAGGCTGCACTTTATACGTCCAGAAAGAAAAGAACAAGAACAAACACTACCAATAGCAGATAGTAGGGCATCGTGAGCTTAGTTCGCCATGTCTCGTTATGTGGTCATCTATGGAAATCCGCTCAAAGTCGCGGCATAATAAGAAGATTCATGATTTAACCCCTTTCCCCATTACTTAACCGGCCGACCCAAGCCTCCTGGAGTCGGTTTGTGAAAAAGGAGAAGCTCGATCTGGGTATAAAAGAGTTGTGCAAGAATGTAAGAAGAAAAAAGGTTTGTGTGTTCGGCCCAGCCAAGCTACCGAAACAGGTCCCATGCCGTGTTGTAGCTGTACTCATGCCCTTCACCTACAAAGCAGTGCCGGTGGGGTTCCCGCCGCCTTGAGCTGATGTCTAGTAAGGCTTCTCGCCGAGGCTGTAGGGTTGGTTAGCCTTCTGTAGGGGGATCGGGTTTACGGACACGGAGACTTACAAGTTGCCGGGGGGCGAGTAGCGCGCGACGACGTAGGTGCCCTGGGAGTTGGTGGCGAGCGCCAGGCCGACCTTGGTGGTGCTCTTCCAGACGACCTGGGTGTAGTGACCGAAGCCCATGTAGTTTGTGGAGCTGATGGCCTCGCCGTTGTATTGGGCCTTCTCGGCGATCCAGGCGTCGGCGGCGTTGGCGCTGGGGCTGTCCTTGTTGGACTGCATGTACAAGTTCTCGCCCTGGCCGTCCGTCTGGGAGTGCGTCAGGGAGCCGACGGAGAGCAGGTGGTTGGCCCACTTCAGGGCGTCGGCGGCGAGGGAGTCATCCCACTCGAGAACCGGGACGCCGACGTCGCTACGGGCGGCGTTGTGGGCGTCGAGGGCGGCCTTCTGGTCGGCGGTCAGACCGGAGGAGCCGGGGGAGCCGGGGGAGCCGGCGGCGGGATCCTCCTCGACGGGAGCGTCTGCGGGAACTTCTTCGGCGGGGGCGTCGGCGGGAGCGTCGGTGGAAGGCGGGGTGACGACCGGGGCGGAGGGGCCTCCGGTAGGAGCGGGGAGGGTGATGGTAGTAGTCACACCACCCCCGTTGCCCGGGTACCTACCCCAACCCCAGGACCCGGAGGAACGGCCGGGGCTCCAGGCGGCAGCCTGGGTGGCAAGAGCAGCAACAGCAACGGCGGAGAAACGCATTTTTGATGGTGAGTGGGTTTCTGAAGGAGAGCTGCTGAGATCACTGGGATGGTTGGATCATGGAAGAGAAAAAAAAAGAGTCAAGAGAATGAATGGGACCTGCCAAGGCGTAAACCGCTGAGGGTGTAAGAGAAAGACGGAGGCTCGAGTGTGTGTGTGTGTCCCTTGGAAAGACGAGAGAGAGAGAGCACGCAAGCGAGAGGGGAGCAACAAGGTGGGCAACTTATATATTCCGCGTTTCCTGTTTACGTGTTTGCCTTCAAAGTCCTCGGGGGGGTGGGAAGAAGACTATACCAATGCGGTATTATACATGACACGAGCGATGATCTCCCGCATGCAGATCTTCACATCAAGGCTAATAAACTGGAAGGGGGGAGGGACTTGAGGAAGACTACCTAGTTTGTCCTCGTCGGAATCCGATTACCTAGACCAGAGGGGGGAAAGGCTGCCCGGGGAAGCCTGGAAGGGACGGGACGGGCTCCTCCCCTTAGCGCGCGCGCGCGCGCCCCCGGACTTGAGCAACGTCGGTCAGGTTTTCAGCTCTGATGAAACCGGTACTACGTGTGCATATTGATGGTTGGCCCAGTCAGTACCACGGACGCGCGGAAGGAGAAGAGCAAGCTGCGGATCGAACACTCAAGTTGGGAACAACCCCCGCCTGCCAGCCAGGCAAAGAAAGTGGTTGAGATTCGACAGGGCGCTCAGAAATGGTCCCTCCTTTCCCTCCCTCTCTCTCCCCCTGTCACCACCGCCATGCATCTCAATGTTTTCAAGGAAATATCTGGGCCGTAGCCCTACCCGATTATCTCATGTCTGTGGGTTTGGTCGATGCCGGTAAATGGGAGGGATCGCTCGTGGGGCCGGGCTGTTGATCGAGACAACCAACGGGCCACGACCAAGGGATGACTGACTCCTCACGACTCCCTTCAGGCTTTTTTGGCGTGTTCAGTGTCTTTGACTGGGCGAAAATAAAAAAAATAAAAATAAAAACTTGTCGTCTTGGCCGGTTCGTGCTGGTTGTCCAACTTCTCACTCGGCAATCCTGCTGTATCTTTCTTGCTCTTCCAAGCGAGGAACGCCTCGCCCCACCTGTCATTTCTTCTCTGACGCTGTCGCTCTCGTCTAATTTTCTCACTTGCAGCCGCCAGACATTATCCAACTATGCATTATAGATCCTCGTTCGTGGAGCAGCTTCATTTGCCCCCCCCGGTGAGTGCGGGGTATGGCCAACCAAGGCATACGGATACACATTGCTTCTTTGTTCCTCGTCAGACAAGCCCAAACTCTAGCTCGAGTAGGCTGATTCAGGGGCAAAGACAACTATGGCACCACACTCTTCGCCCATCCGAGTCTATTGCCATCCAGACCTTGACCTCCCTCCCGCCCTATTCCCTCTGACCCTTGGCTCCGAACCGAAGGTCCATCTTGAGTGACGTTGAAGGCGGTCCAGACTGAACTAGGTACCTAAGGTTACCTACCTAGGTAGGTAGTGGCAGTGTCGCACAGGCCGGCGTGGGGTCCCACTTTCCCACGCCGTCAAATCCGGCTTGTCGGTAATTAGCCAAGTACCTACCTAGGTAGTACATCGTACGTACTATTAGGTATGTATTAGTTCCTACCTACCTAGGTACCGAGGCATGGTTGAAGAACAGTTCGTCTTATGTAAACAATAGCCCAATACCCTTTTTGCTCTCTCAAGAACATATGCAAACGAAACAACTCAAGCAGAAAGAAGAAGGGAAAAGAAAAAACAACAACAACAAAAACCTCGTTTAGTTTCTCTCTGACAAGTCCAGACCACCAAGAGAAATCGCGTCTTTCGTTACCGAATCCCGCTTAGCGACATGCTTCGAATTAGACCACGTTCATCGCTGTGTATATGCCGCGTTTTATCGTCCTGTCGAGGTGGAGCCCCCGAGATTACAAGGCCGCCATGCCTGTCCTCAGCTCGGGGCAGCACTTCCTTGGGTCCCTCATTGCATTCAAAGACATCTATATATCTGCTACACGGGCTTGGATTTATATTGCGAGCCCACATAATTCCATCTCGTTTCAGTCCTTTCCCCAGGTCTACCGTGTTGGCCAACATCTACTAATTATGTAGGCTTCGCCCACACAGATTTCTGCATCAGAGTCTTGCCATGCTACTTCGTCGAGTCTTACAAGAGCACAGACCTACTGTCACGAGAGTATATAAGTGTTAGTTACTGCCACGTAACTAACGATGTCGTTTTGTTACGTGACACATACACTATCATTACCATCAAGCATTATCTTTGTTTGGAAGTCAAGGCAGCTCAAGAAAGTGTGGCGACATTGTTAACCATGGCCGCAACGGCCATGTTGACATGTATGATGACTATCACTGAGATCTTGGGGCAATTAGTCAGGGACCTCCCGAGGACAGTTTCAGTAACAGAGACAAAGCACAAAAACAGTGACTGCCGCATATTTACCGCGATTCTAAAGACCCGGGAATACAGATAGGTGTCTAGCAGCATTTATGGCATCACGAGCCGGCTTGATAATAGCAGGTGGTACCATGGAGATTGGAAACTGAAAGCATACATGTCTTGCACTAGTCGACATTCTTAACAATGCAGAGGTAGATACCCACGACTGGCTGCCGTCGGATGATAGAGCAGAGAGGAAGGTCATCAACTCCGAATGACAGCCTACTCTCGAAACAGCCAGACATCTAGCAAAGCCGGTGCGCTTGGCGTCATCAGGTCTCTCGGAATCATGGAGACGAATTTGCACTACGAGACTGGGAGAAACTGGGCCTGGGGTATTCATGGGGGTTGGGGTCAAAGTTGACAATGCCCAGATTTACGACAAAGAGAGATGGGGGGACACGAACAGAGGTCAGTTGTGGATTATAATTACTCTCTCCATGTCAGAATAGACAGCATATCTCATGGCTGTCGCTCGCAGAAACTCAAAACGCCGGTTGAACGACGTTGATCCGGTATCATGTAACAAGGGGGGGGGAGGGTCCTGACATTGATGCCGGCAGAGCTAAATGCTATCCATTGCAGCAAGGCAGAAGGTGGCCCAACACAGTCCTTATACTTTCTGTTTGTGGGAGACTTATGAGTTTATCACGTGTGTGTCAGCATATAAGATCTGGGTTGCAGTCCTAGCCACATGGATCATGTACCTATTAACAGCAGACATCTCAATCAAAAGAAGTCGTCAGCCAGCCATAGACGACAAGTGCCTTTGTGATGTCTTTCACTGGACCAACAGAGCAAAATGATGATGGAACCATCTGGTCGACAATGCAGCTAGAAACACAATGGATGCTCGCTGAAAGAACACAAGTGGGCTGTCCATGGACGTAGAATGTATGGTTGAATGATCAAAGTGTCAAAGCAAAAGCAGATCAACCCGGGCGGTGTAAGTAAAACTGTTGTTCAAGCAACGCCGCCGGAAGCTCTCACATTTAAACCGCCCTCACCACACTGCATATTGCGCACAAAAAGCTGCCACTTTATTTTTCTGTTCCTGGCAAAACCTGATTGGCGGTCTGCAACTCGTTCCTTCCGAATTCTTGAACTTTGGAAACAGTGAATTGCAAATCTGCTCTCACACCCGATTCACATTCTCTCACTCGGGCATATACATCAGTCTTTTCACAATACCGCAGAAACTCACCCTTCTCCTAACCTCAACCCTTCGAATCCTTTCTTCTTCCTTTAAAAAAGGACCGAGGCGACCAGCCATTCCTCTTCAACGCAAAAGCAAGAACTCGCAGCCCACACGAATTGGCAACCAACCGCAAGCATGGCGTATCAACACACACAACAGGACGTGACTATCAGCAGTCTGTTCGGAGAGCTTCCGATGGAGATCAAGCTCGACATATTCGAGAAACTCATCAACAAGGCGTACGCTGAGTTTGCTGCTGACCCCCAGACCTGGGTTATTGACGGGTGTGAGGACGCAATCGACCAGATCTACATCATCGATGACTACAGCCAGAGCTGCACAACCCAGTTCCGCCGTTTTCAGCTCATACGCCTTGCCTCCCAGATCAACAGCACAACCCGCAACCTCGTCAACCGCAGACTGCCCCGTTTCCCAACCTACCACCACACCACCAACCTCTTCAACTTCAGGATCCCCAGAAACAAGGGCAAGCAGCTCCGCTACACCTGGGTCTGCCCCGAGCACGACCGCTTCCACCTCGAGCCCTTCAGCCGCCGGTACAACGACGACGGGGACAACAAGAACACGCTGGAGAAGGCCATCCTCAACGCCACGGGCAAGAGCCTCGAGGACATGAAGCACATCCAGAGGGCCCGGTACTCGGACGGCCTGCTCGTCGACGCCAGGGAGACCGAGATCCAGGCCCTCGCCTCGCTGCCGGAGCTCAAGTCCATCTCCCTGTGGCCCTGGCCCGTGGCCCGTCCCCAGCGCCCCGCGCAGCCGCACTCCCACAGCGAGCTGCAGCCCGTCGACCACGCCATCTACCCCATGCTGGCGGAGCAGATCGACGAGGACCCGAAACGTCTCCTGTCGCTGTGGAAGCCGCTGTGGGACGCCGGCGTCCGCATCACTTGCAGCCAGTACTGGGTGGGCGAGGAGGAGAGCGTCGAGATTGTCCGCACGGATGAGGGTCTGTGCTTGCGGTTCCTGCTGGAGGAGTGCCGGTGCTACGCGGCTGAGAGTGACGACGAGGATTCTGAGAAGGAGTAAAAAGAAAGGAAAAAAAAGCTTCAAAGGGGGAATAGACGCAGGAAAATAGGACGTGGGAGGATGAAGAACAAGTAAAGAATCTGTTTTTGTTTCTTCTTTTTTTTTGTGGCCCGGCGTGCTCTTTGCTATTGGTAAGTTCCATCTGCCATCCTTACTATTACCACACAATCACAGAACTGACAGCTCATCATAACAGTCCATGCATAGAAACAAAGCTATAAAGGGGTTGTTGGATGGATGGGCCCGAGGCATTTGGAGAAACGGGGCAGAAAGAGCAACACCAAACGAAATTGCAGAATAGTATGAGGTCCGGCGCGAGCCCCAACAGGAGCCCTGCCAGGCGGCGCATCCAGCTTTGCCACGCTTGGGCAACAGCCGATGGCTTTTTGTAATGCTTCAGAGCCTTTCCTTACATAGATGAGCTTATCTGCTCGACAAGTCACTAATACTCCGTCAAACACAACGTGGGCCGGGCTGAACTCGATTGTGCCTCCGTGGGTAATGTGTGATACAAGCCCGGCCATTTCCTCTCTCCTATCTCCTGCCCCATCTTTAACCTAGATGTGCAGCTGAAATCAGAGACCAGAAGGCCATTACAACTAGTCCCTCCAACGAAACTTCCAATGTATGCTGACGCCAGAGGCGAGATCCGAGAAGAGCGAGTGAACAAAGTGATGAATCGAGATGCAACGGGGCAATCGAAGGGAGTTGGGCTCTCAGAGCACTGCTCCTGTCTCGAGCATAGTCCAGGTTTTTTGTCAAGTCCTCAAGCAGGCAGGCGTTCGGCAGATTCACTTACACATGCACGGGGCAGGAGGCCGGCCCCCTTCAGTTCCTGCCAAAACGAAAACCACAGTTTATGGCATATTCGTGATAGGCATATATATGTACATATACATATACATAGGTATGTTGACACTTGCAGAGAAACCCAATCAGTGTCGTCGTCGTCGTCGTCCAGTCCACCGCACCGACAAAAAGGGGGGGATAGACAGCGCGCCAGCCACCGGAGCCGGGAGGGGCCGAGCCACACAACACAGCCCGGGTTCGAACCCCTCCCCCGTAAAGTTGAGACCAACCATCAATCCGGCAACTAGGTAGGTAACCAACAGTCTAGCTGCCTCTTTCCTGGACCACCAAGCTCAGCAATGCTCACTCTTCGATCCCCGAACACTCACTCATCTCATCTACACATCAAGCCCATGTCACCTGTTCGCGTCGTAGCGCGGCAGATGCGTGCGCATCATTTACCCCCCTTGATTGCGACTTTGCATGGGACAATCTATGCGGATGGTTTGTATTAATAAACTCAACATGAATCCTCTAAAAAAAAAAAAGATACCGACGCCCAGCCTCCTGTGAAAGGCGTACGCGAGCGCGTGTTTGTTTGTGTATGTATGATCTGTGTAGTAGTGAGTCCCCCCAATCTCCTCCGCCTGGTTACCACGGCGGGCACGCTCAAGGGAACGATGCTCCCTCTCTCTCAGTAACACCCAAAGTCCCGCCCCCGACCCATTTCCATTCACCAGCAGTGCAATGCGATATAGCATCCCCCGCGTCGCTGTGAATATCCCCCGTCCCAATGTGTATGCGCCGGAGGGGGGCTCGTCAAGCGAAGGAAGGATGAAAAAGGAACAAAACAAAAAAAAGGCAATGCGCAAACCCCACTTCAAATCCTGGAACCCATTCTTGCGTCATGCCGTCGGCCGTCAAGTCAAGAAAGCAAAATGAGGACAAGTAGTAGCCAAGTACCGAAAACCCCGAGAGAACCAATAAGGGAAGGGGGGAGGAAAGAAAGAAAAAAAAAGGCATGGAAGAATGGAAGCCTGTCGCAGCAGCTCCAGTGCTAGATGCAGCCCTTCTCCAACCCGGCACATTATCTCCCGTATTCAGTTCCACGGACTTGTCACTCCAATGTAGAAAGATCCCTGCGAAGCGACGGATTGCTTTCATACGATGCCCTTCATGTCCCACTCGTTCTTCTGCGCGCGCGCAAGCACCTCGCGACCCTTCTCCGTCAGCTCGGGTTTGCCGCCCTGGTCCGTCACCTGCTCGAAGAAGATGGGCTTAAAGACCTCGCCAGTGCGCTCACGCTCACGCGCCAGCTCACGCTGCCGTTCCTCGAGATCGACTTTGACCTGTGTGGCCTTGGAGAACTGCTTCGCGTGAATGGCCTCGGTGACGCCGCTCCACATCGTCAGGGACTCGTTCTCGAGCTGCTTCTCCTTCGGTGGCACGACCTTGGGCGCGACGCTGAGGGGGGCGAGGTCGATGATGGTGTATCTCGCTTCAGGGGGGTGCGAGTTCTGCTTCTGATCAGCACTTCGGGAGAGGACAAAAAGACGGACGTGGGGACCACTTACGACCGGCTTGGGGCCAAGAGTGAACTCGATCTTCTCGCGCCACGGGCCGCTGAGGCGGGCAACGATGTCGGCCTCGGGCACGTCCTTGATGTTCACCTTGTCGTCGTTCTCGGGGTCGTACTTGAAGATGATGCCCTCGACGCGGTTCGTGGAGCGGCCGAGCCAGCCGGCCTCGACGTAGTGCAGGATCGTCTTGAGCTTGGTCTGCAGACACGTAATGTACGCCATCTCGCTGACGCTGACGCTCAGGCTTCCCCTGAGAATACCGCCAAGGTGGGCGGCGGGGTGCGTCAGGCGATACGTCTCGCCTCCGCGCTTCTCGAGCGTGATGAAGATGCCGAGGTTGTGCTCGCCGGGCAAGACACGGACGCTGGTGCCGGTGAACTTGGCCGTGATCTGGTCATATCCGCGGGCGGAGAGGCCCTTGTCGGGGCAGCTGATGTGGAAGGCGCTCACGGGCGGGTGGTGGGAGGTCTGCTCGGTGAGGTAGGAGATGCGGAGAGGCTTGCTCTCGGGGGTCGACGTGCCATGCTGCGGGACGGACAGCGAGACGGCCGATGCGTTCTTGTCGACCTTGGCCGACTTGAAGCTGGACGAGCTGCTGGCAGTGCCGCTCCCGGCACTCTTGAGGGCCGCCGTGTCGATCTTGGGTGCATTGTCTTCGATTTCCCAGTTGCACTGTCATATCCTCGAGCGTCAGCATCACGAGTCATAGAGGAGGCCCATCCCTTGGGCAAATCAAGGGGACTGACCCTGAAGAACTCTCCCAGACACGAGTTGTATGGTTTGCAAGGCCTGCCCTTGACGTACTTGAGGTCTTTTGTGAACCAGAAGCGGCAGACCTCGAGCATGCGATCAAGAGGCTCGTCCGAGGTGCCGATGGCGGCGAAGGCGTTGGGCGCATCCAAGTAGTTCCAGTACTCGAGGTTCGGTGTCGGCTCAAGGAGCTGAGACGGGAGAGAGAAGCGAACGGCGGCGAGGTCGGCGACGCCAATGAACCTAAACGAATGACGCAGTAGGTTAGCCGGGTGTCGGCCTATTCAGAAAACGACGAAAGAGAAAAGGAGAAAAAGAGCGATCGCCTGTCTGCCTGCGCCTGCTTGTTGCCGAGACCCATCTTCGCTAACGATGGATGCAATTTGACTTGACTCCTCAGGTAGCCACCACTTGCTGGTCATCACACCGCGCACCCGTGGCGTCGCTGTGTTGCTCCCGCTGCTCATAGCGTGCGGCGCATGCAGGCCAGACCGCCAAAAGAAACCCGGCCGGAAGGGTGGCAAACTCACTTCTTCAGGATACCGATGAAGGTCTTGAGCTTGGAGCCATCGCTCTGAGGCTCTTCGGGCGCGTCGTGCGTAGCCGCGGCAGCCATGGTTGGAATCGTTACCGTGGCAAGGGGGGTGGAATGGATCGAATCTTCGGTTTGGTCGGTCGGTCGAGGTTTGGGCAGGCGATGACGACGACGGCTTCTTTGTCTGGCTGACCCAAGAAATGCCCAGGCACAGAAAAGCGGCTTGCTGCGATAAGGTGGGGTGCCGAGAACGGCTGGCGGGGTCAAGATGCCGAGCTACAGGCCACACGCTGAGGTACCGTAGAGGGTTGGCGGCAACTTTGCTCGTCACTGGAAGAGGGTTCGCAATCGAGATTAAATGTAGAAGGGGAAACAAGAGAGGAGGGGACAAGAGAAGAATTGATCTCGACGCCGGGTCAAAGATGTGGTGCGGTGAGCGGAATATGTTCGGGAGAGTGTTGATTGTGTGTGTGCGTGTGTCCGTTTCGTTTCAGTCGTCCCGACTCGTGCACGCGGCAGCGGAGAAAAAGGATGGAGGGGTTGGTTTTGGAAAACAACCCACAGGGACAAGACGTCTTCTCTACCTGCGTATCCTTGGATGTTGATAATGTTCTGAAGATGCTTGAGTGTTTTGTATCCAAGCAAATGGGGATTGAGAAAGGGGGGCGGTGGGATAGAAGAAAAAAAAAAGCGAGCAATGGTAAAAGGAGGAAGAGGGCGATGGTGACCTCAAACGCAAGCCTAGGACAGGGAGGTACGTAAAAAATGTCATGCACTGCACCCAAGTGGACAGGAGGAATATGGCGAAAGCAGCCGGACACATAGGTACTGACTGACCGACCTACAGCCCGGCAGAGAGAAAGCTCCATGCACCGGCGCGGGAAGGGACGTGGTGACGCCGCACAGAGAGCGCTATACCCGCAAGGTGAAGAGCGTGACGGTAGCGCTAGGCAGCCCGCAGCTGTAGCTCGGCCAAAGGTGGGTGTACTTTGAAGGACTGTGCCGAATGTGGCAGCGGACAGTGAGACAGGTGTCTTTCCTGAGAGAACCCCGGGTTGCTGATAACATCTCGCACTGTCGAACAAGTTCCAGATTGGACAGCACGGTTTCAGATGCCGCCGGAGCCTACTGGATTCTCGGCAAGCTCTGGGCGGTTCTTCCTCGACCTTGCCGATAAGAGCTGCGATAAGGTGTCGCACGTTCCACTTCGACATCAGAAACGAGGGCCTTGCACCTCTGACTTTTGGCAACTAGTCAACTGTTTGACCGGACGAAGTATCTAAGTTCAACCGAGAGACCTCGTAATGGCTTCTTTCCCCTTTCACTTTCACGGCCCAGAATCGAAAGGGCTCTCCGGCATGCCCTAAATTTATCCAGCCGCCGCTATCACAGCACCCAAAGAAAAGAAAGGCCGGGTCCGGACCGCCATCATGTGTCAGGCCAGCCAGCCAGATAGCCTCGTCCGCCCCAGCGCCGGACATCGGCCAATCATCCGCGCACATGGCCAATCCGACCGTCGTCACAAGCCCCCCTCCCCCTCCCCTCCGCCGATCTCTCGACTAGAGCCGCCTCGATATCGAATCGTTCAACCCGCGAAGCACATGGAAGGAACCCGAGGCTGCGGCGGCACGCACCCTGCCACGAGGTTCTAAATGCTCTGCCGCCGTCATCTATCTGCTCGGAATGGAGGGAAGACCAGTTTGTGCGGTAGAGGTAGGTAAGGGGAGAGGGATCGTACCCGACCCGGCGCGTTGTGGGAGTTTCCTCCTATTTTTTTTGGCCGCAAAACTCTCTCGTTCCATGGCCCGTCGTTTTTAACCTTAATTCCCCGAGACATTCGACATGAACTACATTCAAAGACGGCGCTTGGGACGTTGGGATACGCACATGAGACGAACTCTTTGCAAATGATTTCCAAAGGTTGCAACCCTGCCCCCTTCCGTTAAGGCAAGCAAAAGAAAAAAAAAAGCTGTCGGCAGATTGGACATGTGGCAGGAGGCAAAAGGGCTGGCGCAACTTGATGCGACGAAGCTTGTGAAAACCACGATTTTTGGATGAAGCCCCGCCAGTTTGTGTCGAATGCCAAAATATCACACACTCTCCCCTCGACTCTACGACACCTCCGACCCCCATTACTACTAACCTCCAAGCCAGGCCTCATCCAACCCCGCCAATCAGCCAGGCAGTCCGAGCCAGTCGGTCAAGGTGCCGCACCCAGAGTACGCACGTGTTTTCCGCGCCAGACCAAGACCAAGCCCGCATGTCTTAGATAGCCGTTCCGTGGGTTGGTTAGTCGGGGATGCCAGCCTGCACGACCATGTTTGCGCCCCCAACTGAGCCATAGAAAAAAAGACCTCCCACCAAACCCGCACTCCGCATCAAAGGCCGGACCGGATCCTCGCAGCCAACCTCGGTGATCATATATGGCGTTCCATGTGCAATATCCCCCCCCTCCCAATGGGCGACCAACGCCTCTACTCATCCAACTCCCCGCTGATCACGAGGACAACCCGCCCTAGAGCCGCATACAAAAAGCCACCGCCGAGGACGCCGACAGCGCCGCCACCCCTTCCTCGTATCTCGTGACCTCGTCATCGCCTGAAGCCATCACGAGACAAGCACACACACACACACACACACACACCTACACACCGTACCACCGTAGGTACACCTACAGATACACTATCCGTCATCACCTCCTACCCCTGAGAGGGCGTGCATTGTCTAACCCTGTCTGCGGTGTTTCCACGGCTCACCGGAATGTTGCTGCGGCTGCAACTATTGCTGTTGCAGATCCCCTCGTGATCCTCTCCTGTCGTGCCATGTCAGGGTCTTGTCGGTGGGTTGGCTGCGAGAAGGTGCCAACCAAGGCTGCGCGATGGAAGGCGGGTGTATGGAATCTCTCCATTGCCCCCAATCTCATTTCTTTCCCAACCCCCCTCCCGTCCAGGCGGAGGAAGAAGACGAAGAAGAGGAAAAGCTACATCGTCGGCTTCGTACCGCCAGTATCTCGACATCAGACCCTCATCGAGCCCACAGGAGGTAGGGGAAAAGGGTTACAACACGCCCTTCCCCATCCATCGTGCAACCCTTTCTTGCATCTCCATGCCTCTCCGGGATCATCGCTCCGGAATTTCTCCTTGTCAATGAATGAGCCCCCAACATTCCCCGTCCGAGAGCCCCCCCGCCCAACAATAAACGGCGCTCTCGAGATGGCTTCAATCAGACTTGCCGAAAAATGCAACAGTGTCCCACCCTTGAGGGGGAGGCAGTGTACGTGTGTACCTGCATTCTGCCTTTTGGCCCATGGACGAATTAGCTTAGTAGAAACCGGCCCGGCTTTACTCGTTTTGTAGCCTTTCGAGATTTCCTGCTTGCCACCCCCCCCCCCCCCCCTTTCTCTACACAGTAGCTGCCAACTTCAGGGTCTCTTGACGGAATGTGAATCTTGGAAGATCTGCGTTTCTGACCGACCGACCGACCTTCCAGCTTTCCAACCGCCGGGTTCACCTGAAGCGTTGCATTGCATCGCTTGGGAACATAGATCCGGACCATTGTACCCAAAGAATAGCTCGAAGTGGACGCTTGCGGCCATGAATCAAGCTTCAATAACAAACAAAAAAAACCATGATCCGTACCGTCCAACGAGCTTGTTCGCCCCCTCCCCCCCTCGTCATTCTCCTTGCTTCGCCGCAATGCACTCCTCTCCACTCTCCCCCCGGGAGTCCGGCCGAACACGAGAGATCAACGCGTGGCAAAGTCCCGTGGTTGACCGGAGCCCAGGGCCCGGGCGGGCATCACGGCCATGCTAGCGCCAATGCGCCGCCGTCTAACCCCCCCCTTTCGACATCCTCGACGTCGGACATGCGTCTCGGGGAACCGGGGTGCTTCACACCCACCGAGCCCCCTTTCCCGGGCTCAATGTCCAGACATCAAGACGCAAATAAGATCGGTCGGTGGCCCCTCCAATACCTACTTCCTCAATGTCGTGTGTTACGGAACGCCCCCCCCCCCTTCTCGTGGCTCAGCCCTCTATAAATATCCCATTTCCAATGATTTCCCCAGGGCCCCGCGATCAAGGGTTCCATTGAGAATGATTTCCGGCCGTCGAGAAACCTACCTCGTCGAGAAATGATCATCGCGGTTTTGAACCTCCAGGTCCCGAGTTTCTCGCTCCCAAGCCCAATGCAAACTTTGTTTCGCTCGCAACCATAATCGCTATCCGGGCTTCATCAGGGACCATCATCTGCTACAATTGCCTTTATGCCTCCTCCTCCTCCTCCCCCCTGACGAAGCTGCGCAAGCCCGGCCCACGGGCGGCCCCCGGTGCCTCCGCAAAACCCACGGTAGTGGGATAACGTCTCGTCGAAGAGTTTTTCCCTCGCCAACAGTCATCCTCTCATCGACAATGACCTCATGATCGGCGAGAAAATGGCCATCTTGGGCAACCGGGGCCGCCAATAATCGATGCATCCCGGCGGCGTCGTCCGTGGGGGACCCCTTATGGTGCCAAAAGTGTTTCCTAGGGCAAATCCTCCTACAGGTACGGATACTCAACCCTGATCCCGGCCCGCCGCAGGGCGAGCGCGCGGGATGTTCTCCGACCACCATTGAGAGGCCTTGGATTGCCGAGCCACCTCTTCTACCACCGCATCGCACCGCACCGGACCAGCAACTGACTCTTGCTGGTTTTTCTTTGCGGAAACCCAACTCGGACGAGATTGGACCACAAGTGCCGCCCCGACTTCTTCGTTCTGCATCCGATGGGGTTGTTGTGGCGAGCGGGTCCTGATGGGATGGATGGATGGATGGATGGATGTGCGGAACCGCACTCTTCCTGTCCCTTGCTAAGCTTGGTCGGTTACATTACTTGGGTAGCTTTTATATCGTCGTCGTATGGGCCGGTCAGGTCGTATGGGGATGAAGCTTGCACATCTGAGTAAACGACGTTGTACCTGCGCATCTGCCACCAATACGCTTTACCCTCCCCTTTCTTTTTTGCCGCCGTTAGTGCTGCAACCTCTGCTCGCTCGCCGGCGCTTACAAGATTAACCCTAAGCGTCGTCATCTCTTAGTCCCGAGAGGAAGGGCGCGTTCCCGAGGGGGTAGGGGAGGGGGGCGACAACGGGTCCCCTGAGGCTGTCTTACCTCGTCCGGCAGAGTACACGTTGTGTCCCCCGGGGCTCCGACTACGACGTGGGGTGGGGACCATGACCCAAGCAGGTGAACTCAGCCGTTCGCTAACAAGAGGTTGTTGCGCTGACGCATATTGACGAAAGCTCCTCATCACCGACGCGCCGGACGGGCGACTGACTTCGCGTCCCCACAGCCCAAGATGGCGCTCCTCCTCGTCGACTCTCCGTACGGGCTAATATGACCTCGTGTCGTGTCCGCGCGACAGCCTGCGCTCTCGCAGCTCCGTAAGATTGCAATTAAGCTCCAGGATCGAGAGACCGGGGGCCCTAACCGCCCGCCCCCCCCTCTGCTTGGTGATTTGAGAATTCCGTACAAATGCATCCCTTGGTACAGAGACATTTGGACTGACTCGCGTGCGACGGGGTAAGCTGCAAATTGTCAAGTTTGTTGGCACATAACGGGGCGTGATATTGGCCAAGTTGCGTCATTCGTCATTCATCATTCATCAATGTCTTTTTTTTTTCTTTTCGGACGGCAACCGCCGCCCTAGGTTCAACGCACGAGACGTCGTAGAGTTTTGCAAGTTGCGACTGCGGCAGGGTCGTGAGGCACGGAATGCTACACAGCGCCGACCCGCGAAATGCCAACCCGAGGTCATGCAGCTGGCAATGATCCGAAGACGATGCTGAGGTGCGAACCCGACCTGTTTCTACCACAACTCATCGCTCGTGGGTGTGCACTGTCATCCCGAGATGACTGGCATGTTTCGTGGCGGGCGTAGCCAGTGGCCGTCGGATGTCGGACTGACTTTTTGGGTTCCTCCCGACGATCATGCCCAAGAAGACTCGAGCAAGTCCCCTACGATAGAATAGACTGGTGACAGGACCCTTGAGGGACCAAACCAAACTAGCAAACTACGGTATGTACAGGTAGGTAACCGACAGTCGGTATTGATCGCGGTGCAGTGCAGGGCTCATCTTCGTTTAGTCTTGCCGCAGGCGCGGGATGCCCAAGAGCGGGCTAGGTATACCAACAAAGTACAGATGAGCCCATGGATCGGGGTGCAGCACACCATCAGCACCTACTGTAGGTAATCCGATCGCGAACCGGAGCGGATATTGAGCTTGCGTGGGAAAGGCGGCAGAACGCCATGGGCATGAGGGGGGTCTGCTGGCATTGCCTATTCCCCCATGAGCGTGTGCTCCGATGCCACACGCCCTCTGGCCCCATCGACCTGCATGGTACCTTGAACCCAGGCCCTCCCAGGGCTACACTACTCGCCCGCCCACACAAACCAGCTAGAGACGTTGCACTAATAAAGCTTGGCGAAACCTGTGGCCTTCGACCGCCGTCGAGCAAGACAGATGGCTTCCGCCTGGCCTGTACGCGTACTATCAACGGTCACCAAGTGTGCGTGCTGCCCATCCCATTGCGCTTCGTCAATAGCGTGGCCCGATGCTGTTGCATGCTATACTGAGCATGACCTTTGATATTTCCCCATCGCATCGTTGCCACGGCGGTCTCCAGTCCGAGTGCGGCATCGTCTCCGGTCGCTGGTCTCGTGGGTTCCTGTTAGACGGCGGCACAGTCGAATTGGGCATGGTATCCTGGTATCAGAGACCGCGAGATCTCGGGGTAAGCTTAGGGAGCAATGACCTCATTGGCGGAGTACTCTGCCATCTCGCCGTGAAAAAACACCACGCCCATTTCCGTATCCACCCGGCGGATTATCCGGCCAAGCTGAGCACAATGTTCCCGTCTGGCGAAGCCATATGGTCAATGTATCGTATCCCGACCAGCGTAAGGCGCCGAGACTGATACCGTATTCCGATGTATCGACGAGCCGATAAGAGAGCCCAAACCGGGCCTTCTGCAGGTGGTATGACGTTTTTCCGGCTATCACAACGTTCCGCTTCCAACGACGACTCTCCGAGCAAAAGGCGTGATCAGATGGCAGGGTCCCGGATTCGAAACCGTTCCACGCAACTTGGGTAATTGGTTTGGTGTACTCACCGCATGGCTCGACCGGTAGTCGCCGCACGTTTCATCTACTGGTCGACGCTGCAGCTTCGGTCGCCTATTTTGTTGTCGACCACTGCCACTAATCGAGCGTGTCGCGTAGAGTTTTGTTGCAGTCGAACATATCCAGATTTGGTGCAGCGCTGAATAAGAGAAAGCTATGCCGTAAGGCGACGCGGTAGCTCATTGGAGAGAGGTAGATAGATGATGGAGCCCGAGGCATCGTATGAGCCCGGTGGAGTCGAAAGACATTTCCGTAAAAGAGACCCGCCTTTGGGAGGAGGAGGAAGAGGAGAAGGGGGCGGAAACAGTGTTGTCAGACACCATATGACATCATTCATCCGTGGCTGTGCGCTCTCTCTCTCTCAGAGTCTCTCCAACATCGACATCGATCCCTGGTCCTTGCCGAGGATGAAGATGGGGATGGGATGGGGCATACCTACTCAGGCCGGGTCCCCTGAGTCCCGGACAAAAGCACTACCTATAATACAAGTACGAGACCATGTACTATGTAACTTCAACTTCTCATCAGTCGGCCTAATGAGGGAAAGCAAGACAACGGATCGCAATGCAGACCCTCCCCATACTCATCAACATCCACTTGAGAGAGAAGAGGATTTTGGTGTTGGTCTCCATCCATGTGGCACCAGACAAAAGCCACCAAAGCCATATAGCCGTAGCCCATGTTGCGAGTTCCATTCCGGCTGGTAACCAGTGCCGTCATTGAGGCATTTGACTTTTCGGCGATGGCGACGGCGCAACTTTGGGGAGGCGAAATTATGCTCGAATTCCGTCGACCCTTGTCCCATGCTCACGCGCCTGCTCACCCTGTTTGTTGTCTTCGAGTGGTGTCGAGGTCCGACCCACGAGAACTTCATCCCGTGCACGTCGACGGTGATTGTCGGCTTGCGCATCGTACTATACACGGGAGGTGCCTATATGATGTGAGCCACAAACCTTGGGTGGGGGTTTAGGGTTGGAACATCACCTACCGACGCTTGGTAAGTTTTGGGATCTGGCTGAAATAACCGTATATCCCGGGGCCATGCACACCATACTAGTACACCGTACTGAGGCCGACGGGAATTTGCCCCAAAGACAACAGCGTTGTGAGGTCTACCCCTGCGAAGGGGGCACCGATACGGTTCTGATGCCAAACCCTGAAATCCGGTTACGTTTTTTGTGTTTTTTTAGCCATCGTGCCGGTGCTTGACTTCTTTTGCTGTAGAGTTATACATTGAGGACTTTTGTCATGGTTGACAAATACAGGCTTGGTGTGTGACTCGTAGATATCAGTTCGGCGGCATCATTTGCCTTCGTTCTCCCCTGGCACCCATCTTCGCATATACAAACATTCAACGTGGCGTCGGAACCGTGGAATACTGTCCTTTCGGGTGTCGACTCGGTCCAGGGCGACTGTCCGATAATGGGTCACCTTGCAACAACGATTGTAGTCCGGCTTGATGACCCAAAGGGCAGCCGCGATCGGCCCGGGTTCTCTTGTCGGAGCTGTGTTCTGGGATGAACCGCTAAGCCATGCCCAGAGTCGATCGATACCAATGGTGCGGAACAACATGATCGACATCAGAAACAGACGAGCGAGGCCTTGTTCTCGACTCCCCGAGTTCCATATAGATGTCTCCTATGATGCTGGCGCCATCCTGTCATGCACCTTGGATCAGTCTGCAAAATTCCACAGCGCTCTTCGAACAGCGGAGCGGAGTATTTCCTGTCATGATGGTCAATATTGAATCTGATGAGGTTGTCGCGTCCCGTTGTCATAGTTTCGAACCCAACACACTGAAATGTGGGTAAGGAGGTTGTATGACATCAGTCTTTCTCCTGTTAGTCTTCCCCCCTGCCTCATCCTGGGTTATTTAGGGACAATCCCAGCTGTGCGAAACGCATATGCTCAGCCCTGGGGTTAGATTTGACATGAGACGGTTTGGACCATCATATCGTGTTCGGACCCGCCGTGAGGCTATCTTTGACCGTTGACGTCTCCCGAGTCTTCGATGCGGCAAAGCCGTTGGGTGATACTGCCCTGTTTTGTGCATGCACGCGCGCGCGTGTGTGTGTGTGCGTGTGTGTACTGGCACTTTGCGTGGCTCTGACGCCTTGAAGACGTCGTCGAGAACTAACATTCTCCGGCGCCTAGAACAAACTGTTCTTAGACCCGGTGATTTTGACATGCAGGGGCAGTTGTCGAGACTCGAACAGGACCCAGTGCCTCCACCGAACCCTTGGGACGTGCTGGGAAATGCCGGCCCATTTCAAGGATCATTTCGGTCTGGCCATCAGTCGAGCCTTCATCGACAGTCGATCTTCTATTGATGAGCACGCAAGCAGGCCCAGTCGAGAGCTCTTAGACTCTCTTCAGTGGTCAGACTGTGAGCCCACAGAGTCGAATAATCTCCCATAAACCCTCTGCCCCGCCATAAGCCATCTGATCGCGCTTAATCTGGAGCGCTCTCGTTTGTTTGTCGAGCTCCTAAATACAGGCCTGGTAGGGAGCCTGCAATAGATAAGCTTAGAAGGAAAATGGAACGCAGTGTGTTGTTCTTCGTCCGGTATTGTCGCGTCAGTATAGCCAAATGTCCAAAGTACGTACAAGTACATGCCGCCGAGGCCCCTCGAGATACCCTTTCAAAAAAAAAAAAAAAAGTCCTGGTGGACTTTAGACGACAGGAGCATTGGGGTGCGTCGTAGTCGTGCCCTTTCATCAGAAAATTGTCGCAATCAGCTGAAGAAGCAAATGAAACATAGGGTGTGCTCTATTACCTATGCACCTAGGAATTATGCATGCGCCCCGAAAATCGATGTGACGGAAATTGCAGTCCCTTCGAGCAATTACCAAACGAAAATCAGGCGATGCTCACTTGGCCTGCCGTTGTGGACGAGATTCGGAGAAGCTGACAATCGGGGTCTCTCCATGGTCGATGCGACGAGCACCCCGACCGCGAACTGGAAAGTGGAACGGCCATGGCGATTGTGAAGCACTCCCATCTCAACATCGCCGATGGCATTCTTCTCCCACGAGTAGGTAGAAGAATCTCCGCGTTCTGGAGCGGAGGAGTACCTCCCCCTCCCATACAAAGACGGATCTCGGTGTGGCGTCGTAACCGAACCACCAACTTGCATTGTTGATTTGCTGGCTAATTCATGCCGTGTGACAGCCACAGTTGGAGCGCAAGACCAATCATCACTTGAACGGGACGGGAGGCCACGCCACGTGCCAGGTGTCGGGCGGGGAACGAATGAGAGTTCCAAGGGCGACAACGGCGCGCGAGCGCGCCCGTCTAAACGAACGTTGACGACTTTTCTGACGGCGCTACTGAAGAGTTTATGGGATGGTGTGAAACGGTTGGCCAGGGATGTCGAGTCAGACAACTAGCAAGAAGCGGAGTGTTAGCACTGACATACACACATATAGGTAGGTAGGTACACATACACTGCATTGGGACGATGGTGGCCTCAGAATCAGAGAGATTACCCCCCCCCCCCCCCCCCAATAGGCAATTACACAACTTGCTTTTCGATGGAGAAGGTACGACGAGTGAGCGTGCACTCTCAGCTGCTCGGAATCATCCCCGTGGCAGTACGCTAGGGACCCGAGACAGATTAAGCAGACACCCGTAATACATCGTCAGCCAGGGGTGGGCCAATCGTTGGCAACAGGAACCACCTGCGCATTGGCGAGGGATGGAATGCTGCGATAGACGGCGGCAGACCGTCGTCGCCATCGATCAAGTGGCCGACGATACCCAGCAGAGCTGGCGCCAAATGGTGAGGCCCAACTTCTGGTGTCGGCTACCCTAGCCGTAGATGCGAAGATCGGCTCGATGATGAGCATGATGATTTCCATTATTGGCAGCTCCCGCCAGGGCAAGTCCCCGTTTCTCGGGATCGTATCCAGCGAGCATGTCGGCCAGCCCTAGCTTACAGGAGTGCAGCACCCTAAGGCGGCTGCTGAAGGCTCTGCCCCTCGGACATGGACCGTTCTGCCGTAGCTTGATTGGGACTCGGTAAACTGACTTTTCCCCAAGCCGGCGTTCCGGAGCGGGGGAGCAGAACGGAGATTGCACAGCCACACGGTCTAAGGGCCCAGGGGTCTTTCGGCAGACCGATTCCAACGTACAATTGGGTCCAACCGTAGGACCAACGGTTCTTTGCCGTATTCTCCAGATCCCTTGGACGCGGAAAGCAGAGCGCCACTCGGTCGAGGTGTGGTGCAAATGGACGACAATACCAGAGGCCGTACTGTATATGCTCTCAGTGGAATGAGCCGAGAGGTTAGTTGATTAATCAGAGAGGCGAACAAGCGGACGAAGCCTCCTAATGGAACGCGCCCGACGCATTGGACGAGACAAGAAGAGGGGATTGCCATATAATCCTGGACGGCTTGGATATACCACACTAGGTACCTTAGGGATGGGTGAAAAAAAAAGGAAGAAGAAGAAAAAAAGGAAAGACAAAGGCGAGCAAGAGCGATTGCCCAGGAAAGGACGGGAGACGGCACACAGCCTTGAGGTGAGGTTTCTGCTAGGCGTGACCTGGTCGATGGCCAGGGAAGCAAAGACTGTGATGCAGAACACGATCCGTACGCGGTACGCAAATGCACAAAACAGCATGTAAGACGAAGCCGCTCAATGCTCGGGTGCCTAGTGATCAACCAGTATGGGTCTTTTCCTGGGGCATGGAGCATCGAGCTGTCAGAAGCACGATGATACAAGAAATGACCGATCCAGGACGCAACGCCTTAATCAGAGGATATCCACTCCAGCCCACATCGCACTGTGACGGTAGGAGCGATGGCGGGGGAGAGAAGGAAAAGGCCCGTCGTAGGGGGGGAAGCACCGGATAAAGAGAATAAAATAAATAAATTAAAAAAAAAAGACAGTTAAGGGCAAGGGACTGGGGGCGAGCGAGGAGATGGGAATGATGGAACCGAAGGGGCGCACGGGGACGTGGAAATGCTAAAGAGAAGATGGGGAAAACCAAAAGCCGCATGTCTACCTTCAAGGTACCTAGGTAGGTAGGTAGACAATGGTGGTTTGAGCGGTAAAACGGGCGAAGGGAAGGGAAGGAAGGAACAGTACAGTTGACCAGTGTGGTAAGGTTAGGTAGGTAGGTAACGTTGACTACCACCTTCCATGCCAGAAGGCGAGGAGGAAACGGTACTACATCGATGCTACTGTGTCAATAGGCAGGTACCTAGGTAGGTAGTTTATAGTTTATTTAGGCAGCATGTCCTCCTCTGCGGACTTGCCATGTGCGAGGTTTCTCTTTTCAGCCAGTGCACTGCACGAATATGGCAGTAAATGATAAAAACGGCAATCAGTGGCACCTCTTCTCGGACTGCTCGCACTAAATACGCAGACGGCAATGCCGAGCCGAGGCAGCGCTAGAGTCCCATGGGGCGGGCAGACACATACCTACCATCGGCGATGGGAAGGGGGCGAGAGGTGGGATGCGTTGCGGCATAAGAAGGATACCTACCGTGCTACCTGATCAACAAATTAGAGGGAAGCTCAAGCCTCGTTGTTTGGCACAAGCGTCATAACATGACTCCTGCTAAAGTTAGGCACGTCACATAAGCAAGGCGAAGGCCAAACTAGGTAGGTAGGTAGGTAGGTAGGTAGGGGGGCAGGCAGGCATGGCGATTTAGGTACTGAGGAGGAAGTACACTACAACCCCCTTCGGCAACCATCCGTGGTCTCTTGCCCATATCCGCATTTACCATCTCTTGCCCCGCCAAGATGGGACACGGCATCGACGTTGGCTTCTGGTGCACTCGACGCAGAGGGTTGGCGGACGGAAGCAGAGGTGCCTGGGTACCTGCCTACCTACATCGTACATTGTAAGTAGGTACAAAGTAGGGCATACCCATGCTGCGTAAGGCAGCTCGGTGGAGTTTCGCGATTAAGTCAGCCATGCCACTCTCTGACCTGTCGCGCCCTCTTGTCCCCTTCTCTGTCAGAGTGTAGTCAGCCCAAAAAAAGCACAGTGGGGAGAGGCAGCTACGTCAGAAGGGGAACGTCGCCCGCAGGTAGCGTGACTTTCTTTGCCTGCCTACCTGCCTGGCCTTGCTTGCTCACTCCCCTGTTCATCCCTCCCCCACATTATCAAATCTCTCTGCTCCGAGTCTACCTACTGAAGTTGGACAGACGGCGGCTGGAGGCGAAGACGGAACAAACTGTCGGCTACAGGACACCCGGCGACTGGTACCAAGTACTTTACTTGCCTTGACAGAAAAGAAAAGGAAAAAAAAAAACACGGCTCGGGAGGAGGCGCAGGGCAGAGGACGGACGAGCCACGATTGAGGTTGCCACACTTGCTTGACTTTGCACATTGCACCGGGCTGGGCCGGGCTGGGCTGGGCTTGACGGGTGGTGATGAATGCGCCGCGCCGCCCGCCTCTCAACACTCTCAGTACCCTGCATACTGCACTACCTACCTAGCTAGTATGTACCTATGTGAGGCAAAGTACGGATACACTGCTCGGTACACTTTGGCGGCTTGATGCGCGTGGAGCAATTCACTATAGCCCATCCATTCAAGACTGTGGAATCGACAACACAGAGCAAACCACCACCACCACCACCACCACCACCACAACAACAACAACAACAAGCCCCCCACACGACCTCACCTCACCTCACCGATGGATTGACTGACTGTGATGCAGCCAATGGTCCGCGCGTCGCCGAGTCAGAATGTCGAGCGGCGTCACCTTGCCTTACCGAATCCCACTTGACCTCACGTCCTTTAACGTCTAGAAATGAGTGAAGGATGCCAGCAGGTACGTGTCGATTTCACATTTTTTTGGTTGGCCGGTACTGTACAATCATCGAAAGGGGGGGGGATTGGAGAACTGCCTGTCTCTGTCAGTCTTTGGAGAGGTGTGTATGTGTGAGTGTATGTGTGTGGTGGTGGTGTGTCAGACATTGACGGAGGGCGTCTACGTAAAATGACCCTGTCAACACATCTCATCCCGGGGGAAGAGGGGGAGAAGGGAAAGTGACAAGATCCATTGTCGCGCACTAACAATTATTTGGGAGGTGGAAGGTCGGTCGGCCCTCCCCTGTCAGCACACAACGTCCTCAGAGAGAAGGCGGGAGAGGGGAGAGGGGATGTGGCACGTACCTGTACTTCCTATTGGCAGACTGCTGCGTCGTCAGCCGATGTATCCAAAACATCCTCCTCCACCGTCTGTCTGTCTAGTGTATCCGACCCGACCTGGTCGTCTGTCTGTCTGTCTGTCCGTCTTCCTCAGCCCCAGATGCGCGGCACCAGCAGTACCGGTACCAGCACCAGCGGAAGCACCAACAGACACAGACCGAACCTCACACATGGATTCGCACACATGGACCGACATTCTCCTCTTTCCTCACCGTCTGCTCTCTTTGACCTCTCGGTATAGGTGGATGGATATACCCGTTGCCCAAGAGTGGGAGAGTCAGTAACTAACTGCCTCCTCCATCCTCCCTATCCGACTCGACTCGACCTGGCCCTTCTTACATCATACCCATCCATCGCCTAACTCTCTGCTCTCACTCAACACTCGTACGCTGCTCTCTCGCTACATTGCACTACCTCTCCCAAGCTGCTTACTTACTACCGTCAAATTCTACCTTAACCCCCCTGCTCCGATTCCTCTTTTGATTTTTTTTCTCTTATATTGCCGACACGTTTTTCTCCTCCTTTCTGCTTTCCTCTTCCGAGATCTCCTCTGCTGCTTGTTCCTTATCTCCAACTACATCCATCCATCCCTCTTCATCGCGGGTTATCAGCCTAGGATCCTCTGCTCACACACCACGCCTCACCATACCACGCCGCACCTCACCTCACCTCGCTTAACAGTTTCTCACTTGTACCATCGAGGCCAGAGGGAAAGGGAAGGGGAAAAAAAAGAGAAGAGACACACAGAAAGAGAGTGAGAGAGAGAGAGAAGAAGTACGTACCTTGGCTACCTGACCTCGACACCTTACTGGAGCTCGTCGTCAGGTACTGAGACCCCGAGCATCCTTACAGATACACCACACAACCCATTTTACCCATCTCCAACTACTCCCCAACACCCATAGCCATATCCACACACACCCTTGCTCATACCATCGCAACCCAAGGCCCCATCCCATCCTGCTCTCCAAGGAGGGAGGTCCCAGGCCCAATACCACAACCCATGTCCATACCTGTCTGTACCCATACCCATACCCATATCCATACCCGTACCCATACCTACGACCCACGACCCACGGCCCACGACCCAGCCTAAAGGGCACTGCACTTAGAACCCGCGCGCACACCCATCCTTACCTCAACCTGGCTCTACACTACAAGCGTGCATACACCATACGTCCGTCCATACATACATTAGATACCGCTCATCCCATTCATCCCCCCCCCTTCCCTTGGAATCCTCAGCACGTCTTGCCTAAACACTCGTCTCGACCTTCAACCGTCTCCTGTGCCCTTGGTTGCTGTCGCGCCTACGAACCTTTACAGCTCTTTGCGCTTCACGCAACACTCTTACGCGCCGCCTTCAACCGTTGGACAGCTCAGCTCACCTTCATCACCAGACAGTCGGTCAAAAGCACTGGGCGCACTCGGACGACTCGAGTGACTCCTCGACAACAGGCGGACCAACGCGCCCTCGCTGAGTTGCCATCTTTGTCGTGCCTATATGACATTGGCCGACCATCGTCTTCGTCTTGTCACCCGATCCTCTTGACCAAGCCGTCAGTCACATCCACCCTGCCTCCGCCTCCTTGCGCAAGCAGAGCAGAACCCAGCGTTGAGAGAAACGCCGACGGCGCATCTAGGCCATCGTTGCTCCGCTGCACCCTGGTCTACGCACCTTGCCTCGCACACGTACATGCCAGGTACCCACCGCGCCCTCTAATATACTGCTCCCTCCCCACGGACGTCATACCGCAGCGGCCTGCCTTTTCTTCAACCTGCAATATTTCGAACTTCACTAGCGGCAATCACCGCTCATCACCATTTGAAAAATCCGATCTCGCACGAATTTCCACTTTCCGCTGCGACCGCGTGCGACGCCATCACCGACCCATTCACTCGTTCTTTTCCCCACCGCTCTATGAGGCGCCAAAGCCCGGCTTTCCCCCACCTGACCTACGCTCGTTAACAAGGCCGAGACCCGACTAGCTGGAAGCACGACGGGGAGACGAGAGAGACCGGAGGTACCGCAAGCCAGCAACACGAGGGCGAGGATTCGGAATTTTTCGATCGCTCGCCAGAAAGAGACTGGGGATTATTGGAGGAAACTGCGCGCCACTGCTGAATAGCATTACGGAATTGCTGTCGCTGGGCAGCACGTATATTTTGCCGTCGTCTCGATGTTTCGCCAAAGGTAAATCTTTGCCCACCCCCGTTTCGCAATGCGCCAGTCAGAAAACCCGGTGCGACCCGGCTCCCTGCACAGGATGCGCGTGGTTACGCCATACCGAAACCTTCATTGACTCGTGCTGACTCGTAACCCCCCGCAGAACGAGCGCCCAAAAACCCGGCGATGAACTGCTGGCCACCTTCCGGCGGCAGTTCCCCGAGGTAGCTGTTACGACCACGGGACCGGCCGACGCTCAAAGCGCTGTCGCTGACAATGCCGCCATGGTCCCGCCGCTTCCGGGCGTCCAAGAAAGGTCAGTAGCGAACCCCCATCATTCTTCAGTGTTTGCCATGCGTGAACGCGGCTGCCATCTGAGTTATATCGTGGCCATCGCAGCACCCCGTCGTACCCGCCAGGATTAGTGCAGCAGGCAGAAACGCGGGGTTACCCGACCTGCTCACTACGGGTGCGGGAGAACCAAGAGACACAACACAACCACAAGCTCAATCCAGGAGCGACGCGGTTCTGGTCTTTTTTTTTTCTTCTTTTTTTTTTACCTACCCTCTTGTTCCAGTTCGACTCGCTAACATTAAGCTTCCCGCAGAAGTCACAGCCTCACTCAAGAAGCTTTCAGGGATCAAGATCCGACTCCCAGAGCCACAAACGAGCCATGGAGATTCACTCCGTCACTACTGGACCCAAACTCATTTTCCTTCACAAACTTCGCCAATGCGCCGCCCGGTTATTACACTCCCACGCCGGGAGGCACTAACACCATCTACCATCCTCAGGCCGGTGACCTGCACACACCCACCCTGGGCCTCGGCATGGGTCTTGGAACCCCATTGTCGATGCCTACGTCGGAGGGCGCAATGCATGGGCAGCCCATAATGGACCTCGCTGGTTACCACCAAGGAATGCACCCCCAGCAATTCCAGCAGCCCTTCAACCCCTTCATTCAGCCAACTGCTCCTCAGCAATCGTTTGCACCCTCAACATTTGTGCACCAGGATACTGGTTACGAAACCATGGATCAAGACGGATCACCGATGACTTCCGACCCATCTGAAGAACGCCTGACGTCTATCGATAGCGCCTTCCACAACTCGCCCATGGTTGGCTTCCAGGGGCGTCAGTTCGGGGGGATGCCAATGGCCGCAGCCCTGCCGCCATCTGCTGAGAAGTTCCGTTTCCACGCCACCCTCAACGCCCCCACTGCCATGATCAAACACGCCGACGAAATCCCTGTTACATACCTCAACAAAGGCCAAGCGTACTCTCTTTCCATCATCGACACCAACGCGACGGTTCCCGTGGCGCCCGGGACCAGATTCCGCACCTTTGTTCGAATCTCCTTCGAGGACGAGCAGCAGCGACAGAAACCCGGGGTGTGTTGGGCCTTGTGGAAGGAGGGGAGGGGCACGAACGAGGCCCACCAAAGAGGCGGGAAGCTACAGGCCGTCGAGTACGTCGAGGCGGGACAGCCAACGGAGGGTGACGACAAGAGAACCCGCGTTGAGCTCGAGTCGGCGTCCTTCGACGGCTTCTCGGTCATCTGGACCCCCGGCATCAACGGCGCCCCTGAATGCAACATCGCCGTTCGCTTCAACTTCTTGTCCACCGACTTTAGCCACTCCAAGGGCGTCAAGGGTATTCCTGTCAGGCTCTGTGCCAAGACCAGTACTTTTCCATCCGACCCTACGCAGCCAGCTGCGGACGCCAACCCCGAAATCTGCTTCTGCAAGGTCAAGTTGTTCCGTGACCACGGCGCCGAACGAAAGCTCTCCAATGATGTAGCCCATGTCAAGAAGACGATCGACAAGCTGAAGCAACAGATTGCACAAGCGGAAAGCGGCATGAAGGACTTTGGAAAACGCAAGAGGTCGAATGCCGCGGCGCAAGTCAAGGGCGCCGACCAGCGGCCCGGCAAGGTGCAGAAACACAAGCGGACATGGTCCATGTCTTCAACCAGCTCAGCTGGTGCTGGTGTCCGGCCTCCTCTCGAAGAAGACTTGCATTTCAAGCTCCAGACGCTGCAAGACATGTTCACCAGCACCCGACCTGTCAGCATACTCTATCTGCGCGGCGAGGATCTCGATGACCCAGACCTGCATCCCGTTTCACTCCCCGGTGAGCAAGGCGATATCGCCAAAGTTGAACCCCGCGAAGGTCCCGCTTGGCAAGCTCGAAGTGGTCGTAGCTCCGTTGCAGGCTCTTCCCTGGTTTCGCCATCGCCGAGCTCTCTGTCTTTGGTTTCCCAGGCTTCGGTAGTGCCAAACCGGCAGTGGTCGGGCTTTGACGGCGAGGGGTCGGGCGAGCCAGCTTCTCGACAAGATTCGGATCAGCCGACCAAGGTCGTCAAGACAGACAATGCCGGTAACCTAAGCGGCTGGATTGAAGCCCTGGGCGTCGACCCGTCCTACCGCCCGCCCCCAGAGAGCGTTGTGAAGCCAGTCGCCTGCTTTTACGTCTTGCGGCCCAACTCATCAGACCCAGAGAAGCGAGACTACTACCGGGCCATTTACCTGGCCCAGCGGAACATGAAGGACTTCAACTACCGTGTGGCCGTCAAATGGAACCTCGACCCCTCGAGGGTTTTGCGGACTGTTCATGTGCTCGACCGCGGGCTCGAGGTTGAAATGGATGACGATGTCATTCAAGAGTTGAGAGAAGGTCAGGACATGATGCTCGAAGTCCAGGAAATCAAGCACGACGATTCCGTACAGCCCAAACGTGAATGGGACATGGCCGTCGACTCCAACGAGGGCGACGCTGTGGGCCACTCGTCGATCCAAGGCGGCTACGAATTGCGCCTCAAATTTTAATACCATATATAATTGGATTCATCTCTACTTCAGCAGCAACAAACTCGATTGGATTCGGATTTTAGACGGAATTTTGATACCTGCCGCCAGGTGGGCCTTTGGGATACGGGCGGCATCGGTGACAAACCATACAACATACACACGTACACGCACACGCATGGTTGGCTGCCGCTCCGTTGGCGTTGTTGATTTTGAGATACCAAGTCCCTGGACGGGCCGCTTCTTCTTTTCAACGCTTTTTGGCCACATTCCAAGTGGGCGGATTTATGATTTGGGCAATTAGATCTGGGTCTCTACGGGCAATCATGGCAGCAAAACACAAGATATCCCGCCGTCTCAAAAGGGACACTCGGCAGTACTCGGTAGGCTTTTTTATCTTGTTTTTTTCTTCTTCTCTTTTTTCTTGGGAGAGAAGAATTGCAGAGACACGACACGCCGCTCAAAGTTGGATTTCTGCGACTCGCCGAGACTGTCCAATAGTCGACGATGCGACTTCCTTTTCTTTCATTTCTCGCATCGCTTTATTTTTTCCCATACTATTTTGGTGGTTGGACCCTTTGTTTTTCTTTTGTTCAACGACAAAACAAACATGTACTTTGGGTTTCTGTCCGTAGGCCGAAACCAGCGAGATTAGTTGAATAAAGCAATAGCAAGCATCGGAAGACGCACCATGGTTATCGACTTGTTCGGGCTATCCAGGAACATGTGCTCAAACGTGCTGTTGTCCATCGCGTTGGGCGCGATGATGGAGGAAATGATCCTCTCAATGCCAGTATCGCGTGGAGGCACTCATTTCGATGACGGCAAGATGAGCCATTGGCAGTGTCGCACGAACTACTATTGTTCTTAAATGACACGGAGGAGAGACGGCCGTATCCCCTGTCGCAACGAGGCCGGGTCCAAACTCTCGGACGGCCGCAGCTTGGGACACCCTGGCCTGGAAGATAGGCTGACAACATCAATGGATGACGGCCGTCCCTCACCCGCCATGGGTACAACGTGTCCATCCGATCAATCCCACCACGGGGCGTCAGGTCTAGCGAAGACGCTTCAAGGCCGCGTCCGACACGCCGCGCGCGCCGCGAAGCGCCCGAAGGGATTCCATGTTGTTTCTCCCGCTCCCCCGTAAAGGCCGACTTGACACCCCCGAGCGCACTGGCCCGTTTTATCTCGATTAGAGCGTTAAAGAGTTTCTTGGCCAACAACCGGATCAATGGACGGCACCTTTCCAAGCGGACCAGATCAAACGGAACCTGTTCGTCTGCAACCCTGTGCAAAAGAGGCTGCCATGCCCTCCGTCTCGAGATGAGCTGCTCAACAGTCACACACCCACCCACCCACACACACTGTGCACTCGATTGAGGGTCCGATGCGATTGACTCGACGCTTCGTTGGGACTCGGAGACGCCATGCTGCCATCCGGCGTGCATTTGCGTCGTCAGTCCGGCGGCCGACGGATGTAGCGTTACCGGACCTTGGTCCGATCCGCCAACCAACTCTGCTCCTGAGTCTTCAGTTTCGGATCGGCATAGCGACAGTGTGTACTCGGCGAGGCCGCCCAAATGCCATTACGATGTGGTTCATCCAGCCACAGTTAGGCAAGCCACTAGCGATGTGGCGAGTGCTTGCGTGTCTCCGGGTCTGGACGTTGCATTAATCTCGTGGTCTGTTCCTCTGTTGGTTGCTCCTCTGCCGATCTGTCGATCTCCGGTAATGTCCTCTGCAACAGAATCAAAGTCATGCTGACGAATGGTTGACAGGCGATGAAGGCGCAAGCGGGCACATGAGAGGCGGTGTGTTGGCACTGATCTTTCTACCAGCGCCACGTGCCTAGCGCGAGCAATGCTCCGGGAGATGGCCTGAGATGCGTCGTTACTTTGATGAGATGACCAGGACCTCTCGGCCAGTCCTTTGAACAATAGCCAATTGTTCTGGCGTCAACAATGGCTTCCGAAACACCACCGCGCGTGCCGACCGATGCTGGCATTTCTAGTACGGCAACACGGCTTCTGGGCATGTACTCGGTGTCCGTCCACCCGTCGATCGAATCGTTTCTCACAATTGTGGATAGGTCTACCTAGGGAATCTAGCTATGCATCGACGGTGAGAAGCTATGAAGCCATCTTTGGCACTCGGATTCGGCAATGCTCCAGTGAGTTGGGCTCGTTTGACTGGCAAAAGAAGTTTCCCACGGCGAGCGTTGGCGCCCAACATTCTAGCAGGCTAGTTCGAAACAAGGTGCACATCGCGACAACGACCTGTTTGATGTCGAACACATGCAGGACCACCTTCTGACAGACACCCCAGGGTGTGAGAGGTGGCGTGCGGAGGGGTTTGGGGGTCGGAAAACAACGCCAACGGCCTTCACGGTGGCGAGCACCCCCAGGTTCAAGGCGGCGGTTCTCCAACTTCATCAGATGCAACCAACTCTCTCAGGCAAAAAGCAGGTGCGTCGCATGCGGCAGGGGAGATTGTATGACGATCAAGCAGTTTCGGGGAGGAATCAATCGGCATTACATCAAACTGTACGAAAGCCAGCATCCCAATTGACGGCGCAGCGCATCGCAGATTGCAACCTCGGGACCTCGGAGCCCTGTGCCTGGGCGCAGCAGCTACATCGCGTACAGAGACGTCTTGCATCATGCAGAGCAGCACGAGAACAGTATTAACGGTCACCAGAGTGGGGTGAAGTCAAGCCACAGGATTTCCAGGCCTCATCCTCCTACACGTACACGTCGTCCTCAGGTACCAGTACATCAAGCAATGGAGGTTTAGCCCAGGCTTAGAAGAGGCGGGGGGCGGAGTGCGTCACTCGCCACAGTTCCTCGAGATACGACGGGACGAGAACTGTTTGTCTCTCACCAGTGGCTTGACTGGCGCCCCGATACGGTACACATGCGCCGATCATCCTTGAGTTGGAAAGCAGCGCAAGGCAGGGTCACGCGAGGTTTGGTCCGGACTCTTCTGGACCCAAGAAACGACAGAGGCCGCGGAGAAACCACGGACTGACTCTTCTCCCATGAGTGTTGATGCAAGCAAGCAGCCGTGGTCCGGAGCAGGCATCATGCAGAGAAGAGGAGGACCTGGTGCAAGCGCACCGACCGACCGGCCCATGTACGCCGAGACGAGAAGATTGTGCCACGGTTTGTGAGGCTACTAGCCACAATCGGTGCCACAGTTTGAACAATCTGGCACTTACACCCCCCTCCACGAGAAGACGATCGCTGTAAAGCTAACCTCGAAAGCTCCCATGGCCCGGACGTCAAGACCCTCTCAGCTGGTCAAGGGTCCAGGCCCTGGCTAGAAGGATTAAGTTTGACAAGGCGGGTTGAGGAAAAAGATCGGCTCCCATGTCCGGCGCCACAAATCCAGAAAACAGGTCGATCACTTGCTCTATGCGGCATCGATGGCGAGCCACACCCGCGTGACCCGGAGTCTCGGGCAGATTTGTGAGTGGGAACTTGCGTGGCTGGAGTGGCTGAGCAGACCAGACCGGCCATCGCCAAGAGATGTGTGCCAGGCGTTCTGTGCGTGGTGCCGCTCTTGCAGCTGCCAGACATCCGGTCCCCCTCCAGGGGTAAAGTAAGTGTCTTTGGGGGTCTCGTTAAGAGGAAGTCACTTTCTATCAGGCCAGCAACGGGGCCGCTCATTGGGCCACAGCAACCCTGGACGATTCCAGACTCCTGGGATCGCCGAGGAGGGGTCCGGAGCGGCATGGTGTAGTGGAGAGGCAGAGGGGTTCCATCAGAAAGGAGACGCCCTCTAACCAGCCACAGGGGAGGGGGGTGGGAGGATCGTCTCGCCGAGGCGAGGAGGATAAGAAGCGGCGGTGCCCCGAGGTACGTTGGATCGGTCGACGTTGTTCTTGACGGACTGTTGATGGGTATGTTTGAAAGACCTCTTCCCGCCGTTCTGATCTCCTACTTCTTTCTTGTCGGAATCATACGACATGGACTCTCCTCGAGTTCCGATGCGGAAGCCTTCTCTCCTGTTTCCTTGTTATCCCCTGGGCCGCCCCCTCCTTGACCTCCCTCCTCTCTAGCCACAACCAGGGAGCCGGGATTTTGTGCCCCTAAGCGGGAGGGACGCTTGCCTTCCCGTTGGAACGTTGACGGTGAGCCAATGGCGGTGGTACGTATGACCCTGTCGATTGCCTGATGCGGTAGTCTCGATGTGCTGGGCTGAGAGAGGTAAGCTCTCGAGCAGAAGCCGTGGCGGCGTTCCCCTTTTGTCTCCGGGTGCCCCTTCAACAGGACGTGGGGGTGGGTGAGCGAAGCAGCGTGAAACAGCGTGGGCGAGCACGCGGGCCAGCAGGGAAGGGCTAGGGCTGCAGGAATCTGTGATTCACAATTCCCATCACCACCCTTTGGCCTATGCTAGTGGACGACAGGGTCTCCTCCCTGTAGACTGACTGCCTTGAGGGCCAAATCTGCTGGTCTTCGAGCCCATCCGCGTGGCAACGCCCTTGTTTCGGGGGGCACTGAGGGTCGCCACAAGCCCCTTCAGATCTACTTTCCCCCCATCCTTCCTCGAAGGAAGGGTGAGGGAGATTGGAAATCTACTGGAGGACGGTGGAAGACAGGAGAAACAAGCGTTTTGACTGGCCCATGCAGAGAGGGGGGGGAGGGACTGAGGCGGCAAGTCGCCGCCACGGGGAGGGAGAAGATCTCGTCGATCTGCAAATACAACGGCATGTTGTACTGGTATTTGCGGCAGGATAGGGCTACCTACGGGAGACCGACCATCTGAAGCCTCTGAAGAAGGGGTAATATGATGGGGGATGGGACTCGGATCTGCGAGCACTCTGGCCGGGATTGCGACAGCGATACGGTGGCGGGAAGCAGCACTGGGGAGGTGATTGGCAGTCACACAAAAAAAAAACAAGGCCATTACCGGTTATCTATTTTGGGGGGGGGAAGAAGCTTGGGGCCCGAGATGACACCTCTCCTTCTACCTCTGGTGTGTTTCGCCTCACACCTTTCTGGCAGAGACTCTGGATGGCAAGGTGGGTGGCGATCACCTCGACGATTTAAGGACAAAGTGTGGACGATCGGCACGGGGGACGACGGATCGATGTTTCAGGGCTTCTCCAGGCTTGCGGTAAAGGCAAGGATGCGCTGGGCAGAAGAGCGTCGAAATCGTGGGGATGCGGTTTGCTGATGGGGACGGCAAAGGTTGTGGCGGACGGGGGCCCATGAGATGTGCGGATCGTCTCTTCTCGGCCACGGAAAGAAGAGCGTTGGGTTTCTTTGCCTCTTTTTCCCGACCCGGTATCTTTTCCCGCGTCGGATGTTGGTCGTTCGTTGCAGGACTGGATTGTTTGCATTTCCGCCATCCGGACCACAATCCAGTACACACTCTTTTTTTGTTTCCCATGACCGTCTACTTTCTCTTCTTTGGCCATCACAAGAAGATTGCCCCGGCTGGAAGGAAAACGGATGGGCTGTTGGGGGTGGGGAGGGGGCGGATTGCCTCTCAGGTGGGAGGAGGCGATGGTGATCGGCGGGATCGGCTGTGCGTCATTGCCTGCTTCCGTTGCCACACCGGGGTTTGTCACGAAGACCAGGGCCCCCGTTGGTTGAAGTGCCTTTCTTTGAAATAAATGTCCTCTTGCCGGGTTTTCAGATGCCGCTCCCTTCATACCTTTTTCCTGTGAATTGCTGGAGAGGGGGTTTGTGTGTCCTTGGTCAGTCTATGCCTGACAACGCGCTTGGCGGACGAGGAACGACGAGAACGAACAAACGTGCGACGGAACCCGCAAACGACGACCCCAAAAAACCATTGGCCCTCATGGTTACGAATGAAGGGGAAGGGAGGACACGAGATGATATGATGGGAGGCACAGGGCCGGTCGATGATTTGGATTGTCTTGGGGTTTCGGGCTCTCGCTGCCGAAATGGCGGACAGGACGGGGCTTTTTTCTTTTTCTTTTCTTTTGTCTCTTCCAGAGCCCTTCTCGACGAAGACTTTTGGTAAAGGGAAGAATTGCGCGAGACGGCCACGATACCCGATTCGACAATGACGGCGGTTCGGAAGGTGACTCTGACGAAGACTCGGGCAACTCGGTCGCCCGCAATGTTGAAAGACGATTTCGAGGGTTTCTCCCCTTTCTTTTCTTGGGAAGGGGGGACTTGGGAACGACTGCGAGGTTGGGTCAACGGCTCGAAAGACGCGGTGGTGATGATATACCGGAAGAAAAGGGACGTCAACAGTCGAAGAAAAAAATGAAGAAGAAAAAAAGAGTCAATGTCAGGTACCAAGAAGGGGGGGCGCGCCTGGGGAGGTAAGTGGCATCTCTCCCTCATCCGTCCGGCAACTTCGCTCTACGCCGCGGAGAACCAGGATCTATGGTTCCTGGCGGGCGCGAAGACTACTCTTTCTCGGAGGCTTGTAACGGATTGACGTTTGCCTAGCTCGTCGTCGTGTTGCCGTGCATTCGGCTTTCGGGGGGGTCGGCCGAGACTGTGAGTCGTCCAACTTGGCGGACGTCCTGGGCGAGCCGCCGTACGTGCTCAAAAGAGAGCGTAAGTATAAAACCTATATTAGGAGCCATAGCGTATTTGTAATCCTAGGTATTTAGGGAGTACGGTTATTCAGACCATATACTTTCATTATTCAGACCGTATCCTGCCACAACACAGCCACAACTACAGCCATTCACTCTTCCCATAACCAGAATGACACATTCCCAACCCGAACTGAGATTGAAGTCAGCGGGTTAGGGGTTAGTGGCTAGGATTCGGGTTAGGGTTCTGGTCAGTCTTCTGAGTCACAGTTCGGGTCAGGAATGTGTCATTTCTGGTTGTGAGAGGGCGGAAGATTGATTGATCCGGGTACGGTCCGAATAATGAAAGTCTACGGTCCGAATAACCGTACTCGTATTTAGGATATAAATAGAGTTTAGAGGATACAATATCCCCCTATTTTCTGAGTCAGGTTAATAAAACTATATAACAACTAGTATAAAAGGGGAGTAGATCTGCATTTACGAGTTAGATATATATAAATATAGGCCTCTTAATTTTCTAGTTACTTTGAATTAAAAGCTAATTTAATTATAATTCTATAGGCGTTTACTTGTATCTAAGTTCATCCAATGCCTCTAGTTAATAGCTGGGTTCTGGCCTCCTTTATGTTACATATCTAAACATCTAGTTTTCAAATCCTCCTTATTAATTTCTTTAAGCTTTTCAAAACCACCTACTCTTGACAACATGTATCTCAACACTCTCATCACTTTCTTTATACCTATAGCAATGGTACAGGCAGTTACTTATTATGGCTCTGGGACCTGCTCTACAGACCTCACCTGCGACATCGACACTAAGTATGCCGACCCAAACGCAGTGTGTGGAAATACATCTGGACATTTTGCCGGCGATGGCAACAACGGAAAGACAGGCTGCAGTCCTGCGGGCATTCAGTGCACATACATCTGGGAATGCTAGACATCTACAATACATATAGATTGGGGTTTATGGTTCTATACTTGATCAAACGGCTATAGGGACAATACACGTAGAACGGAATATACCTCACCGCCTGTTATATTCAACCTCTAAATGGTCAAACTTATATTTCAACACGCTTGTTGCTTGCTTGTATATAGAGTGGAAGGGCAAGCCGCTTGGTGTCACGGCATAATGCATCTTCCCGTGTCCGCGTGTTCCTGTGGACAGTGCATGTCATGTCCCTCTCGCGTCCGGAGCCTAGGTGACCTGGTCCCCCCTCACCTCCCCTCCATCAACATCGTATGCGCCGGCAAAGTATGGTTCCGAATCACACCGTGTACCAACAACCCGTTGTGATCCGCGGTGAACCCGGAAAGGTGATGAGGCCGTGAAACTCCCAGGAGTGCGTGAAAACGGAGTCGTCGCCGGGCCAACACATCACGTGTATACCGCCCCATGATGCTGGCTGAAAACAAGAAAGCTTCCTCCATTGCGGTAGCAGTCGCCGCCCAACTCTGATTGCGCGTCGCCTCTCGGTCCTGCGATGGGAATACCGCCAGTCAGCAGGGTCTCGCGGGGTGAGGGAGAAGGAGGGTGGTAGGGGCTCGGCCTTGGCACGTATCTGGGGAAGTGGTAACGGTGGTCATCAAGCTGGACTTTAGACACGGCGTGTAGCCAAGGTTGAAGAATTCGTGAAAGGCATGGGTTCTTGGCCAATCAAGTAAACAAAGGCGGTACAGTACAACGGTGCTCGGTCCCAAAAGGTTGGTCGGCCCAAGGAATCGGGTCAAAGTACCAAAAGTGAAGTTGGGCGACCGGGTAACCAGCGGCTCCGGAGACAAGGCGACGCAACGAGAATAGATGACGCCACAGTTTGGGTGTTTGTTTTTCTTTGAAAAGCGTCAGAGAGCAGCAACGGACACGTGGCTTGTTCGGCCGCAAGATCGCAGAGAGGAAGAAAGAAGGCAATGAGAAGTCGTTGTATTCCATTTAGTTACCAATCCATCAAGACTTTCTATGCCCCCCAAAGAGTCCATATTCTTGAGAGTAGCCACTTCAGACTCTGATGCAATGATTGGACTTACTGTGTTGCCACCAAGAAATATCCCAAGGCCAAGCCTTTGTATCCACCAAAAAGCCTCCCTGTGAACAAGAAAAAGCTGGCCAAGAATAAAGAAAGACAAAAGGTCATCTACCGTATCAAAGAGGTAGTGGCAGTGAAAACTGAAAGTGCGGTGCAATGCAAGGTTCTGACCTGTCTGTGTGTGTGTGTGTCAGAGGCTGTGTAGTACCAAGTAAAGGAGTCAGTGGGAGGGCAGTTAGGGGTCACTGGTGACTATTATTCTAATCTATCTCTTCTCTAAACCTTAATACTATTATAAAAACCCCTTTTATATACCCTTTAGTATAACATTATTCTATTCCACAGTATCCCCCAAGCCCTACTTAGTACTCTACTAGCCCTAAAGCTAGTACTACTTTTAGGAACCTAATATAATCCCCTCTCTCTAAGGTTTTATCCTTAGGACCTAGTAGTTAATTAATTAGCCTCTCTATTAGTACTCTAGTACCTTACTTATAATACTACTTATACTTTAGTAAAGTTTAAAAACTCTATTAGGCTTAGTAAACTATTAAATAGGCAGTTATCTTCTTAGCTAATTACTTACTCTTAGCCTTACTCTTATTTTATAGTAGCTTAGTATAGCTAATAGCTTCTTTAGTACCTTACTAAGCCTAGCTATCTTATACTTAAGGTATAAGTCTTAAGCTTTTATTACTATTAGTAAAAAGCTACCTATTTTACTATAAAAGTATCTTACCTACCTATAGTACTACTTTAGTTACTTACTTCTTTCTCTTTTTTATAGCTTAGTATTTTATTATCTATAAAGTAATATAATTAGCCTTTATTACTTATATCTTTATTTCTTTAATATCTAAGCTCTAAGTTATATTATTCTTAGTATAATAATAAGAATATAATTTATAATAATAAAAAAAGTACTAATACTTCTTTAATACTTTCTATCTCTTTTTTCTTTTAGAGGTATTATTATTTCTTTATAAGCTAAAGTTATTATTATTACTTACTTATATATATATATTACTTAGTAAAATAATTAAGCTTACCTTCTCTTTTTTACTTTTTACCTATTTTCCTTCTTTTTCTTCTTTTCTTTATAATATCTTTATATTATTTTTATTTTTATTTTTTATTATATCTTTATTACTATAGTAATAATAATAGTACTAGTAATAGTAATACTAGTAGTAGTATTAGTACTAGCTACTCCCTTACTACTACTATTATATTCTCTATACCCTTTACTAATCCTACTATCCTAGGTAGCTCTAATACCCCCTCTAGTCTCTCTCTAATAGTCTCTCTCTAATAGTCTCTCTTATTAATAATAACTATTCTAATACTTCTAATATTATTAACCTTACTATTATATATAAGGTTTCTTATTATTACTATCTTTAAGCTATAGTAAAGTAGTAGCTTAATATAAAAGATATTATTATTTATCTTCTTTATTATATTAAAACCTAGAGTATATACTTATCTTTCTAGTATCTCCTTACTACCTCTTTACTATTCTAACTATTCTAGTTACTAGTAATAAGTACTTCTACTATACTAGCTAGTATAGTAAGCCTTATATCCCTATAAGCTTATCCCCTCCCTTATTATTACTACTTCTATAGCTATTAGTCTATTACTAACCTATAATAAGCCTTATATATTACTACTACTACTACTCTTACTATTAAGGTAGTTTTTAAGGATCTCTATAAAGAAGCTAACCCTTACTTTTATTACTACTTTATAAGTATATATATACCCCTATACTTCTTTAGTATCTCTTAGCCTAACTCTTTCTAAGAGAAGATTAAAAAGGCCTAGCTTATAAGTCTAAAGGTCCTTTAGATAAAGACCTTTAATATATTAGTCTCTAATACTAAGCATAAGGTAGTATAGAAGAAAGAGAAGTAGCTCTTTTACTAGTATAAGGTCTTTACCCTTAAGAATACTTACTTTACTATAAAATAGTAAGCTAAGTAAGCTAAGTTATTAGCTAAGAGTATTAAGATTACTATTATTACTACCTAGAACTAGGTTATTATACTTTATAAGTAGACTAAGACTATTAAAGCTTAGAGTGCTCTCTTCTTAAACTAAACTAAATCTTATACCTATATTATATATCCTTTCCTTACTCTAGTACCCTCCTAGTACTCTCTTATAGTACTAATAATAGCCTCTAGTATACTAGTAAGATTAACTTCTAGGCTAATAAATTAGATCTTAGAAAAAGTACTACTAATAATAATAAGGAGAAGTCTAACTAATAAGCCTTAGTACCCCCTATATACCTTTCTAGTATCTTACTAATACTTCTCTATTATTTATTTAGTTAGTTACTTATTTCTAAGCTTAGAATACCTAGCTCTTAAACCTCTTTACTCTCTAGCCTTAGTACTAAAGAGATAATAAAACCTAGTTACTTTATAGCTATATAATTATTAACTTAGTTCTTTTCTAATAGGTCTCTAGTAATCCCTTATTTATAATCCTACTATAGTTCCTTTACTATATTTTACTATAGTTTCTAAGAGTTCTCTTTCTCTTTATACCTTTACTACTTTATTAGATATTATTAGTTTCTCTAGAGGCTCTTATATGTAACTATTCTCTCTACTTAGTATATATCCTTCTCTTTTTTCTTAATAGAGATTACTTATAGCTCTACTACTACTCTATAGAACTTCTCTAATTATAATAGTAAGAATATATTATAGATATAGTATTATATCTCTAAGTTAAGCTTATATACTTTTTCTTTACTAACTACCTATATAACTATAAATAGCCTTAGATACTTATCTAAGAGCTTCTTTATAAGATACTTTTATTATATAAACCTTATTAATAGTAAGACCTTTTTCTCTATCTTAAAAATTACTATAAATTACTTTATATTATACTACCTCTTATAGTTCTTATTAGCTATCTCTAGTATCTAGAGAATTATAGCTTACTAGCTTTATAGCTACTATACCTAGTCTCTTACTAATAGGACCTCTATTAGTAAGGCCCCTTCTAGCTTTATATTATTTATATTATATAGTATATAGCCTATTAAAGCCTCTACTAGTACTATCTAGATTATACTATACTAAGTACTATTATGGATAAACTTAGCTATTAGTAGTTACTTTACCTAATTATCTTACTCTAAGCTATAAAAAGCTTAAAAGAAGTACTTAACGTTTTAGTTTTATTACTCTATCTAGCTATCTATCTATAGATAATAGGCTATACTTAGCTTTTACTTCATAGCTAGTAAGTAGTATATTACTAACTAGAAATAGCTAGTAAAGAGAGATCCTTAGTTAGATACTATTACTACTAGAATACTAAATTATAAGAATACCCTTTTAACTAAGAGAGATACTAACTAGTTTACTATTAAGGTCTCTTATATAAGTATATATAGTATATACTTTATAAGTTAGTTTACTATAACTAAAATACTATTATAGCTCTTTCTAGTAAATCTTTTTAACTTAGGTAGCTTAGTAATAAAATTTAAGGTAACCTATTTCTATAGTTAGCTAGGTAGTAGTAGAGGTACTAGTTCTCTATAGGGTAGGTAGAAGTATAGCTTTATCTATTAATAAGTTATATATATCTAAATATACTTTATTATATCCTTCTTGATTAATCTTTAAAAAAATATCTATCTAATTCTTTTAAGTATATAGGTTACTTTTAGGTACCCCCTAGCTAGCTTATTATAGAATACTACTATAATCTTTATTCTTATTATATACCCTTCTAAGATAACTACCTTACTCTTATACCTAAGAACTCTATTCTCTCTCTCTAACTAATTATCTCTTAGCTTTTACTACTCCTTAGAGGTAATTACCTTATTAACTTACTATACTACTATAGTTTCCTTCTCTAGGCTTAGAATAAGTTCTTTTAGTAGTAATAGATATACTTCTATTAACCTACTACTAATAATTACTACTACTCTCTAGGTAAACCTACTTAGAAAGCTTTCTAAGAATATACCCTGTACCTCTTAGTCTTCTATACCTAAGAGCTAATAGTCTAGCTACTATAATAGCTTATTAGCTATATTCTCCTTTTCTAGTTAGTAGTTAATCTTAAAGTTAAAAAAGGATAAATTTTAAAGTAACCTTACTTACTAACTATTATGCTAAGGCTTATTAGTAAGGTAATAGTACTCTAGGTAGTTTATTAAAAATATAATCTTATTCTAGGTATATAGGAGGTAGTACCTCTAGTATATAGCTACCTCTTAGATTATAAGTAGCTTAGCTTCTAGTATACTATACTATAGTTTAGTATTCTTTAGCTTCTTAGATAAGAAGGTAATATAGTACTACTAGTTCTTTACTAGTTATAATTAGATAGCTTTGATTATAAAGTTTAATATATCTATCTCTATTTATATTAGTAGTACTAAATTAAAGTACTATAAGATAGGGGCTTAGGTAAATATAACTTAGAGCTTATAAAAGGCTTTAATTACCTCTCTAGTTATTACTTTCTTCTCTACTACCTTAGCTATTAGTTAGTCTATAAGAGAGGTATATAGCTTAGAGTAATTCTTAATAAAGTACTAATAGAACCTTATAAACCTAAGAAAGACCTATATATTTTTAATACTAGTAGAGAATAGCTACTAAGTAATTACCTCTATATAGTCCTACTTTATAGTAATATTCTCTAGAGATATTATAAACTCTAGAAATCTAATTATCTTAGTATAGAAAACATACTTCTCTAGGTTAGTATATAAGCTAGTAGTATCTAACTAGTATAATACCTCTTTTACTACCTTTATATAACTAGTTTTATTCTTAGTAAAGATTAAGATATTATTAAAGTATATAATATAAATAATATCTATTAGTCTAGCTAAGGTATTATTTATATATACTTAAAAGGTTATTAATATATTAATTAGCTTAAAAGGTATAATATAGTACTTAAAGTACCTATACTATATCTAAAATACTATTTTCTACTTATTACTAGTATAGATCCTTACCTAGTAGTATATATTCTTAAGGTTAAGCTTAATAAAATACTTTACCTCTTTTAAGTAATTAAGAATCTCTCTAATTAGTAATAGTAGTATATAGTTCTTAACTATAACCTTATTAAGGCTATAATAGTCTATATAGAAGTATAACCTACCCCCCTTCTTTAGTATAAATAGGATTAGTACCTCTATAGAGCTCTATAAGAGCTAGATCTACCCCTTACCTAGTATATTATTAATACACTTTCTTAGCTCCTCTAACTTCTTCTCTATAAGAGGGTAGATAGAGCTAAATAATAGTTCTACCTCTAGCTTAAGGTTAATAGTATAGAAGTAACCTTTATCTCTAGCTAGTTTAACTACTAAGTTTATATTAAATATATATACCTATTCTTAATATTCTTCTAGTAGCTTAAATCTCTTTATCTTCTCTCTCTTTTCTCTCTCTCCTATATAAGGTAGTAGCTCTAGTACTCCCTTAGCTTTCTCCATATATAGGTAGTAAACTAATAAGTTATATACTAGTATTACTACTACCTCTCTTTATACTCTCTTTAATACCTTTTTTCTCTAAATAAGTTATAGGTAGCCTTTCTTTAGTAAGTAATTTTACTTAATTATCACCTACTTAAAATTTAATTATACCTTTTACTCTTAAGAGATCTCTAGAATAGTATTATATATACCTATATTACTTACTTAATAGGTATATAACTATATCTTTCTTATTTCTATATTATCTATTACTTTTATTACTAATACTACTACTCTATAGTTAGGTATCTTACTTTTTTATGTCTCTAGTAATTCTACTCCCTTTTAATAAACTTTTAGTAGTACCTCCTTATATAATATTCTTTAATATATAATATTCTTATTTACTTTAGGGTGAATTAATATTCTTTCTTTTCTCTATATACTAGCTACTTTAATATAGAAGTCTACCTTAAAGTAGTAATATAGCTTCTCTCTCTAGGGGATCTATATACTATTAACCCCTATAGCTACTAGCTAGGCTACTAGTATATAGTACCTACCTATATAATAAGGCTAGTTATATTTATAATACTTCTTCTCTATATATTCTATTAATATATATCGTAGCTTACTATAATTAAAGTATATAGAAGAGCTCTAGAAATACCTTAGAGGTTATCTATACCCTTTTTATTCTTACTTAACCTATAGCTTAAGCATAGGTATATATATAGCTACCCTAGGTATTAAGACTAACTATTACCTTTCTAATTTATCTAAGAGGGTAGCTAATACTAGTACTAGGGTAATAGCTAGGGTTTACTAGTTCCTTCTCTCTTATAGCCTTTACTAATCTTCTATTATTATCTTAGTATATATCTTTTAAGTATCTCTACTCTCTTTACTATATTATTTAGCTTTTAATAAGTAGCTAGTAGCTTATATACTAGGATATAGCTTTATAAGTTTAAAAGTAATTAGTTTAAAATATAAACTACTTACTACCTCTTTAGTTAGGGGTTTAAAATCTCTACTTTAACTATTTTATACTAGTTAATAAATTACTAGTATATCTACCTAGGTTTCTATTATATCTTATCTAGCTTCATAGCTATACTAAAAGCTTATATATTATTATTAATAATACTATTATAAAGCTAGGCCTCTATCTATTTCTAGGTAATTAAGCTAATATTACTACTATACTAGAGGTTAATATAACTTCTCTAGCTATATAATAGGTTACTCTTTCAGTAAGCCTTTATAAACTAAACTTTACTCTTATTAGCTATAAATTCTTTCTTAGTAATAGAGAATTAGCCTTATAACTTAAAAAGAAAGTCTTTAAAGTTATTTTAGTTACCTCTTTTATATTAGATAAAAGCTAATTACTTAATAAGGGTATTAGTATATAAGTACTTAAGTTCTAGCTAGGTAGCTATAAGTTCTTTACTAGCTATATATATATTATTAATAAACTCCCTATTTCTAACAGTTATAATTTATTTAATTATTTTTCTCTTTTTTATTTTAGCTACTTTATTATTAAAAAAGGCCCTTAGCTATTTCTTTATTAACTTATTAAAGTTAGTTATATATTACTTCTTTACTATAGTCTTACTAGTATTTAGTATAAGCTATTATATTACTAAGCTACTTTATTAGGTAATAGATTAGAATTAGGTTAATTATACTAGTACTATTACTATTTTAATAGTTAGTATACTTATAAATAAGGAGAGATTAAAATATATAAAAAGCTATATAATACTAAGTAAAGGAGTTAGTAAGAGAGTAATTAGAGGTTACTAGTAACTATTATTCTAATCTATCTTCTCTTTGAACCTTAATACTATTATAAAAACCCCTTTTGTATACCCTTTAGTATAACGTTATTCCGTTCCACAGTGTCCCCCAGGCCCTACCTAGTGCCCCGCCAGCCCTAAAGCCAGTACTACTTTTAGGAACCTGACATTCATCTGGGTTTCAAGCTGTCACATGGAGGCGTGTGTGGCGGGGTCGACAGGCAAGTTACAGCCCAACAATTCCACGCTTTGCTACGCTAACATTCCTCTGATGGCACCTTTTCATCAAGTCGATACAGCCTTAATCGATATCTATCATATGCCTTCTGAGCTCTCTCTCAGTCCTCCGGGTTCCTATGCAGGGGTCTATACTCCCTCGGCGTCAGAAGCTGGAGCTGCCGTCTACAGATTCCCTTCGCAGCTTTGTCAGTGAAGCACTGTGTGAACAATATGGGACAGTAAAAACGCCGACTATTCTGTATTAGTGCTTACGGTTTCCGTGTGCTCCTTGCTCTCAGGTGCTGCTACTTCAATCGGCACGTTGGGTCTGGGAAGACACTTGCTGTTTCCCCTTCATCTCGCTTACCAGCTGGATCACGTCGTGCCTCCCCGTAAGTCAAATTAGTGATACAGAATCTACTGTTGGCTTGAATGACATAAACCGCAGTGCTTTGGGCGATAGCGATTCGCGAAACGCCGGCATGGGCCGAAGCCTTGGGGACTGTCTCCCTGTCGTTAATTGGCACAGTCGTCGGTCAGACAATATCGCCCTTTGCATATGATAAGTTGAGGACCATCTCGGTGCAACTGCCTCTTTTCCAAAAATGTCAGGTCACCGTCTGGGCTGTACTTTTTTTTTGGGCTCGTAATCAAAAGCTGGGCGTGGTCAGGTTACTTCAAGACACAAGACAGGCAGACACCTTTGGAGGGGGACCACGGCGAACACGGCATAGCAGAGCAGTGAATGATCATGGCGCGTTCATACAGCTTCGATGCTCGAAAACAATACAGCAGATTATCATGTCACTTGACAGGTATGGCTGCGAACAGGCCAAGATAGACTGACCACCCCAGTGGGGCATGATTCCTGCCCTTGATGATAGCAGCAGAAGCCTGGCATTGTTTCAAATGGCGAGCATGGAACATGTCTTTTTTTGTTGCCCAGAAGTGTGGCAGGTGACCACGGCTGGGTTGGCAGCCCCACCACTGGCTGCCACCCGCCGGCACCCTTGGTTAGATCCAGCCCACCAGCTAGGGTAGCCCTAGTTAGTTTCCTTCTTCATCATCATCACCTTTTTCAGCAGTAGTGCCTCCACAAGAAGCTTTGAAAGGCTTCGACCGCCCGGTTTCGAAATGACACATGTCCTTGACCACTGGATGTGCTCATGTCGGAAAGCCAGGCAAGGGCGAAGTAAGACATTCAAAAGGTGCGTGCTCGTCGGCGGTTACGGAATGCCACACTAACCAAATCGATTCGAAGGGAAGTACCAAGAGCCCCTTGATTTGAACTCGAGTCTCTTAATACTTGAATGGAAGCGTGACGCGTCTCTGGAAGTCGGCCCCAAGCCCACTTTCCATCCGTTGTATACTCACCGAACAAACATGGGCGTCAAAGCACGTTACTCTGTAAGGCATCCTGGTCGTTACCATGCCACCGCTGCCGCTATGCTGCTGTTTATCATACAGTCTTTCTGGAGCACAGCCAAGAAAGCCGATCCCAGCTTGCAATTCCAAACCACTGCTTGGGAATCAAGCCCGCATGGGGGGGACTATTTCGACCATCCGTCTCTTGATTCCCCAGAAGTGAGATCGGTCTGCAATGGCCAAAAGTGGGACTCGGATACGGACACGCAGGTTGTCTTTACCTGTGACAACTCGGTTGGTGAAATTATAGATATCCGCAACTCGATTCTCAACTGTGTACGGTATACGATACTGGCAGGAGGGTCCCTGGTAATGCCTAGGATCGTTGTCCTCAAAGATTCAGACACCGGAGCCGATAGACAGACAGGTGAGCGAACAAGCGCCCGGTTACCTCACGATAACACAAGCTCATATAAGTAACCCAGGCGAGATAAAGCAGATGGGATACATGTTCGATACGGATCATTTCGTTAAATCCCTTCGTCTCTCATGTGCACAATTACGCTTGTATAACAACGTGGAGGAGGTTTACAAAGCGCTCGGGCCGCCCCGAACATGGTCTCTGGGCCTCTTTCCCGAATCACTAATCGAAGAAGAAAAGATACCAACCACGGGGATTCAGCATCCCAACAGATGGAGGGCTCAGCTGTACGATTGGCTTGGGAAAATTGACACTGATGTCTCTCCGACTGGAAGACCTAGCGATGGCCCGTTCATCATTGACCTTGGACGTTCGTACCTGACCTTCCCGATACACAACGACGGCGAGCCTTTTGCACACAACTTTGGGAGTATCCTCAAGTTCAGGTCTGACGCTCGAGGGCTTGCAACAAAAGCGTTGCTTCGGATGGCAGACATCTCCGGCTCCGAGCTCACGCGACCTGGGGACGATGCAGCATCTGGTAAGCCAGGTAGCTATGCGGGCTCCATCCTCGAGCATGCCTACCTTGGCATAAACCTACAAGAGGGAAAAGGCTTTGAAGAAAGGCGGAATCTGTTCACTGAGACGAAGCAGACCGCTGAGTACCTCGAACAAGCCGTCAGCGCGAATCTCTCTCTCATCTACGTAGCAAATGGCGACGTCACGCAGGTGGAAACCTTCAAAAAAGAGGCTAAACCCAAGAGCGTCACCGTCGTTACGAAACAAGATTTGCTTGGAGAAAGGGACGGATTGGAAACCCTCCAAGGGGACCAGCAGGCACTGGTGGACTTCCTGGTCCTGTTGAGTGCATCGCAGTTCAGCGGTGCGGCGTGTTCGAGCTTTTCGTGGAGTGTGGCGCTGAAGCGGCACTTGTTTCTTCAGAGTGCAAAGGAGAAACACAGGGATGGGCGGACGGTTAAAGATCAGCGAAACCACCTCCATGGCGAGGCAAAGAGGTGCCCTGAGTTCTTCGCATGTCTATGGCCATAGAGCCAGGAGAATAATGACACCAATACTCATCACTCTGTAATTCCTGTGAAGCTAGATACATTCGACACTCCGTTTCTGTTTGGTTCTTGACGACAGCCACTCCATGTCGAGTAGTTGGAGAAAATGAATATGCTCGTCATATCGGCTCATGAAACAGCGAACCGCGATACAGCGGAACCAGTTCACCCTACCAAAGAGACGCTTCAGTAATCCTCCTCCGTGACCGCAACACAACAGAGAACGGTCCGTTGTCATGATTACTGACTGGATAGGGTGCTAGTTTCACAGGAGTGTTGAAGTCTTCTAGATCAAGCTCACACAACCAAGTATTAGTTAGGAATCGTAGGCGCCGAGTTCTTTCATGGAATTGGAGGTGAGATCTAGTCACAAATATTGTCTGAACAACTAATAAATAAAACTTGAAGTCGGCCGAGCGTTTAGGTAAGCCTTTTCTTCATGCTCAATCAGGGATGACATAGGCTCTTGATACTAGAGTCGACTGTGTGCACTTCATAGCAATATCTGGCGTGGTCTACAATACTTACTCTCTTGTGTCCCAACCATCATTTTGAGGTTGTTGATTTGTGTCTCTACTGCCCTACGCTATCGCCCTCCTCCGTCCCCGGTCGTCACCCTCGCTGCCCATCTTTCTGGCCCTTTGGATTATTCAGTAACGGTTCCGGCAAAACAAACAGATGGCAGCACTTCTGCTCCTGCCGCCTTAAATCTCTTTCCAACCCCCCAGCCGCACCTGCCCTCTTCCTGCGTACTTCTTGAAGCATATAAAACCCTACCAACCAGCTCATCTTCATCATTTTCTTGCCAACCTCACCACCTCACACAAGACAAGCAAAACCGCCACCGCGATGGCCTCAACCAATCTCAAAGGCCTCACCAAGGCGATGCAGCATCTTCAGCTGCCCGAGGTCGCCAAGAAGAGCCCCTCTCCTATCCCATACGAGATAGTTCTTCACATTGTTGACGCACTCATCGACATGGCTGACGACCCGGCCATCACACTCACGTGGTGGCTGACCTACGAACACACAGCCAATACCAAGCTGGTCGTCATCGACATGCAGGCCTGCCCATCCTGCGTGACAAAGTCGCCTTTGAAGATTCGCTTTGGCAAGATACGCTTGGCCTCTCAACTCAACAGACAGAGCCGCGCTCTCGTGCAACGCCGCTTCCCTCGCCTCTACATGGTCGATGACACCACCCCCACGGGAAAGCATCTTTCCCCAGTCATGGCCTGGATTCAGCCAGAGACGGACTATTTTGTTCCCTTCTTTGGTTCTTACCAATTGGAGTATGCCATGGCCGAGCGCTACTACAAGCAAGCCATCGTCTTGCCCACCCCTGCAGGCTTTGAGATGCTCCAACACATTCAGCACCTGTGGCTTCCCAGCCTCGACTTCCTCTCTGGACTGAACCGACCCGGCCTCCGAGCACTCTTCCGCATGCCGAACCTCAAAGACGTCACGGTCGACACCACAGACTTCGTGGCCAAGGACATGGTGAGGCATCCGGGTCGACTTGTCATTAAGGAGGACGTGTTCCCGTGGCTCTTTTTCTGGTACCGCCATTCGGCCGTCTTCAACCGCCTCTGGCTCAATTTCAACACCCGAGGTGTTCGCCTCTACGCCGTCGCTGGAGGTGTGAAGAGAAAAGGTCTTCTCATCGAGCTCTTCCCCACCGCAGACGGCATCCGCATGCGATACCCAGAGCCCAACTGCACTTGTGCGACCACAATACCCCGAAGTACAGCACCATCTATCACGGCGACAAGAAGTGACGGATGTACTGAAGGGTCACATGTGGCACTTGGAGGAAAGGAACCTTGAGTTTGTGACGGAAGGATATTAGGGGTTATGGGTCTGAGAAGGGAAATCTTCACACACACTGTCAGGTTCCTAAAAGTAGTACCGGCTTTGGGGCTGGCGGGGCACCGGGTGGGGCCCGGGGGACACTGCGGAACGGAATAACATTATGCCAAAGGGTACACAAAAGGGGTTTTCACAATAGCATCAAGGTTTAGAGAGGAGATAGATTAGAATAATAGTTACTAGTAACCCCTAACTACTCTCTTACTAACTCCTTTACTTAGTATTATATAGCTTTTAATATATTTTAATCTTTCTTTATTTATAGGTATACTAACTATTAAAGTAGTAATAGTACTAGTATAATTAACCTAATCTTAATCTATTACCTAATAAAGTAGCTTAGTAATATAGTAGCTTATATTAGATATTAGTAGAATTATAATAAAGAAGTAATATATAACTAACCTTAATAAGTTAATAGAAAAATAGCTAATAGCCTTTCTTAATAATAAAGTAACTAAGGTAAGAAAGAAAAAGATAATTAAATAGATTATAGCCCTTAGAAATAGAAAGTCTATTAATAATATATATATAGCTAGTAGAGAACCTATAGCTACCTAGTTAGAGCTTAAGTACCTATATATTAATATACTTATTAAGTAATTAGCTTCTATTTAATATAAAAAAAGTAATTAAAATAATCTTAAAGACTTCCTTTTTAAGTTATAAGGCTGATTCTCTATTACTAAGAAAGAATTTATAACTAATAAGAATAAAGTTTAATTTATAAAAGCTTACTTAGAGAGTAACCTATTATATAGCTAGAGAAGCTATATTAACCTCTAATATAGTAGTAATATTAGCTTAATTACCTAGAAATAGATAGCGGTCTAGCTCTATAATAGTATTACTAATAATAATATATAGGCTTTTAGTATAGCTATAAAGCTAGATAAGATATAGTAAAAACCTAAGTAAATATACTAGTAATTTATTAATTAGTATAAAATAGTTAAGGTAGAGATTCTAGACCTCTAACTAGAGAGGTAGTAGGTAGTCTATATCTTAAACTAACTACTTCTAGACTTATAAAGCTATATCTTAGTATATAAGCTACTAGCTACTTATTAAGAACTAAATAATATAGTAAAGAGGGTAAAGATACTTATAAAGATATATACTAAGATAATAATAGAAGACTAGTAAAGGCTATAAGAGAAAAGAAACTAGTAGACCCTAGCTATTACTCTAGTACTAGTATTAGCTACCCTCTTAAATAAATTAGAAGGGTAATAGTTAATCTTAATACCTAAAGTAGCTATATATATACTTATACCTAAGCTATAAGTTAAGTAGGAATAAGGAGGGTATAGATAACCTCTAAAGTACTTTTAGAGCTCTCTTATATACTTTAATTATAATAAGCTAAGATATATATTAATAAGTATATAAAGAAGAAGTACTATAAGCATAACTAGCCTTATTATATAGGTAGGTACTATATATTAGTAGCCTAGCTAGTAGCTATAGGGGTTAATAGTATATAGATCTTTTAAAGAGAGAAATTATATTACTACTTCAAAGTAGACTTTTATATTAGAATAATTAATATATAGAAAAAAAAGAAAAGTATTAATTAACCCTAGAATAGATAAGAATATTATATATTAGAGAATATTATATAAGGAGGTACTACTAGAGATTTATAAAGAGAGAGTAGGGTTACTAGAGATATAAAGAGATAAGGTACCTAACTATAGAATAGTAGTATTAGTAATAGAAGTAATAGATAATATAAAGGTAAGAAAGGTATAGTCTTATACTTACTAAGTAAGTAATATAGGTATATATAATATTATTCTAGAGATCCCCTAGAGGTAAAAGGTATAGTTAAATCTTAAGTAGGTAATAATTAAGTAAACTTACTTACTAAAGAAAGGCTATTTATAACTTATCTAGAGAAAAAAGGTATTAAAGAAGGTATAAAGAGAGGTAGTAGTAATACTAATATATAACCTATTAGTCTACTACTTATATATAGAGAGAGCTAAGGGGGTACTAGAGCTACTACCTTATATAGTAAAGAGAGAAAAGGGAGAAGAGATAAAGAGATTTAAGCTACTAGAAGAATATTAAGAATAGGTATATATATTTAATATAAACCTAGTAGCTAAACTAGCTAGAGATAAAGGTTACTTCTATACTATTAACCTTAAGCTAGAGGTAAAACTACTATTTAGCTCTATCTACCCTCTTATAGAGAAGGAGTTAGAAGAGCTAAGGAAGTATATTAATAATATACTAGGTAAGGGGTAGATCTAGCTCTTATAGAGCTCTATAGAGGTACTAATCCTATTTATACTAAAGAAGGGGGGTAGGTTATACTTCTATATAGACTATTATAGCCTTAATAAGGTTATAGTTAAGAACTATATACTACTATTACTAATTAGAGAGATTCTTAATTACTTAAAAGAGGTAAAGTATTTTATTAAGCTTAACCTTAAGAATATATACTACTAGGTAAGGATCTATACTAGTAATAAGTAGAAAATAGTATTTTAGATATAGTATAGGTACTTTAAGTACTATATTATACCTTTTAAGCTAATTAATATATTAATAACCTTTTAAGTATATATAAATAATACCTTAGCTAGACTAATAGATATTATTTATATTATATACTTTAATAATATCTTAATCTTTACTAAGAATAAAACTAGTTATATAAAGGTAGTAAAAGAGGTATTATACTAGTTAGATACTACTAGCTTATATACTAACCTAGAGAAGTATGTTTTCTATACTAAGATAATTAGATTTCTAGAGTTTATAATATCTCTAGAGAATATTACTATAAAGTAGGACTATATAGAGGTAATTACTTAGTAGCTATTCTCTACTAGTATTAAAAATATATAGGTCTTTCTTAGGTTTATAAGGTTCTATTAGTACTTTATTAAGAATTACTCTAAGCTATATACCTCTCTTATAGACTAACTAATAGCTAAGGTAGTAGTAGAGAAGAAAGTAATAACTAGAGAGGTAATTAAAGCCTTTTATAAGCTCTAAGTTATATTTACCTAAGCCCCTATCTTATAGTACTTTAATTTAGTACTACTAATATAAATAGAGATAGATATATTAAACTTTATAATCAAAGCTATCTAATTATAACTAGTAAAGAACTAGTAGTACTATATTACCTTCTTATCTAAGAAGCTAAAGAATACTAAACTATAGTATAGTATACTAGAAGCTAAGCTACTTATAATCTAAGAGGTAGCTATATACTAGAGGTACTACCTCCTATATACCTAGAATAAGATTATATTTTTAATAAACTACCTAGAGTACTATTACCTTACTAATAAGCCTTAGCATAATAGTTAGTAAGTAAGGTTACTTTAAAATTTATCCTTTTTTAACTTTAAGATTAACTACTAACTAGAAAAGGAGAATATAGCTAATAAGCTATTATAGTAGCTAGACTATTAGCTCTTAGGTATAGAAGACTAAGAGGTATAGAGTATATTCTTAGAAAGCTTTCTAAGTAGGTTTACCTAGAGAGTAGTAGTAATTATTAGTAGTAGGTTAATAGAAGTATACCTATTACTATTAGAAAAACTTATTCTAAGCCTAGAGAAGGAAACTATAGTAGTATAGTAAGCTAATAAGGTAATTACCTCTAAGAAGTAGTAAAAGCTAGAAAATAACTAGTTAGAGAGAGAGAATAAGGTCCTTAGGTATAAAAGTAAGGTAATTATTTTAGAAGGGTATATATTAAGGATAAAGATTATAGTAGTATTCTATAATAAGCTAGCTAGAGGGTACCTAGAGGTAACCTATATACTTAAAAGAATTAAATAGATATTCTTCTAGAGATTAATAAAAAAGGATATAATAGAGTATATTTAAATATATATAACTTATTAATAAATAAAGCTATACTACTAACTACCTTATAGAGAACTAATACCCCTACTACTACCTAGCTAACTATAGGAATAGGTTACCTTAAATTTTATTACTAAGCTACCTAAGTTAAAAGGATTTACTAAAGAGAGCTATAATAATATCTTAGTTATAGTAAACTAACTTATAAAGTATATACTATATATACTTATATAAGAGACTTTAATAGTAAACTAGTTAGTATCTCTCTTAGTTAAAAGGGTATTCTTATAATTTAGTATTCTAGTAGTAATAGTATCTAACTAAGGATCTCTTTTTACTAGCTATTTCTAATTAGTAATATATTACTTACTAGCTATTAAGTAAAAGCTAAGTATAGCTTATTACTTATAGATAGATAGCTAGATAGAGTAATAAAACTAGAATATTAAGTACTTCCTTTAGGCTTTCTATAGCCTAGAGTAGGATAATTAAGCAAAGTAGCTACTAATAGCTAAGTTTATCTATAATAGTACTTAGTATAGTATAACCTAGATAATACTAGTAGAAGCTTTAATAAGCTATATATTATATAATATAAATAATATAAAGCTAAAAGAGGCCTTACTCATAGAGGTTCTATTAGTAAGAAACTAGGTATAGTAGCTATAGAGCTAGTAAGCTATAATCCTCTAGATACTAGAGATAGCTAATAAGAACTATAAGAGGTAATATAATATAAAGTAATCTATAGTAATATTTAAGGTAAAAGAGAAAGTTCTACTATTAGTAAAATTTATATAGTAAAAGTACTTTATAAAAAAGCTCTTAAATAAGTATCTAGAACTATTTATAGTTATATAGATAGTTAGTAAAGAAAAAGTATATAAGCTTAACTTAGAAATATAATACTATATCTATAATATATTCTTACTATTATAGTTGGAGAAGTTCTATAAGGTAGTAATAAAGCTATAAGTAATTCTTATTAAGAAGAAAGAGAAAGATATATACTAGGTAGAGAGAATAGTTATATATAAAGGCTTCTAGAGAAACTAATAATATCTAATAAAGTAGTAAAGGTATAGAGAGAAGGAGAACTATTAGAAACTATAGTAAAATATAGTAAAGAAACTATAGTAAGATTATAAATAGGAGATTATTAGAGGTTTATTAAAGAGAAACTAAGTTAATAATTATATAGCTATAAGGTAGCTAGGTTTTATTATCTCTTTAGTATTAAAGCTAGAGAGTAAAGAAGCTTAAGGGCTAGGTATTCTAAGCTTAGAGATAAGTAACTAACTAAATAAATAGTAAAGAGGTATTAATAAGGTACTAGAGAGGTATATAGAGAGTACTAGAGCTTATTAATTAGACTTCTTTTTATTACTATTAGTAATACCTTTTTTAAGATTTAATTTACTAGTTTAGCAATTAATCTTATTAATATACTAAAAGCTATTATTAGTACTATAAGGGAGTACTAGAGAGGTATTAAAGTAGGGGAAGGATATATAATAGAGGTATAAGACTTAGTCTAGTCTAAAAAGAGAGTACTCTAGGCCTTAATAGCCTTAGTCTACTTATAGAGTATAATAACTTAATCCTAAGTAGTAGTAGTAGTAATCTTAGTATTCTTAATTAATAACTTAGCTTACTTAGTCTATTATTTTATAATAAAGTAAGTACTCTTAAGGGTAAGAACCTTATATTAGTAGAAAAGCTACTTCTTTTCTTTTTATATTACCTTATACTTAGGATTAGAGACTAATATATTAGAGGCCTTTATCTAAAGAGCCTTTAGGCTTATAAGCTAGGCTTGCTTAATCTCTTCTTAGAAAGAGTTAAGCTAAGAAGTACTAAGGGAGTATAGAGGTATATATATACTTATAAGGTAGTAATAAGAATAAGAGTTATTTTCTTTATAGAGGTCTTTAAAAACTACTTCAAGAGTAAGAGTAATAAAAGTAGTAATATATAAGGCTTATTATAAGTTAGTAATAAACTAATAGCTATAAGAATAGTAATAGTAAAGAGAGAGATAAGCTTATAGAGATATAAGGCTTACTATACTAGCTAGTATAATAAGAGTACTTATTACTAGTAGCTAGAATAGTTAAGATAGTAGAGAGGTAGTAAGAGAGTATTAGAGAGATAAGTATATATTCTAAGTCTTAATATAATAAAAAAGATAAATAATAATATCTTTTATATTAAGTTATTACTTTATTATAGCTTAAAGGTAGTAATAATAAAAAACCTTATATATAATAATAAGGTTAATAATACTAGAAGTATTAAAGTAGTTATTATTAGTAGGAGGGGCTACTAGAGAGAGACTAGGGGGGGTTACTAAAGCTACTTAGGATAGTAGGATTAGTAAAAGGTATAGAGAATATAATAATAGTAATAAAGAAGTAACTAGTATTAATACTACTACTAGTATTACTATTACTAGTACTATTATTACTACTATAGTAATAGAGATATAATATAAAATAAAATAATAATAATAATATAAAGATATTATAAAAAAAAGAAAAAAAAGAAAAATAAGTAAAAAGTAAAAAAGAGAAAGTAAGCCTAGCTATTTTACTAGGTAGTATATATATAAGTAAGTAATAATAATAACTCTAGCTTATAAAGAAATAATAATACCTCTAAAAGAAAAGAGAGGTAAGAGGTAGTAAAAAGGTACTAGTACCCTTTTTACTACTATAAATTATACTCTTATTATTATACTAAGAATAATATAACTTAAAACTTGGTTACTAAAGAAATAAAGATATAAGTAATAAAAGCTAACTATATTACTTTATAGATAATAAGATATTAAGTTATAAAAAAGAGAAAAAAGTAAGTAATTAAAGTAATACTATAAGTAAGTAAGGTATTCTTATAATAAAGTGGGTAGCCTCTTATTAATAGTAATAAAGACTTAAAACTTATACCTTAAGTATAAAATAGCTAGGCTTAGTAAGGTACTAGAGAGGCTATTAGCTATATTAGACTATTATAAAATAAGAGTAAAGCTAAAAATAAGTAATTAGCTAGAGAGATAACTACTTATTTAATAATTTACTAAGCTTAGTAGAGTTCTTAGACTCTACTAAAGTATAAGTAGTATTATAAGTAAGGTACTAAAGTACTAATAGAGGGGCTAACTAATTAATTACTAGGTCCTAAGGATAAAACCTTAGAGAGAGGGGATTATATTAGATTCTTAAAAGTAGTACTAGCTTTAGAGCTAGTAGAGTACTAGGTAGGGCCTGGGGGATACTATAGAATGGAATAATGTTATACTAAAGGGTATACAAAAGGGGTCTTTATAATAGTATTAAGGTTTAGAGAGGAGATAGATTAGAATAATAGTTACTAGTGACCCCTAACTGCTCTCTTACTGACTCCTTTACTTGGTACTACACAGCCTCTGATACCAGTAACCCAAAAAGTATTAATAATAAACTAGTATAGCTATAGCAGCCAACAACCGCTAGCAGGTATGGTATTCCACTACTAGTCCTCATTCTCCTATTATTCCAAACAAGCCACCTATAAAACTCAACATAACAATTTAAAAGTCAGCTGTTTCTAATCCCAAGTTTTTTCAATCTAATTCCTCAGTCTCTACAATTAACAAGACATCGTATCTAGCTTAGGCGATCCTCACAACATATTCAAGACAATAGGATCACAGCATTTTCCCCACAGCAAAACGTCACCTAGTTAGCTTCCCATCTTAACAAATGTCATATCACACAGAACCAGCATCTTTCTCTTGGTTCCCATTACTAGCTATTTCCTCTGGTTTCTTACTTCATAGCACGCTTCTCCATTAAAGAAGTATCCAGGACCAGCCCTAGCAGGTAAGATTTATACCCACCCGTTCCTCCTCCCGCATATATAACTCAGCAGGAATACTGCAAGATAATTCTAACCCCTAGCACACATCAGGATAGACAAACTTATAGCGCTTATGGCAAGCAATCTCCGCCAACTACGCCCCGCAGATCCAAAGACTTCACAAGAAGCACAGCCCAGTCATGCATCTTAGACCCAACCTACTAGACATTGATTTCCCAGAGCTAGTCAAAGTCATCTACAGCACCAACAGCAAATAGAGAAAGGTATGTTTCTCATCAAAGGGATGGGAAGGGTGGGGCAATAACTTCCTACCACCAGTCTCTATTAACACCCCATCTCTTCCAGTCCAACTTTTACAAGAACAGCAGCACCATCATCAACAGCAAGATCACCTATCACATATTCAGCAAGACAAACAACGCCAAACACGCGCAGCTCAAAAGGCCCGTCATGCGCCACTACTCAGTACCTAGTATGCTAGCCATAAAGCCGCACATAGATCAGACCATTGCCAAGTTCTGCGACCATCTCAAGCGTCATTTTGTCAACACTGGCAAGCCCTGCGAGCTAGGGGACTGGATATCTTACTGTGCGTCGCCAGGCTAGCTGGCTATTAGGAAAACGTGTCCGTCGCTGATCAATAATACCGCACAGGCACATAGGACCTCCTAGGCCTCATCACCTTCAGCAGGAAGTTCAGCTACATGGACAAGGGCCAGGACTTTGACGGCACCATAGCCATTAGGGACCGGGCGATCAACTATTTCAGCATCTGCGGACAGATACTGTAGCTGGATTACTTGCTAGACAAGAACCCCATCTACACCCTCGGGCCACCCAGTCTCTCCAACATCACCCACATCGCAGTCAAGAGCCTCACGGCACAGCTAAAGGGCAAAGACGGTTTCAACCCAGAGATACCAGATTTCCTACAGTACTTTGTCAACTCCAAGGGTACGCATCCCAAAGTCGTCAACAACGGCACCATTATTGGATATCTACTCCCTAACTGTAAGTCGTTCTTACAAGTCCCCCCCCCTCTGAGCTCAGTGCACGGCGCGCTGCAGCGCCCCGGGAGACGCGCAGAGTGAAAAGGCTGGTTTTAACAACGGGGGTAAAGTGATAGCCGGGGCCGACACAACTGCCATAACCATACGCGCGCTCATCTACCACTACCTCAAGAACCCCCGCATCTGGGAGCGGCTGGAGTCTGAGATCGTTGCCAACATCCCCAGCAACAAGCCCGCGCCGCACACGGCCGCTCGCGCGCTCCCCTACCTCGAAGCCGTCTGCCGCGAAACACTACAATACCACCCGGCCGTCACCATGACGATGGAGCACATGGTCCCCGAGGGCAGCCTCGCTCTCCCAGACAGATCGGTGGTCCCGGGCAGCTCTCTCATCGGCATGAACCCCTACATCGTGGGACGCAACCGGGCCGTCTACGGGTCGGATGCGGACGAACACCGGCCAGAGCGGTGGCTGCGGCAGGATACCAAAGACGACGAGGCCTACAGGCTTCGCATGCAGCAGTAGAACGCAGCCAACATTATCTTTAGCAGCGGCTCGCGCATCTGTCTCAGCCAGAACCTGAGCATAATAGAACTATACAAGATCGTACCATCCCTCATCTCCAGGTTTGAGATCCAGCTAGCAGACCCCAAAGAGAAATAGTGGACGAGCTCGCGCTGGTTTTACCACACAAAGGGCGTCACTTACTACTTAAGCCAAAGAAAGCATAAGTTCTAAGGAGCCAGTACACCACAACCCTCCAGACAGATAAACCAGGGCTATCTAGATTATCAATTCCATTCTAGTGTTAACCTTCCTTGCCTAACAACAGATAGCTTTTTTTTTAAACCTGAATATCATTACCTGTGACAAGGTTTAATATAAAACTGCACCAGAAATCACACTACCGCCAGACAGACATCAGTACGGAACGATATACATACCGTTAGCGCACTCAAACCCCAAGTTCAGGTTCAGATCAGGCATCGCATTCATACAGATAACCTTAGGCACCGTCCTACTTTGCAAATCAATCTTGATATCCCTGGTCCGGAAGCCCCTACAAGACATCGCATCACTACACCCGATAATAACGGCTTCTGTGTGTGTGAGATCAAGACCGGAATCATACCAGCAAGGCTACAGGCCACCGTTAGCACAGCGTTCCCTCATCCCTGCGTGTGAGGAAGAGGCACAAGCGGACAAGACTCACCTTAGCAGTACAGGATCCATCGCCGGGGTAGTAGGTGTTGATGTTACCAGAGAAGTGCTCCCAGGTAAAGTCCTCCATGGTGACGGAGGAGTTGCTCGGCCTGTCGCCGCATTCACCAGCCCAGTTGTATTTCTGGGTGACAAAGATGGGGAAGGTGACGTTGTCGACGCGGATGTTGCTCCACGTGATATTCTTCGCCAGGCCCTACCGCAGGTTCAACAACCGTGTGCAAAATCAGCAGGACGCGGAGGCATTCCATACCTTTCCTCCAATCCAGCTCCTAAAGCGGGCAGCATACAAGCCACCCTGGACGTCGACATCCTCAAAGCAGATGTTCTGCACGCCGGCCAAAGATGAGACGTCGGAGCCCAGCAAGCCCACGCTCATGCCGTGCGTCCAGAACCCAATGGTCGCGCGCTTGAAGAGCACGTCCCTCACACCGTCGTTGACGGCGACGGCATCGTCACCGTTGAATATGCAGCTGTCCGTGATGGTGACGTCCGTCGCGCCGACGTCAAACCCGTCCGTGTTGTAGGGAAAGCCGCCGCCGTCCTCAGACCAGGCGTCAACGACGGCGTCCAAGATAGAGATGTTCCTGCCCTCGATCGAGAAGCTCCAGCCAATAGGCTTCATGGACTTGGCGTTGCACATCACGCCGTTAGTAACATTGAACTGCATCAGGTGCGGGCAGTTGGGCGTGCCCGCCTCGCCAGGCCTGTTAAGGTCCCACCACGCCTGGCCGTACGAGTTGATCCAGCCAGCGTCGGGCTTGTTTGTTACAAGCACCCACGTGAGCCGCGCGTTGCCTCAAGATGTCAAACGCAGAAGGGTCGAAGGGCGGGGAAGGGGAGGCGATCAAAAAAGACGGAGAGACGTACCTCTGACGAGCCAATCCACTGGACGTTGGTGCCGCCCAGCCGGAACCAGGTGAGGGAGCCGCCCTTGACCTCGACGAGCCTCTGAAGGCTCGGGACGTCGCGCGGCAGGCTCAGGTTGCCGTCAACAGTGATGAGGACGTTGCTCAGCCCGGTGGCGACGACGGGCTCGTACGCCCTGTACTCGGCGCCGGCGGGGAAGATGATCTCGGCGTCGCTTGCGCACCTCGCGAAGGCGTCGGCAATAGCCGCCGCGTCCGAGGTGGTGTCGCGGGACGCGACGACGATGCATCTCCGCGCGGGGCACGCGGCCGCCAAGGCAGCGAGACAGAACACAAGGGCCAGCAGGCTGCGGCGCATCGTGTCGTCGGGGACGGAGACGATCTGACGTTTGTGCGGAGAGGGAGAGAGCAGTCAGCAGAACGACTCACAGAAGGGGGAGGAAAGGAGCTATAACAAGCCATCAACACCACTACAGGGGCCACAGACGCCCAAAAGCCTCGCGCTCGTCATGGCACATCCCAAGAGGGTGCAAGGATGACATCAGGTCCCTCTCAGAGAATGGCTCTTATCGAATTACACAAATCGCTCGGGGGGGCTTCTAGGTGCCCGGGGGTGGTATAGATGAGGGTTAGTATCGTCAGGAAGTGAGGATAGGGGGAGGTGACCAAGCTAGGCCTAGGACAGGTGGTTTATCAGACAGTTCTTGGGTAATTGGCGGTTGGATGGAAACACCATCTCCCATCTAAATTCATTACTTTCTCGTCGCATGGCATTGGATACTAACCGCGCCGTGATGACTACAAACCCCCTCCATCAGTGCGGCCATCTTGTTCGGGCGGTCACTAACAACGTCTTGTTCTGACCAGGGCCGGCGAGCCAGCTACCCCGCGGCTCACATCATCTTAGAAGACTTTGATCTAATCCAAGAGCGGGCCGGTCCGATGAGAGAGGGTGCGGGCATGGGCAGCCCATTCGCCAAGGCCATTTTTAGCACAAGTCGTGAAAGAAAGCGTCACGCACAACGCGTCGTCGCATGGACCGGCTCCCCTTTTGTTTTTCCAACACAAACGGCAAAAAGATACCTCCGCCGCCAGGCAAGTGTTGCAAGGGCCGTAGGGGCTCGGCTTTATCCAAACTACCTGGGTAGGTTAGGTTCAAGTCCAAGTTCCGACGAAACGCTCATTCGCCCCCCTTCCGAGGCTTTTTGGTAGACCCCCTATTGTTCCCTTGTCCCAGGTCTGATGGTTTCGTTTGTGTCGATGGGTTTCTCAAATGTCGTCTCCACTTGGTGACGACGGGAGAAAAAGAAGGAGGGAAAAAAAACAAGTGGCTGATGTGGTACTGTCCGTCGGCTGGGACTACGGGAACAAATCTTGAATGATCAAGTGTAAAGATTCGATTCGCATCTTCGATGGCGGGTATCATACAAAATTCACTCATCGCCCCCCTTCACCGGCTCCTCCCTGGGCGGCTGTTTCGGCTGCTGCGAGCCCTTCTGCTGCTGCTGCTGCGCCAGCTTCCTCCTCTCCCAGGGCTTCAGCTTCGTCTCCTCGGCCGGGCCGTCCACCTCCTTGGCCCACTTGACCCAGTCCGACCGTCTCGTCTTCCACATGTCGCCCTTCCAGGTCCGCCACACGCTGCGCCCAGTCCACGAGTCGCGCAGCGCCCGCTCGTGCTCGGCGAGCGAGGCGATGATGGTCTGCTTGACGTGGAACGGCACGGAGCGGTCCGCGCCGCGCGAGGGGACCTCGACGATGGCGTTGACGACGTTGTGGCCGAACTGGGACTGCGTCAGCTCCGCGACGCGCGGGGCGAGGGCGCCGACGAGGGCCTTGTGGAAGAAGTCGTTCTGGGGCGCCGCGGGGCTGTCGAGGGCCGTCGTCAGGACCGTCATCGACGCCGTCGCCGTGGTCGCGAGCTTGACCAGGAGATCGGGCGGCAGCGCGACGAGGGACTTCTGCGCCACCTTGGAGGGGTTGCCGGGGGTCTTTAGCATGGCCGACACCAGGTGGCAGCCGTGGGCGGCAACGGCCGTCTTGTTCTGGGGCGACTGCTGGAACTTTTCCTCGTCGACGGACTCGTCCTCGACCAGGTGGCACAGCTTCGGGACCAGGTCCTTCGGGTTGGGGCCCAGCGCGTCCGTCAGCGCCCTGGTGAGGGCGCTCTTCTCCTCGTAGGCGCCGCGCGCTTCGCACCGCTCGAACAGGGTCTTGAGGACGTTGTACCGCGCCTTGGTCACCAGGAGGGGCACGGCGGGGATGATCTTCTTGACGGCCTCGACGAGGTCGTCCTTGCTGAAGCGGTTCAGGACGCGGAGGGCGGGGTACGAGGCGATGTCGTTGCGGACGTATGTCGCGATCCGGTCGCCAAAGAAGTTGTGGGAGAGCGCCTTGAAGATCTTGCCCGGGCAGTTGGCGATGAGGGCCTCGAGGAGGCGGGACCCGATCTGGTCGTAGACCATGCTGTTGACAAAGTCGGCCGCCTGCGAGGTCTCGTCGGCGAGGGACGCGGGAGCGTCGGGCAGCAGCCTGTAAAGCAGGGTGTCCTTGCTCGCCGCCGACGCCGAGCTCTTGTCGCTCTTGTGGTTCAGGGAGATGTCGAGCTCCAGCATGAGCTGGAGGAGCGGGTTGCCGGTGGGGTGCTTGGCCAGGACGCGCAGGGCGGTGAAGTCCATGCCGGCGACGGCGTCCTGGATAATCTTCTTGGTGGCCAGCGTGAAGGACTCCGGGACGGCCCTCAGCTGGTGGGTGAGCTCGTCCGGGGCGCCGGTAGCACCCTGGACGGAAATGTACTCCTTCTTCTTGCTCTTCAGCAGCGACTTGGTGGCCGAGTCGTCCAGCGGGCGGCCCGAGAGGACGACCAGGAGCACACGCAAGGTGTGCGACCCGAACCGGTCTGTGAGGAGGAAGCCCATATGCTCCTCAAACTCGTCCAGCGTCATGAGGAAGAGGTTCTCCATGGTGGTATCCGGCTCGGCGCCCTCGTCGACGTCCATGTCTTCATCATCGCCCTCGGTCTCCGGTGCGATGCCGCCCAGCTCCTGCGTCACGACAGGCGCCGATTCGAGAAACAGCTTCTCGCAGCAGTGGCTGGCGAAGCGGTGCTGGACGAGCGAGAGGAAGTGACCGGCAAAGGCGTTGAAGATCTGCTTCTTCTGCCTCGTGTTGGAGAGGAGGATCAGGCGCTCCATCAGGCGCGATAGCGATTGGCTGCTGGCCAGCTTCAACTCCTTGCCCCGGGCCTCCTTGTAGACGTTTTGCAGGAAGACGTGGCGCTCCTCGGGGGAGGGGAACTGGTTCAGCTCGAGCAGCTCGTCGGCACGGCGGAAGTATTCCTGCTCCTCGTCCGCGAGCATGCCAAAGAACTCCTTCTCGGGAAAATTCCTGTGGAACGACAACTGGTCGTCTCCCGCATCGTCGAACGTCTGCTGCTGAGCATCCTGGTCGTCGTCCTGGTCCTCGCCGTCGACCCGTCTCCGCTTGGACTGGCGTTCGTCTTGGTTTCCCTCGTGGGTTTCCTCATGAGCCTCCCTCCTCTTCTTCTTCCGCTCGTCGCGGATGGCTTGTCGTTTCGTTCTCGGTTTCGGCATCGTGACTGACGGGTTGGAATGGATGCAGGGCACAAGTTGGGTTGCCGAGGAACGGTGCGGTGGACTCGATCCATTGAAGACGATGCTGAACTCTCGAAAAGAAAAAAAAACCTTTGCTTATCTTATCCTTTATCTTATCGCTATTTCCCCACCACCCCAGACCCCCTGTCTAGCTGCTAAAGTAGCCCCACCCTTGTTTGATGGAGTCTCTATCGCACCAGCTGATTGAGAGGTCTACACTAACACATTCACCTACCTGCTCGCCCATTCGGTATCAAAATCTATGCGTCGCTCCATGGGAGGCTTCGGATCCCGACTATCTGAACCGATTCTACAGGCTCACGTCTCGCTCGAACTAACTGGAAGATATTTGTCATAGGCATAGCAGGGGGCGCTTGGTGTTGTCAGTGTAATTGTTGCCGGCCCAGTTTGTTCAAACACGAGCTGATGGCTTTCGGTATATGTCTATCAGTCTGTACATGCGTGTCTTTTTTTTTTTTTTTTAGATCCGCGCCTATCGTTTTATATCTATCATCTAAAGCTCACACGACCGTCATACTCTCACACCACGACCTCCCTGCCGACCTCCTCCAGGGCCTTCACCAGCCCTTCTACCGTTCCCTTGAGGGTCTGGCAGTTGACGACGGCGCGGAAGAAGCTGCCTCGTTCGCCGGGGGCGTAGTCGATCATGAACCCACGGCCGATGAGCTTCGCTACCATCTGGCTGGTGCGCCTGGTGTTCGTTTGGGCGTCTTCGGCGAGCTGGCCGCCCGGTGCGTAGTAGAAGCAGACCTGCAGGCAGGGGGGCGGATTCGACGAGACGAGGACAAAGTCGCCGCTCCGGTCGACCAGCATGGCGAGGTGCTCGGCCACGGAGAAGGCGTGGTCGATCTGCCGCTCGAAGCCGGCGCCGCCGTAGTAGATCCAGGCCAGGGCCAGCTTGAGGCTGTCGGCCCTGCGGCCGCACTGGAGGGTCAGGTCGGCCAGGTCCCACACTTGCTCGGTCTCGTGGACGTTGTGGAACAGATAGCCCGCCGGCAGGGTGTTGGCGGCGTGCAGCACCTTCTCGTCCGGGGTGAGGAGGAAGGAGCACGTCACCGGGACGTTCATCATCTTGTGCGGGTTGACGGTCAGCGAGTTGGCCAGGTGCGCGCCCCTCAGCTTGGGCCTCTGCGCGGCCGAGAAGACGACGGAGCCTCCCCAGCTCGCGTCGATGTGGAACCACAGGTTGAACTCGTTGCAGATGGCCGCGATCTCCTCGAAGGGGTCGTACGAGCCCATGACCGTCGTCCCGGCCGTCGAGTTGACGTACAGCGGCGTCTTGCCCTCCGCCTTGGCGCGGACGACCAGCTCGCGGAGGGCCTCGGGGATCATGCGCCCGGCCGAGTCGACCGGCACCCCCCAGACGCTCGACGCGCCGAGGCCGCAGGCCAGGGCGCTCTTCTCGACCGAGTAGTGGCCGTGCGCGCTGGTGAAGATGACAAAGTCATGCGAGCCGTTCCCCGAGGACTTTGTCTCCGGGTAGAGGGCGCTGCGGGCGACGACGAGGGACGTCAGGTTGGACGAGCTTCCGCCCTGGCAGGCGACGCCGCCCGCCCGAGGCCCGTCGAAGCCGAACAGGTTCGCAAACTTTCGGGCCGTGGCCTTTTCAATGATGCTGAGCGCCGGCGAGACTTGATACACGTGTAGCTGTTTGCGGTTTTCAGTTCAATGGCGCCCGGAAGAGAATGGATACGAAGTGACAACTTACATTGGTGTTCAGGACAGACAGGAGGAGATCGGAGACAACGCCAACCTAAGCGACACATCAGCCCTCGGCGCCATCAAGCTGGCTTTCAGGTGGTGCCGACATACCGGAGTGTTGCTTGCGTACAGCTTGTCCATGAAGCCCTGATCCCAGGTGTTGACGCTGTAGGTCAGGATCTTTTGCACGACGTCGAGCAGACCCTCCTTGCCGAGGCCATCGCCCTCGGGGAGAGAGAGGTTGAGCTTGTCGACCAGCGCAGCGGGCTTCTGGGCGTCGACCAAGACATTGCGGGGGACGCCCTGGATGGCAACCAGGGTGTTCCCGCCGGATTTCTGGCCGGCGGTCTCGTCTGCCACCCTGATGTAGGGGATGATCAGCGCCTTGACAGCGTCGAGTAGCTGCAGGCGGGGGAAAGCAAGAAACATATGTCAGCCAGACGGATGAAAAGCCCCACTTACACCACCAGAATACTCACATCCTCGACTTCTTGGGCTCTTTTCAGGCTTGAAGGGGCAGCATGGTGCCCGTTTGTGCCGTCTGCGTCGTTCATTGCGAATGTTGTTGGAAGGCGCCCCCCACCCGACTTTTTTTTTTTTGGAAAAAAAAAGAACAAAAAAGGAGAGAAAAGAAAAACTGGGTGAACAGAAAACCCCCGCCGAAACCGTAAATTTGTGTTTTGGTAGGAAGTTAACGGTCGAATCTGATACAAACCCCTCAAGGGGATCTTGGTTTATTCTGCAAGGATTGCCCGGTTTATCGCTGAGACGTTTTCTTTCCTGGTTGAGTCAGTCAGTCAGTTCAGTCTGTGGTGAAGAAAGTCTTCAACGGCCCCGTGGTGCCGTCCCCGATGACGGCACGTCGGAGCAAAGTGACGCGACGCGACCCATCCCGACGGCCGCTCCCGCCGCCGGAGAGCTGACGGATTTGATAATCAACCACTCCCTTCCATCATCGATGCATTGCCGCATGGCAGCCAGCGATTGCGCCATCCATCCTCCGACGCCCACCCCCCGCTCAAAGGGCTCTACGAGACGAAAACAGGGACATAGGTCAATATCTTTCCCAAGGGGAGGGGTCTGTCTCCCTTTGACGAGTTTCACCTAGACCGAAATTCCCATCTGCCTTGGTCAGTCGCTTATCGCAATCTGCCCGGACCCATCAGTTCTGCAAATCTGGGGAGTCTCCTCCTCCACGGCAATTTCGTCCAAAAGCATCTGAATTTTGGGTGAGGCATGGCCATGACGTTGAAGCCTCGAAATCCACCCACCTGAATTTCAATCAGCCAATATTTCGGCCCCTTTCAACCCGAACCCACCTCCCCCGTTCCAAACCATCGGGTCAGCCATGTCTCGCTCATCGCAGGTGCCGGCCGAGACAACCGATGGCCCCCTCTTGCCGAGGCCGCCGGGAGGCTCTGGCGAAAGCCCACAGCAGAGACTTCCGTATGCATCGTTGCGTTTGTCGTCTTCACAAGACTCATTTCACCCACGGAGTGTGACGTGAAGGGAGACAGCCATGATTCATCGTTGGTCGGTGTCATGTCATGTGTGCAGCAAACCGAGCGTGCGTACGTACCTTGGGGCATGTCGCGCGGGCTTCACAGCGAACAGAATGTTTCGCTGCAGAGGCTTCCAAGTAAGTTGGGCCGAACGCAGCGCGCGCGCGCGCGTGCAAAGCGCACGTACTGGGCAATTTTTCAAGCCTGCTGCCGCCCCCCCCCTCCCCCTTCTTCCACCCACACACACATGGGACGACGCGAACCTCCCTTGTCATCATCCGGCGACAGGTTTCCTTTTTTCTTTTTTTGGCCACACGGCACAAGAACGGCGCGGCAGTGCACACGGCGAATCCCGTACACGGCAAAGTCGATGCCACTATAGTCTATAATCTACCTATATAGGTATCTATGGTGGTGGCGTTATGGGACATCTAGGCCCTGTCCGTGCGCGTCTATTTGGGGACGGATACTCGGACAAGGCACTTGTATATATAGCCAAATCAGTGATGAGTGAAAAGGTGCCGTCATTCTTGCGGCTCGTCATTTCTTGGCCTTGGGCCCGGGAGCTGAGTGTAGTGCAATGAAGGGGGTAGTGCAAAGAAGAAGAGTCAACAGCCGGCATTCATTTGAGATGCCGTGGGGGGAAAAAGTTTCACGGCCTCACCTCTTCCGCCCCCTCTCTCCGCCTCCATGAATCGATTCCTTGTCGGCTTCTGGAAGGGCCAAATGCCGGACGACGGACGAGGTGGATGGCCGGCAGGTACCGTTCGACGTCGTGTTGAAAGGGTCATCGACTCATCGTCGTCGCCACCGCCACCGACGGCGGGGAACAAGACAGCAGCAAGAGAGACGAGCCAGGAAAATGAACAAATAAAAATCAATGAGGGGCCGAGGAAGGCGGATGGATGCACATGCCTTGCGGCCTTTTCCCCCTTTCGCTGCAAGTCAGACGGCGCGAGCGCGGGACGTGCCTTGACGCTACCTACGGATACCTAGTAACGTACCTACCTTGGCGGGCTGGCGACCACGAGGTTTTCCTGCAACCCCGTTTGCTAGGTACCTGCAGGTCGATGGATGCCCAGACACAACACGTGGTGTCATGGTGGTCGGCGGCGGCGACGGCGGAGGAACAAAAGATACAAGAAGGCTTTCCAAACGGGTGGGATGGAGGTCGAGACAACGTCTCGCCTCCATTGTCTCGTTTGTCCCGGAGGCTGAGGGCTAATACCTACATACCTACTACGTAGGCCAAGAGGATCGCCTTGGATACGCAGCTCGGTTTCCGGTCAAGACAAAACGACCCCAAAGGCCCAGATCCGGACATGCAGCTGGACTCGCACACTCGGTAAGGCATCAACGGCACCAACGCCCAAGCAAGAAGGGGAGAGGGGGGCAAAACTGTGCGTTTCGACCGGCTAGACCGAATGGGGGAAGGGGGTGTTTTGGAGGGGGATCATCCAACGGGCATTTCCTGTTTCCTGGGCCCGGCTCCTCCTCCTGAGGTCCACTTCCCCCTTCAGGTGGTTGTGGACGATCATCTGCCTCATTCGGAGAAGTGGCTGGCCGGCCGCCGAAGACGTCGAAAGACTCAACTCGACCATCATCGCCTACCATTAAACCCCTCCCCTAATGCGACGCAGGTCCCCGTTTCTGTGCACACAGCAGCAGGACACGAAACGGCCTCTCGGCCTCTTGCTGCCATCACTGCAACCCAGCGACAGACATGCTACGCTAGGTACCCGGGGTTGGTTGGTTGCGACGGCCCTTTTCATGCCGGTAGGCGGGCGCACAGGAAAAAATATGCGGCTGCAGCTATCACCACCCTCTCTCACTTCAGAGAAAGCGGACGGACACAAAGTCCCCAGCGGGCGAACAAACAAGAAGAAAAGGGGGGGGGATAGAATGAAATAAAGAAGAAATGGAGAAAAGGAGGTTGGGTCACGGCAAGCGGAATTGGATTGGTTGACTCATCGATATCGTCGGGGGGGTTTCTCCTATGTTCCAAGTTCATGGTCCCCGTCCCGTAGGTATAGGACGGATGGTATTGGGGGAACGAACCAGCAGTTCGATTTTGATTACTCAATTGGGGAGGGGAGGGGGGGTTCCAGTTGCAAGTCGCCGGGGCGCGCAATCTCTCACCCCACCCCGGTCGCCGCACTGACAGCGATTCCGGGCGAGTACCTAGCCAGCATCTTTGACATGATTGCGTATTTGCTGGCGGGCCGGCGGGCACGCCGAGATGGATAGACTTGGACACGGAGCTGGAATTTTTTTTTTGTGTTATTAATATTATTTCATTACTATTATTTTGCTATTATTTCCATGCCGAGGGAAAGGGGGAGGAGAAGAAGTCGACGAATAAGAGGGAGATGGCGACGACATGCGCATCATCGGAGCGCGAGTCCGAGGCCATGGATTAGATATCAGCATCCGTAGATCAGCGATTCCTTTGCACATACATACATATATACATACATATACATACATACATAAACACACATAGTGTAGACAAAGGTTCAGCCGCTCGTTTGTCAAATGGCTGGCACATGTACGAACATTGGGCATCTGATGCTCCATATGAAATCACCAGCACACGAAACCAATTCTGCAAAGTGCCGTCTGGGAAAAAGAGGAGCTGCGTCATCAGCCTCCCCCGGGCCCGGAACTGGATAATGTCCCATCGAAGCTCCTGTTGCCGTCGAACAAGCTTCATGCCTCCTGGTCCTCCCCCATCATTTCCTAGAAGAGGGGGACGCCCATCCACCAGCATTAGTATTGCTTTTGTAATCTTTCAGGACAGAGTGCCTAGTACCTACCTAATAAATGTTTTGGTCTGTGACTTTCCTGCACAGGTGACTGAATAAGTGACTGACTAACCAGCTAAACCTAGCATACTAATACATACATACACACACACCTTGTCTTGGGGGGGCAGTGTTGACTCTATTCTCTCTCTCTCTCTCTCTCTCTCTCTCTCTCTCTCTCCCCCTCCCCCGGCATCGCATCACATCACTGCTAACCTACATTGGCCATCTTCCTTGCTTCTTCGGACTTTATTTTGCCTTCCCGCCCCCCCAAAAAGGGGTGCATGTCCATTCTCCCCGCCCATCCTTCGCCCTCTTGTTTTTTTCCCCTTTCCCCTTGCTGCCCTGTCCAGTCTTCGTCATCAAGACAACTAATTGATCAACCACCACCACCATCATTCCATCAACCTCGACATTCAGCCAGCGGCCGTTGGTCTTGTATCCCAAGACGCACCCGCTCACACACGAAGCAGCTAACACCATTTCGCTCTCCTCTCACACCTCACCTGCACTTTACTTTCAACCCACCCATCCATCCATCTACACTATCTGCACGCTACTTTGCGTACGCAGCCGTCTTTTCACACACACCCCTCTCTCGTCCCCTGGCGCAAGCCTCCCACTTGGACAAAAAGCAAAGCGATTTGTTTCACCCGCACCTCACATACAGAGAGGAAAAGCCTTTCCTTCTATTTGCGTCCACCACGCAAGTGGCGTTCTAAATCGGCTTTCCCACCTGCAACGCTCCCATATCTCGCCCGCCGCCAACCCAACGCGGCCAACTATCCCCAACGGCAATCTCCAACCTGCCTACTTGCTTGCCCTCCTGCTTGCTTGCGCCCGGGTTGACTTGACGACTCAGCTCAACACCGCCGTCCGACACCGCCGTCGCGAGCAACACAACCCTCCCCGCGTCACGAGGCAAGCCGCGTCAGAGAAGCATCAGCCGGAAACAAACACCACACGGACGCACTCACGCCCGCGGCTCTCGCATCCATCTCATCTCTTCTCCGCCCTACAATCACACACGGTCCCAAACGAATCGAACCCTTTTTTTTGTCGTTTCTCGAACCCGCTCCCACTAATCTGACGCCACAACCTTTTTCTTCTTGACTCGATCCTGGCTCGGACTAGTCAAAAGGTCGAACCGCGCCCGCGCGGTCTGAGAGCCAAAAACGAAGCTAAGCAACAGCAGCCGCCGCACCACCAGAATTGGACCATCTCTCATCTGACCTCGCCCGCCACTTTTTGTTGACGAACTGGCCCTTCTTTCCACCTTGACTTTTACCACACGTGTGTCGACCCCTCCGAAAAAGCTTGGTTTCCTTCCTGGAACACCTTGCGGGGAGCTGCTTAAATTCCGCTACCCTCGATCTCGCCTCGCCCAACACTCTTCTATCCATCGCGGAGCTTGCGCCGCCAACCAACCGAACCCAAACCTCGACGCCCGCACTCCCCAAACGCCCCCAAGCGACGGGAGACGACACAACCAAGGAGAATCTGACCTGCACCACCCCCGACATCGATACCTGCAACTGAGCTCGCGTCCGAGACTTCCAACAAATAGAACCAACACCTCAAACGCACAATGGCAACCTCTCAGCAACCCCCGATACCAATCTCCATCACCATCTGTGGCGATGGCGGCTGCGGAAAGTCCTCCATAACCCTCCGTCTCGTACGTTCGCAATGGACCTCGGAATACGACCCCACCATCGAGGACTCGTACTCCATCACCCGCAAGATCGACGGCCAGAACTACCACCTGTCCCTGACGGACACGGCCGGTCAAGAAGAATACCGCGGCATGTGGGCCTCGTCCAACCTCGGCGCCGACGCCTTCCTGCTCGTCTACGACATCACCTCCCGCGACTCCCTCGACGCCCTCCAGTACTTCAACGACCTGATCGACATGGAGGCCGAGACCCGCCTCGACAACGCCGACCGCGCAAAACGCGCCGGCCTCTCACCTGCCTCGTACCGCGACACGGTCTCGGTCGCGCCGGGCGCCAAGACCGTCCCGCCCGTCAAGATCGTCGCCGGCAACAAGTGCGACCTGCAGGAGTCCCGCGACGTGCCTGCCGCCCTGGGCCTAGACTGGGCCCGCCGTCGCGGATGCGGCTTCATGGAGACGAGCGCGCGGCTCGAGGTCAACATCGAGGAGACTTTCGCCCTCATCGTTCGGCGCGTGATCGAGGCCAGGCGGCTGGCCGAGATGGGCGTCAACGAGAACATGGAGATGGACCGCCGAGGCATGACGAAGCCCCTGAGCCCCTTGCCCGTAGGCAGCGAGAACGAGAAGCGCGGCTCGGCCGTGCCGGAACCGTGTCGCAGCCGCAAGCTTAACATGGCATCGATATGGAAGAAACTTCGGTGCTGGTGAGTCCAAACGCTGGATGGAGAGAGAGAGGGGGGGAGGTTCGTTTGCATATAGGGATGGGCAGAGAGCCTTGGGCCCGAGAGAACGCCATGTCGAGCGCGCAGTTACCAAAGGTGCGTGCGCTCCTTGAGCCGAAAAGGGCACACGGGTATGGCATACTACGCGAGAGGAGAGTGTGGATGGCCAACACGGGGAGGAGGCCCAACGAAACGTCATGACGGTGTAACGCGCCACGTTGTATGAAAGCAGAAAACAAAATACGGGAGAGACGGCGGCAAGATTTTTTATTTTTTTTTCCGTTTGCCTTCCTCTTCCTCTTTTCTCGAGTATCATCTTTTTTTCTTCTTCTTCTCTTCTCTACGTTTATTTTTCCCTTTGTTTTCGCGCCCCTGTTTCTTCTTCTTCTTTTTTTTCCCCTTTTCTGGTCAATCTTGCTTGGGCGTGTGGAGGATCTGCCAAGTTGGTTTTTTCCCCTTTCTTTTCTCCTTTGCTCGCGGGGTTTATACGTGCAAAGAACGGGGGGGGCATTGAAAAAAAAGACGAGGGGGGGGGGGCGTTTAAGGAGTCTCGAGAGCGCATAACTCTCCTCCGGGTACCCTATTTTGTACCCGAGTGCGAGGTGTGTGTTTGTGTGTGTGTGTGTGTTACTGTCATCGCTGCAAGTCTACCTGCCTTGTCCGGCTAAGAAGGTCCGAGAGAGAGAGAGAGAGAGAGAGGCCTGGTTCTACGAGTGCGGAGTTGTTTCATTAGATACCAAAGACGCGTTGTGATAATTGGACTTGATTAACGAAATACGCCCCCCTCCCAGGGACTCACTTGAATCGCCGAGGGTTGCATGGCAATTATGCGTCGTTTTATGATGTGTATGCATCTATGTCTCTGCGCGAAACTGGCCAAGATTATGACTGTTTATAGAAGAAAAAGGAAAATAAAAAAAAGAAGAAACTCTTCGGTTTTCTTTCTTCTATCTTTTCCTTGGACCAAGCAACGTGTTTCACCGCCGCAAAACCCGTTTCTCGTACACTTTTCCTCCACACCTTTGCATTTCCCATTCCCCAATGTGTTCCAACAACGCCGTTTCCATTGACCACGAAAATAAAGTATCGAAAATTCGGACGGACGTAACCTGTAAGCAAATCTCCACCCCGTCCCGGCCGCCCGGGTCTAGTTGGTCAACTTGGACACGGTCTGCTTCCACAGGCCGTTGTGGGACCAGGACCAGTTCTTGAGGAAGGGCGGGTCCATGCCCGTCTCAAAGGCCTCGGCGCGCGCGGCGATCTGCTGGTTGCGCAGTGTCTCGCGAGCGGCGGCGCCGCGGTTGTGCAGCTGGGGCATGCGGTCGATGGCGTCCATGGCGAGGCTGAACCGGTCCGTCTGGTTGCGGATGGCGAGCTCGAGGGGCGTGTCGATGTTGCCCTTCTCCTTGTAGCCGCGGACGTGGAGGTTCATGTTGCCAGGTCGCTTATACGCGAGGCGGTGGACCAGCCAAGGGTACGAGTGGAAGTTGAAGATGACGGGCTTGTCGTCGGTGAATAGGGCGACCCACTCGGCGTTGGTGAGCCCATGCGAGTGGTCCTCGTGCGAGATTAGCTTGAAGAGGTCGACGCAGTTGACGCAGCGGATCTTGAGGTCGGGGAAGTGCTGGAGCAACAGGTCAATAGCCGCCAAGGACTCGTGGGTCGAAATGTCGCCGCACGAGGCCATGACCAGGTCGGGCTCCTCGCCCTGGTCGGTGCTGAACTGCGGCCAGATGCCGATGCCTTTGGTGCAGTGCTCAATCGCCTTCTCCATACTAAGGTATTGGAGGTGCTCCTGCTTGTCGGCGACAATGACGTTGACGTAGTTGGATGAAGCGAGGCAGTGGTTCATGGTAGAAAGCAGGCAGTTCCCGTCGGGCGGCAGGTAGATGCGGACGACGTCGGGGCTCTTATTGGCGACGACGTCGAGGAAGCCGGGGTCCTGGTGAGTGAAGCCGTTGTGGTCTTGGCGCCAGACGACGGCCGTCAGGAGGATATTGAGAGAGGCGATCTTGTTGCGCCACTCGACCTCGAGGGCCTTCTCGATCCACTTGCAGTGCTGGTTGACCATGGAGTCGATGACATGGACTAGACTTGGTCAGCGGGAGAAAGAAGAAAAGGAAGGGAAAAAAGATGAAAAACAAACAAAACAAAAATCATAAAGACTGGTGTGCGCAAGGGAGTCGGTTGAGGGACTTACTGAACGGCTCGTAGCTGTTGAGCAGACCGTGACGTCCGGTCAGGATATAGCCTTCGAGCCAACCCTCGCAGGTGTGCTCAGAGAGCATCTCCATGACACGCCCCTCAGGGGCCAGGTTGCCCCCATTGGCATCCTCCTCAAAGTACTCGCCCATCCAGACCTTCTTGCCGGCTTCGTAGACGGCACCGAGCTTATTGGACTCGGTCTCGTCGGGCCCGAAGAGACGGAAGCTGTTCTGATTCAGGGCAATGACGTCTCTCAAGTAGGTGGCCATGTTGTTCATGCTGGCAGCGTTGGTGCCGCCGGACTTGTCGACTTTGATGGCGTAGTTCCTGAAGTCGGGAAGCTTGAGAGGCTTTCTGAGAAGGCCGCCGTTGGCGACCGGGTTGGCGCTCATGCGGCGGTTGCCGGTAGGGCAGAGCGCCTTGAGTTCGTCTGAGATGCGGCCGTCCTTGAAGAGCCGCTCAGGCTCGTAGCTGCGCATCCACTTCTCGAGAAGCTTCAAATGCTCGGGGTTGGTGGCCGCGCCGGGGATGGGCACCTGGTGAGCTCTCCAATAGCCCTCCATGTAGTTGTCGTCAATCTTACGGGGGCCAGTCCAACCCTTGGGGCTGCGGAGCACAACCAAGGGCCAGATGGGGCGGAAGGCCTTGCCAGAATCGCGGGCCTGCTTCTGAAACTTGCGGATCTCAAGGACGCAGTGCTCCAGAGTGGCCGCCATGGCTTGGTGCATGGTGTCGATGTCGTCGCCCTCGACGAAGTAAGGTTGCCAGCCATAGCCGAGAAACAGGTTCTCAAGCTCCTTGTGGGATATCCTGGCCAGGATCGTAGGATTGTTGATCTTGTAGCCGTTCAAGTGCAGGACGGGCAGGACGGCACCGTCGACAATGGGGTTCAGGAATTTTGTGCTGTGCCATGCGGTTGCCAAGGGGCCGGTTTCGGCCTCTCCGTCGCCGACCATGGTCAGCGCGATGAGGTCGGGGTGGTCGTACACGGCACCGAAAGCGTGAGAAACGGAGTAGCCGAGCTCTCCGCCCTCGTGGATGGAACCCGGAGTCTCGGGCGTGGCGTGGGAGCCGATGCCGCCGGGGAAGGAGAAGGATTTGAAGAACTTCTGCATGCCTTCAATGTCCTCCGACTTCTCGGGGTAGACCTCGGAGTAGACACCCTCGAGATAGGACTGGGAGAGGACGGCAGGGGCGCCGTGACCTGGGCCGGAGATGAAGATGGAGTCAAGATCGTACTTCTTAATGAGGCGGTTGTAGTGCATCCAGGTGAAAATCTGACCAGGAGCAGATCCGAAGTGGCCGAGCAACCTCAGCTTCATGTGCTCCTTCTTGAGAGGCTCCTGGAGGAGGGGGTTCTCCTTGAGGAAGATCATGCCCAGAGACAGGTACAAGCTCGCCTTGAAGAAGTCGTTGTACTTTCTGATTTCCTCCTCGGAGAGCGGTTCGCCCTTGACTGTTGACCTGGCTGGGCCATAGGGACTGATAGACTCGACCTCCTTATCGGTCATTGTAGAGAGAGATGTGTAAGTGAAGGGTGAGTTGGGTGTTTATGTGTCTAGGCCAAGATGCCTTTTTGAAGTGGTGGTTTGTTTTTGAGTACCCAAGACTGAATAAAGCCAGAGAGAGTGAGCCTTTATAGGTGTTTCGCTGCACGCAACAGGCTGTAGATGGAGCTGGGAAACAATGAGGTGTGGCCATTCTGCCCAGAGGCGGGATGACGGGCGGATGACTCAGTCCTTGCTCGAGAAGCATGCTCACAGTCTTGGTACTGATAGCAGGCGGGCAGCAGACAGCAGCAACGGCGCGAAGTATGGGCAAACCGAGGGGACATCAGCTGATTTCGACGGTGTTTGCCGGGGTAGTAGGCTGCGGAAAAGGAAATGCTAGCAGGGGGGGAGGAGGCTTTGCGAAGGTGCGGAACGTCGTGGATCCATGTATGCGTTCCCAGAAACGCCTCACTGCAAGCGTTGCTGGGCTCTCTTCATCAGAGAATGGCAGCCCCGGGGACGTGTCTTGCGCCGTTGTAGGTAGGTGGGTATGATAGAGAGGCCCAATGGGCTGGCAACGTGGGGGAAGAAAGTTTGGCATCCCTGGGCTTGTGTGGGCTCGCCTGGTGGTTGCGTCTTCGCAGGTGAGCTGAGGAATTTGCTGGTGTTCTCTGCAGATTATGCGGTGATGGAAGGCTCGTCGGTGGTGTTATGCGTGGGGGAGGTGGTCTGATTTTCCGAGTGCAGTTCAACTGCAGCTACGGTGCCGAACCCCGTGTCCGCATCATTGGTGATTGTACCACCGTACCTACCTTTGCTTGGAAGACTTGGGCAGCCGGTTTCTTTTTCGTTTTCGGTAGATACCTAGCTAAGTAGAAGAGCTGTGATGTTGCGGTGGCGATCGAGAGGGAAGACTCAGTAAGCGGGTGAGAGGGCTACCTATCTGCCTGACTTGAATACCTAGGTAGGAACGTAGGTAAATACCTAGGTAGGTAAGCAGGTACGTAGTTAGGTACGTATTATCCATCGTAGCTTCTTTGCATGGTCTACTAGACAACAGAAGGCGCCACCCTTGCCGCAAGGGCACCGCGAAAGAAGGTGGAGAAAGCAGGCAAAGAGGCATCGCAAGGTACCTTCCGTTCTCAGGACAACCGACAAAGCCCGATCCGGATCAAGACGTCGGGTCGATTCCAAGCGGGCTTGCAATCCTGGCCTTGGAAACGAGACAGGAAACGCCTGGGATCCATCCATACCTAGGTAGGTAACGTCAAATGACCAGATCAACACTTGTTCTCGGCGTGGCGTCATGCCAAAGGACCGCCCCAGAACGTCTCCCTACCATCGCGGGTAAAAACAATAGCACATCAGTCTCCCATGTCGCTTTCGCAGGCTCTGACAGAGCCCCAGAGTGCCATGCTGGGCACGGCCTACGGCGTTCCCGTCCCGAATTGCCCACCTACCTAGGTACCTAAGTACCTAGGGACTGATGGGGCGGCGGCACGGACCCCGGCGCACCCCGCCCAACTTGTCATTCCTGCAGACATCACCCCACCATTCTTTCTGCCCCGAGCTGGAGCTTGGGCCCCACCCCCTCCCCCCAATGGGACAAGAGAGGCACCGGCTGCTGACATGCGGGAACTATGCAATGCGCCAACGGCAGTTTCAGGGACCGCCTGGACTACGTACCTCAGTACCTCAGTTGGACAGCTTGTGGAGGCCTTGTGAAGAATAGGTACTGGGTGGGCGGTAGCAATGTCTCGCCACTGCAGGTAACCGCCAGAAGGGGAGGGTGGCTCGTGAAGAAGATCAGCAGCCAAACATGTCCGGTCTCTGCGACCACAGCTGGTAGTGTAGCACATGGATGGCCGAAGAGCGTCGATTATTGAACCGTGTCGTTGGTGGCCACACCTGGCTTCGCGCCGCCACTACCCATCACATATGCAGTCAGTGTAGCTAGCCCCATTCGCCAGACAGAGGATGATGAACAGCCGAACCAGTCCAGTACTGCTGCCCCCCTCTCTGGTCTGATCTCAAAGTGACTCGTCCAAAGCCTCCCGTGCGAGATCACGACCCTGAAAGTCCCCTCTACCTCGCGGGAGCGATCTGAGCGACAGAACATCAGTGCTCTTGTAGGCCATCCGATGAAATTATTTCATCTGGACGTCGCGTCAATGGAAACTCTCCTTCTCTCTCCCCTTCGCTCTCAAACCATTACGCAATTTGCTTGGAGTCTTGGGTTCACATCCAGACCTCCTGTCATCAGAATTAGCCCCTCCATCATCTCTTGCATCTGAGCAAACCACGCGGTGTTCCAGTCACTTATCATCATTTTCACGCAATGGAAGTCAACACGACACCGCTCCCGTGTTATGGTGGCCTGACGTCACGAGTGTCCCCTCTCCTCTCTCCGCCGAGAGGTTCATAGGGCAGGCCCAAGAAGCATATAAACTTTGGCCACCCCTCCCTCATTCCCACATCTCCTTTTCCCCTTTATTCTTTCGCCGAGACGAACGACGGATGACAGAACCTCCCCCCCCACGTTTCTGCTCGCTACCAGCTGCCCCAACCGCACAATCTGATTTGCGACTACTGACAAGCCAGGTAGCACACCCCAGCGTTGCTCGGCATCCCTCCTTTGGTTCACGGAGAAGATATCAGTGGCTGACATCCGCCTGCTGAAAAAAGCCAATATCCGCAGGAAGCGACACAGCAAGATAGATATCATGGCCTCCTACCCGAGCCACAAGCCCCAGACTCCGCAGCCTCCTCCGCCCATCCCCATCAGTGACGACGACGGTGGCGATGAGCAGAGCGACGTGACGAGAGATTACTGAAAGCAGAGGTCAGAAAACCTCCTGGCAGCTTGGGGAGTGTGGAGATCCCCGAGGCGTTCGTTCCTGGGCATCCGATCATGTTGGCGTGACGGCCCTCTTGCATACATGTGTCGCAGGACGACGAGAAGGCGTTATATCTGGGCCATGTACTATGAACTCGGGACACTGTATGAATGCATGCATTTGAATGATACACGGATTGAAACGCCATGTCTTGGCAAGACCATCATCATCCATCGTCCATCACCATGTCGTAGCTTCCGATAACATTGACCACGGCACAATCCCTGCCGTGCGTCCATCTCATTGTGCCATGTAAACGCCAGTCTGCAACCCCGCAGATCCGTCCATGTTTATCTCTCAGCCACATCCTCAACCCCATCGATCGAACATACCTCGAATCTCCCCACGGGGAAACTAAGAAACATGCCCCGGAACTTTTTGGGGGGTGGGGATGTCAAATGGCGACTAGTGACTAGCCTTGCTTCGTTTCGTCGGGAGGTTCCACCGATCCCCTCTTGCGCCATGCCTGCGTGTTCGATCGGATCACCTTAATGCTGTAGGCACATATCGGTATGCCTACATTTCATCTGCTTCTACATCCAATCTCGCAAGCTGCGAGGGATACTTTACGTCAAACACACACACACACACACACACACACACATATCCTAGCCGAGCTGCCCGCCACGGGCGAGTGTCTCTAGCTTGTATAAGTCACACAGCTCCGGGGACCGTCGGCGCGAACCCATTTCTCGGCGTCCCTTCGCCCCTTTCGCAAGGACCCCACAGCGCACAAGGGATGTAGATAAATCAAACCAAAAAATGAATGACTTCGCGGTCTTCACCAGAAAAAGGCACCAATGACTCCAGTCTTTTTCAGGCGCTGAAGCAAAAGTGAACTGCCCCCTCACGGGATTGAACCGTGGACCTTCGCATGACGAGAGGATACGAGTGCGACGCTCGACCACTGAGCCAAAGGGGCTGTGTCGAATCTCGCCATCGTGCATGGATCTGCAGACCAGACATCTCCACATTGGGGTCACCGGTCCATGTTCAGATTTATGACTCAAGCCCCCACACCATTCTGACCAGGCAAATCAGGACAGAATCGGAATAGTCTAAGACAGGCAGGCCACTGAGAACGAAAGGAGTCCAAGGTAAAAAAAAAAAAAAGAGAAAAAAAAAGGAAAGAGAGAAATAAAGACAATGATCAATTCGTGTCTATTCGCTTCATCGACTGGGTATTTGGATGTTCGTATCATGTCGCGTGAGTATTCATGCTAATACCAAGCAACCTCGACACTGCACCGCTTAAGTCTTGGAATGACCAATCCCGCAATTCCTGTGCTATGTACAATGCTGGCTACGATATTTGAGAAACCCCTTGCATATGCTGCAAGAGCACAGGTTGATGTTGTGGTGGGCCCGGATGACGAGGGCCGGCCGATTGTGATTGAAAGGCCGGATTAGAGGTGCGTCCACGAGCGAATTGAGTGAGGCTGGGTTCATCAGTCAATTGTAAGCCGAACCGATGTTTTTCTGTCTTTCCGTGAAGAGCGTCGTAGAGGTGGCGGCTTCTTGGAAACTGGTGGGTGTCAGCCCTAGGCTATTGTCAAACGGCTAGGTCATCGCTTACCTGCTCCTCGCCTTCTCCAAGAGCTACCACCCCTGGGCAAGTTACCCGTTGTGCCACCATCCTTCTATGTTTGGTCGCGTTCCGCGGTGCTGTTGATTGAAAGCCCGCCTGCCGTCGGCGACGTCTTTGGGGCTGGTTGCCTCTCCGCGGTTGGATATTCCATCTCAACCAGGTCAATATCTCCGTCTGCGTCCTTGGACTCGCCATCGTTGGTATTATCCCCCTGAGCTGGGATTGATGGTTCTGGCAGACTGCGCTTGGGGACCTTGACCAACTCGCGTTTCCTTCCATCCCGAACGTAGCAGAGGTAGTATGGGTCGCCGTTGCTATTGAGTGTCTTCAGAACTTCTTCGGTATTCGGTGTCTCCGTGACGGTCCTATCGTTATATTTACGCCATACACCGTCTTCGAAGTCGTGGATCCACACCCAGTAGTGACCTGCTCTGAGCTGACCGCTATGACAAATCACTGCATGCAGGCGATATCCATGCTTCTTGTGCTGAGAGAAGAGCTCTTCAAGCTCTGCTTTGTAGGCCTTCACTTCTTCAATGCGCATGCTGTTGATCTGCTGGCGCCCTTCGGCGGTGAAACCCGTCATGTCGGGAGGGTCACTCTTGTTCAAACAGGTGTCGGACAGATTGTAAGCTGGGAATGACGAGTCCTCTCCAGCAAAGTCAAGAGAAGAAGACGGCTGGCCTCCAAGTGAAGCAGGCTCCGGGATGCATACCTTATTGACATGGACAAAATCGTTGACGAAGCTGTCGATAATCTCAGCATCTTCGGCCGTGGTTTGAGGTATGCTGTTGAGCTGTTCCAAACGCTGTTGAAGAGCCCACCCTTTCTGCCGCAGCTTGAAAAACTGTGGGTCATCCGGAGTATCCATATATCTATCAAGATATAATGTCTCAAAGACCTCCACAGGATTCATGTTTTTGTTGCCGTTGTTTTGGGTCCTCTGGATGACAACATGAAGAATGGGGGGAAGCCTCTTGATCGATGTAAAGCGCATGATGTCCTTCTCCTCGGGGGTAGCAACTCTCTGGAGGTCAAAGTTGCGGCTCAAACCGTCATGAATATTGGTCGGACCAGTTTCGGCGGGGTATGCCGTGATCGCACGCTCCAACGTAGAGTCCAATTTGTACTTGTCCTGGTTGGGGAACTTCGTATGGTTCGTCAACTCAACGTAGAACGTCTCCATGATTGGCTCCCACTGGATTCCGTCCGGGGCATCTGTTCTCGTGGGTCTGATCGCCGCCTGTATACGGTTGATGATACTACCCATCACCTCCTCGACGTCCTGTTGCTCCGTACCCGAAGTCCTAGTTTGCGTCTCCAGAGCCTTGAGCACCCGTTGTTCGACGTTCATCGGCGGAGTCTCAACTCCCGTCATTTTGATATCGCTGTCCATGGCGGGCCCCGGTGCTGGCGCTTCAACCGGCTGGGAGACGATTCTGATGTCCGTCTTGTCCTCGAGCATGTAATCTCTCTTTTCACCGTCAACATCAGACATATTGACCAGGGTCTGAGAGCTTACGGTACTGGCGGTTTCCGAGACCGGATCAACAGTGACATTGACCATATCAACATCTTCTGCCTGTTCTGTCTTCTGCGCAGGAGGCCCTGGGGGAGGCCTTGCAGGCAAAGGCGGGGGCGCAGGGAACTGAGCACCCATGACCTCGAGTGTTTTTGGCCCCGCAGTATCTTTTGCCATTTGTTGAGGGGCGGGATCTTCAGTAAGATTCAAAGTCGGTAGCAGAACGGCATTTGCAAGACGCTGGGAGGGGCGAATAGCGTGCGCCTGCGAGCTACTGAGGTCGTTCAGGAGTCGCCCCAGTTCTTCGACAACTAAGAAAGAATCAGTATTGAAGTAGAGACGGATGCCAGTCGAAAACCTACAAGCACGAGCAACGACTGCTTCAGCGCGGTCAATCTTGAGTTTGTTTCCACCAATGAGTCGACGCTTGATATCCAAGTCATCCAGGCCGAGCTCATGCATAGGATAGCGAGCGAGCAAGTCCTTGATAGGCACAACGGTGTTCAAGTATTGAAGAATGCTGTTCAAGTAACATGTGTTACCGATATTTTCCAGTCCGACCGGGAGATTGGTCATGGTAGTTGAAGGTGATGATTCCGCTTTCTCTTGTTGAGACGGGTCGGGATCCTGTTCGAGGGCTTTCACAGCCTGACGTATTTCGTCGCTGTTCCTGTCAGAAGCAATCGCCTCCATGGCTTTGATAGCGACTTCCGCGGTAGCTTTGCTTCTCGGGTCCTTGTTGAGCTACAACGCAGGGAGGCGAGGTTAGCGAGATACCATAACTACATGTCAGAGTTGAGACGTACCTTGACGCTACACATCATAACGATGGTGCTATCGGGCCACTGTGGATCAGCTTCAAGAATGCGATAAGCTGTGGAGACGTCAATAGGGCCATTTGCGTGCGTGAGGATTCTGTCACTGCCCCTGTGGCGCCCAATGATCTGAAGCATTTCTCTTGCGAAATCCGCCTGCGCAGGAGAGTGCTCGAGCTTAGTGTTGTAAGCTGAGATGACGTTGTCATCGGTAGCAGTATACTTGAGGCTAAAGAAAGAGTAGGCTTGAGTCTCCAGCTTGTCTCCCGCGCTATGGGTGCCCGAGAGGTCCATCCCTTCCACGATGGTAAGCTCTTGGATCGCACGTGTCTGGAAGTCCTCGTCCGCAGTCAACAATGCGATATCGCGAAGTGCTTCGACGTAGGTCTGACGACGTTTTTCGCATAGTGCTGACTGCCGATTGTAGGCGAAGAAGATCAAAGCCTTGTCGAAATCAGGAAGAACACCAAGGACTCGATGCGCGTCAGTCGCTGATTGAGGAGCCTTATTCTGCGGGTACTCAAAGCACTGGAGCTCTTTAAACAGCCTGTTGCCAACATATGGCCGGGTCTCGCCAGGCTTCCCGCTTCGGATGATGAGACTCTCCGCCTCAGCCTGAAGATCCTCGATAAACGCGCGCAATGTGCTGAGTTTTGTCGGTATACCAGGGGTGCCAGGTTCCAGAACCGGTGGGATAAAGTACGGCTCGAAGACACCGTCCTTGTCGAGATTCTCTTCCGTAAACTGAATCGCTCTGAAAATGGCGTAACATTCATCACCAAACACAACCTGGAAACGCTTATTTCGCCGGGAGATGTTGCGCGGGTTGGGCTTATCCAGCAAATCTCTGAGGTACGTATTCAGAGTGGACGGGGCGCTGGTAGACCAATCGTCCCTAGCATCTGCAAAACGTTCCGGGGAATTCTTTCTGGCTTCGGCCAGGTTGTCAAGAATTCGCTGCTTATCGAGGAGTAGACGCACCCACTCGCGCTTGAGTCGAGGCCGCGAGATCTCAACACATACTTGGAATGTGCAGCGGGGTGCCGAGCAAGCAAAATGCTCGACCGCAAGCAAGGCCTCTCTGATCATAGGATGATAGTCTGATAGAGGCTTGGCGGGTCGGATCGAATCCTTGATGTTGACCAGATGATGGATGTAAAAGTCCGTATCCGCTGGGGGAAAGTGGAGATTCTGAGGACGACAGAGACAAACTAGGTGATCCGGATCCCACGATGTTCTGAGAATGAAGTGAAAGTCACAGAAGCAGCAAACGCAAGACAGGGCGCCAGGGTTGCGGCCTTCCGCCGTGCTCTGGTTGCCCGCAAGGACAAGGCGATGGGGGACGCCGGTGTTGCTGCAGCGTGCCTCGCGGTCCCACTCGATCCTGGCGAAGGAGCCGGAATCCAGATCGGAATTGAGTAAGTCATGTACCCATCTAGGTGCAAGACGACCTGCTCAGCAACCAACATTCGTCAGTCGCGACATCTTCTCGATCAAAAGAGACAAAACAGTCGCCATCTTCACGAGGCCAACAGGGTATAAGGATAGGATCATATTGACGTACCAGTCTTTCCAACCATGTTTTCCTTGACGGGTGCGGGCCTTCCCTCCCAATGTTGGGTCGTTGGCGATTCACTTGGTGACATGATGGAGTATTGATCTGAAATGGCCATGGTGATATGACTGGCTCGCGTAGTGGTTGGCTTCGTGGCTCGTCGGGTGGGGGTAACCTTTGCAGTCAAGTCAGTGTATGCCAAACGTGGTAAAAACAACAAGACCACCTACCAAGAGAGATCACCTCACAAAGCCTTGTGCAAGTCGGCCTGGTGTGACATGCGTCAAGTCGGGGCCAGCACGATGCAAGTGCTGTGACGAGCAGTTGCGCTTCAGTGTGTGTCTATAAGAGCCCCGTATGCGCCACAGTAACAGGTTATGTCTGCCGAGGAATAGGGTGTTCTCTGCGCTTAGACGACGTTGGCAGGCGAGGAAACTCAGGTATGCATCAAGGTAAGGCCTATCGTTTCTGTATTGAAGGCAGCTCGATCGGTTTCGTGGAGGACGGGTCACAAAGTGCGAGTCACTGAAGAGGATAAATTAGCTCAAGGCCAAAGAAGGAAAAATGCAAGAAGATGGTGACCAACAAGTCGGATGCTGTCTCTCTCGGAGCTGTCAAGGCTTGTGGGTGTGGAGGTTGGACCGAGATCAAACGGAGTATCCCTCTAAATCGCGGATGTAGATGCAGGCCAGCAAAAGCGGCGGCAATAACGTCGATAAGGGGAATACAAGGCGGAAAGCTGGGGGGTATCTTGATGCAGGCCGAGGCAAAGAGACTGAACAGAGGCCCTAGAGGAAGAGGAAGAAAGATTCAGGTAGCTATTCCGAAGGCGAAGGACCAGAAACAATTACGCCAGCTTCAATGCGTCGGGAAACCAGTGTAGGTAATGGCGAGCAGGAATTATGCGAGCTCGGTGGTGGGCAGGGCGTCGTGTCGTGTGGCGGGGGTGCAAACGCAGACAGGCTGACGCAGCTGGGCAGCCTTGTTCCAAGGGTAGGCAGTGTACAGTTAGGTACCTAGCTAGGTGGCAGTTGGCTGCCTACATACCTCAGGTAGCTAGGTAGGTACTATGAAGCTTTCTTGGAGAAGCGGGCAGTACGTATTAGTGGCGGGAGGAGGTGGTGCCGACAGCCAGTCTCCGCCGTGCCGAGCTCGGAATGGGGCAAACACGCTGAGCTGTTCGGTAAGGTGCGGCGTAAGGTTCACTAGCTAGAATCACATGGAACACAGGGATGTGGCTTCACGGCTTTTATTTGCTAGCGGGCGGACATAAATGTATCAGGTGATCTAAAACGTGACCTGATCGTTTCCATGATGGGACGCGAGCTTCGGGCTTAGTCATTCATATTGGCCAATGACAACGATCAATTCCCTGTGCTAGGTGAAGACCAAGAGCCGTCCACTGACCGCAAGACAAATGAACAAGGTAGCACATCAGACAATACATAATATTTCTCTTTCTGGGAGTATCTTAGTGATCCTTGAGACCTTCTCTACTTGTCATGTTCAAATGCTTCTTGTGCCAGTGTTAACCATCGATATCTGATGTCAAACAGTTGACCTTTGCATGCTATTTGATTGGCTCTACACCGAGACGAATCACGTGATAGAGTCGTAGGTGGAGCACCCATTCGTGGAGCTTCAACCCGACCTCAAACTTCCGTTAGATCCCTCATCAACTACTTTTCCAATTGAGTGTCTGGCCCGCGACTCCGAACCACCCCCGCAACCATGGCCGGCGACCACGACACCTATCATCCCAAGGACGCCATCAAGGCCAGCATTTCGGCCTCCACGGCGCTTGGTGGTGCCGGTTTCTTCATTGCTGCCGTCCACAATGCCCTCCAGAAGCAGAACGTCGGCGCCATGTCTGTGTTCACCCGCAGCGGCGGTATCATCGCTGTCATGGGTACGCCGCCCCAATCCTGTCGTCAAGCCCGAATCGGGACCTCCTGTTGCTGACGAACCTATACAGCGATCGGTGGCGGCGCTTACGGCTTCACCCAGTCGGCAATGGCCAACCTGAGAGAAAAGGACGATGCGTGGAACACCACGACTGCCGGCTTCGTTGCCGGTTCCATCCTGGGAATGACGAGTACGGACACCCCCTCCCGGATGTTAAACACTTGCGAGACAGGATGCTTACGGGTCGCGACTTGAACAGCCAGGAGAATGCCCGTCGTGCTTGGCCTGGGTGCCGCCTTCGGCGCGTGGCAGGGAGTATTCCAACTCACCGGCGGACGTCTGAGAGGATGGTCAGAAGGCAAACTGGACGAGGCCGAGTTTGACAACAAGATTGCCCAACGCGCGGCCAAAAGACGCCCGATTGAGGAGACAATTGCAGAGCTTGGCGAGGGCCGTGGTATGTATCGTCCTCCATGGTGTGACTGGGTTTCGCTATCCCATTCGTGGCTGACACTTTTGCAGGCATCCGGCCGCCGGGCTACGAGGAACGGAGACGCGAGCGGCTCAAGGAGAAGTACGGAGTTGAGATCAACCCCGTCAAGGCGACTGTCGAGTAAATGGAGAAACCCTTTCCAAACGAAAAGAAGAAAAAAGCACCACTACTACCACCCTATCTCGTCCGTCACCCAGCCTAGCGAGGCATGCCTTTTATTTCCCGTTGCTTGTACATACACACGGTCTGCGGAATACGTGGGCGAAGAAGAGGAGTCTCATCGGCTAGAGGAAATGGAGAATTGTACTATTTTTCCCTTGCTCTCCGAGCTTCCGCGTGATGTGTGCTTGTCTCTATCGACGCACCCACCGACACTGCGTCGCAACAACGGTACGTTTTCTGCATGCGGTTTACTCCTTCGCCATCTCCAAATGGTGATACAATAGCTTCAGAGGCTGTTTATGATCTTCATGATTAGACCTTCACCGTTCTATCTTTTTTGTCTGACTTTGCTTTTTAACAACGTCTCCCTTCTTCCTACGTCTCGCTGCTTCGACTAGATACTAACGTTGGAGTCAGAGTAATCAGTAAACCAGGGTTCATCTTCAGCCAATGTAGCCATCTTCGACATAAAGTAAGTCATGTCACGTACTTCGTTCCTCCTTTCCATGATGATATACTAGCTTCAGAGGCTGTTTATGATCCACATGATTCAACATTACACCGTTCTATCTTTTAATCTGATACCCCTTCCACCACCCAACTCTTCACGTTCTCCTGCTCCAGACATGTACTAATATGTCTCAGACCAATGGGCGCTTCTGCGCCAGGATGTAGATAAAGGCTGGCTGATCAGAGTAAGTCATTCATATCTGTTACTGCTCTTTCCTATCTCCTGTATGATGATACAATAGCTTCAGAGGCTGTTTATGATCTTCATGATTAGACCTTCACCGTTCTATCATTTGTCTGACTACACCCTACGGTCTACTTTTGTGTTGAGGTACTTGTGCCTGGCCAGGTCTGACTAACACTTGGCTCGTAGAGGAAGACGGCGCCGACCCAAAAGGGAAGGAAAGGCGTCACGGAATAGCAAAACAAAAAAACAAAAGCTCAGGTTCGGGTTCGAACCCGCACCCTACGAAATCCTCCATCAGCAAACTTCGTTGGATGTCATCACCAAGTTCACACTAACGATCCAGGGCGTTATACCTCCAGGCCAAAGGGCCCTTCACTGGGCTTGGTTGGCAGCTTCGGCGACGTACGTGAATAAGTAGGGTCCTTCCTCGTGTTGACGGGGTAGGTACGGCCCAGATCAGACCCGGTCTGGTCCGGTTTGTTGGGGAACCCGTGGACTGACGTCACTGCCTCTTGGGATGAAATACGCGATACCTCACTTTCGCTGTGGTGAAACGGTACGTCTTACCTTGTGCAGCCCTACCCCTCTCTCCCTTAACATGATGAATCACTAGCTTCAGAGGCTGTTTATGAATTATTTAATGATTCGACCCATCACCGTTCTATCACTTTTCTGATATCCTGAATACTACCCTTTAATTCTCTGGACATCAAGTTAGAGACAGTCGCTGACGATTATCTAACTAGGTACTGTCAAATGGAATATGTAGCCCTCGGCGAGAGGTGCCAAGCTGATTAAAACACCTCTCTGCTCCGTTTCGCTGTGCTCTCATGCAGATGTCGGCAAGTCCTCGGCCCACCCTCACACCACGAACCGCCCCCTTCCATGATGAGACTCAGCTTCAGAGGCTGTTTATGATTTCTTACCAAACATGATTCGAAACTTCACCGTTCTATTAATACCTGATTTCCTGCAAAGGCCCACCGCTCGTTCTCGATAACTTGCCCGGCTCCGAGGAGATGGCTAATCGAAAGACACAGGAACCCCCTTTGCTGCGCTCGCCGTAAAGATGATCCTTCCCCGTCGCGACCTTTTCCCGACAGTAGCTTTTGCTGTTTCTCAAACGGGGTTCGCCCCTCCAGCGAGGGTATGTCTCAAGCTCTATCCTAATCGGTTGACCGACCCCCTCTCCCCTTTCGATGATGATACTTAAGCTTCAGAGGCTGTTTATGAATGTTTATGATTCAAAATTACACCGTTCTATCAATTGTCAGATTTGTTTACTTGACTTCTGTACCGTATTTGCACAGTTAGTTTACAACGTATGCTGACATTCTCAGGTGCAGGTTCATTCCACCGTCACTCTGCCATGGAAATGTCATCTTGATAAACGTAAACTGCTTTTCTTCTACGTAGTCTCTCTCACGTAGTTTAGTCTCCCTGGAACAGTAACTATTTCAATACAGAAGCATCTCATTTGACCATTGTTGTACACGCCTACAGTCCCCAGATCCCAAGTCCCAAAACTCCATGCGCAAATCAAAACAACGCCCTTGTGCACCCAGCAATTACGCCCTCACAGGGTTTTGACAGACTGGAAAAAGGGGTTCGCCAGCAACTTCTCGTCGGCCATGACCAGGCCCTTGAGCTTGGAGACCATCTCCTCCTTGCTCATCGTCCCTCCGGCCACCTCTTCCTTCCACCGCAGCAGCACCTTCTTGAGCATGGCGCTGCCCTCCTCCATGTCCGCCTTGCTGTACTTGAGCCCCAGGTCCTCGTGCTTGGAGGTAAAGTCCTCGAGCTCGTCGGCCTTGCGCTTTGCCATCCGCACCACCTTGTCCGGGAACCGAACCAGCTCGGCCACATGGATACCAAAGCTCTGGTCGCAGACGCCATCGTCAACCTTGTACAGCAGCGTCACCTCACGCTTGCTATTCTCGCCGCCGCCGCCGCCGCCAATGTGCGCCGTTACATGCAGGTTGTGAACTTGAGGGTGCTCGTCCGCCAGAGCCGTCAGCTCGTGGAAGTGCGTCGCGAACATGGCGAAACAGCCAATCTCCTTGACGATATGCTCCGAGATGGCCCACGCGAGACCGAAACCATCGTACGTCGAGGTGCCACGGCCCAGCTCGTCAATGATGATGAGCGACTCGGCCGTTGCCGATTTGAGGATATTGGCCGTCTCTAGCATCTCGGCCATGAAGGTCGACACGCCCTTGAGTTGGGAGTCGCTGGCGCCGACACGGGCGAGGATAGAGTCGAAGATGGTCAGCTCTGCCTCCCCACACGGGACGAAGCAGCCTATCTGTGCCATGAGGGCAATTACGCCGATTTGGCGAATGTAGGTTGACTTTCCGCCCATGTTGGGGCCGGTGATGATGAGAAAAGAGGACTTGTCCCGAGTCAGGGCGACGTCATTTGTGATGAATTGGACGTCGTCCTGCATCTCCAAACATGGGTGGCGAGCCTCCTTTAGGATCGTCTGGCCTTCGCCGCGCTTGTGGATCTTGGGGCGAACGTACTGGGAGGGCGCGTGGACGGAACAGTGGGCCAGGGAGACGATGACATCCAGATGAGCCAGGACGCCAGCGAGCCTCTCGAGGACGGGGCAGTAAGACGCGGCTACACCGACAACCTCGTTGACCAGGCTGCTTTGTGTCCTGTTGTAGTTCTGCGAGAGCTGGTCGAACTCGCGACGGAGACTCTGCATCGTCTTGGTTGTGAAGTAGACTCCGTTCTTTTGTGTCGAGCATTCTTGGTAGCCCGACTTGTTGCGGATGGCGCCGGCTTCCTGTCTGGTGAGTCTCATGCAGTGGCCGTGGACCTTGTGGTTCTCGAGAAAGATCTTCTTGCCAACCTCCTGTCTCAAATCGCGCGCCGCATCTGAGAACTCTTGGTCGATGTCTCTCTTGAGCTTGTCCAGTTTCTTCCTGATGATTCTTAGGCTGTCGTCAAACTCGGGTTTGATGATGTACTCGTGGTTGTCCAGTGCGTCAAGGTCAACAGTGGTCTCGACCATCTCCGAAAGCTTTGCGAGACTATCAGAAAGCCCGCGGAGAGGGGTCGTGTAAGCCTCATCGAGGGGGTCCCTATATACTTCGTCCATGACGCCCTCCAGGGTCCCCAGAAAGCCAGGCAGTCGGATGATGACCTGGTACGCGCGAACAACATCCTCAAGATTGGCTTTGCCCCTTTGAAACCGCTTGGCGAGACGGTAGAGATCCGGGACCGAACGAAGGTGCTCCTCTTGCATCGTCTGCCTTAACTCGGTGTCGTTGACAAAGGCCTCAACGAGCTGCTGGCGCCTCTCAATCTCCTCCTTGTTCATAAGCGGCTGTTTGAGCCACTGCGACAGCAAACGGCTCCCGACAGGAGTTTTGCAGTGGTTGAGCAGTCCGTACAAGCTCATAGATTTCGCCCCGTCCCGGGCGCCAGGCATCAAGTTGAGCGCCTTCAGTGCCGCCGCGTCCAGCTTCATAAACTGGGAGAGGTCATGCTGGTACAAGTGGTACTGCCCGAAGTTGGATGGGTCGTGGAGCACGCCGAGGTACTTGATAAGCGCCGCGGCTGAGCCCATGGCCAGCTTGAGATCGGTCTGGGGCAGGAGAGTTGTTGCCCGCTCATCCTTAAGAAGACGTGCAAGGTCCTGCTCGATGTCCTTGGTCCCGAACTCGCTGGCTGACCGTTCCGACACGGCAACGCCGCAGTTGGTGATGATCTGCTTGAGCTTCGCCAGGTCCGGGTCCTTGTTCTTGTCGGCCTTGTCCGTCTGGACGAGGCATTCCCTGACGCCTAGCTGGATGAGCAGGGCCTCAAAGTTGGAGAACAGGTCGTTGTCGAGGAACTCGCTGACGCCCAACTCACGGACGCTGGCGTCCGCGAAACAGACGCCGACACTCCTGGCCTCGGAGGCCTTCGTGGAGATCTTGACGGCGAGGATCATGGGCGCGGCCTCGATTTGGCCGCCCAAGTCCTCCTCCACGTCCTGCAGATTGCCCGGAGACGCCTGCTTCGCCACTTTCCAGTTCATGCGGCCGCCCGTGCTCTCCCATATCTCTATCCTCTTGCCTAGCTTGAAGAGTGCTTCTCGGAGGAATTGTCGGAAGACCGTGACGGTCATAGTGACAGACGGGAGACCCGTCTTGTCATCTCGGCCGAGTGTCCTCACGACGGACGTCGTCTTGTATACCTAGATGGCAGTCAATCAGCAGCTGAAGGGCGCAACGAGGACATGCAGAGCGTACTGTGCGGGCGATGAAGTTGGCATCTTCGCCATGTGATGTGTACCAATCGCCTCGATCGAATATGCGGACTGTGTCTTCGTGGACGGTCGGGAGAGACTTGAAGAAGCGGATGAAGCCGTGTTCATCATCGACCTGGTGGCCGGTTAGCTATGTGTTTGACGAGCCATTGCTCGGGGAACGAACCTTCAATTCAGGCCTTGAAGACATGGTGAATGGGGTATAGAAATGAACGGGAACGACAGCACAAGTAGCAAAATGAATAGGCTAGCTTGCGTGGACGTAACTGGTGAGGAAAGGTAACACACTGTCGCGTCGTGCTTCTCCAGCATGCACGGTGGTTAAAGTGGTTTCGCAGGAGGCGCGTCTACGTGGTAGGGATGGACAATTAATTAGTGGGGGAGACGCGACGCGGTGGCGCTAAGTCAGATTGGCGAAGTTAAATCTTGACCGCCCAGCGGGTTTTGCCAATAGGTACAATACCCAATGACGGCTGGGGAGGAATTCGTCCGAAATCTTATCGGACTATCTGAGCTTTTCCAGGTCAAGATATCGATTGTATCAGGCATGGATGATTTTGTCAACATGCATCCTTGACTTCGCAATCCTCTTACATGACACAGCTCAAACTCTTCTTCAGTCGAGTTCAGCCACCCTTTGGAAGACAAATCCCTTCTTCCTCCAATTCCAGCTTGGCACAGGTTATACTGCATAACTTGGTCGCTCCTCTTACAAATCCGGAGTTTGCTAAACTAGGTACCTACCTACCTGTGAGAGGTGCCTACCTATGGTGTTCATGCTGCTCGGACCACTGCCACTCAGAGCGCGGGTCCTCTGTCGCGGTTTGAATGCACTTACACGTCCAAGTGCCCCGCATTGCGCCTCAAAGGGCTTAGCGCGCTTCTGCAGCTCGCCCGCTACGCAACCACGTCTGGACAACCATCACGGCTTGCCGAAATTTCGCAAAAGTCCCCCACTTCCCTCCCCAAACTCTGCACGCATATTCAGCACCACGACCGCAACGATGGAGACCCCCGTGCCGGAACCCGTCAATCAGCCAGCCAAGGACCTCGAGATGTCTGAAGCGAAGCCAGGAGAAGTCGCCGTCTCTTACACGACCGACAATGGCGACGACACAGCGGCAGCAGCAGCAGCACCGAACCCGACGACGACGACGACAACGGGGACAAGCAGTAGTGACCTTACTCGTACAAACGCCCCCGATGCCTCTGAGGAAAAGGAAGGTGAAGAAGCCGATGTCGAGTCCTCCGCCGCCGGACCTGGCTCCGCCGATGCGGAGGGGGAACCGAAAATCTCCAAGAACCAACTGCGCAAGATGAAGCGCAAAGCTGCGTGGGAGGACGGCCGCGAGGACCGCAAGCGCAAGCGCAAGGAGAAACGCCACGACCGCCAGGTCGCTCGGCGCGAGGAGATCGCCGCCGCCCTTGCCGACGCCGAGGCCAAGGGCGTCGACCCGGCCTCCGTCGTCATCCCCCCGAAGCGCAAGACGCCCAAGCCGCCCTCGGTCCAGGTCCCCGTCTCCCTGATCCTCGACTGCGACTTTGAGAAGTACATGCTCGAGAAGGAGCTCGTCTCCCTCGCGAGCCAGATCACCCGCTCCTACTCGGACAACCGCGGCGCGAGGTACCGCGCCCACCTGTACGTCAGCTCATACGGCGGCCAGCTGAAGGAACGCTTCGAGACGACGCTGGGGTGCCAGCACGTGAACTGGAAGGGCGTGACGCTCGTGGAAGGGGATTTTATCGAGGCATCCAAGCAAGCGGACGAGCTGATGAAGGGGCCCCGCGGCGGGAAGGTCATTGACCTGCTGAAGCCCACCGAGGAGGACGGCGCGGCCAAGAAGCCCGCGGTCTTTACGGACGCCGACAGCTCGGCGCCCACCCCGGACCCCGAACCCGAACCCGCCGACGAGCTCAAAAACATCGTCTACCTCTCCTCCGACTCGGTCAACACCCTCGATCGCCTCGAGCCCAACACGAGCTACGTCATCGGCGGCCTGGTCGACCGCAACCGCGAAAAGGGACTGTGTCACCGCCGCGCGAGGGCAATGGGCATCCGGACGGCGAAGCTACCGATCGGGGAGTACATGAACCTGTCGAGCCGGCGAGTGCTCGCGACGAACCACGTTGTCGAGATCATGCTCAAGTGGCTCGAGACGGGCAGCTGGGCGGAGGCGTTCCTGAGCGTCATCCCCAAACGGAAGGAGGCCAAGCTCAAGGGGCAGGACGGCGCCGGCAGCGCCGGCGGGACCCCCGCCGCAGAAGGCGCGGACGGCAAAATCGAGGACAGCAGGTTCGACGACGAGGAGGACGAGGATGTGGACGAGAAGCAGACCATGACGGAAAACGTGGCAGCACCTGAAACATCAGCAGCGGCCCAAGAGAGCGCAAAGGGGGGGGATGTGAGTGCTTCATAGCCCGGCGTGGCAGGCGATTAAAAATAACAGAATAATACCCACTCCAAAAAAAAAAACCCTCCCTCCTTTGCTGTTCCAAAAGAACAAAATAATTAATGGCAAAAAAAAAACACCGACCCAGTAACCAGATATTCCCTTCATGCAAGTCGTGTCGATTTCTGTCTTTTCAAAACTCCATAGTATCCTCCTCCCTCTCTCTCTTGACCTTGCCGTCCCTCTCGTCCTTCATCAACCCAATGACAAAGGACCGGAACTGCTCCACGTACGGCTTCAGGCTCGTCTTCTCCCAGTCCTGCACGCTCTTCTGCTGCGACCCGCCCTGGGCGTCTTCCTCGCCCTTCCACGCGTCAATCTCCGCCAGCAGGCTCTGCACCGTCGGCACGCCCAGCGGGTCAAAGTCTTGGAGGCTCTTGGTGTTGATCGGCACGCACACCCGGCCGGTGCCGGGGTGGACGACGAAGGGCGACTTGAGCAAATGGTTGAGCTTCTTGCTGACCTCGATGTCGAGGCGCGGGTACGTGTACTCGAGCACGATGTCCTGCTTGGCCTCGAGCAGCGCCTTGGCGTCGAGGTTCTTGCTGGCGCCGCTCTTGGCCACGGTGTCGATGTCGGCCCACTTGGAGACGGACGACCGTCCCGGCGCGGCGTCCCACTTCCTGCGGAGCGACTCGTTGAGGCTCTTGTCCGGGAGGAGCTGGAGGAGGCGCTCGGCGCGCTCGTTTGAGGCCCAGGGGTCTTGCGCCTCGAGGACGTCTTCTTGGAAGTGCGATTTGAGGGTTTCTAAACTCCGTCTATCCGTGTTCGTCAGCAAATTTGCAAAAAAAGAAAAAATAAGAAAGCCCAGATCGTGACTGCAAGTGACATACGAAAGATGAGGGTGCAGCGGCCGCCACAGGTTCACCTTCTTCCCGCTCTGCGCGCCGCCCCTGACGACCTCCAAGTACCCCGCGATTGACCGACGCATCTGGTCGCCCATTGTCCGTGCCTTCTTATCGCACACCCACGCGTGGGCGCCTCTCCGACCCGAGTAGACCCACATGATGTGCTTGAAGCCGAAGTCGTCCCGCAGCGCGACGTCGACGACCTTGATCGCCATGGTGATGAACTGCCAGCACTTGATGCAGATGTTGGCCTTGTCGCAGCACGTCCTGATCTCGTCGTAGTCCGTCAGATCGATATCAAAACACAGCTCCTTGGCGAGGGGCTTGAAGGCGCTGGCGTTGCGGAGGGTTTTGCGGTCGCGCGGGTTGGTGCTGTAGACGGGGCCGATTTCGAAACGGGAGGGCATCAGGCGGAGGACGTCTTTCCGCAGGCTGAAGAAGGGGTCAGTTGTGCGACTCTGAGTGGCTGGGCCGGGTTTGGGAGCTCACAGGTCGTGTGTTGCGAAGGATTGGTATCGCAGGTATGCGTCGTTCTGCAGCGTGAAGGCGAATTCTCTGTGGCCAAAGTCGTTTGTCGGTGAGGGGCTGTGATTCAACCATTGGAAGAGATATCTCCAAGGGAACAGGCGTTGGTAGAAACTGCGCATCACCTCGGGGTCTGAAGCTTTCAAATCCGCAATGTCTCTGTGCCCGCGTTAGCATGCGGCCCTCCAACCGATACGGGCGAAACCCACGTTGGCGCAAGGGGCGTTGCGAGCCCCGGAGAACTGGACGGTGGCGAGTCTTGTGGTTTTGAGCTGGGGAACTCGTCGTCCGAGTCCCCGTCTATGAATAGGTCCTCCAGCTTGACATCCTTCTTCTCCTCGGTGGCGGGCGCGGGCGCATCGACTTCGGCCATCGCGACGTCGCCGTCAGTCGCCTGGCTGGCAGTGGGTTGGACTGGAGAGTCGACCATTGCTTCGTCGGGGGCTGCCATATCGTTTGATGTTGAGTGTGTTTCGGGCGACACAGAATGGGGCATGTCTGGGTACTGGAGTGCAGTTGGAAGCGGGCAATCGCGGATTTGCTGAGGTCTGTAAGGATCTCGAAAATGCAGCGGTTGTGGTCGCGTCCGATACGCGTTTTCTCGCGTAAAGGGCCGGGGTGGGGGACCTCGGGCTGCTTAGTCATCTGGCGGGGCAAAGCCAACCTCGCCGTCGCTGGGCTTAGTTACGTCCCTCGTCGTCAAAACCTGTATCTTTCACGGATACCCGTGCCCGCCCCCACTTTAATTGGAACTCGAGGACTCGTCACCCACTAAAGTGGGTGCTGAACACCCATACGTCCATAACACCCATATGTCCAAAAAATCCCTCAAGCTCAACATCAACATCACCACCTTCGATCCAAGCCACCACAATGACCAAATTCAATCAAACTGAAGAGGAGCGTATCCAGGAGGCCATTCTATCGATTCGTGAAAACCCGAACTTAAAGCTTACTGCCGTGGCTGAGAAATACCAGATACCACGTAAGAAGCTGTATCGGAGGCTTTCAGGAACACCATCTCTTAAGGACCGCCCAGTCCACGGTAGAAAGCTTACCTGGGACCAGGAGAAGGCTCTTTGTCACTATATTGATCGAATGGATCATATGAATCTTGCCCTACGGCGAGAGCTTCTTGTGGATGCTGCCAATTACCTCTTGGCTAAGTCCCATGAAGATCATCAGATGCCTCCTCCAACTGTCAACCCTATGTGGGCCAGTCGATTCATCAAGAGGCATGGGTACTTCTACGCCAAAGAGAAGACCCTTGATATGGAACGGAAGAAGTCTGAGGATATAGAGGTTATCAACAGTTGGTTTCTGATGCTCCAAGAGACCATTAAGGTATATGGTATACAACCCTCTGATATCTGGAACATGGACGAGACTGGCTTCCAAATAGGAGTTGGGAAGGATAAGATGGTCATCACCAAACGCAAGAGGGCCCATTACTTCGCCATCCCAACCAACAGAGAGTCAGCAACTGCGATTGAGGCCATATCCGCAGCAGGTGATTATATCCCTGCGTTCTTGATCCTTAGTGGCTCTGTTCATATGAGCAGATGGTATGGCATCAAGGACTTGGAGGCGGATACAGTAATTGGAGTATCGCCAACTGGTTATTCGAATGACCAGATGTCCCTCGATTGGATCAAGCACTTCGATATACACTCAAAGAACCGGACCCAGGGCCACAAGAGGCTCCTTCTGATTGATGGATATGGCTCTCATCACACTGTTGAGTTCCTACAGTATTGTGAGGATCATGAGATCCTTCCTTTTGGCCTCCCTCCTCATTCAACCCATCTCCTTCAGCCACTGGATGTGGTAGTGTTTCAGCCTCTCAAGCACTACCACAGCCTTGCAGTTGACACCATAGTCCGGGAAGGCTGTACCAACATCACCAAGCTGGAGTTCCTCAGTTTTATTCAGTCCATTCGTAAACAAACCTTCAAGCAATCTACTATTATATCAGCTTTTAAGAAGACTGGGATAAACCCATTCAACCCACAAGTGGTGCTGGAGAAGATCGCAATCCGAGATGGCACCCCTCCTACAGTGACCACACCACCCAACACAGGATCGTCGTCCTCCTCCTTCAGTACTCCTACAACCATCAGGAAACTCAGAAGAGTGGCGAATAAGCTCTCTGAGGCATCAGAGATCATCAGCAACCAAATCGAAGAGCTGACTGGAGAGGTCTCGCCATTCAACCACAATCTAGATCGATTCATCAGAGGGGCCCTAACCCAAGGGTCTGAATTGATCCAGGTCAAGAGAGATCTCTCAAGGACCAATTTAGCTGAAAAGGTCCGCAGAGCTCGTCGTCAGGCACGAAATACACAACTACAAACAGGAGGGGTTATCCAAGTCAAAGATGGAAGGAAAATGGTGAGGCAGAGGCAGGAAAACGAGTATGCGAAGGCTGTGAAGGTGATACAGTCCCTTGAGCAAAAGATCCGCCAAACCACGAAAAAGGTGGTTTTTGAGGCCGCAAAAAAGGCTCGGAAGATGAGAATTGACGGGACATTACAGCCATTATATATCATTGATGATGAGGGCTGTGGTCGCTTGCTGAAGAGGGGTTGAGGGTGGGAATAGATTCAATTAATCACTTTTTTGGACATATGGGTGTTATGGACGTATGGGTGTTCAGCACCCACTTTAGTGGGTGACGAGTCCTCGAGTTCCAATTAAAGTGGGGGCGGGCACGGGTAGCAGTGAAATCGGAATCGGATCTCTCGAGCTGGTAAAGTTTCTCTGAGCGCAAACGTCTCCAGTGTGCGTTAGCCTGCCTGTCCAAGCTCGTTACACCTAACCATAACCTCAGACTTTTGGGCCGCAGCGTATGGCATCATGTGCATTGCCCTGTTCTCATGGATAGCTATTTCCAGACACGATAATGCGCAGGTCATTACACTGAAATGTCGCCGTATGCAGGCTCTGACTTTTTTTTTTCTTTTTTTTTTCAGTATGCGGCACGCAAACATGCTCTGCCAACGTCACAGGATGATGTCTTTGCCGCTCAGAATTCTTCGTCAGGGATCGGGAAACAGCCAGAGAAGCAATCCATTCTTGAGTGTTCTTGAGCATGCATTATATCTAATTGAGCGTGTAACGGTTGTGGTAACTAAAAACAGATTATCAAAAGTAGGAATGTCACGATGGCCTTCAAGCCGGCAGGCACTCCAAGAGGCGAGCCTTGTCCCTCTGCAACGCAGCTTCGAATGAAGTAAACGGTATACCAAGCTTTGCCTGGGACTCCTTGGCCGCGTCCACAAAAGCTGTGAAGTCCTTCACGTTGGCCCAGATCTGGAACAGCATGCCGGAGGCGGCCTGCTTCGTCACCTCCACTTCCGCGGGGCTCTGCTGCCTGACTCGGACCTCTCTGCCGCTGACCCTGACGAGCACGTCGCGCACCTCCTCCATGGTGATATACTCATTTGGTAGGTCGATCTCCTGGCCGCCGAACCTTTCGGGATCCTGCAGGGCCGCCGCGGCATACCTCCCGACGTCGTCCGTGTCCGTGTAAGGCAGCCGGACACCGTCGTTACAAGCGTGGCCCAGCTCCCCGTTCGGAAGCCCGGGAAAGTTGCCGAGGACGCCGGGCAGCATGAAGTCGGTATGGAGGACCGAAGGTCGGAGGATGGTGTAGGCCTTGAACTTGCCGCCGCGGATGACCTCTTCGACCTCGGCCTTGGACAGGAAGTACGGGCGCAACCCGACTTGCTCGGTCGCGGCGTCGTCCCACACGGCCCTGTTGCCCACGATGAAGGTGGTGCAGCCGACGATGCTCTCGACGCCCGCCTTCTCGCAGGCCTCGACGATTGTCTTGGCCTGGTGGGTTTCGAGCCCTGGCCAGGGAAAGGTATTGAGGTAGGCGCCTCTGCAGCCCTGTGCCGCCTGGTAGATGTCGTCGAGATTTGTGCTCTCGCCTTTGAAGATCGTGACGCCCTGCTTCTTCAGGGCCAACGGGGCCTTTTTGGGGTCGCGAACCACTGCGTGGACTCTGGCTCCGGCTGCAAGTAGATGCGCGATGGTCGCGAGGCTTTGCTGGCCGGTTGCCTGTGTTACTAGATAGGTGGCCATGTCGAAGTGCCTTGAGAGCCTTTGTGGCAGAAGATGAAGAGTGTTATGAATATTTTGTTTTTCTTTGTGAAGAGGAGTACAGCGATGTTGTTGAGATGGGAGCTGTGTGGTGAATTCAAGTTGTATACATACGACTACTAAGCCGCTCCTTTATATAGAAGGACGAGGGACCTCTACTGACTACTGCCACCATCAAAGAACATAAGACTTCCTGTTACCTGATTTCCAATCCATTACGAATCCACCACTCCGTCCTCGCCGGTCAGAGGTGCGGTAGTTGGCAAAAAAAAAAGGTCTCTGCGGTACTGCTTATTTCGTGCGGCATCAGGGAACGCATCCTGGTGATGCCTTGGTCGATGCATTTTGGAGGAGGAAATAGGCACTAGAGCTCGATAAAAGTTGCCCCGGGTGGGTCTGACCAGAAGCGGGCGGTAGATGAGTCTAAGTGTTGTCAAATAGGGACTAGTATCTGACGTGATGTAGCGTTGTACTTACCTACCTAGGCAACTAGGTAGTATGTATGCATCGCGGAAAGTTGCCTCGGGTGGGGCCGGTAACATACCTTACAGCGACCACATGCCTGACCGGTGCGGCTGTTGGACTGCAGCTTGGATTTGACCATCTGTAAGAATTCCTCCGGCTCCTTCTCGAGGCGGGGAAGCTTGACGCTGGCCGGTTCCAGCCTGTCCTGTGGCGACTCGACCACTTCGACCGGCCGCTTCAACGGGCGCCTTGAAGGCTTCATTTGGGACCGGTCAGAGCGGACAGGTTCGGTACAAATGGAACAAGCGAGAACCAACCTCTCCCGCCAAGGCTGGCTCAAGCGAGGTTCTGGGCTGTGGTTTACTGATATCGATAGTTGGATGGGTTGTTGGCTTCGAGGGGTGGTTGGTAAGCTCAAGCGATTAGAAACTGGCAAAATCTGCAGTGCTCTGGGTTTCACGCTGAGGATTGAATCCCGTAGCCGGTTGTAAATTTATAGCTGCAAGTAAAGGTTTTCGCGTCTCCCAATCACAATGCACTGATGTACATGTTCCACAGGCTTTCCCAACAACTTCTGCACTGAGTGGCAGGTAGAGACACTGAGCCAACACAGAGGTCTTGGCTAAGTGCAGTGCGGGCATCTCTCAGACAGATAATTGGCTGATATACAGTATTTCTGCGGCGATGGCGAGTAGTAAATGTTCAAAAAAGCAATGCGTAATAGCAACTTGAAAAGATCAGCCATGTGGCAGGCCGGGGTAGTGTGGTTCGTTTCGGCGTGAAGGCCTGTTGGGCGACCTCTTTGTCTGCTTGTATACACTCGTCCACAGTCATACCCAACCTCCCTAGTATAACCGCGATGATTCTGTATAGTTCGTCAGTGGGAAACCCAGACAGGATGGTTTGGCTGTTGGGCCAACCCTCCAGTTGCTCGTACTACCAATCAGGCCGAAGAAGTCGCAGGGCCGCGGGATGCTTGTCGAGAGCCAGGGGGGTCGCGTGTGCCAGGTCAGCGCGACGAACACGCCGGGAGAGCCCACCCAGCCTTACCGAGAGAGAGGACCCTCAGAGGCGCCTTGGAAGCCATGGCCGCATCTGCCGCTTATCGTACTATCTGTGGTCTATGCGTCCCGAAGGAGCGCTTCGGTCGACCGGTGGAGCGGCGAGGCGACAAAGAGAGCAGAAATTCATCAGGGCAGGTATCCGCGTCGAGGTGGGCGGTCAAGATGGGAACCTCTTGCTGCCTCAGCCCTCCGATGGCTCCGGGAGGCCATGAGACGGCATATCAAGGTTCAAGCCGTGAAATACTTGTTTGGCCAGTACCGAGTAGCTTCAGGAAACATTCTTGGACTGTGTCCACCTGTTCCAATGATGAGACGACCGGCCGGATCGTCCATTGGGAACTCTCAGCTGCCAACCCAGACAAGCTTTTCCCCAATGACTGGCCGTGTGGCCACTTTCATTAAATATACATACATACAAAATCTGGCTGTGCCCTTTTTACCTCGTTACTTTTAACCCAGGTTGCCAAATTCCATGTAAATGCTCGCTGAAGGGCCAAAATGCCAAGAGACGCCGTAGATGCGTGAAAAGTCCAACCTCGTATACAAAGCCCGTGCTCTCGACAGGGCATTATCACATCATACCTGCGTCTCGAGGGTTCCAGAAGCAGCCTCCTCTGCTTCAGCCCCACGCGCCGGCGCAGGCCCGGCCCCCGCCCCATCAATCCCCTTCTCCTCGTTCGCGACGGGGCCCCTGGCAGGCTGCAGCGTCTGCAGCCCCGTCTTGTGCTCCGTGTGCTCCTTGCTCAGCTTGCGGCTGCCGACAAAGAAGGTGAGGATGAGGCCCAGGCCGGCAGAGGCCGCGTAGAAGATGAACATGATGCGGATGGCGTCGAAGTAGGCCCGCTGGGCGATGCCCCTCTGGGGCTGCGGGAGGCCGGACACCGCCTCGACACTCGAGGCCGCATTGGTCCCGCTCAGCAGGCCCGCAACGTCCGGGCCGAGCTGGTTGAGTAGGGCGGGGTACTGCTTCTGCATCCTATTCTGGAAGATGACGCCGCCTACAACGACGGACATGGAGGTTGAGACCTGTCTTATAAACCCGTAGGTCGCGGTGGCGCTTGCAATGTCGTTTGGCTCAACAGTGGCCTGCAGCGCTATGAGGGGCGATTGGAAGTTTGGTCCCACGCCGAGGCCGAGGATGATCTGATAGATGATAATCTTGGCCCAGTTCTCGTATAGGTCAAGGTCGACAAACAGGCCGTAGCCGAGCGTCATAAACACGAAGCCAAAGATTATATTAGGGACATATTTCCCCGTCTTCTTGATGACGAAGCCCGTTGCAGCTGCCGCAGCACCCAGGACAAACGTGAAAGGCAGGGCATAGACACCAGACAACAGAGGGTCTACACCCAAAACACCTTGGAAGTATAGCGGCAGGTAGTAGCTCGCCGAGATGAAGACGAAACCGTGGCAGGCGTTGAGCCCGACGACAGCAAGGTTGGACGGCTGCTTGAAGATGTGCAGCGGGATGACGGGGTACTTGGCCACCCTGAGCTCGACCAAGAAGAATATGCCAATGAGCACGGCGCCGAACACGATCAGGCAGATGACGGTAGCCGAGTCCCAGGGGAACGTCACACCGCCGAACTGGAGGCCAAGGAGGATCATCAGAGTACCGCCTACAATGGTCAGCGAGCCGAGCCAGTCGATTGCTGTGAGGCCCTCCTTGACGCCCGTGCGGGGGTTGTGAAGATGAAGCGTGAAAAAGAGCACCGCCATTGCGCAGCCTGAGATTGGGAGATTGATATAAAAGCACCATCGCCAGCTAGCCCGTTGAGTAAAGACGCCGCCAAGTACTGTGATGGGGTCAGTTTCCAGAGCCATGTGCCAGCCCAGTGGCGCGCGGATATGCAAGCCGACTTACCCGGCCCGAAGCCCCCTGCCAGAGCCCACACCAAGCCGTTGATGCCAAGGAACTGCCCTTTCCTTCTCATCGAAAACAAGTCGCTGATGCAGATGTTGACCAAGATCAGGATGCCTCCACCGCCGACGCCCTGGACGGCCCGGCCGACGATCAGCATCCCCACGTTGACGCTCACACCCGACAGCAGCGAACCGATCCAGAAGACGCCCACCGCGGTCAACAGGACGGGCTTGCGGCCCCAAATGTCGGATACCTTGCCCCAGACGGGGGCCGTCGCGGCGTTGGCGAGCAGGTAGGCAGAGCCAACCCAGGTGTAGCCAGCGGTGGAATCAAAGTCGGCAGATATCCTGGGCACGGCCACAGTGACTATGGTGACATCCAGGGCGGCCAGGAAGACAGCCAGGCAGAGTGAGATGACAATGAGGGTCGTCTGGAGTGCTGTGCGTGTGTGCTCGGGCGATGCGCCGCCGGCACCCTGCCCCGGCGTCGGGGCCGCATCCTCGCCCGTCGAAGCGGGATGTCTGCCGGCAGACGTCCCGGCATCACCTGCAGTGTGATCTGAGCGTGTCCCGGCGTTGCTGTGTCTATCGATCTCACTGGACGTGCCTTTGTGGCTGCCCGGCGCGGCTGTGACGTCCAAGGTCCGGAGGCTTGCGGACCCCAACGTTGTGGTGGACACGCTGCTCCCAGAGGTCTGGCGTACCTTTTCGTCGTCGATAATCTCGCCGCCCGCGGCTGGGCTGGCGGTCATGACAACGCCGCGACACGGATTTCAGACGGCCTCTGTGCGGCGGTATCCCCGGCGTGCTGACGCTCGGGCCAGAGTTAAGATTAAGCCTCGAGATTGCCGAGCAGTGCGGAGATTGCCGAAGTGTAGTGGAGCTTGTCCTCCTGAGCGTCCAAGTCCATAGACAATGATGGCTCATAGAGCAGAGTGGTTGGGACCAAATAAAAAGGTCAATTTTGATTGAGGATAATGATGATGTAGAAGGGAAAAGATGCCCTTTGGTCCCTCTGTGCCAGTCAGAGCCCACTTTTAAGCCCCCCACTGGGCTGGGTGCTCCTGCCCGTAGCGGGAGAGCCTCAGCCGCAAACCTAAAGCGACCGGGCTAGTGGCTGACGTAGAACGTGTTTTGCATAGGTACCGGACTAGGTACGCGCCGGACGCAGTTTATCAACCTAAACGTTTTATTTGATACCCGGAAAAAAAAAGTTTTTTCCAAGTGTAGTTTTCCGTGACGTCAAGATGTTTTACAGTTAGTTACCTGCAACTGACTTCTTTTTGACTGCGTGTCGAGGCCGAGAAACGGGCGCACCTATGTAAGCTTATCAGCCACCTATCTTGGGAGGTGTGGCGCATTTGCCAGAGCAATGCAGCATGCGCCTCCGGCCATAGTCGGCAGTATCCTGTGCGCGGCCTCGCAAGTGCACATACTACTATGCAGCAGGTATTGTGGCACGAGCCGATGTGGGAAAAGAAGGTGAAGTGTATAGGGAGAAAAGACTGGGCTAACCCCTGCTGGTGGGCTGGATGAAAGGCAAGGTTGCCGGCGGGTGGCAACCAGTGGTGGGGCTGCCAGCCCAGCCGTGGGTGCGTGGGCACCTGCCACAGGTATTCAATGATGATGGTGCTATGGAGGAGGGGCAGCCAACTCCGGGGGAGCTCCAGAGAGGTGCACGGCACAGCCAGAAACCTTTGTAACCTTGTAACTTTTGTATACCGGTATACCTGTCACCCGGGTGCCTGTAGATCGATCCCTGGCAGGCAGCGCAGCAGTCAATTCCAACCAACCAACCCAGATCCAGAAGCCACAACACCATCCATCAATATCAACCCTCCCGAGCTTCTCGACTACCCTCGTCTCACACTTCCAAGACTACATACCCGACTGCCTCGCAAGGAACTCGTATCCCTCCTGCACCGCCGCCCAGTGCTTGCCCTCGGTGTCCGGGTACAAGTCAAACAAATGCACCGCGCCATCCACCACAGCCAGCCCGCTCGGGACCCCCTTCTCCATAAGCATGTCCCTGATCCTCTGCGTGTGCTCGACCGGCACGAGGTCGTCAGCGGTGCCGTGGATCAGGAATGTCGGCACACTGTAGTCGCCCGCCCGGACCCGTGCGAGCGCGCTCACCGCAGCCACACGCGCCGCATCCGGCTGCGGCCGCTTCTCCCAGTCCACCTCGCCATCGGCAGCGGCCCGGCTCGGCAGCCCGTCCAGCAGCGTTGGAAGCGTCTGCCCCCGCCAGTTCATGTGCAGCGCGATGCGCGACCTCGGGTCCGACACCGACATCCAGCCCCCAACAGCCCCCCCCCGCCCGCCGTCGCCTGGTGGCGTCACGTTATACGCGGTGATGGGACCGCCGGCGCGCACGCCCTCGAGCAGGTCGTAGCCGCCGCCCTGCGCCTGCGCCTGCTCTGCCGCCCCTCTGGTGTTTCCGGGGAAGTTGGGCCGCCGCCAAAAGTCCGACTCGTAGTCGGACGGGCAGTAGAAGGCCAGGATGGCGTCGGGCGGCCGGATCCCGCGCGACGGCGCCGTCCACGAGAGGCTCATGGCCAGTGTGCCGCCCGTCGACCAGCCGACGACGGCCACGCGGCTCCCGTCTGCCCGCACGTCCGGCCGGGACAGCGAGGCCGACAGCGCCGGGAGCTGCGTCCGCGCCCAGTGCAGTGCGGTGCAGACGTCCGTCATGGGGCCCTGGGTCAGCGTCGTTTCGGGACACAGGAGGTAGTCGATGCTGACTGGGAGGAAGCCCTTTTGCAGCAACAGCCGTGTCTGCCGCGGCCGGATGTCCCTGCGTGACAGCATGATATGGCCACCGCCGTGGATCATGAGCGCTGGTGTACGTTACGTCGTCAGCCGCATGGCATCAACACACGTGGCGGTTGTGCACCAAGGTGGAACTTACCAACTGGCCTGTTAGGCTTGCCAACATCGCTCTGCTGCGGATAGTATAGGTCAGCCTGGAGTGAGATGCCGTCAACATTGGCATATTCCACCGTGTCTCTGGTTTCCAGGCGCCCGGGCCGGGCCGCCTCTAGCCTCGAGGTTGGCGCAGTAACAAAGCCAGCTATGAGGCGGTACTGATCCGACTCCTCGCTGGCGTCATCGCTCCATTTGACATGCCTGAAGCCAGCCCTCAGCAACGTGTCCCTCCAGAGTGTCTCGCTGGCGAGCGCATGCCTGCGGCCGTCCTCAAACAGCCACCACCCTTCGAGCAGGCCAAAGACGCAGTCCAGCCAGTAGATGTTGCGGGTCAGCTCGAGCAGGCAGAGCACGCCATTGTCCCTGAGCAGCTTGCGCAGGTTGGTGCTGGACACCAATAGGTCCTTGGTCGCGTGGATGCAGTTCGAGGACACGACAATGTCGTACCTGCCTACGTGCTCCTGCGGGGGCGCCTTCTCTACGTCGAGCACCGTGTATTCCATCGTGCCGCCGTATTGTGCGAACTTGCGCTTTGCCGCCGCCACGAGTGACGATGACAGGTCCGTAAACGTGTACGTGAAATCGACGCCCATGCCCGACAGCGCCTGAAGCAGGTGGCGCGTTGTACCACCCGTGCCCGCGCCCAGCTCGAGGATCCTCAGCCTGCCTGCGCCTGGACCGCGGCGACCAGGCAAGAGGGCCGTCGTGAGGTAGCCGGTCAGCACCTTGGTCCCCGTCAGCCACATGGGAGAGTTCAGGTATACATCCTCGAGCAGGTCGCGATCGGCCTTGCTTCCGAAGAGAATGCGGAGGGGGTCCGTCTTCCCGGAGAGGACATCGGCGAGCCGCGTGCCCGTTGCCCCGAGCAGCTTGAGCTCACCCGCGTGCTGGGGGAACTCGGCGCTGAGCTCCTCATGCAGTCGTGCCGCGTCGACCTCCTCGATGGGGACGTCTGTCCTGACGTACTTTCCTTCTTGGAAACGCAGCAGTGACTCGTCGCACAGCATCATGTAGTACTGGCCCATTACCTTTGCGTGTTTCGGGATGTGGGCGATCGCTGGGAGGGCCTCGCCCGGCTTGAGGCTGGCCACATTGCAGCCCAGAGCGGAAAATGCCTGCAGCACGTATGCGGCGACCAGCTTTCGCTGCTTCGGGTACACACGCGTCCGGAAGCCAGCATAGCCGGCCTCTTGGGCAAAGTGCTGATAGCCATCTCTGATGGCGGCGAAGTCCTCGTCTGCATGCTCCGCCGGCTTCCATTCTTCTTCGCTTGTCGTCCCGAGATGATTAGGGACGGCGCTACTGTGGCCTATTCCCATCACCGCCTCCTGGACAGCCGTGATAGATGGGGGTGGTGGTTCCTTGAATTCCCTGGTTTTATGCGAAATAATAACATCAACTAGATCGCCATATCGAACTCCGCGAGGGAGGCTCCCCATGTCGATCTTGATGCCAAATTCATGCTCGATGGCAGAGCCAAGCTCCGTTCCCAGGAGCGAGTCGACGCCGACCTCTTCAAGGAGGACGTCCCGCGCAATGCCACCAGTTATATCGAGGTGCTCGGCCACCAGCGCCTCAAGTTTGGACGTCGCCTCCGGGTCAGCCTTGACCACAGGGGTGGCGTAGGCGGTGCTGTCAAAAAGTGAAGTCGTCCAACCCGAGTCAAGTTCGCAGCAGCTGGATGCTGCGTTGCACTCGCTGCTGTGGCTAATGCTAAATGTGTCAGACGAGGCCGAGACGGCCGCGCAGAGCGACCCGAAGTCACCTCTCAGCAGGTCGGCCGAGATGTGCACGGAGAACTGATCGTTGATGGCATTTAACACCTCTGTCGACATAAGGGAGTCTATTCCCAATTCGCTGAGAAGAGTCTCGTTGCGGATCGCGTCGAGCGGCACGTCCACCACCTCGTTGAGCAGGTGGCGCACGGCAGCGCTGATCACACCGACCTCATCTACCATGCGGGCACGTGGCTTATCAGTCCTCGGGTTTTCCGACCTCGCCGCTAGTGTCTCTCCATGCTCCTTGGCAGCAGGTTGCTTCTGAGGCGTAAGCAAACCCGGCATATTGGCTCGCGCCAGAACCCTTTGAAGCGAGTGAACATTCGTCTTTGTGAACCTGGCTCCGAGGATCGTCACAACTAGGGCACCGCTCCTCTCATCTAGGATGTAAAGATCACTGAGCAGGTCGCGGTCTCCCCCGCTGCGAACGAAATTCGAGTATACCAGCCATGGACCACGGCCGGCTGCGGTGTCCTCCAGCGCCAGACCCTGGTTGATCTGGAGCTGTTCAACCTTGGAGCAGATATAGACCTCGTCATTCCCACAGTCGTCGAGCCCATTGGCGTGTAGCCCGGCGACCTGCGTGAAGTTGTCAATGGCCAGCGGGTTGCAAATCGACACGTCTTGCCTCTGTGACGGCGATGATGCTGCCGGCGTCGGAGGCGGCAGGAATACATACCCTGCGACCTCGCGGTCTTGGCACGATATCTTCTGCACGCCGCGGTAGATGGCCGAGTAGTTGACGACCTTGTCAAACATCTTGTATACCAGAGCGCCCTTGATACCTGCCGAGGCGTCCGAGGCGAACATGGCCTCGCATTTCTTGGTGTCGATAAGCCGCTGGGTCCGCTCAAAGGATGCCGCCATCTTGCGGTTCTTTGACGGGAGCATAGAAATGGACGCTGATGCGTGCCGCACTTTCTTCGTGGGCTGCGAGTGCGGGAAGCTGCTAAAGGTGACGTCCCACGATTGATTTCCCCCGCCCTGCTGGCTCTCTTCGAGGGTGATTTGGACTTCCTGGCTGGTGTCTCTTCCAAGGGGCGCGAATATGTCGAGGTCGCAGACCTCGGGCACGCGCTCCCCTCGCTTGAATCCCGGTGCGAGGAGCGCTGCTGCTCGCGTGGCCATCTCGATGTAGAGAGACAGCGGGCAGAGCGGGTTGCCAAGGACACGGTGCCCCTCGATTAAATCAACAAATACGTGGTTTGTCTGTTCGATCCGGAATACGGACGTATGTGCATCAATCTTCTCAACCAGAGAGACCATCCCTGCCCGCTTCTCCATAGCCATGGGTTGCATGATGATCTCGGTCTCAGCAACATGCTTGTCGATATACTCGAGCGAGTGATGGTGCTTCTCGAATTGGTACGGAGGTAAGTGTAACACGGCGTACATATTTCTCTGGACATGGTGGAATGGCCAGAACTGAATCCGGACTCCCTTACTCCACAGGCCCAGGGTGACATCGGCCAGGGCGTCCATAGGCTGTTTGCCGCCGAGATCTACGGGGTGGAACGAGTGAGGCGAAGGTTCTGAAATCCGAAGCTCGAGAGCCTGCCGAACCAGAGGTATGGCGGCAGATCCGGAGCCGGCTTCGAGCCACAAACAAGGCCCATGCCTAGCTTGGAGGCGACTCACTGCTTCGCCGAAACACACGGGCTCTCGGGATTGTGCCGCCACTAGCTCTGCGGTGACTTGTTCCCAAGCCCTGCCGGGAGAGCATGTCTCAACGGGGATGTCTGGTTGTCGGAGTCGGATGCACTTGATCAGATCCCGGTAGCCTGGCAAGATGTTGTCGACGAACTTGGAGTGAAAGCCATGCGTGACTTCCAGCCGTTTCAACGCAGGCGACGCCAGCCCGTCCTGCTGGTTCTGCGACACGAAGGTCTTAAAGGATGCAACCGCAGCCTCGGAGCCCACGATTACCTGCCTCTGGGGCGCGTTATAGCAGGCAACCTCAACATCAATGTCCCTCTCTCGGGCCGCCATCACAAGCTGCTGCGCCCGGGCCGAGTCCACATCAATGGACACCATGGCACCCCTCTCATTGCCCCAAGCACTTTGCACCAGCGCTGCGCGGCCCGCTATCAGCCTGATGCCGTCTTCGAGGGACATGGCGCCCGCAACACAGAGGGCAGTCAGCTGGCCGAAGCTATGCCCGATCACGGCCTGCACCTGCAAGCCTGCGTCAATCCATGATTGCGCGCAGGCGTACTGGACGGCGAAGATGGCGCAGTGAAGCGTCACGATGTCGGCGATGGGTTCTTGGGTGAAGACGGCCGGGAAAATCCCGGGGTATCCCAGGGACCGGACAATGGCATCGCAGCTGTCCATGTGTCTCTTCAGCAGGACGGAGCTGTCACATGCCTCCCTCGACACCTTCACCAGCCTACCGGTCTGGCCTGAGAAGACAAGGACAACGGGCAGCTTCCCACTTGCGCCAGGCCCTTTGGCTGGTGACTGGACTTCCGTTGTCTTTGCCAGGGCCTCGATTTCTCTCTCGAGTTCATCTCGAAGGCCCTCAAGAGACCTGACCCGCGCCCTCCACGAGAATGGAAGCTCGGGGTTCCGTCGCATGGAAGCCCAGTAAGCAATACTCGCCAGCGGTGGTGGGGAATGGCTGCCAGCCTGGTGATCCAGGTATGCAAGAAGCGCGTTACAGTTGGCAGACAGGCTTGCAATAGACTTGGCATGGATCGTGATGGGGCAACTGTCGGGGGCCCTCGTGCTGGTCAGGTCGGATCCCGGCTGCGTGGGCGGAGGTTGGCAGATTAGCAGTGCCGCGTTGCTGCCAGCAGCGCCGTAGTTGTTGACGATACCCGCCATGAAGTCGGTTTCCCACGGCCTTGGGGCCTCGGGGATCTCCATGTTGGACGGGAGGAGCGGTGGGATACTCGGATTCAGCGTTCTGAAGCTCGCCTGCGGCGTGATGGTCCGGTGCTGCATCATCAGGAGCAGCCTGATGATGCCTGCCACCCCCGACGCGCCCTCGAGGTGCCCGATACTGCCTTTGACGGAGCTGAAATACAGTTTGCGGGACGGCTGGTTCCCGAATACCTCGCGGATGCTGGCACACTCGACCGGGTCGCCTTTTGGTGTGCCTGTCCCGTGCGCCTCGACATATGACACGCTCTTTGGATCCATATGCGCCCGCTGGAGTACTCTCATGTAGAGGCTCTTCTGTGAGGAAGACACGGGCACGGTGATGGGAGCAGTGTTTGCGTTCTGGTTTACAGCGGAGCCGGCGATGACGCCGAAGATGTTGTCGCCGTCGGCCACGGCTGCCGAGTATCTCTTAAGCACTAGCACCCCGGCGCCCTCTCCTCGGCAGTAGCCGTCCGCGCGGGCATCAAAGGACTTGGACTCGCCCGTGGGGCTGAGGAAATTCGCCGCAGCCAAGTTCTGGTGAAGGGTCGGGCTGGTGATGACGTTGACACCCCCGGCCAATGCCATGGAGCAGTCCCCCGACCGGATGGCCTGGCAGGCGGTGTGGATGGCGACGGCCGAGGAAGAGCAGGCCGTATCGAAGACGAGCGACGGCCCGCTCAGGCCAAAGAAATGACTGATCTTGCCACTGGCAAATGCCCTCATGGCCCCGGTGACCGAGAAGGCCGTCGGGGCGTGCGAGGCCACATTATCCTCGTAGTCGGACGCCGCCACGCCAATGTAGCACCCGACGTCCCTGGGCTGCCCGCCGCGGCTGAAATACCCGGCCGAGTCGAGGGCCTCGTATGCCACCTGGAGGATGAGCTTGTGCTGCGGGTCCATGGACCTGGCCTCGCGGGACGACTTGTTGAAGAACTTGTGGTCGAAGGCGAAGGCGTCGCGCACGAAGTTCCCGAGGAATGGCGTGTCCTCCTTGGGGGAGCGCCAGAGGCCCGTCGTGGCGAAGCGCTCGCCCGGGAGCCTACCAAGCATCGACGAGCCGGAGAGGAGGAGCTGCCAGAACTCGTCGAGGTTGTCGGCGCCGGGGAGGCGGCAGGCCATCCCGACGATGGCTATGGAGTCGTCCGCATACGTGTGATATGAGGCCTCGGCACTCAGGCCCCCGAAGGATGCCGAGGTGGCTATGTCGAGGTTGTACTTGTTGACCAGGGAGTGTGGTATGCAATCTACGGGGCCCAGTGAAATGACCAGGGGTTTTGCGGACGGCGTGGACGACACCCGATATAGTGCTTTCACCAGAGCCTTGTGCCATGCCGCTTGGTCGACCAAGATAGATCTGAGCGCAGTCTCTTGCAGCTCGTTCGAGTCGATGGGCTCGCCATCCCCACCAAACACTTGTGTGTGCAGCGAGGCTGAGCCCGGAAGACGAAACCGTGCATCCGACTGCCCGAGTGATATCACTTTTGCGCATCTTTCCTTGTTTCCTCGCGTGTGGAAGCGGCCGTTGAGTGGGATGGGCTTTGTGACCGCTCCAATCGAGTTGAGACTATTCATGATGTCTCTGGAAGACTGCCGATCTGCAGTGACGGTGACTCTGCTATCATCCAAGGTGACAGAAACATAGGCCTGTGTGAGGTTGAGCTGATATCCTCCTCTGGTCTGCACATTGTGCGGTAAGGAAAGACAAACCTGGGGAAACTGTTCCAATACTCCAAGAACTTGTTCTCTATCGCTTTGCCGCTTCCAGCGCACGACAAAACACGAGAACTCCCCTGGCGGGCTGGCCGACCGAGTGTCCAGGTCAACGTAAGCCCCGATTGCCAGCGCCAGGTTTAATGCGCGGGCAGCCACCTGAACAGCCTGCACTTCGTCCTCGGAGGTGGACATGGCGATGGCAGACAAGAGGCCGATGCACAAGCCCTGAAAGCCGCCATTTCGGGCGACTGACTGAAGCACCTTTCGATGTGAGGTGCCTGCATGTCTCAGGTAAGTGAAGTACTCAACCATGTGGATCAAGACGGTCAAGGGCGCGAGTAATATGTTGGGCATAGCCGTGGTGTTTGTTCCCGAGGCTGGCACGAGGCCCTGCTCATCGTCACCATGTCCTCCAAGGAGGCTGACCAGCTGCTCGAGCTGGTTCCTGCCGTCAAGACCGTCCAGCTGTGGATCAAAGGCGGCTAGGGCGTCCCAGGCGGCAGGGAGGGCATGCATCGCCTCGACGATGCCTCTCTGTTCGATTCTACCGTGGAGCAGAGACCGCAATCGCAGCAGCGAAGCTTTTGATAGAATCCCAGCTTGAGATCCGAACACTATTAGTGAAGGAAACTGGGCTGTCATTTTGCCTTTCTCCTCGCGGTCCTCTACTTTATTGGTTCAAGTGATTATTACATGTTGGAACACTTCGTTACTTATGCACCGGTCACTTAAGGGGCTGTTTATTTAAGACCGAGCTGTTGGTTGAGAAGAACTTGAAATAAGTATAAAAGGATTGTTACGCTTTCTGTACTGATAGAGCTAATATGCCTTATGTTTACGCCTGACCTAAGCTCTAATGGATGCCGACCTGGGTAGTACCCAGAAAGGGTCTGTATTCCGAATCCGATGATACCTTTGAGGTCTTCAACCTATTTTCATCAGACTGAGAGAAGCAGGTTCTCATCCGGAGAATCCGATAACGACGATTAATGAAACTCAACAAAAGTATCGTATGCAAGCGAGCAGCATCATTGGCAACAAAGTGAACTTAATCAGCATCTGCCACATCTCAGATCTCAGGTGAATCGACCAGCCCGGTGGGGCGGTGAGAGCGCAATTCCACATTGACGAGCCTGGAAGTCAAAATAAAGTTTGTAATCCAGGTGGAGGTGTACGCATCCCGTATCATTCAGCCTGCATGATTGGCCCAGCCGATATTTGACATTGACCTGCGTAGATTGTGTTAGATCTTAAAGCTTCGTTGTGAGATGAAATTGCTGCATGGCTTGGTGCCTATCACAACAGAAGCTGGCTATTTGCCCAGCAAATTCCAATCAAGTGAATACAATACGACTACCTTTCAGACCCATTAAATGCCCAAGTATGGGGTACAGAGAATTAAGATCACGTTTGAGATACACAACAATATTGCTCAAGTGACGAACCGAAATGCATTTCATATTCTATGTGATACTCCCTCTATGATATAGGTCGGACCACCGTTTTATGCACCGCCCCCTTCACGCACAAACATTTTTTACTCTGAGTCTAGTTTTCAATACATTATATTGAATAAAGTAAAATAGCCTAGGTCTTCAAAGTTATTGAGCCTTAATTTTAAATACCTAGGTATAAAAGTAAATTAATAATAAGTTTGAGATAAAAATTGTTAATTTTCAAAACGACTAACTAATAGTTTCATTTTAAAAGAATAATATATAATATATATAGATAAAAGATTTATAAAATTCTTATGTATATATATATATATATATATATATATGGGCCTATGGCCTTTTACCGTGACTTCCAGAGCTTCTGTCGTCGGCGACTTTCGCTTCGGCCGGCCGACTTCTATGCATCCAGGCCATGGTTGAAGTGAGGTCTAAGTCAGCAGTTGCTCTGACTTATTGGGTATCCGTAATGCATTGGATCATTGAGATACGGCACAGGTCAGAGGTGCTTTTAAAGGGTTAAACGTACTGTGATTATACCATATATTGAATAAACTGTTCTGGGCTGCCTATGGCGGTCGAGAACGTTTAAACTACATAGATATATATATATATATATATCTATTTACTGAGACCCGTTGTGTTATTCAATATAATACAGCTGTTGTTAGAGCTTTTAGTGGAAAACGCTGTGTGTGAAGGTGGTTCGTGAAACGGTGATCCGACTTATGGTCTGCTCCAGCAGAGGACTTCTCTCACCGCGGATTGACCTCATTCAAGAACCCAGTGAAGTACCCCTTAATGCTGTCCGAGTCCTCCGGCCATGCGCTCATTCCAATCATCAGATCAGGCCGAACAACGATGACAGCGCCACGAGCGTGATTGATACCATAGGTGTAATGCGCGTCCTCGTCCGGCGCACGATCATCGTAGACCATAGTCGCCAGGTCTGCCAGTCTCGTAAGCCCTGGTCTGGCTGTGTTGCCGTTTACAACATGACCCCCGCCCCCGAGCAATAGCTGCCGAGACTCGTGTGGAAGGGCCTTGGTGATGAGGAGCAGGTTGAACCTGTCACTCCCGCCGAAGCGCGCCCAAAACCCGGAGGGTCCATCGCCGAGCCCGAACCGGCACAGATGCGCCAGGCGCTCCCGCGCTGGCCCGCGGAGGTCAGAGGCAAACACCAAGATGTGGAACCGGCCGACGCCGCGCATGCGGTCGTACAGATATCCCGTGCGGTTTGTCTCGAGACATACTCGAGGGCTCGGCGCGCGGACACCGTTTGCCACGGTCGAGGGATGCGAAGACGACCGCGCCGCGGGCTCAGACGCCGACGGCCCCTTGCCCATCTCGGGGCATATGGCAGAGACAACCGTGGGGCCCTCTACACCCATCAGGAAAAACGCGTTGCGGCGGTAGAAGTAGCTCACGAACCGACGGTCCGCCTCTACCGTCCCGTCGAGCTCAGGCAGCGCCTCGTCGTGAGCGTCGAGCTCGTCGCCTAGCCCGCGCAGCTGGGCGAGGGGGAGCTTCAGGTTGCATATGAAGCGTAAGTTGGCCCCCGAGGTACGGATCACGCGGTTTGCGTACAGGCGCCGCTCGCCGTCGTAGGTGGGCAGTAGCACGTCCGGCCGGGCATGGCCGCGGATGCTGAGCCCCAGCTTCCACCCCAGGTTGGCTGCGTCGTAGATGGACGAGTTGAGGCCGAATGCGCCCATGGTGCTGTGGACGTGTCTGATGTATTGTTAGCGTTCTTGATACATGAGGGAGATTTCCCTTTTATTGGGGGCACTCACGCCGCGTCGCCTCCAATCCACACACGCCCATCTTGGCTCGAATAAGTCCTCGCCACTCTTTCATTCACTGGTAGGAAATAAGGTAATCAGCCTCTGTTTCTTTGAGCTCCATGAGTATGTCTGCTGCAAGTACGGCAACAAGGGACAGAAAACACTAACCTCGCCAGAGAGCAAACCAACTCATCGCCGAAGCAAACTCAACTTTCCAGGGAGCCATAATCTTGTTCAAGTGCTCAAGGACCTCGTCCGGAGTGATGCCGTGGTCGTGGATCTGTGTTTCTCCCACAGCGGAATCGTTGCTTCTTCGGGAGACCTTCCTGGCAGCCTCTACCTTCTCGGCCTTAGCCCCCGTGATTTGGACATAGAACCTGTGGGTGTGAGCGATGTTCGGTTTCACAGGGTTGCAATCCACCACTGTTCCTCGTGGCTTGACTTACCGCGTCTGGCCCTGCTCTCGCGGAATGACGATACAACCTCCGTACTCTGAGTGGCTAAGATAGCTTGATTTCGTCAGCGCACTTTGCACAAGTCCCATTACTTGGTTCAATTGGGCCTCACTTGAATCCAAGAATATGAGGATAATCCGTCTTAAACTCGCAGTCCATAATAGCCCAGAAGCAGCTCGTCTCTAGTCCATCAAACGGGATACCTAGAGTCTTGCGGATCTTGCTGGACGCCCCATCAGCCCCGATAAGATACTTGGCGCGGACATTCTCCGTCTTCCCTGATTTGAGGCTTTTAATAGTTGCAGAGACCGGGTAATCTGAGCCCTGGCCTTCCTGTACCTTAAAGCTCTCCACTGTGACGCACCGCTCGACTACGGCCCTATGCCGCAGGAGGTCGCGGATGTAGATCTTCTCGACCTGGCCCTGAGTGATTACGTGGACGCCCTTGTAGCGCGAGTCGCACTGCCTAGACCAGCTGTGCAAGAGCTTCTCACCGTTGCGGTACAGCACCGTCGAGTTGAGGATCGGACCCTCTTCCGCCCCCTCGGTTCCGACACCCCACGACTCGAGGTACTCGAGCCCCCTCGGCTGCAGGCCGTCTGCTCTGCCTGAGAGGCACGGCCGTTCCGTCTTATCTGTGGATATCAGTTCAGTTGTTTGCACTCAGCCTTCGTCATTTGTGCTGTGGAAGGCTACCCTAGGGTACCTACCGACAATGCGGAAGCTGATGCCTTGCCTGGCCAGATTCATGGCCATTTCGAGCCCAAAAGGGCCGGCTGGAAAACTCGTCAGAATACCACTGCTCCATATTCCGTGAGCCCAAAAAATTCTTGTCACTGCTCACCGCCACATATGATAACGTCCACCTCTTGCGCCGGATCCCACCAGCTCGGTGGCCCTCCAGGTGCAAGAGTGCCATTATATAGTGCCGGCCACGTCCGAAGCCGGCTCCGCCCGTAGGAATTCTCGGCTGTAGACGTGAACTCATCATTCTCTGGCTGAATACCATAGTGGGATGGCTCTCCTTTAGGGCCCGTAAAGTATTGTTGCTGACTCCAGATAGCCTCGTGGTCAGCGGGAGCGAGATAGCCGTTTTTCCAAGTGCACGAAGGCAGTGACTTGGCCATGTTGACTTCATTGGGTTGGACAAAGTTAAGGGAATGTGGATCTCAAACGGCTCTTTAAAGTCTTCCATAGCTAGGTATTAAGTTAAACTCAAACCCTTCTATCCAAGCAGCTGGCTTGTGTCCTGTGGTGTGCGGCGGTCTCGGCTGTGACGGTTGCGACTGCTAATAACTTGGGGTTTTCCAATCCGTCTGGTAGCTTTCTTCTCCCCGTGTCCTCGTCTTCCACATTGTCCCGTATTCGAACACCAGTTACCCCGATTTCAATTACGCCATGGCCGATGAACCCCTTCACTCCCGCCTGGTTCATATCTTGCAGACCATACGGGGCGTTCGCCTGGACGATGACGCTTGGGCGTCTATCCAAGCAGGTGAAGAGCCGCCATCCTTGCATTCACTTACCGTCTGGGCCGCTCTTAGTGCCCACTTGCGACGCAATGGACACGAGAAAGAGAGCGATGCTATCCAGCAGACGTTGAGCGTCGCTACCGCGCCGACCAACTTGGGAGGCATGGCTTTGTCGTGGAACGACCCGGTCGCGACCGAAGAGGCTGACGAACTGCTTCTTCTGACCTCAGCGTGTATGCAAAGCTCCTCCCACTCCTTCGGGGTTCCCCTCTTCGACGTCTTCGACGTCTTCGGCGTCTTCGGCGTCTTCGCCACATATGGGTCCGGGGTTGTCTTGTAAAGCTGTTCCGCACAGCGACTGCCGTGCTAACCGGGGCCTTTATTCCTCAGGGCTCGAGTCGTTAAACTCAGCCGAGCGGTACGACGGAGTCGTTGCCGCCCCCCTACTTTCCCGTCCCGCTGGCCGTCCACCCATGAACGTAACGGAGAAGATATTTTCTCTGCACGATCTATCTCATGCCGGTTATGTTAGGACCGGCGACATAATCACTATCTCGGTAGACTGGGTGATGGCTAGCGAAGCCAGCTGGCATGTAAGTCTCAAGCCCTTTCATCTACCCCTCTGCCCTTGCGTTGTCGTCTGGCTTCTTGGTGGCGGGTACTGATCCGGGACCCGGGGCAGGGCATGCTCCAAGCATACAATAAGCTCGGCGACCCGGGCGTCTTCCGCAACGACCGTTTTTGGCTGGCCGGCGACCATTTCGTCGACCCGCGGCTCGCCGACACACCCCTGATGCAGAGTCTAGTACGTAAAATGGACTTTGCGCGTAAGAGGTTCAAGATGACGCAATTCCAAGGCAATAACTATACTATCATGCATACCGAGTTTTACCGCGAGCGAGCTCAGCCCGGGCAGATCATCATCGGTTCCGACTCGCACACGTGCAGCTCCGGCGCCAATGGCTGTCTGTCCATAGGCCTCGGTGCTACCGAGGTGACTATGGCCTTGGTTACGGGCCAGATCTGGTTCAAGGTCCCCGAGGTCGTGGAGATACGCTTCACTGGCAAGCCAGCCCGCGGCGTCGGTGGGAAGGATATCATCCTGTATATTCTGCGACAGCTGAAGCGAAACACAGTCGCGGCTGACAGGGTCGTTGAGTATACCGGACCTGGCTGCCAATGGCTGAGCTCGGATGCGCGCTTCGCCGTGGCCAATATGACTGCGGTATGTGTGACAATAGCGCCCGTTGACTCTATTGTCGCCTCCCTCCTCAACCCTAGTTGCGCTGCCCACAAACCCCCCCACCCCGGCCCACCACGTCTCGGACGTTCCTCGTTGTCGTCTAACAGCCCTGGCCTAGGAATTCGGTGGAATCACAGGCATATTCGTTCCCGATGTTGTCACAAAGCACTTCATCGAGTCCCGTAAAACCAACCACCACAAGAAGGCGTCTTACTACTTCAAGGCCGACGAGGGATGTTCCTATGCCGAATCGTACGAGATCGACCTGTCCAAGGCTGAGCCCTCGGTAGCGCGGTATCCCAGCCCGGACGACGTCGTGCCTGTCGGTGAGGTCGCGGGCACCAAGCTAGATGGTGTCTTCATCGGTGCCTGCACCACGGCCGAGGAGGATCTGGTGACAGGCGCCCTGGTGCTCCAGGCCGGCTTGGATGCAGGCCTCAAGCCCGTCGCTCATGGCAAGCGCCACGTCGTCCCCGGCAGTCGCCCCATCGAGCAGCACTTGCGCAAGACAGGCCTTATCGACATTTACGAGCGAGCGGGCTTCACCATCGGCATCCCCGGTTGTTCGTTCTGTGTGGGACTCGGCGCCGACATGGCTGCGCCGGGTTCGGTGTGGCTGAGCAGCCAAAACCGCAACTTCAAGAACCGCATGGGCAAGGGTATGTGGACATCGTCGCGAGTTCCGCTTCCCCTTTCACAACCACCAACGGCGTCCCTAGTATTGACTGCATGTCTGCACCCCCTAGGCGCGATCGGCTCCTTGGCCTCGGCCGCCACCGTGACAGCATCATCCTTCAACATGATGGTAAGATCGCCGCAGGAACTGATTGACTCTATCCCAGAAGACCGATGGGACAGTGTCAGAGGAAAAGGTTCGTTGCCTACCGGTGCCTTGGAAGAGCCCGCGTGGGTCGAACCACCGGGGCAGGATGGTGCCATCGCCATCGGAGTAAACACGTCATCGGGTGCTGCCACGGATGCCGCTTCGAACAGCACCGAGACGGATACGCCGCGCAGCGTGGACAAGTCGGCTTTGGACACCATTAAGAGCAAAGTATACCGCATGGGTGACTTTATCGACACAGACGCGGTAAGCATGACGGCGCCCGCCGCACCTTTGGCCTGGGGGTCAATAGCACCCAGGGCAACAGCGTGCCATCAGGCCACTCTGCTGTTTTTCCCCCGCTGACTGTGTAAATGCCGCGGCAGCTTGCCCCTGCTCAATTCCTGCTCACGTCCGATACCAACCAAGAGCTGGGGGCTCACTGCTTGGAGAGGACCGATCCTGATTTCCGCGCCGCCGTTAAAGCTGGCTGCGAAGTTGTTGTGGGCGGAAAGGCTTTTGGTTGTGGATCAAGTCGCCAGGAAGCTGTTCAGGCCTTGCTGGGTAAGTTCTGTCCGGAAACCAGTATTCTTGTTGATGTTCAATTTCCTTGTTCAGGTATTGGGGTCAAGTGTGTCATTGCGAAGACCTTTGCATTCATCTTCGCTCGGAACATGCCGTCCCTGGGACTATTGGGCTTTACTGTCGACAATGACCGATTCTACGAGCTCGCAGAGACGGGCGCCGCCATTGAGATAGACCTGGTCCACAACGCGATGCGCATTGGCGGCGAAGACTTCACCTTTGCGCTGTCGCCCCTGGAGAAGAGACTGACGGAAATTGGCGGCTCGACCAACGCCTTCTCCAAGTTCGGAAAGCGGATCTACGATGCGCTGACAAGAGGAGTTGCCGTTCCTACGAGTAAGGTACACAAACCAACGGAGAAGCACGAGGGGACTGCCGTCATGGCGTGGTGAAAGACGGGCCACGTTCAACGCGGGTTTTTATTCAGTATATCGGTGTGGAGGACAGATGTTTCAGACGATACGTAGGAGAGTACTGCATTCTAGTTTTAAAGTCAAGCTTTTATTGCCATTCTCTGCCCTGTTGTAACCGCATGCTGCTATGCTTGTGATCTAGGATAATGCAGCTCTCACATTTGTGTAACCCTAACCCTAACACTGAATCGCTGAAGGGGGCAAAGCACCTCAGCAGTCAGTCTCTTTTTCGACCCGGTCCTCGAGGGAACCGCGCTGTGCTGCTGTGTAGCAAACTGCGAAAGGGATTCTTGTGGCGGCTAAAGTGGCCAAGAAGGCATTTTGCGACGAAACCTGGCAGCCAGCCTAGATGAGGTCAGACTTGAGTTACAGTGACGTGTCCGCACCTATTCCCAAATACAAAACATAACACATTTACCAGTGATATTTATCCTTCTTACATATCAGTGCATTCTTTCTGCGGTACACTGCTGGGCATCAGCTTTCAAATCTTGTCGTTCAGCTTCCTCTAGATCTTTATGTATCTCTAAGAGGATGTCTATAATCCAAGGCCATTTCCCCCTGTTGAACTTCCCAGGTTTTGGCACTGGAGGTATAAAGGCTGATTTGTTGAGAAATAGCCGGTGTTGCTGCTAAGTCTTTCAAAGCTGCTAGGGCGTACTAATATGGTATCTGTAGAAGAGCGCTTACTTCTTTGAAGCGGGTAAAGTAGTTGGTAATGTGGATTCCAGTAAATGGTCCAAGGCCGACTCCGAGGAAGTTGCTCTGAGTGGACAAAGATCCTCTTCCAGCAAAGCCTGACTGCTCAGTTGACAGTAGGTCCAAATCAGAGTTATCCTTATCATAAGGATCTTCTGCTCTGACCCTAGGAGCAGTTAAGGTTCAGGTTATATTAGCAGCAGTAGTAGTAGCTGGGTGAATGTATGGTTGACTACTGCCAGATGCTATGGTTTCCATGGGAACTTCAATAGTCGGTTCCTGCTCAGGCTGGCTTGATGTGTCGGTAGAAGCTATCCTGATGTTGGTCGAAGAACAATTGGTCTGCCGTCCAGTTTAGAATCTTCTGCCTGTTTGGTTGTGTTTGAATACAATGACTAGGCAGTTTTCAGGGTAAAGAAAACGATATCTGCTCAGACAGTGGTGATATTCCAGGAACTGAAGCCCCGCACCTCTCAGTCGTATCCTTTTTACGCCTGATTAGCTCGAGTATTAGTCCCTTTTTGGAAGATGCCTCGGCGTCATATCATTGTCGTCCCGAACCAGCTTATCTTTAATTCGGCCGTCTCAAGATGAGGGGTTTTTAAGCTTCCGGAGATCCGTTATTTCTCGGTCTGAGATGTGATAGGTGTTAAGAGTCCCCATTAAACATGCTCAGATCTCATCTCCCGAGCTAAATCCTCGGAACCAATGGACTGACTGCCTTCTTTCGCGTTTGAACTATAACTATCGTCCCTAGGACCCTAGCCGATAGTTACTTTCTGACTTGCAAACTTCGAATCCTGGCCCTGAACACAGAAGGATAAACGCCTTCGCCTATGCTTAGGTCCCCACATAGTGGAATTCTCCCACTTTAGATTCAGGATATCTAATAACAGACTTGGTGGCCTCAAGCACAACTGCCAACTTGATAGCTCTTCTGTTTAGAGAGGATCCCGTGGTCGTCCACTAATAAAACAGGGCTCACACCTGCTGCAGACCACCTGCCTGCTGTACGACACCGTCTTCCCCGCGAAACCCCGCCATTTGTACCACACGTTGTTGCCGCCATCATGGCCTCCGCCACCAATGGCTCAAATGGCCACAGCGCCCCCAAGGACAACAATAGCAAATATGACCCAAACTTTACACAACATGTTATCGACTTGATGAGCCCCGAGACAAAGCCAAGGCACAGGGAGATCCTTTCGTCCCTAATTCGGCACCTGCACGACTTTTGCAGGGAGGTCGAGCTTAAGCAGGACGAGTGGATCATCGGCGTTAATCATGTAAACGCCATCGGCCAGGCCTACAAGAAGAACCGCAACGAGGCATGGAGGGTATGCGACATCCTCGGGGTTGAGTCGTGAGTCTCCCGCAGAGCCCTCGAAACTGTCGTGCCCCAGCAGCTAAACAAGACGCGCGCCCGTGCAACAGGCTTGTTATCGAGATTAACAACAAGATTGTGGCCGCCAATGGCGCCCAACCCACGTCGTCCGCCATCCTGGGCCCCTTCTGGTCGCCGGATACGCCCTTCCGGGAGAACGGCGACAGCGTAGTCCAGAATATGCCCCCGGACGGGCAGCTTACCTTCTTCCACGGCGTCATCAAGGACGCCGAGACGGGCAAGGGCATCCCCAACGCCATCTTTGACATGTGGCAGGCCAGCACCAACGGCAAATACGATATATTTGACCCCGAGAACCGTACGTATCCCTCAAGCCAACCAGCCCCCTTTACATGTACCTACGCCACCCATCACATCACATGGCACAACCCTCTTGCGGGTAACAAGCATGACTAACCTATCCAGAAACCCGCCACAACCTCCGCGGCAAGTTTCGCACCAACGCCGATGGCAAGTTCTGGTTCTACTGCCTCAAGCCAACCGAGTACGCCATCGATACGTCAGGCCCCTCGGCCGAGCTGCTCCGCATCATGGGCCGCCACCCCTACCGGCCCGCGCATATCCACATGATTATCACGCACGACGACTACGTCGGCATCACCTCCCAGCTGTACCCCAGCGACGACCAGTACCTCGAGACCGACGTCGGCTGCGCCGTCAAGCCTGACCTGCTGCTTAACTTCAAGCCGGTCCAGGGCGAGAAGAACGGCGCTGTCCTGGATGTCGAGTACGAGGTGCGCCTCGTGTCCAAGAAGTACAAGCCCGACAACACCATGTTGATGCAGAACGGGAACCAGAACAACTTTTGAAAGATGGGGAAAAGAGGGGAGGAATTTGGCATTCTGCTGCGCATGGAATATACATGTAGCTACTGCATGCTTGGATCGGCCTCAGGTTTCGTGCAAGACTACCTAGGTAGTGTGCATCGCGGAAAGTTGCCTCGGGTGGGGCCGATGGAAGACGGATAGGGCAGGTTGTTGGCGGGCTGACTGGACCTCAACGCCATGGGTATTACTGGGTATTACTATATAAAAGTACCTAGTTAGATAGGTAGGTAGGTACCCCAACCAAACGTTAGGGGCGGGGTTAGGACAGACAAGGCCCGGCGCTAACGCCTATTTTGTACATCGTAGATGATCCTGTAAGCGGCTTCGATCCTTCAGCGTGCGTGATAAAGCACTCGGAGGTCCCCGCCGTCTCGCGCCCCATGCTCCATCGTCGCCCGATTCTCATAGGAACACGATGAAGTCGCGAAAGGCCTGCTGGACGTGTACGGGTCAGTGAACAACCTGGCCACTGGCATGGTGAGCCCAGAAAGAGCTTGCCTGACCGCGCGCTTCCTCCAGCTCGAAAGGTCCGGTGTGACGGGGGCTTTCCCAGCTGCCAAAAGTGCGCTCGAGCTGAGCGGAACTGTCAAGGGTATGGAATACGGCTGTCCTGGCCCCAGGACGGCGACAGGAGACGTGCGATTACAGGGACATCTCCACCGGCCGTCGCAAACTACAGCCGAGGATCCGGCCTCTTCGTCAACACAACTCTGCAGGATATAGAGCTATACCGCAATGCACCGTTGTCGGCAAAGCCTCCCCGTCCGGTCCAATCCGGTACGGGTTTGCGGATGCAGCCTCGGTCAGATACAAGTCACGCAGACCTGATTCAGCACTGTAAGTCCATAGCAGGATGCCATACACTTCACAGTACGCCGAACTCATGGTAGACACCTACACTAGTCGAAAACGCAGCCTACCACTCATTAGCCACATTCACTGCTACTAATTCTCAGATGCGAGAGACTCTCATGCGCATGGCCCGGACCCACGATACCGCTGCGGGCCTCGCCCTCTACTCGGCGATGCTTGCCTTCTCCTCGCTGCACCGTGACGGGCCCCATCAGCAGACGGCGCAGCTCAAGATATCAGCACTCCAATTCCTGTCGGCTTCTACGAGAGGAGGCACGTTGAGCTCGGCCGAGGCTGCTCGGCACGCCGCCGCATTGATGCTCCTAGGTGCTTACGAGGTGGGTTTCCAGCCAATGCTGGGCGTCAACCGCAAAGAGCTGACCTTTCGTACTCACAACTTCCTGCGGCGTAGATCTCCCTACCCTCGGAAAGCTCGGGCGAGTGGCTCTGGTACGTCTGGGGGGCCATGAAAATCACCCAGGCGGCCAGGCTCAAAGATTACTCGGACCAAAACGACATCCGTCACCTTCTCGATTGGGCTCACTTTCACAACACGCTTTCCCATTTCCCCATACATCACTGGCGTCACAAGTCGTTGTATCCTGCGGTGGCAGCTACGCAGGATTGTAGCTCCGGAGAAGAGTTGCGGCCTCCTTCTTTGGCAACGTACAGAATGGTAAAGCTCTCACGGGTAACTGTTGGCAGGCGGTCTCGGTACCATCCACTGACGCCGTTTCGCAGGAAGTACCGGCCCCAAATGTCACGCACGCAATCTTGAATCTGCTATCTGACGTCTGCGAACGGCTACTTGACCCGTGGGATCCGAGAAGCCGCGAAGCGGACTACCACGCCAACCTCAGAGCGCTCGAGAGGAGAGCCGAAAGTCTCGCTCTGCATCGCGGGGCCGAGGACGACGCTGATGTCGTACACGGCGCCGAAATATGGCAGACGGCCACGCGTGTTTACCTCGCACGGGCTTCGCAGAACCGATGGGAACCGTCCGGTGACCTGGACTCCTTGATCGACGAACAGTTTGTCCAGATCACCACCTTTTATTCCTGCAGGCACTTCTTCCCCTTGTTTATCCTCTCCTGCGAGGCCCGCACGGATGAGCGGCGCGCGGCCATCGTCGGCCTGATCGATAGGACGGAGAGGAGTGCACGCACGAGAAGTCTGAAAGGCCCGAGGGACCTGATCCAGTCTTTTTGGGTGCAGCAGGACCTCCACGCGGACAGCGATCTGCTAGTCAACTACCACGGCATCATCAGCACTGTGGTCAGCTCGGGTACCACACACTTCTCGTTTGTTTAGAGGCTCTTGATGAAGTGTGAGGGAGAGAAGGAAGCGGTTGCAGGTCCGTCGTTGAGATGCATAGTTCGTTACACACCGCCTGAGATGATCTGATACGGCCCTTCCACGTCTGATGACGCCACCAAGCGGAAATCGAAAAAACAATAGTCTGTAGAAATCGAAAAGAATTGTCTATAGAAATCTGGGAAAACACTGGGCGATGTACAAGCGAAAGCTCCAAACTTTTGTGGTATTTGGTACAATGTCAAGTGGTACAGACTCATCCATGACCGGCCCTCAGAAGAAAACCGGTTGATACACATCAGATGACATGCAGGTAACCACAATACCGGAGCAAACCGTCCTGCCAGAAACGCCCCAGACACCGTCCGGCGGCCATTACCGACTCACACTTCCTCCAGCTCGTATTGGCTGGTCGTACGCAATCGGAATTGTTAGCCACAGCCCCGAACGCTTGCATGATACCGCATGCCTTCTCCGTTCTCCTTATCGTCGTGGCCCAACACTCAGGGTTACACAATCAAATGAGGGGGAGGGTGAGATTGCAAAATGCCCAGAAGTCTCATGTTCTGGAAGACGGTCGGTGAAGGGAGGGGTAGATGTTACGGACCGAATGCAAAGTGAAATTCGAAGATGACAGTCCCGAGACCTCTCCCTCTCGAAACACCACGGAACCGACGAAGCATTGTCGAGGCGCTAACCCGCCTGACCACTGGATTGATAGAAAGCAAGACATTGGACTAGAGGGCGGTACCATGAGATACAAGAAGGACAAGAAGAAACTAAGGGCAACCGCAGAAAACTTGATAACCGGATGGAATGGGGACTAATAGACGCAACGAGAAGCTGCAGCGAGCCTGGCCTTGGATGGGCGTTACACGACGCGCCAGTGCGAGTGACGCCTCGAGGAGCGAGCGGTCCGATTAGCTCTCGGTGACATTTCTCATCACCTTCTCCTTTTTTTTTTCCCTTTTTTCCTTTTTGCCCGCTTCAAACTGACACCCCCCAATCCCATGTCTCTCGTCTCAGAGCCTTGTCACCAAGACCCGTGAGTGACATGCTGCTTTTCAGTCCGGTCCGAAGACTTGGGCCCCTGTGGGACGATATCGATCGGGATTCGGGACGGATCATGTCATATCATCTGGCGGCGGGCGGGCTCATGTGGCCAGCAATTCCCAACTAATCAACCGAGGAAGAACCAAAAAAAAAATAGCTGGCGCCTCTGTAAAGTCTCCCTACTTTGCGGCCAAGATGGCAGGAATGTCACCATCACATTGTTGCGTCCATGCTCGGGTGGGTTGATAAATCGTGACATGGAAGGCGTGTGTCGGTAGTAGAGGCCAGGAAGAGCCACGGCTGATCCCCTGGAACTTCCCCCCACCCCCACCTGCCTCTCACCCCCCACCGGTTCGAAAACCTTCCCAAGATCTAGACCGGGCCATGTCCTCTCTCACTTTATCTCTCTCATACGATGTACAGCCAACACGTCAGGCAAAACGTAACAAAACGGACTCGCTCCCCCAGTTTCCTTCTGGTCACATCCCGTATCCCACCTTCCACAAATAGTTCTCTTTGGGCCCACACTTCGCCGGACCTTGCAAGATATCAGCCCATTCCGCCACTGCAACGCACCATCCTGGCAAGTTATCTCTCCTCCCCCATACCCCCCGACAGCTCCGACTTTCTCTCTCTTTTTTTTTTTTGAACGGGCAGGATCCGCAGCGGCAGCACGCAAGATGTTACTGTTGCGTTTTGCTCCCGGTGGCACTGCACAAAGGCCGCTATCTGTTGCTCATCTTCTGTGTATCCGTACCTGTGCGACCTTTTGAGAGGGACCCGCCTTGGATACCTGCCTCGACCCGTCACACACACACACACACACACACCCTCTTTACTCCTGAAAAGCAATCCCGAAGAAAACCTTAACTAGGCCGGTTGCCTCGTTCGGCGGGCCTGGCCCGGTCCATATCCCCGTTGCGTTAACGTCGCCTCGTCTGACCGCGCCTGGGCCAGACCCGGTCCACGGGTCACGGCAGCTGCGGCTAGAAGCATGGGCAACAACGATCTGCCTGGATTGCCTGCTCGCTTGTTTGCTTCCTGCCACCGTCGCCGCCGCTCGAGGCCAACAGAAAACCCCCGGCCCATGCTCCCCCCCTTCCTCTCCCCCCAGTCTCCCCCGACCCCAGGGCTGATAAACTCTTATGGCTTCCCCCCATTAGATGATACCCGTTCCCCGTTCGGACACACTTTCCTCTCTGTCCTCGTCCTCCCGTCCTTCCCTCCTTCCTTCCTCCCTCCTCCTCTGACTTGCTCTTTCGGTTACGCAGAAGGATCCCTCTTTCACCCTTCTTGTTCCTTGAAGGGGCTTCTCCTTCCATCTCCACCTTCTCTCTCCCCCCCTCGCTCTCTCCCTGCCCGTCGATCTCCCGCCCGTCTTCATGCCCCGTCCTCCCCGCTCCGTCGGCATCCGTCCCCACCACTATTACGGCGGCTCCACAGTCACGTTTGTGACGGAGCACATCACACCTCCGTTACTCGTGGAAATCCCCGTCACACGGGAGAGACCAGCAGCCCTACGAATCTCCGAGCCACATCCCAGGAATTACCTTTCATCCGAAGACAATTTGTCATAAATAAAAAGAGAGAGAGAGAGAGAGAGAAATCTCTCCCCTGTCACACCCTCCCAAACAGTCATGGTGGGCACTGGGCAAGCACTGGCAGCAGCGGCGTCTGTAGAGGCGTCGGCGGCGCAGGACGCACCTCTTCGGACGAAAAAAAATCCCCCACCTAGGTACACACCTACCTACGCACACATTTGTCCTGTTTGGAGCCCTCGTGGTCGCTGGCTGCAGCGTTGCGCAACGGAGACGTTCTAGACCCCTCCGGGGGACCGCCTGGGCAGGGATCCCGGTGCATCAGATCATTGGCACCACCGTGCCCCGGGTCTGGACCGCCATCGACCGCATATGCGGGGCTGAGAAGAGTATCATCCCACGGCCATGGATTAAGGGTCCTGTACCCTCCCTCGGTTCACGGTCGTACAACACTGTAAAGACTTACTCACCTAGGTACAATGTGCTGCCTGCTGCAGGTACTGTCATATGCTCATGCTGCCGGCAGGCACGTCTGGGTGCTCCGCGCTGACAGTAACACGACCTTCGTCACTGTCAAAAACCTTGCTCCCAACGGCCTTGTCTTCTCTTCTCCGGGATCCTGGTGCGCAATGTGGTACTGTTTATTCTTGTTCATAATGAGCCTCACATGCCTCTTATAGATGACATGACTTCTCTTGTCAAATTCGCCTGGTACCGTATACCTTCTTCCGGGGTTCAAGGATGTGGTTTATCCATGCGAACCATAAAAAACTCAAAAAGAAAAAAAAAAAGGAAAGAAAGAAACTCCCTAAACTCCGATCACGAATTCCAAAAACGAGGCCGAGAAGCCCATCTCAGGCCCATGCTCTCCCGTCCTCATCCATATCGGCACCGATGGGCGACATGTCCCGTCTTGGGACATCATCAGTCGCCTCTCCCTTCGGCCAACGCATGCTGATCATGCAACACCAAAGTCGAGAACAATCCTGCTTTTCCTTCGATGTCTGTCCAACTCAACCACTTGCCGTTTCCTACTTCGCGAGAAATCAACCTTTATAAAACGAACAAGAAACATTCTCCCAACTGATCAATCACGCGCAAGGTCTACGCTTGTCGGACGAGGGGTCGCAAGTAGCAAAGCCGATTTGGCGCAACTCGTCAACCTCTGCGGCCATGCCACTACCCCAGAGATACATCGTTGCGGGAGCTTGATTCAAGCGTATCCGCCTTGGGGCCCGTATAGCCTCTGCCGCTTCTCCGGCCGGTCATCGCCAACGAGGTGGTCGGGGACACGCATCTGCTGCATCCCAGGCGGCATGTTCTGAAACGTCGGTCGTTGGGCTGACGTTGGTGTAATGACCATTTGGGCCGTATTCGCCATGGGGTATCCTGTCTCGATGTTGGCGACGTTGGGGGAAGGTTGGTGTATTTGTCCGGGCGAGTGCCAGGATGCCGTTGTCGCGGGGGACTGGCCTGGTGTCGAGTCAAACTTGACCTGGGGGTTCATCGGGGGCACGCTCATCGTGTTGTTGGAATGAAGCTGTGCTGCTCCGTGGCCGACAGCGAGCTCATCCGGCGGTGCATTCTTGAGAAGGTGAGGGACGTGCTTTCGGAGAATGCGCAGCATACCATCCTTGGTGAACGGCTTCGCCAACACATCGTTGAGGCCTGTGGAGTATTCTCGTCAATGACTGTTGGGAGAGAAGGGGCAGGGGGCGGGGGAGACTCACTCCAGTTGAAGTAGTGGCTAATGTCTTCAGGTCGAATGTTGGACGTCATGGCGACAACAGGAACGTCGGGATGGACCTCGCGGATCAACTGCGTCGCGGATACACCGTCCATTTGCGGCATGACGATATCCATGAAAATCAGGTCAAAGTGCCCTGACTGTACTTCTTTACACCTGTTGACGGCGTCGATACCGTTTTCCTACAGGAGACGATCAATCAGTGTGCTGCTCCGATCGGACATCGCTTCCCAGCAGGAACCGTCCGTGTTGGAACAAAGATGACTTACAGCCAGTTCAACAACGCACTCCATTTGTGTCAAGAACTTGGAACCGATCCTGGAGCACGTCCTGTCGTCCTCAACCAGGTACACTCTCGGCTTCTTGGAACCCCAAAGACCCTTGTCGTTCGAAGGTGGGCGTTGCGGCGCGGCCGCGGCAGGCACAGCTGTAGCCGCAGGGGCCGGTGTGGCAGGTCCGGGTTCCGGTTTGACAACGGGCTGAGCCTGGAAGTCGTTCATCGGTAAGGAGTTCAAGGTGTAAGGGATGTTGTTGAAGTGATCCTGGGACAAGGGGTCGATGCCTACATTCTCGCCCACTGGGTAGACGAGGTGACGCATATTCATGTGCTCAGCAAGCATGGGTGGGATCCCAGTGTTTCCGGGCTGGAACATGAGAGAGGAGGCTGAATCCGGCGGCGAGCTTTGCGCATACATGCCGTTCAGTCTCTCGAGCTCTCGGTCCACCATGCTGTTTGTCGTCACGCTGGTCAGGAGCTCCCTGGCCCGTCGCAGCTCGGGAGCCTGGTCATCGATGGCGCCTCCGTTCATCTGCGGGTTCTGGCCATGGTATCTGGGCCCTCTCATCCTGTCCTCGGCGTGCGACATGTAGTTGAGCATCTCATGTTGCGACTGTCGCTGGGCGTCGATTATCTTGTGCATTGTGTGGACCTCGTGGACAAGCGTCTTGTTTGTCCGCGACATTTCAGCCACTTGCTCTTGCAGCGCCTGCACTTGCTGCTGTTGCGCAAACAGGGTCTCTTGGAGCAGGTTGATCGACTGGTTGGTGGTGAACTGATCTTCCGACTGTTGCGACTTCCTCTGTGCGGGGGCCTTTCGTCTGATATTGTCCAAGTTGTCCTTTCTATCAGCGCGGAAGGCCGAATGCTTGAACTCCCAGGCCTACAGTATCATTGTCAGCTTGCAGCATCGGCTAGGAGCATCCGTGTTCCTACCTGCTTGCCGTATGGCGACTCGTTGTTCTCGTCATTACGACGCAGCTTATGAAAATCGTATTTGTTCAGCTGTCGAACGAAACTTGAGAAGTTGCTGTGCTTGAAGTGTTTCGGGAGAATATCGTTTGTGAACTTGTCCGTCTGCGGGCAGGTTAGTTTCTGGCCCCCATCTTGAGCGCAAACTTGTAGCAGCGACGCACCTCCAAAATGACGAAGGTGTCGCCCTCATTTCCCCATCTCACAATATTCGCATAGGCAGGGTCTTCCAGCATCCTGTCAAAAGAAATGTTAGCCACCGGCCAATCTTGGCGTGCATCGAGGGGGTGTTCAGACTTGTATAGTTTGCGGACCTGCGCGCGCGAGGAAGTTAGCAAAGACAACATAACAAGCGCTCAGGGCTCACGGAGCGGGCATGTCGAGCTTACAAAATCGCTGGAATTGCTGCCGCCGCCGCCCTGGGCGGCGAGGGTGTCGGGCTCGGGCATGATGAGCACCGAGGTGGTCAAGAATCGGGCTCGGGGGATGGTGCAAGGGCGCCAAGTCAGTCCAGCGATGTAGGCGAAGTCTTGAAAGGTACGGAGTTGTCGACACCACAGCTGGCCGCCAAGAGTGTGCGGCCCAAGCAAGTTGCACGACGGATCAACGGGCTCGTTCGGCGAGAGAGCTTGTTGGTCTGCAGGTTGCTGCAGAATGAATTTGTGAAAAGGCTAGACGGGTCTAAAGATTCGGGATCGAAACAGGCAAGAGGCGACAAGGAGCCAATCTCCACCAAAGCTTTCGCAGCAATGTGCCCGTAATCCGGTTGCGGTCGGCTGAGAGTGTGGAAGCTATGATGGGCGGTGGTGGATCAAAGACAGCAGAGGCTGTGGGGGAAAGAAAGCGCAGCCGGTTATTGAATCGTCAAATATGCCCGGATCGGTACGTAGGGCTCGATAGGATCGAGGGAGGGCGGTGTCGCGAAAAAAAGAGCAGGCCGACCCAATTGAGCGCAGGAGTGAGGTTTCGCTTGGATCGGAGGTTGTTGAGAAGACGAGATCTAAGGAACTGGGAAGCGACGCAGGGCACCAGATGGATGGAAGGATGGATATGGATGGCAAAGCCCGACGGGCGTGGAGCAACAAGGTCTGGTGCTTGTCTGCTTCGTGCTGGTTCTGATTTCTCGGTCGCTCGCCGCTGAACTGGATTGGACTGGTTCGTACTGCATACACTACTGCTGGGCCCTTGTCGACGAGGCAAGTACGGAGACGGGGACAGGGGGGGTGGGAAGGGGGCAAGGATGAGGGGGTGTGGTGAGTTGGGGGGGCCTCGACAGGGAACGGGGTTAATTGGATATGCTTGGTTGCTTGCCCTGCTTATGATCTCTGGTGGTGATGTGGGAGAGGAGGGTGGGGAGGAGTCGTAGGGGGTAAGCAGCAAGAGAGAGAGAGAGAGAGAGGGAGGGAGGCAGGGAGAGGAAGAGGTTGCGACCGGCCAATGTGCGGTGGTGGGATATACGATGTATGTGGGTGCGTACTTGGAAGTTGACGTTCAAAAGTGATGTGGTGGTGGTGGTGCCTAGTAGCGAGCGCGGTGCTGATGCAAATAGCTGCGAAAGACGATCCAGTACACAAGAAAGAAGACTGCAATATGATTGGGGGGCGCCGTATGGTGGGCAAATAATTAGGTGAGGTACCTAGGTAGGTAGGTAGTAGGTAGCCGTAGCTGCTGCTGCTGCTGCCACTGGCACTGTTCACTGTTCACTGTCATCAACTTTGTTGATGGAGAGGTGAAGTGGCTTGTGGGGTTCTCCCCTAGCTAAAACTAAAGTACGGATACTTATTCCCAAAAGAGTATGCACCTCAGATCATGACCCGAGATTTGGCCCCATGCAAGATGGAAGGGACCTAAGCGAGAGGGGTGAAAGACGGTAAAAAAGTAAAAAAAAACCTTGCAGGGCACAAGACACAAATGACGGTCGCTGGGGGAGGAAGACAAAACAAGACAAGATGATGGAGGGAAGTGTACTGAACTCGGGGTCAAAGTAAACATGTACCATGCACCTAGCCAAAGGGGCAGTAGGTAAGCAATTAGGGGTCCTTCACTCTGGCATGTGCACAGGATTGCAACGCTCGAGCTCGTTGGGGTCCAATTCTGCAATTCTGCTTCTGCGAAATTATACGAAGGATACTGGTTTTGTTTTAATTTTATTCTCCTCAGCCGGATGGGCTGTCTGCTCCACGGCGTGTGGGGAGGGACGACCGGGGTCACTAAATGCGCGTTCTGGATTTCCAGACAGACAGAAAGCAGAATTTGATTGATTCATCTGGTTGCCTAGAGTCAGCCGAATGCGACCAGTGTGTGTGTGTGTGTTGCCTCGATCGGGTTTGGGTGCGGCGCGCGGGTGCTAGGCGCCAGAAGGCGACCGTGGGGTGGCGCGCGGGAAGGGTCAGTAACCACAACGCGGGCGATTTGGGTTGTCGGGACGCTCACGGAGGATAAATTTCGTGACTACCCATCCATCCGTACATTGCTCCGTACCTAGTGACCGAGCTGGACGCCCTGCTGCTTTGGCTGGAGAAGGTCGCAATTCGAGGAAAATGAGCAACAGATTATCTTGGAGCCCCCGGTCCCGCTTCGACACCGTCGCCAAAGGACGAAAATTCTCGGCTCCACCGTCGCAAATGGGAGGGAAAGTGCTTTACTCCTAGGTAGGTAGGTACGGATACCTAAAGCTGATGGATACAGTAGGTACCTAGGTAGGTGGGTGGGTACGTATCTTACCTGTACCTACCTAGTGTAGCTCAGTCCTCCTCGTGGGCCCTGCCATTCGTCAGTCCCAGGCGTGGCCGACCCCACATCCCAGAGTGGACAGCTGGGATGGGAGTGCTGGCGCCTGCGCGGGCCCACGTTGGATCCGTGTCGGAAACGATGACCTCATACTGTCCTCGCCGATACAAACTATGCGGTGTGAGAGGCGGCTACGGCAGATACGTACCAGCCCTGCCGGACGGGTTGGGTTGTGCGTGCTACCTATACCGTCCGTCATCAGGTTTGTGCCGTCTCGGCTGCTCCCTCATCGAACTGCATGTCTGCCCCAGGACTACGCCAGCAGACGAAAAAAGACATTTCTAATCTGAAGAAGAATCCACGGTGCAAAAAGGTACCCTACCATTACCTACTGCCACCTACCTACCTATCTACCTACCTATGTAGGTACTGGTAGGCGTCGAATCAGGTATCCACCACTCTCTCACCCTCGACGTCTCGACCCTCGACCACACTGCGTAAACTGCGGACTGCGGGCATTGTCTCCGGCAGGTCGCGAGACGCAAACTCCGACACTCTCGGCCCAAGCTCCCCGACGGCTCAACAAGCGACTTTTGACGTCTGTGGCACACTGTGTCTACCTCAGGTATTTGAGCTAGGCATGTATGCCTACCTACCTACCTACCTACACTACTATGGTACCCCAGGCCCGTTTCGTCTCGTCTGTAAGGTACGTAGTACGTGGGCGCATACCTTACGTCGACGACATGCGCTCCCAGAGCTTGCATACTGTCTATGTCAAAAACCATGGCCCCAACGTTTGTGTAAGCTAATACACTACAACCAGCACACCACCAGCTTCACCTCGGACAGTTGTCCCCGGGTGGGAGTCGAATGCTCCCCGCCCTGGACCCTGGATTTCCCCGTTGTCACGACCCGAGCATATCTTGACTCCTATTCAGAACCCACAACACCATCCATCCAGGTGAGCAGGTTCCTAGTGCTGCACTAGCACGCGAGACAATCAGGGAGTCAGAGACACGCCGGACCCTCAAGATGGACACCGCGCCCCGGAAGCAATTCCAGCGAACAAACCAGCAGCATGCCACGCCACACCGCACATGAAGTGGCCATACCTATTCTCGGGGACCCGTCTCTGTCTCTGTCTAGCATATCACGCGATGTACAAGCGTCTGGTCAATACCACCGTCTACGGATACATAAGACGGTATGATATGTGGATAGCCAGTTGCCCCCTCGCTCACAATGATGCCGCGGACCTTGTGCCTTTGATATGATTATCATTTGTCTCGCCGAGTCACCGCGCATTTGGTGTGGACCGAGGATATATACGACGCCATCCGAGTCTCCGGCTCCATGCCCATAAAGGACCCTGTGGTGCGGGGACGCGATGGTTCAGAGTAAACCCTCAGACAATGCACCAATCCACCGAGGCCCCTTTGCAACACCTTGTGTACAGTGTACTGTGCAGCAGTCTGCCCGTCAACAGTCGTCGGTTGCCAATCGAGTGGATGATGGTGTGAACCAATGTGGGCTTGACAGCAGCCCCGGTTGTCAGTGTCACGGCGTGGTGGTGGCCCGTAGATGGCCTGCCGTCCACCCGTCCTACATAGGTATCTAAACCACAGTAACCATGGTACGCGCTGAAGACTAGGACGGCAACGATCCGCGAAGGATGCCACCGAGCTGACACCGGGGTTGGCCACGGCCAGCCTTGATTAACTGGATCTTCCCAAGACCGTTCCGAAAAAAAGGCGCCCCCTTGAGCGCTGCCATACCTAACTGACAGTTGGTTCGGCCGTTCGGGCTGCCTCGGGTGCTCGGCCATTCTCTCGCCTGAAGACGGCGCGTGTTTACCGGCCCCCCCGACGATAAGACGGACGGGGGGTTGGCTGATCGGCGCCGGCCAACCACGCTCACTAGACATTGGACACCGCAGGACATGGCATCACAATGGGACGGAGAGTAAAGTTGCGGCGCAACGGCGCAAGCGCAGACGGAGAGTCGCTTGTCACCCGGTGGCATTCCTAACCATTCGACTCTCACACTTTTTGAACTTGACCCCTTCAATCTCTTGAAAGAGTCTGACGCAAGTCCGATCGATCATGCTCGACTACGGCTTGCTGATCCTAGCCTACCACCCAGGGTGGCCTTCCTTTCTCTCATAACGAGCATTTAGGTGGCGGGCGCGCTAGCCTCGGTCTCAACTCTCGAGAAATGGCATGCGACTCAGCAGAGTGAGTGACTGTGCACCAGGCATGAATTCCAGCATAGGGTAGTTCCCAGCCCCCCGCGGAGAGGGGGGGGCTAATGACTGGGCACAGCACCTTCGGTTCGCCCCGAATTTCAAGGGAAGCTTCCTTCCATGCTTCTAATAGTTCAGACGGACACACGACATGGTGCTGCCCCAGTTGTTCGCGGAGAATCGCGCCGTGTCCCTCCCTCGTTTGGCCAATGCAAGGGCTTCTAGAGAAGCGATGTGTTGGCCATTGCGAGCGAAGCGCCTCAGCCAGCACCTAAAGAACGCCGCCTTTGCTGTCTCAGGTCGAATCCGATACGGACAGGATTCCATCCGGTGCCGAGATCGACAAAACGGGCCAAGAAAGTTGGACGGAGCTACAGCGGTGCCAAGGGCTCAACGTTGGCCAAACCAAGAGATGGAGAGGGATTGCCCGCCAATGCATGCGTTCGCGAGGTATGTACACTAGTATGCAATGCAGCCCATACCGAACTTGTATCCTCCTAGGACCCAGGAGGTTGATGCGCCTGAAATGGAAGCAACGAAACTTTGCCGCGACCCTGAAGCCATCGTCGTCATTTGACGTCCGAGCGATAGGTTGCACCAAGATGGTACGCTTTTTCTGATGGAGGCTAAGGTGCCCAAGGTTTTACAAAAGGAACCCTCCTCCCTTCCCCGAAGCCGGCCTGTCCCATCGAGACGACGTCGCTAGCCCCAGTATGACGCAACTGAGGGGACGCCGCCATTTCTGCACGGGTCACACCAAACCCACACGGCAATCTTGGCGCCCAGGACCAGGATCCATGAGATCTCCCGACCGATGAGGGGGGGATTGGGATTTTGGGTAATAGGGAAAATGACGAGGGCGGGACGGTAAGATTTTTCGAGCGTCAGGTGAGAGGCTAACCCCAGTTCACTCCGTCACAGCTGCCGGGGGATGATCCCAATGGGCGAAACCGTAGCGCAGACATGCAATCAGGGGAGGGGAGGCGACTCCCTACGTACTTATTATTATGTAGGGACGATCAGAGGCCCTTTTGCCTGGGGCGCCCAGCTGACGGCAAACTCGGATCTTTCTCGGCCTGCCTCCTAATACCTAGTAGTAGGAGGGAGGGGCTGCTTGCTCTCTGGATGATCTTTTCTTTCTTTTTTTTTTCTTTCCAACATTTTCCCCCTCGTCTTTTCCGGATTTCCTTTATTTCGTTCCCGCTTTTACGAAAAGGTTCCTCTCACTTTGCGCCGTCTCCATTCAGATGGGATACGGGGGGGTAATATAGGGAAGGGGGGAAGGGTTCCGAGCATGAGCAGAAGATCTGCATCGAGAGTTTCTAAACCCAGTCCGAGGCCACCGGATCCGAAGTCAAAATTTCCCGGCACTTTCTTGGTCTCATTTTCCTCTTTCGCTTCTGATGCTGTGCCCGGTCAGAGGCAGCCCGCGTCCCACGTCCCATGCAGCAAAACCACGACGCGCAGCGCGCAAGAACGTGGGACGCGGCAAAGGCACCTTTTGCAACGGGTACCGTGTTCAAAACGTTTTCCCAGTACGATGCAACGGCTCCTGACTCTGTACCGTTCTTCTGCCTTGGCTACCTCGGTAGCTCGGTCCCGCCCCGAGGGAACCACACGACTTGGTGATATGCTACCTCGGCGCGCAAGCAAGAAGATGGACTCGGGGACATTTCGAGATCGCGTGGGTCCCCCGCTCTGAGAATACCCCGACCTCCAACGGTAGGACTGAGACCCGAGCAAGCGGTCCGGAACAGGTGTTCGGGCAAGATGGGTGGGGGGGGAGGTTCGTCCTGCTGTTGCTCTTCACCCCTCAAGACATCAATCAAACACACATCTAGAAATACTTTACTCAGTCCTCAAGATGTTCAGCCTTATAACACTCCTCGGAAATTACGGCGCTCACAGCCCAACCAACATTGATTACCCTTAGTCTTGGAGACTGGGCATTAGCGATGTTGGTCGGGCTGTTAGCACCATAATTCGCGAGAAGTGTTGTAAGGTGGAATATCTTGGGGACTGAGTAGAGTACTTCTAGGTGCCCGTGTTTGGTTGATGTGTTGAGGTGAAGAGCAACAGCAGGACAATCACAGCAAAAGTAAGGCACTAGGTATAGCAGCTTAGAGGAGGTATCCCCTAGAGCTCTAACCAAGATAGCCTTGGTTAATTAGGAGGTTTAGTTATGAGATTCCATGGTATTATATTTCTATCTAGAAACTCTATTATATTAGAGTATTATTATATACCTGTGCGACCTTAAGAGGGGACTGCCCGGACTACGTACCTCAGTGAGATAAACAATGATAAATGCTGCATGTGTCCTCATCTCTCCTCTGGATTGACCCGAGTACTGATATTTGGCTGTATCTAACCACATCAGGCTAGCGAAATACACACTGTGCCGCTCAGCTGTGATGAACCTTTAGAGGAGAATGGGAGGGGAAAAAAGGAACCGAGGTACGTAGTCCAGGCGGTCCCTCCCAAGGTTGCACAGGTGCACACCATGATACTCTAACACAGTCGGGAAAAAAAACACACTAAAAGTATCGTGCACAGTACTTTAACACGATAATAGAGTTTCTAGGAGAAAAAAAGGAACGAAAAGGAAATAAAACAGTGAGTCTCCCATGCCAAGTGGGACCCGGAGCGTCCGGGCCTTGATGGGATCCGGCCACCCATATCACCGAGCCTTCGCTCTTCACGTACACAGGGAGGATTGGCGTCCTGACTGACACATCTGTGGTTCAACATTCTGTGCACAAGGAGCGCGTCCGCCGAGACTAAGGATCCTGTCTCGCCTGCGGGCACCCGCCCGCCATCCCCTTCTGGTTCTGCGCCGCCTGTGTGTTTCGCAGCCCGTCCTTCCGCCCGACAACTGTGCCGTGAACTTCCAACATGCCTGATCGGCCGTGGAGCCTCCCTTTTGTTCTCTGCGATTGGTCCTGGCATGCGACTTTAGGGTTCAGATGGAGACGGTCGAGGCAGGCTCGAGGGGCACAAATGGGACTAGCTTCCAACAATACTTACCTGACATGGGAAAGACTTATGGGGGCCACTTCATCGATTATTCAACTGCTTGGTTGGCAGCTTGTCTGACACGTGAATGTTTCTCGCAAGGCATGGGAGCGAGCAGATTTCCGAACTTCCCTTGGCAGCGAGGTTGTCATGTGCGCAGCAGGTAAAGACTATCGAACCGCCTGCCCCCTTCCCCCCTTCTTTCTTTTTCATATGGAGGATTCTCGTAGGAGAATTTGGTTCAGCGGAACCAAAACAGACTTCACAGTTCGACCATGAGGAAGCCTGAGAATTCATATTGTGTCCGTCCAACCCCGCTTCTTCTTACGAGAGCCTCCTAAGCCAGTGCTCTCGATATGGGGAGGGAGGGGCGGAACACCAACACCATGCCAGTTCCGTATGGGAAGTAATCCGCCCCGAGCCCGCCCTGGAAGCCTCCACAACTGTACCCTGATCTCGTCTATCACCAGAGGTTGTTGGACACGGACGTGCAGGGGCTGCGGCAACGGTTGGTCCACGCCGACCGGTCCAGCCATGAAGTCCTCGTAGCCCAAAGGGCACAAACTCCCGCAACGTGGTATTCCCGCCGTTGGATATGGCAGCACGTCCAGGCATAGTCCGTCAGGTTCATGATTGGGGATCCGGGGAGGCAGACCCGGCACGCCGGCTCCTGTCGGGAGAGGGGGGTGTAGGCGCCGGCCGCTGAGGTACAGCTTCATGCACGTGTAGCCCGCCGCCGCCGCCGCCTTTCGGAGGCACCCTCTCAAAGACGTTTGTTGGCCACAACGATCAGCTCGGCGACTGTGAGCTGGAAAGTACTCCGTCTTGATGCGGGTGTGGTCCTGCGTCGCCGAGCGGGGTCCCCTTCAGCTCGGGCTACGCTTCTCAAGGTCACCATGAACGCGCCTAGGGCTCGTGCGACGTGCGGTGCCGTTATGGTGGAGCCATGAGGCCCTTGGTCAGATGCCGTCCGGGCCATCTTCGGGGAAGCCGATCCCGCCAGGGAAATCTTTGAAGATAAGGGTCCTAGGCGGGCTGGGGAAGGCGTTGGAGGAGGAGAGGTGGCGGTGGGTATAGAGTCTTCTGAAGTTGAGCGGCACGCCGTCGTGTATGGACAGCCACGGACGCGAAGCCACTACAGAGGGTCCAGCAGAGATTCGGGGTCTGCCGCGGCCGCGATCGGGTGTGGTTGTTCCCATCCTGGGCGACTCTGGCGATCTAGCGGGAGCGGCACATCTTTCTCCGAGTGCATCCCGACCTAGGTAGGATGGATACAAGGTGTAACATCAGGTATACTTCTAACAGGTACCTTCTGCTTTGATGTTTTTGACGTCTGCGTTCTTGCCTGTTTTATTTACCTGTCAGTGAGAGAGGGTGAACAGGAGAGGCAGAGGGCATGGAAAAGCCAGGAAGGGAACAAACAGGCCTTTCTTCCGTTCCTACTGCCTAGATACCCGGGCATTCGACAAGATGGCACATCAGACTGACGGAAAGAACGGCCCTATCCATCTGCACCTTCCCTCCCAGTTCTCGACTACCTCCTTCCTGCCTCCTCCATCATATCTGATCCAACCAGCTTCCTCCCCTTGATTTCTTCTTCTTACCTATTCTTCTTTCCCAACATCCACCAACTTCTTTCTTTCCCTCTCCCCCGACTTTCCCTTCATGCCAAGAAGGAAAGGCCTTCCCTCGTTACAGCGACCACTGACTATGGCCATACTCCACAATACCCTTGTTACCAACTCGAACATGATGTCTTCCTCACTGGGGAAGCACAGGCGAGTCATTTCAGATCCCACAGATATACGGTGGGCGGAAAAGCCCAAGCCTGCGCCTTTAAAGTCCCCGCGACCCCGAATCGGTGCCATGGGGTCATTGTTGGTTGCCGGCCAGTAAGTATACTTCAATTCCCCACAGGTTAGGTTGACGCTGATCGAAGGGTAGAGAGTTCGCGCAGAAGGCACTTGCTCTCTACGTGGGTGAAGGCAAAGCAGAGTTCTTTGTCCACGAGCATCTGATCCCACCCGACGTTATACAAGCCATGAGCTCCTCTCAGCCAGAGGATGTCGCCGGTATTCATCTCGCAAACGAGGAGCCTGATGTTGTAGGCTTAATGGTACGCTGGTGTTACCGAGGCGAGTTACCGACTGTCGCAATGCCGCCTATGTCAGCTGCCCCGGGGCTTAGAGGGGACCTGCCAAAAGACCTCGGCCCTCTCATTCTCGGTGACGACCCAAAGCGGATGTGCTCCGAGCAGTTTCAGGCACTTAGAATATACTTCAACGTGTCTGACTGCGGCAAGGTACCGAGAAGCTTCTCCTTTGAGGAAAAGAGACTTGCCGATTACAAGAAGCATGCGGACGCTTTTGCAGCCCCTAATACCCTTGTATGCAGCCGCGCGCTGCCCCACAACGAACATGAGACACTACCAGAAGTCAGTGACATCAGAACTCATCTCCAAGATGTCGAAGGTATTCCGATGCTTGGAGCTAGCAATGCACAAGTTGACGCAGAAGTACTACAACTCAAGCTCGTCAAGCTTTCTAAGATGGCTGCCCAATAAGGCTGGGTGCGACTACTAGATGCCACGCTGTATGCATACGCAGAGGGCGAGATCTATCTGAGGCGGTCTTGTCCCATTCATCGCCACATAGAGCTGGCTTACTCGCTTCCCGAGGGTTCGTCGCGTATGCGCCATTTCATGGCAGCGTATGCGTCAGTCACGACACAAATCCACAGCACCCGCACTCAGTTGCTTTCTCTGTTTGCAAAGACTCCCAATTTTCTTCACGATGTCATGGATTACCAGGACAATCAAGCTGGAGTTCCTGATCCGTTCTCAGAGCACATTAGACGTTATTGCTCCGATGGAACGGAAAGGTCTCTGTCTCTCTGATTGAGGGCATGTTGTCGATTGGGCTGAGTGGACATTGTCCTTGCTGATATGGTCGGACGAAGGAAAAGAGACTGAAGAGGTGCGATACACGGAAATCTCAATGGGTGGACTGTCCCGTCACGATAGAAATATCCTCTAAGGACAGCAGAGTCCAGGATACTACAAGAACTCTTGGAGACGAGGTATTGATAGAAGGGGCAAAAAGTAAGCGAGTAACGAGCCACACGAAGAACGTGTCGTTTCTGCAACCAGGCTTTGGTTGCGGTACCCCGTCTCAATTTCTATGGCGCCTGTTCTTATTACTGATTCAGAGCTGAACTCCTTTTTCCTCACGGTCCGTTGCTCACCCTCATCCTGGGACCGTTCGCTCCACCTCGAACAGAGAATGTGCTTTCTCCGCGTCTTCGACGTGATCGTCATGTTGGTTTCAAGGACTTGTTGATTTCCGCATATGATTAAGGGGGGCGTTAGTGGCTTCTACGAACTGCCTGGGAGATGTTTCTCTAATGCCCTGGTCTCCCTGGTCTTGACTCTTGAGGACCTTCATCGTTCCCTCAGTCCCTTCACTTCAACCAACAGGGTCAGCTCACTAGGCTATAACTCTGTCGATAAAACAACTAGAAAAAGTTACAACAGGTTATCCAATAACTATACTCTCGCCTGGTTCCCCTCGTGCGCTTCTTCCTTCACTTAAGCTGCATGGCGTTCCTTGGAGTGATCTTGTATCAGAGTTCATCTGCCACCTGTGCTCTTGAACACGCAAAACACATGATGAATACAGGATAAAACCTAAGAAGCCTCGTGTAGTTCTCTTATAAATTTATCGTAAAATAGCTAAATTGGAACGGTGGCCTTTCCCTCTAATTTGCCCTCCCTACACCTCACTCGGATTCAAGTCTCGGTGTACCCCACCTAGACCGAAGCACACCGACAGAGGGTTAGCGCACGACCCACCCCGCATCGGACGGTTGAGTCACTGACCTTAAATTTCATTTCCAGGCTTGCGACTGTGTGCTTTGACTCACGACCCGCGACTACCATACTTGATACCCACCCCGAACGCTGCCGCCCACCCCCCGTCGCCATCTACCTCATTCAAACGATGTCGCAGCAGAAGGGAAAGGCCTCGGGTGCCAGCAAGGGCAAGAAGTCCGGCAAGGCTGGCGCCGATGGCAAGCGCGAGGATGTCTTGCAGGCCGTGGTGAGTTCCCAAGCGTCATGGTGGGGCAACCGAGATGATGGTTCGCGAGGTGGCTAACCAGCTTGCTTGTCGTCGCCCAATTATAGGTCATCGCCGACTCCTTCCAAGACAGATTCGCTCCATTCTCAGCAGAGAAGCCAAGAGTAAGTGTTTGGGAACGATTGCCGTCGCCGTGCGACGCCGACTAACCGCCCGCCCGCAGTGCCTTCTACCCCTCGCAAACACGCCCCTCATCGAATACACCCTCGAATTCCTCGCCATGAACGGCGTCCAGGAGGTCTATATCTACTGCGGCTCGCACTCCGAACAGATCGAGAACTACATCAACACATCGAGATGGTCGCCCATGTCCATCCGGACCCCTTTCACGAGCCTGCAGTTCATCCGCGTCTCCGACGCCCGCTCCGTCGGTGACTTCCTCCGCGACCTCGACGGACGCGGCATTATGGACGGCGACTTCATCGTTGTCCACGGCGACGTGGTCTCCAACATTTCCCTGGACGGCGCGCTGGCGGCGCACAAGGCGCGCAAGGAGGCCGCTGCGACCAACATCATGACGGTTGTGCTGCGATCGGGCGGCGCCGGCGAGCACAGAACGAAGCCCAACGGCATCAACCCGGTGTTCGTCATCGACTCCAAGACGAAGCGTTGTCTGCACTACGACGAGACACACCCCCTGCAGAGCGACCACTACATGACGCTCGACCCGGCCGTGATTGACGAGCTGTCGGCCGACTTCGAGATCCGCGGCGACCTGATCGATGCGGGTATCGACATCTGCACACCCGAGGTGCTGGCTCTGTGGTCCGAGAGTTTCGACTACGAGCTGCCGAGGAGGAATTTCCTGCACGGTGTACTGAAGGACTGGGAACTCAACGGCAAGGCAATCTACGCCGAGGTCCTCGAGGACGGTTACGCTGCGCGCGCGAGCAATCTCCAGATGTACGAGTCCATCAGCAAAGATGTCCTCGGTCGCTGGACGTTTCCCTTTGTCCCCGATTGCAACATCATCCCGGGCCAGACGTACAAGATGGCCAGCGGCGGGGTCTGCATAGAGGCCGGGACGGTCATGGCGCCCGACAGCAAGATTTCGAGATCAATCCTGGGCCAGGGAGCCACCGTCGGTGCCGGCAGCAGAGTATCCAACAGCATCATCGGCAGGCGATGTAAGATTGGCAACAATGTTCGCATTGAGAACAGCTTCATCTGGGACGACGTGGTCATTGAAGACGAAGCCATCGTCGCCCGCTCCATCCTGGCCGACTCCAGCGTCGTCGGTAAGGGCTCCGCTGTCGACGTCGGCTCGCTCCTCTCGTTTGGCGTCATCCTGGACGAAAAGAGCAAGGTGCCCGAGGCCACCGTACTCGCAGTCACCGCACATGACGGCAAACCCGTCACACCAGACACCAGCCTTGTCGGGCCCAAGGGCAAGGGCGCGCGCTACGTCGACCCCGAGGCCGAGGAGATGGACGACGAGGACCCCTCGACCCTCCAGCGCTCCCTCATCTACAACCTCGCCAGCCTTTCCCTCTCGACCTCCACCATCTCGACCCTCTCCTCCGATATGGGCGACGACTCCGACTCGGATGCCGGCTCGGCCGCCACTCCATTTTCCGCCAACTCCCGCAACCGCGCCGACTCGTTCGTCTCGGACGACTCCCAGGGCAAGTCGGGCTTCCACCACGACGCGGTGCACGGCCTCCTCGACGGCCTCCGCGCCGAGTCGGGCGACTTCGACTCGGCCAAGCTCGAGTTCATGGGCCTCCGCCTCGCCAACGACGCCTCGGACGTGGCGATGCGCAAGGCCGTCGCCATCGCATTCGCCCGCCGCGCCGCGGAGCTCCTCGAGCCCGAGCACGGCGGCCTCGAGCCCCCCAAGGCCGCCGACGCGACCTTCAACTCCATCAAGGGCGCGTCCAAGTTCGTGTCCGAGGTCGGCGTCGGAGGCGGCGAGGAGGAGCAGGTCGAGTTCGTGCTCGCGCTCCAGCGCGCCCTGCTCGGCTGCCGGAACCTCGAGCACCACCGCGCCGGCGTCCTGCTGGCCGCCATGCTGCAGCAGCTTTACGGCCTGGACGTCCTCGAGGAGGAGGGCATCCTGGCCTGGTGGGAGGATGCGCGCGCCGAGGAGGGCGAGGGCATGGCGGCGCTCAAGGACAAGTGCAGGGTCCTGGTCGAGTGGCTGGAGAACGCCGAAGAGGACGACTCGGACGAGGAGGACTCGGACGACGAGTAGGTCTTGGCGTCGCGGTCCGCGTCTGGGGAGTTCTAGAGAAGGAGGATTAGGCGTGGGGGGGGAGGGGTTTCTTGTCTTTGTGTGAAGACATTAAAATGGTATCTCGGCCTCTTCCAAGCCGCGCACATCCTGTCTTGCATGGTGAGGAGGGCTTTTGCGAGAGAGCAAAGGGAAAACAAGAACAAAACAAGAGTAGAACAACGTAAAAAAAAGTAAAAGAAATAAAAAAAAAAGAACCAACATGTCAAACAGTATCACGATGAGGGCGTGCCCGGATACGACGGGCACAGCCAGGGACTTTCTATTTCTCTCTCTCTCTCTCTCTTTCCTCTTCAGCTGAACGCACTTTGCGCGTAATTGCAAGGTACTTGAAACTAAGGTATCATGATGAAAGCATAGCCTCGGACGCCGACTTCGCCTGCCAGATAAAGCAAAGTATGTGACCCCTCCCCCTCCCCCCCTTCTCTACCGACCATTCGTGTCCTATTTTCTTTGGTCGACAGACGTGCCTTTTTTGGTCTCTCTTAAGCGGATGCTTGTCTCTCTCACCCTCCTTTCCCCTCTGGGATATTTATCATACACGGTCCCCACATGGGTGGTTGAACCCTGGGTCCCCAACGTGAAGCCTCACCTGCTTCCCAAAAAAATGCCAGTCCCACGAACCCGGACCACGAGGTAGCGTAATTCCTGGCACAGACCCTACGGCCATCGTTCTCAGTAGTAGTTCTGCAGATCGCTTCCGCCGCCAACGCCGCCCCCGTAGTTGCCCCCGCCTCCCATGGGACGCCCTGACGGGCCCGTTGGGGCGTTCGGCGGAGGGCCCTGGTGTTGCCAGGCGTTGTTGGGCGGCTGGTACTGCTGTTGTTGACCATAGAAGCCGCCCTGTTGCTGCTGCTGCGGCTGCGTCGGGAGGGACGGGTAGCTGTTGTCATCATACTCAACAGGCTGTCCGTAGCCTCCTTGCTGGTTCCGCGGCTCCACGTCGTCGAGCGAGCGGTAGCCGTGCATGCCCCGACCGCCGCGGCCACCCTTGCCGTTGCCGCGGTGGCTCCTACCGCCCCTGCCGCCGCCTCCGCGATGACCACCGCGACCTTGTCCACGACCGCCGCCGCCGCCGCCGCCGCCGCCTCCCGAGTGGAAGTCGCGACGCTCATTGCGACCGTTGTAGGAGTTGTTGCTGTGGCGGTGGTGGTCACGCGAGTAGTCGCCGCCGTCGTGTTTCCGCTTAGAAGACTTGTTGGCGAAGAGCGACTCATACTCGTCCTCGCGAGGGTCCTCGGGCTCGATGCGGAGTATCATCTTCTCGCCAACCGTCGTCTCAAAGGTCATGGCCTTATCCGCGGGGACGGGCTGCCAGTTCTGGATCTTGCCGGCATCGACGGGGCGCGCGCCCTTGCGCAGGGCGAGGACGACGAGCGGGGCGGGGTTGTCCGTGTGGAACTTTGCCGTGGCGGGGACCGGCCGCAAGCTAGCGGCCCAGATGCTGTTTTCGAAGCACGCCGTGCCCGTGACCTCCCACTTCATCTTGCTGCCCATGCCGCCGACCTTTTCGAGGATGCTGGCGGGGCAGGGGCGCGGGCAGATGAGGATGTTGTTGGCGTGGAACTTGAGCTCCTGCTCGGGCATGCCGGACGGGATCTGCGCCAGCTTCATCAGGCGCGCTGTGTCTTCTTTGCTGATCATGTAGCCCGTGAAGTAGACAGTCTTCTTGACCATCAGCCGATTCGGGCGGACATCGGTCGGCTGCTTTGCGATCTCCTCGTTGTGCAGGTTGATCATGTGCTGCACCTCGGCAACCTCGACGACGGGGTCCAACGTCGTCGACAGGTCCGCCACCTGAACGACCTCTGCCGTGATCGGACCTCGCGTGCGCGTCGCGTTCATGTTCTGCCTCCGGTTGTACTCGGCCATGAAGTCTCTGAACCCCTTGACGTGCTTCGGGCGGTCCTCGTAGATGCGGATCTCGTCGGCGTTCTTATACGTCTCCATGACCGCCGTCAGGAAGAGCTGCTTGAAGTGCATGGTGCTCGAAAAGTGCTGGTTCGTCGGGCTGACGGCGGGTTTGAGGCCAATCATGTCGAAGTCGAGACCCTTGCTCTGGACCATCCTCTTGATGAGCTCCCCGAACCCCCGCTCGGAGCGGCCCGTCAGCAGCACGCACAGGGCGTCCTTCTGCTTGATGCTCAGCTTCACTAGCTCAACAATCTTCTCGTTCCACCAGCCCTCCCACGCGCGCTTCTCCTCAGTATCGGCGCCCTCGCCCGTCGCCGCGAGGATGCGAGAGTCGTGCCACCAGCCGCCGTTGCAGATGACGTCCTGGCTCGAGAGCACGCCGATCGTAGGACCGCTCCATAATGCGGGGTTCGGTAAGGGTGTTTTGAAGACTGTGGACACGAGCAAAGGTTAGCCTTGGTCTCGTGAGCGGGATTCACGCGAGAGCCGCGGGGCGGACGGGAGAAAGCATTACGGGTGTTGTCAAAGTCGTATATGTGCAGCGACTTTATGTTGCCGACAGCCGGAAGCTCCTTGGTCGCGATGCTCCATCGGCTCAGGGCAGTCGGCGTCGCAGAGGATGACAGGTAAGCCGCCTTGGCGGAGCCATTGGCGCGTGCGGACGTCATGACTCGGCGGGTGAATCTGGAAGCTGCCAACATGAATGTTGACCAGACTTCGAAATTCCAGGTTGGGAATTATCTCGACGGTGGATCAGGGAGTCGCGAGCGCGCACGTCGCCAAATGGGAACTGGCCAGCGGGACTAAGCAGTGGATGCGGGTGCGGCTTGTGCCAGTAGGAAGTTTTCGCAGCCGTTGGCTCAGTGGGGCTGTACCGTCATTGAGTTCACAGTTCGGGGGGGGGGGTATTGTCAAAGTGGGTGCAATATGCCGGCGAATGGCACGGACCTCCAGGCCCATTGGGCCGGATTGGGAAAGGTCTGCGGCGAAATGTCGGTTGACATCTATGGAACGGATTTTGCCAGCCAAAATATCCGGAATCCGATGACCACGTGCATTTGGATCCTGAGGCAACACAACAGCCATAAATGTGCGGGGAATCCCATGGAAAATAGCGACATAGTTACACATACACCAGCAATTAACCAGGGATTTTCACCGTAATTATCCACGTACTTCAACAGATTTGCCAGCCAAAATATCCAGAATCCAATAACCACGTGCATTTGGATCCTGAGGCAACACAATAGCCATAAATATGCGGGGAATCCCATAGAAAATAGCGACATAGTTACAGATACACCAGCAATTAACCAGGGATTATCGCCATAATTATACACGTACTTCAACAGGTACACTGTGACCGCCGGACCTGCCTACCTACTTATGGTGGCTTATGTCATTCACCGCTTAGATAATACAATTGTGCCCCGGAGCACTCGCCTGGGAGGGTGGGCCCCGGATCGGAAGTACCGAGTCTCCACTCTACTACCTTTGACCCGAGAGGGTACCATAGGTCGGAGGTTCGGTATGATTGTTTACATATCTCTTTCTTGAACAATCCGCTCATAGGCGATTCATTCACAGCTGAATGTCACCATGAATCTGTAGACTGCCGATAGTTTTCGCTTATCGAGTATGCCTAGCCAAGTTACCTCCTTTCTGACCAACACGCCTCGGCAGCCCACGATCCAGGCGACTGCGACTTGTCGGGTTAGACCCAGGCAGTGCCGTCAACTAGGTAGCTATTATCAGTCAATAGCTCGCATCGAGGACAAAACCACAGACACTGCTCAAACTTCAAAGAAGTAGTTTTCTTGTTTTTCCTAGTTTTTTCTTTTTAATAAGGTCTTTGGGAAGGGTGGGATTGTGCCGCATTTTTGCGAGCTCGTGCCTCTTACCAGCACTTGCTTCCGCTAGAGAACAATGTGCCACCCATCCCCCGCCAACAACCTATTTGCTTATCAACAGACATGCTGTTTGTGTTATAATCCTCCATTCCTCACCCACCACCCTTCTTTTGTCATTGAGATTTGGAGGCTTGCCTGTCATTCATAATGGTACCCTCAATGCCATCGACTCCCCCAAATCGAGCAAACATACAGAGGCCGCGTTTTATGGCGTGTACGTTTCTGCAACATGCTCCCCTGGACAACAAGAAATAAGGAAAAGCATATGTTGGGACATACGTGTCCTCCAGTCCTGAAATGACGGACGTTGAGAACAGAACTTTGAAAAAACAGACATGTACGAAATAAATAGGGAAGAAATATCCCATGCAAAAACGCCGAAGGATTGCCTGATGCCATCCCATGGGTATCCCATGCCGCCTTTTGTGGACCGACCGATGCAAATGCGTACTCTAAAAAGTCATGCTCATGAACCAGCCAGGGTCCTCTCATAATATCATACCACCTGGGGGTTTCCTACTCTTTCTGGATCTTTCTCATTAAATCCTCCCATTATTCAACGTGTCAAATTACACATTGTGGTATGCCGACTACAGCGTCGGGTCGATGGCGCCAGTGTCAGACTGCTCGCCGAAATCGAGAAAAGTATCCCAACTGTCGTTGACGTTGGGAGCCGGTGTGGTCGCTCCGCTCTGAGAGTCGTCAAAGCGGGAGGCGTAGGGGTTTAAATCGCCCTCGAAGTACTCGTGGTTGGCCAGCGTCATGTCAGTCAGATGCTGATCGTGTTTCGAATCAGACATTGAATGCAGGTCCGGATAGTACATCTGTTGCTGCAGCGGGTTGCCCAAAAACATGTGAGACATCGGGTCATTCATGTCAAAGTTTGGTGCCATCATTTTCGCGTCCATAGGCAGCTCAGCCGTGAAGGAACTCCCGGGCGGGAAAAGGCTGTGGTCGAGGCTCGTCATTGGCGAAGGGAATGTCGAGGCGGTGCGCGTCGAGGGGGTGCCGACTGCCGCGTCAGACGAAGGAGACAGAGCGGGCGGGGACAGCGCGTTCTCTCTCGCAGTCGGCGTGGCCATATCCATGGGAGACGTCGCGGACTGTGTTCTCTCTCTCTGGTACTGCGGACGGTCTGATTGGAAGTTTGCCGACACGAAAGTGGGGGATACTGGACTGGATGCCGCGTTCTCGGACTTAAGCTGTTGCTGCTGCTGCTGCTGCTGCATTGCGTTCTGGCCGGCGATGGGCTGGTAGTACATGGAGTTTGTGATGTTGCGTGACAAAGCTTGAGCTTGCTTGTTGGCGTTGGGGAACTGCTCGGCAAACATCTTGTTGATGGGGTTCTGAGCCCACTCTTCGTTGCGAAGCCCGGCGACCATGCTTGCCATCGCTACCCGGTTGGCGAGGAATGCGTTTACGCGGTAGTCGAACTCAGCAGAGCCAGTCTGTAGGTGGGCTGCAAGCATGCGGTAAGACCTGGGCATGTCGTCCTCTTCCTCCTCGTACATTTCCTCGGCCTGCACGATTGCCTCGGAAATCTTGAAACCCTTGCCGGTACGCTTCTTGTGAATCTCGCTGGCCATCTTTGCCGACTGCACGCGAGCTTCGATGCTGCGGTCCGCTCGCCGGGAGGCGGCAATGTACGCCCTTTCCTGGTTCTCTTCATGAGACCTTTCAGTCTATTCGATATCAAGGTTAGCCAATGACTTGTCTGCGGAAGTTTTGTGTGGCATTCGTAGGGCTCGTTGTGGCTAGAGCGGTGCATCATTGCTCGGGAAGGGAACGAAGGGTGCAAGACTCTGGGCCGTAAAGGAGGCGACGTATGTGGATGGGTGGGAATGGAGTGCCACAGGGTTCAACTTCATCGCCATGCAACTTTGTGATGGTTGGGGTCGCTTGGTACCTTCTTCTGTGCCCTGTCAGTCTGCATTGTGGGCGACAGGCTGCTGGCGTCCAAGGATCGCTTAGGCATTTTGTTGACGTCGAAGACTTGGTGATCGACGATTGATATAAACAGGAAGCCTGTGGTACGACAGCGGCAGTGGCGTAGTCGAAGAGGTTCTCGAACCGTCAGGGTGGTGGTTGCTAGGGGTTGGCGTGTGATGGTGGCGACAGGCTTCGTTATGGCTAGAACCTTTTGAAGCCGAAGCCGCCTGGTGCTGTGATACGGGTTGGTCCGATGTCGATATCTACTTTACGGAATGATAAGTAGAAGGCAAGGCGTTTCGATGCGTGTGTGTGTGTATGTGTGTATGTTGCCGGTCGAAATACCTTGCTCGGTTGGAGAAGAGTTGTCGGTGGATGGACCAGAAGGGTGTGTGAGGATGAGTTGACAAAAGGTGGGACAGGGCGGTAAGCAAATCTTATACGATCCAAGGGTTCGTGCTCAGAGGAACCGAACGGGTGTCAGGCGGCGGCGGAGTAAACGGGCCAGAGCAATGTCGGTAGGCGGGCAGCGTCGTAGGATCTGGGTGGTGCGTGGGAAACTTTGGTAATAGGAGACTGGCGGGGGAGGAAGAGCGCTTCTTCCACAGGGTTTGGCGGCTCACAGGCTGGGCTGCTAGGTCAAGGCCTGTCGCATTCGCAGTGGCGGAGTGTGCCCAAGGTCAGTAGTTTGGGGTTGGGCATGTGGAATCCGCGTCGAAAGAGCAAGCGGAAAGGGAAAGTGGCATTTCGACTGCTTTCGATTGCTAGACTAGTCGATCTAGGAGCGTTTGATCTGGTTACGCTCTGATGATCGATCTCGATGGGAAAGAGGGGGTAAGAGGAAGGGGGGGAGGGGCGTGTGATTAAAGCAAGACCCCACTTGCACCTGCACAGCTCTCGCCCCACTCGGGAGCATGTATCGAAGCTGTGACTCTGAATCGAACGCAGGCAGACAGGAAAGGGCCTTTCCCCCCCCCTCCACCATCCTTCCCTTTCCCTCTCCTCTGACCCTCTTTCTCTCCCCTCTCCCCTCTCCCTCATTTCCTTCCTTTACTTTTCCGATTTCTTTGATACCTATGGTGTCGTGAACCAATCTGGGCTGCTGCGCTCCATGTCTGTAGCCCCGCTTAGTCGAACCTTACCGCATTGGGCATAGCGTTTGGTCGGTTTGGCAGGTGCGGTACACATGTACCTTACGTAGGAAGTAACTACCTACTGGTATGTACGCTGTAGGTAGGTGTGCCTGGCCGGCTGGTGGTGCGGTTTGCGGCATGATACTGGTGGGATGCGATGTGTTGGAAAGCAATCCCAGAACTGGCCGATTATGTCTAGGTTACTGCTTCGTATCTCTCACCTGCTGCTCTCTTTCTCCCTAATCCTCACTCTCTCTCTCTCCCTCTCTCTGCCCATCTGTCGCCCAGGGAAGAAGGCACCCCTCGTGGTGCAGACGTGGGATGGAGCATTGACCGAGTGGGGCGATCAGCATGCTCGAGCTTCGGCCTGTGCCATGGACCCACTTAAGTACAACCGACAGGGCGGGAGACAACCCCGGTCCGTATGAATCTCCAGACTCGGTGCTGGGTTTCTACTGGGCACGGAATGAGAGGGAAGAGCGTGATGAGATTGGAAGCTTTCTTTCTTGGGGAAGGGGTGGGGAGGGAGAGGAGTAGTCTATGTATGTATGTATGTATGTATGTACATCTAACAGTTGTCCTTGCCCACCATTTATTCTTCTGCCGGCCGAAAGTGATTGTTCAGTCAGGTCAGAGCTACGCATGTGGCCGCTTAGCAAGGAGTAATAAGCAACGAGTAAAGAAGAAGTAACAAGCAACGATAGGTACGCCAAGCAATCAAGGTATGTACATATCATGTAGGTAGGTACCGTACCTAGGTAGGTAGGTAGTTGGCAACCAGCAGCATCCCCCCTCCCCAAGACAAACCAAGCGCATGCGGACACGCAGATGGCAGATCAGGGCAACCTGAGTTGGCATGAGGATTACTGGAGCTCTCTTGTGTTTCCCATTGCAACCCTCTTGCTGCCCATGATTCCCATGCTTTCACCGCAGCCGACTTGCCTTGCTTTTCTGGCGTATCATCACAGCAAGGCAGCCCAAGACACACAAGACACCTTTCCCTCTTTACCGGGGAAACATGCTTTCTTTTTTCTTTTCCCCTTTACTTGACACCTGACCGTAGGTATCCCAAAGTATATACGGTGTATCGAGGGAGAGAAGGAGGGAGCTGACAGAGGCCAATCACCAATCACCAACCACCACAACCACCTAGTCTCCCCGTTCATCCATCCCTCTTCTTTTCCGTAACCAGCCGCATGGCCACCAAGTAGACGAGCTGCTTTCCCAAGTTGGCATTGTTTGCTTTGCTTGCGCGTTCGGATTGGCAGTGACAGTCTTGGATTTAGGCGGCACTTTTGAACTGGCACTTCCAAACTCATGGATTTTGTCGGCACCTTCATGTCCTTTTTCTCCTTTTCTTCTTCTTCTTCTTCTTCCTCTTCCGTTCTCATATATCTTGCTTCCCATCGTATCATTGCTCTTCTTTGCAGCTCTTGTGTCGACTCGGTACCTGCTCCAGCGCCTTCGGATCCTCGCAAGCGCTTTGTGGGTTTGAGACAAAACAACGAAGGGCCCTGCAATATTCTTGCGAACCGACGTGTTTCTCCCGTCGTCTCCATACATGCGAACGAGACACACCCATAGGTCAATATCTCGCTCCGGCCTGGAAACTGCCTCCTATCGGGACGGCTAAGCCATGTCTCACTTTTCTTTCCTTTTCCTCACCCTGGAGGACCTTTCATGTTGCATCCTTCTCGAAACGGCCCCCCAAGAAGCTCTCTTGGAGACTACATACTACACCTAGGTACCGCCAATGAATTGACCTGCATCAGGAGGATGACACCCCGGTCTCTTATTGAATGGCGGCGGCTGCTATCCTTTAGCCGACACGGCCCCCCCTCGCATATGGCCCTGAAGCTGCACAGCTACCTAGGCACCTAGGCAGCACACGGTGTAAACGACTTCAGACCTGCCTACATGGTAGACGTTCAATCCTGAGCCTCTCTCATCACCATGTACAACCCATGCTGACGGGTTCGTTCTGTGGACCGTCCCTAGTACCCAATTCAACGGCATACCGTGGGCCGTCGGGTGGGGGAGCAAGAGGGAGCCGGGAAGCGCTGTGGTGATAGCACACACCCCCGGGCCTGCTGATCGGACTGTCGACGCGCTCGGTATTTCAATCTATCCGCGTCCGCACCTCGGACAAGCACACAGGTACATAGAGCGGACACGGCATAACCGGGTTTATGGATGGAGATGGATCCCAAGGGTCCAATTTTGAACACCAGGTCACCCTGGCTGGCTGCGAAGGGTCTTCAACACACTTGCATTCCGGGCCTTTTCTCCTTGCCGTGAAAACAATACTATACACAGCTCGTCTTTGGAGCATGGAACCCCCACCACACGCTAAGGGATACCACATCGCGATGGCGTCAGACTGATGTGCCATTGATGGCCGGGAGCTCGCGCCGCGTTGTCCAACTTGACATCCGCCCTTCCCTTAATGACCTATCTGGCGGGTCGACGGCTTTGGGTTGGAGGTGTGGATAGGGAGATGCCAGCATGAATGATGGGCCGACACAGCGAACCCGTCCAAGCTAGTCGGGGTTGTCTCGTCTGACAAGGATCATGCCGTGAGAGGCTTCGCGCTTCACAAAGTTCGCAAGACCGACCTCTCGTGGAAGAGGTGTGTGTGTGTGGCCAGCTGTGCAAGGGTCATACCAGCATTGCGGGATGGCAGTCCCCAAACTGGGTCTCGAGAACGTGGCACCGGCAGCTGCTCACTCAGGTTTTGCAGACCGGCGTTTGTGGCATCCCCGCAAACCCCGACCGACTCAACCGCGGGCGGTCGGTGCTTGTGGACGCCTGAGCCCTTCCAAGGCCTAGGCCTGGCGGCAACATTGCCCAGTATTGCCCACGTAGTTACGGATAGACACGTTCACTACGCGAGTGTCTCGCAACCAATCTTGATGCTCACTCAACAAGTAGGCTCAGACGTTTGGTTGCTGGCATTGTTCCGTGTTCGTCGAGAGCGGCAGCGCCATACGCCGCCAAACATGTGCATGCCAGCTCTTGAAGACAACAACCCACAAACGGACAGGCACTGTTGGTTGACCTCGACTCGGGCAGCACGCAGCAAGCAGCACACGCAAGCCACTGTCTTGTCAAGGGGCCATTCGAGGGTCAAGATGGGCATGCCCAACACGACGTGACGGACGAGCCTGTAGTTCGTTGCCCCCCTTCGCAAGTTGGACACTCACACAGGCCATTATCACAAGCCGCCCTGCAGAAAAGCTGCTAGCTACCCCGCCGCATCAAACAACAGCCTGGGCGGGGAAGAAGGGCAGGAGAAAGAGGGGATACAGATAGTTTAGTTGCACGACGCTGCGCATGGTTTGATTGTGCACTGCTTATACCTTATTTCCCTCGGGCGACAAGGCACCCCATGGTTGCAGCTACTACTTGGTACTATGCACGACGGTTGACCTTCCTGGTCAGACGATGGCTGTTTTCCTTTTTTTTTTCCCCCATTGTCCTCGCGATTCCCGTCTGCCTACGGTACATGGTTAGGTAGGTAGCCCGCTGCCCCAAGCCTCTGGAATTTGACGTGGCATCGAGATGGGCCGGTGGTTCAACAAATAAAACAGTTGGATGAGGGACAAGAACGGCCCCTGGCAACAGCAGTTGGTCGCGCCGTCGGGTTCTGAATCGGAGGATGCCGCGGAACGAAGAGTCCGCATCCACGTGTTGACTCGTCACGGTACTTGCAGTGAGTGAGTGAGTGTATTTCCGTACTGGAGCGTGAAACAAAAGACTTGGAAATATGAACGGACTATGACAGACTCCCCGTCCATCGGGACGAACCACTCTGCCAGGTCCGCAGGTACTCTGTACTCCGGTAGGTACCTACCTAGATACCTATGCAGGTAGGTAGGTAGGTAGGTGGGTAGGTGGGTAGGTAGGTAGGTACTGCACAGCCTGTGTCAAGCCTCGATGATCTACTGCCACACCCACCTACCCTCTCTCCGCGTACTATGCGAGGTGTCAACCTCGGATTCTGTCGCGACAAGAGACACAGCTACAGAGCAATTACTTGGTGCGGACTCTCGGTACGCCATATACCGTTGCCAATATCGTACAAGAAAAGGCAGAGGGAAGAGCGAATATTTTTTCAAAAGTCTGTACACAGACAGACTACAATTCAATGGAGGATCAGGCAAGGAGGGGACTGACTACCAGTACTTGTGATGGAAAGATGACATTGCTCTGTCGTAAGGCAACTAACTGAACGGCCGCTCCACCATGTCGTTTTGGCCTGGTTGTTTCCTACCTGGTGCAGCCAGCTTCGTGGAACGCAAGTAATCAGTGCAGGACTTTTTCAAAGTACGACGGTCTCGCCAATCATTTTTCCTCCTGTCGACGGGGCATGAATCCGGGCCACAAACATCAAAACGAGACGGTCACAAGAGGAACCGCCGGGCAACCACTTTCGAACATGGTACACTACTACGGTACACCACCTCAACATTCTTTCCCTCCATTTGATTGTGGCGAAAAAGGAAAGACAACTCGGTCCCATCCCGTCTCTCTCTCTCTCTCTCTCTCTCTCTCTCTCCCCAGTGTACTGTGCAGGTACCGGTAGGAACAGAGGCACGCACAGCAAGGAACACATGTAGGGGGAAGAGAGAGATAACCGAGCACCCACCCACACACGTCGCTCAAATACCCATTGTGTGAAGCATGGTATTCTGATCTTTTCCTTATTGCCGCACTCAATGCGAGAGTATGGTACGGTACGGTACGGTACGGAACAGAGTAGGTGGAGTGTCTGCCCCGCTTGGCAACCTTGCCTCCCAGCATGGACCATTCTCTGCCTCCTTCTGGTCACATCTACACATATATGACGAGACACGGAACACCTTTTTTTTTCTTCCTTTTTTTTTCTCCTACCAGTTTGAATACCTATCCTTGTCAAGGGGGGTGAGGGGTAATCTGACATGATGATCTTGTATCTCTTGTCTGTTTTCTTGACCAACCTAGGTGTGACGGAGTCGCTTCCGATAGTACTGCCGCCACCATGAGCAAAACAAACATCCTACCTACCTTGTTTCCAGACAGCCGATCGATCGCATCGCCGCATCTCATCTCCGGATGCCCGCCTCCTACCCCGGATCCAGATCCCGTAGCGCACACTGCCTACCTACCTATCTACTTTGGTACCCATCTACTGGTACTTATTCGTACGCCATTCCCGGTTCCAAAGCCCCACGACTTTTCCTCCTTCTTTACACTTCGCGTGAGTCGCGGCATACGGCAAAACAGGTGGTGGCCCACACCCTCGCCCACGCCATCCATCTGCCGGGCAAAGTTGAGCTCTATCTTTTCTTTTTTTTTAAAGACACGCCAGCCGGGTAGGAATCTAGCGGCAACAGGAACGTCAGTTAGTATTGGCACATAGCGCTCTCTTGGACTATACACTCCGGGGAGGGGGGGTGATCCGTCTCTTGGCACTCTTTACACGTGTGAACAGCGGACAGTCGACGCCACGTTCCTGGACTTGACGTAAAGCCTGTCTCTCCATGTCGGCTGGTTGAGCGAGGGACATGGTAACATGAGGAACGCACCCGAGAATTGCCACGCATTCCCCCCCCAGTGCCAGGCCAAGCGGGCAGGAAACTCATATGGCCACACACTCACTGGTCACACCAGAACACCGCAAGCCGGAAGACGTTGCTCTTCTTCCTATGAAGCATGAAGCCGCGTGCAAAACCTGAGTCGACCTCTTTGGCCTGTCATCTTGTCTGTGTCGTCCCTCGAGACTCCCAAGTCCCGGGTGTGTGTGTGTGTGCTGTAAGCGTGGTCTAGACCGCCGCCGCCGCCACGACCACCACCACCGCACAGGTTAAGACGGTGGGAAAACTCCGACGTCAGGCAGTGCGACCCTACCCATGGGCCATACGCGTATTGCACAAGCACTTGCACAACGGTCGGTACCTTTTCGAGGCAGAGGGAGAGGGGACAGTCTGTGGGCTTGGTTGGCGGACGAAACCAGTTGTTTAGCGCTCCTCGCACCGACTTCTGCAACATGCATCTGAACTCGGCGACGGCGGAACAACTGGAGGTCGCTTTCTTGATTGTAATCACGCAACGCTTACGATGTACTTTTTCTTCTTTCGATTCACTTGCCTTGCCGCTTGGCCCCCCTTCTCCCCCAAGACCGCCGACGGTGCTGATCGGTGTAGGTCCCTAGTCACCTAGTCACCTACTGTAGCTTACTGCAGAGGAGCCCCAACCCGCCAGACTGGGCTCGGCCGATACGGTAGTTGGCTGCAGCGGACGGACTAGACCGAGTACGTGTGACACGGGCAGGTCGGACAGGGCTCAGAGATCTCGATTATGGTTGAAAAGGGCGATCCGTCAACTACCCTAATTTGCATGCACCCTTGCTACTAGTTGCCCTCGACTCGCGCCACCGAGACCGCCTTGTCCCCGGGTAAGCCCCCCAAAAAAGAATAAGCCACCATGGAAGGAGGAAGGCCATGTATGTCATCGCCGCCGGCGGCACATAACCCGCCCGCCCAGCCACGGCACAGGAGCCTTCCGTCAGGGAGACTATCTATTCTCTGGGTTCTCTACCACTGGCACTGACGCCCGTGGGACAACGCCGGAGAAGGCCGGGGAAGCGAGAGACGGATGATTCCATTCACTCAACTTCGAAAGTGGTGCCCCCCCCTTAGCGGTGCCTTGGCTTTCGACTTGGGGTCGCACTATACGCTGGTAGCTTTGCTCCCACCACAAAGCATCCCTTCTACGGCCGGCCCGCCGGAGGGGGGGGGGGAGGTGCCTGAACGAAGCCTATTTCACTTCCCGTACTGTAGGAGGTTTGCGCAAAGAAGAAGTGGCCGACGGCGATCGCGAACCATCGGGCCGTTGGCACGAGTCGATGTTTTTTATTTTTATTTTTTTCATTTTCAACCTCTGGCCGCCGGCGACTCGGCCTTCGCTTCTCTGACGATCCCGTCTTGCGTTCGGACAGGCCAGGGCAGGCCAGGACATAGCTTCTATGGCGTGCCCCCCCGGCAAAGAGCCCTGAAAGGCACCCCGGCCCAATCCCTTCACCCCTCGGGGTTTGCCATTTCTCTGGACCCCTTATCTGCCACGAACTGAGGCACGTAGTCCAGGCGGTCCCTCCTCTTTCTCGCTTCTGCTGTACCTAGGCGCACAACTCGAACAGGCGGGCGAATGCTTACCAAACCCTATGACTATTAGTATTAGGCCCGGCATGGGCCAACCTGGGCGTAAACGCAGGGTTAGCCCGACACTGATGCGTTATAACACCGCCTGCGTTGCTTCCTACGATGCGACAGTACAGTACAGTACGCTTGGGGATGAACCATTGAGACCGGCCCCCGGGGGGGAAGAAGGAGGGGGACCTCTCTCTCTGTTTCCGATTCACACGAAGCCTCGTCGATCGGACGGTTGGGCCCGGACTTCACGATCCCCTCAACGTCTGCTCGGCGCTCCGCATCGTGCCCACACGAACTGCTTGTGGTGCCCCTCGTTGGACCGATCGGGCGAGCCAACGTGCCATCAGACTATTTACAGCCCCCGATGCCAACGTCCTGAATCGGACCCCGGCGCTGAACCCCTGGATCGGGCTTGTTCCTCACGCGATTCCTGGTGGGCCCTTTTTTGGCTACTCCTCACCACCAAACAAACCCCCCTTCCCTCCCTCCCTCCGTCCCTCCGGACGAACGAACGACTCGGCGTGTCAATGTTCAGCAATTACCGTGCAACAAAGTCTTTTTTTTTTTTTTCGTCACCTCGGCCCGCTGGCCCCACCGTTCTCACATCATCTCGTTCTGTTTGTTTGTTTTGTTTCGATGCCGCTAAGGGGCCTCTCTTTAGCCATGGCGCATCCCCATCTCCCTACAGGATCTGGTCATCCCGGGTCTCATTACTTGCGCCGTCTGGCTAAACGGGCGGTTGCTCCGTCGTCACAGAGCCAATTGATTACATCGAAGCACCCGGCCGTAGATCGCCGGGCTGTGTGGCCCTATGCACATCACCATTACTGTGAGATGAGATAATACCCCTCCGGATCGTGGCTCCGGGCGTATCGGGTCGGTTCTGCTCTCTTCAATCATCGTCTCCCCCCTTTCCTTTCCTCGCTCTCTCATCCCAACTCTTTCCTCGATGGGTCAGCGGCGTCTCCGCCCTTGCCAAGGCGGCATGAGCGTTTAGCCTGATGCTCGTGCGTTTAGAGAATTCGTGACAGTTAACACTGATGCCATGTCGATGGCTGCGCGTGGGATGGATGACCCGTCACTAAACCAGCCCATTCCGTCCCTTTAGGGCTTGATGAGTTTGTTCTTCCCCACGATCCTCATCCACCAGCACATCACCCTGATCTGGGGGGGAGGGCCCCGAGGTCGCCGTCTAAAATCTAAACACATACACGCATGGGCATGACGACTAGGCGTGTGGTGCGAGCGTCATGTTGTCAGGATCCGTACCGAAATAATCATCGTCAGAGCATACTTGGCCGCGAGAGGCTCAGATCCCGTGACTCCCTGGCTGGTCTGGGTGCGGTACCGACGTACCGGTACACGCTGACCCCGTCCTTCGTCTCCATCTGCCCACATGTTTGTCGGACCTTACATCCATCGGACGCGCCTCTTGCCTATCTTTGCAGGTCCCTCAGCCGTTCGTACATGCGGCAGGTGTCTCGGCGCCGCGGATTCGTCGGCTCGGAGAAGTGTGCGTCCTAAACGGCCAACATGCTGAACCGAGGCTGCCATCCGGTTGGGCAGATACCACCTCATTCGTCGTGATTCCCGACAACTTGATCTTCAGGCCTGCTCGTCTTGGCTTGTAACAACGAGACTCGGGGATCGCACGGCGGAAGTGCTGACAATTCTAGAATTCCATAGTTCAACGGAGGGGGGAGGGCGGCTGTTGCGCTGCACTAGGCCGGAGTGGGAGAATGGGCTGACGCAGCCTTCGGAATTGCGGGCAGCTCGCCGTCAGAACTCGCGGGAATCGGCTCTTGCTCGCATGTCAGATAAAATGCAACATGAATGCTGTTCGACTGTGCAAGTCTCTTTCCTCGCCAGGCACGACTGAACCCTCACAGGAGCGGGGCCCGTCACGAATCCTCTTCCGAAACGGAACGAAACCGCACCATCATGGGGCTGCAATACGACCCGGAATACAAGGCGGCCGTCGCCGCCAATGATCGCGGCCCCGCGCCGGCGCCGTTCAAGGATGTCTTTGAGATCCGCAACTCCACCAATCTCCTGCTTCACGCCGTGCTCCGCGCGCAGCCGGCGCCCGAGGACGTCCACGAGACCAGGATCCCCTTCGCGTCGCACGACGGCGCCGAGGTCGGGCTCTACCGCTTCGCGACCCAGGCGATGGTGGACGAGGCGGCCGGGCCGCAGGCCGCCGTGGTTTACGTCCACGGGGGCGGCTTCGTCGCGGGCGACGTCGACATCTTTGCGCCGCAGATCAAGCGCGCGGTCACGTCGTCGGGGATGCCCTTCTTCGCGGTGGACTACCGCCTCGCGCCCGAGTTCCCGGGCGGCGTGGCCGCCGAGGACGTGTTCCACGGGCTGCGGCACCTATCGGAGCACGCGGCGGCGTGGAACGTCGACGGCGCGAGGATCGTCCTCATGGGGGACTCGGCCGGCGGCGGGATCGCGGCGGGCGCGGCGCTGCTGGCGCGGGACCGGGGGCTGTCGCCCCCGCTGCGGCGACAGGTGCTGGTGTACCCGATGCTCGACGACCGGACGGCGCTGGCCGAGGACAGCGCCGTGAACCCGCTGCTGACGTGGAAGCCGGCCAACAACCTACTCGCGTGGCGGGCCGTGCTGGGGGACAAGGCGGGGAGGCCCGAGGCGGAGGGGGTGCCGCTGCACGCGGCGCCGGGTCGGGCCGTGGTGGAGGACCTGCGGGGCCTACCGAGGACGTACGTGGACGTGGGCAGCCTGGACCTGTTCCGGGACGAGTGCGTCGACTTCGTGGGGAGGCTGGCGAGGGCCGACGTCGAGGTCGAGTTCCACCTCTGGCCGGGGCTGCCGCACGGCTTCGAGGGTGCGGCAGGGATCGGGTGGGTGAGGACAGCGACGGAGGCGAGGAACGCGGCCTTGAGGAGGGAGTGAGGATTTTTTTTATCATTTTTTTTCTGGCTCAGACAGGGAAGCACCCGCTTGTCGAATACCCTTCGGCAGTAGGCGCCCTGCACCAGCCCGTTCCTCGCGTCTCTCGTCGATGATGGGAATGCCCAGCAGCTAGCAAAGGTGCGGGAACATGACCCGGGCGGTGGCTGACTGAGTACCATCTTTACCATTTGTCCTGCCCCGTGATGCTGACATGTTTCATTGTCACTCTAGAGTAACGCTTGTTTGCTGCAGTGGGGTATATGGGAGTCAAGTGGACAGAGATGATCATGGTACTGGTCGTCTATGAGTGTCCGGTCTACATGTCGCCGAGGTATTGACGGCTGGGGTTTCTATTTCGATATTATCGCAAGCAGAAACAAGACATGTTTGTTCCATCTGGATAAGATAGACCCCAAGTGGTGTTCGAATCAATGCGCTAGGGCAAGGTAGTTTTGTATCCATGTTATCTTGGATAGTTGCGTTGATTATATCATGTGTACTTGAGAGCGTATCGATGTTGATGTTGGAACGACTCCCTTTTCTAGTCAACTAGTTCCGGCCATAGGACACGACATTCCGGACAGTTCAATGCCCGATTCGAATGGCAAGGAAACCATTCGAGCCATTGCAACGTCATCCCTGGTTCTGATGTCACTTGTGGGAATAGCTTCCGCGAGACGATTTTACGACAACACTGGGCGGGCTCAATGCAACCGATGCTACGGGCTCCACCTGAAAGTCAAAAACACTGCTCCACCAAAAGTTGGACGGAAATGGCAAGATAGGTGTCAGGATGCCCTCATCCGCTGCTTATTTCTCCTTACTTACTCCCACAACATACTCTGGTGGCGATGCCTGGCATACATAATTGACACCTACCACTTGAGTCCACCGACGATATCGGCCCATACGGGTTGTTTGGCAAAACATGAGTCAAAAGCGTTCAAAAGGTCAGGGGGCTACTAGACGCCGAAGTCAAGACTGAGCAAACGACTCCCCGCAGTCCCTTACCCCGCGTTTCCAGGAGACTGTAACCCTTGTGGCTGAATGGACCGTGAGAGTGACAGCCTTGAAATGTTAATATGATGCTCCACCTCACTCGTATCAAACACCCGCCGAATGAACCGTCAGTTCGCCCTAAGCCAGAACCACTTTCGGCATGGCCCAGATTATCCCTGCGAACTCCTAGGCGGTCCAACAACATGCCTTCACTCTTGTCGGCGAACAAGGAAGGTGGCCGGCATTGCCTGGGTCTCTCCGAGGGCGCGATACTACGGGCCAAGGCGCTAGGCGGCACGTGGGCGGCCATACGGAGGCTTAGGGGCCCTTAACATGAATAAACTCATGAACCCCGGGAGCAATCTCGCCTCGACAAGCATTGGATCTCAAACACTGGACGGATTCTTGAGCGGCGGAAGGCTCCGAAACGACGAAACAGGCCGGATGCAGCGGTGTGGCGGCACATTCACCGCACCGGGTATAATCGGTCGTCTCGAGTAGAGGTTGATCTGGTGACTAGGGGCCTAGATGGATACCAAATAAGGTCGCATCAGCAGTATATTGACTGGCCCCCTCAGTGTTCGTGCATGTATGCCGACTGGCGGAACAACATGGTTTGCTGCCTTGGCAACCCAAACTTGCACGAAGTCTGGAGCTTCGGCCGAGCGGAGTGGAACCCCAGCCGGGCAGACTATTTGCTAACTGTCAGTTCGACTAGACCACGACTTGACTGATGTCTAGAATGCTATAAAAGAGAGAAACGGTCTCGGCATCTCATCATGGGGGAATGGTCACCTCCGATAGCTCAGCTGCCCCGCCCCCGCCATCTCCGCGTCTCGCCTCGGTTCTCTGGATAGCTCTCGCATCTTCAACATGAGGTTTTCGTCGTTCTTCGCCTCTTTGGCGCTCGGCGCCTTCCAGGTCGCCGCCGCACCCGCCGAGCTCGCCGCCCGGGCACCGACCCTCTTCCTCTGCGGCGACAGCACCATGGCCCGGAGTAGTGACGCCCAGATGGACGGCTGGGGCCAGTACGTCGGCAAGTACCTCAACATCGCCGTCGTCAACCGAGCCATCGGCGGCCGCTCGTCGCGCTCCTTCTGGAACGAGGGCCGCTTCCAGAGCGTCGCCAACGAGGTCAAGGCCGGCGACATCGTCGTCATCGAGTTCGGCCACAACGATGTCGGGTCGCCCCGCTCCAACGACAACGGCCGCTCCGTCTGCCCCGGTGAGGGTACCGAGACCTGCGTCTCCGACAAGACGGGAGAGACCGTCTACACCTTTGTCTTCTACGTCATCCAGGCCTCCAGGCTCATGACGGCCAAGGGCGCCACCGTCATCCTCAGTTCGCAGACCCCCAAGAACCAGTGGGCCACCGGCACCTGGGACGGCACCCCTTCCCGCTTCGTCTCTATGCAGCAGAAGGCCAAGAACGCCCTCAACCTAGCCGCCGTCACCTTCGTCGACCATCACCAAGCCGTCAGCAACATGTACCGCAAGCTCGGCTCCTCTGCGGTCCGCGCCCTGTACATCAAAGACAACACCCACACCAGCCCTGCCGGCGCCGACCTCAGCGCCCAGGCATTCGTCCAGGCCATCTACCAGCAGATGAACGGCGCCACCAGCCTCGCTCCCCACGTCAAGACTCCTGTTAAGATCGTCTACTGACTGACGTTTTGACGGCACATTGACTGCGCTAATGCGAAGGAGAAAGACACCAGAGAAAGAAGAAGCCCGGGACTCGTTTAGAGGACTTGGGTTGAGTTTCGTTGTATATTTTCAGGCAGGCCAAAACGGCTGTACTTAGGCAGAAAAATAAATATCATCAGCCGTCTGGCTTAATCGATATCAAGGCGTCGCAGTTGAGGAAAAGTGTTTTGCTTGGTTCCGCCCCAGAAACACATAGGGACACCTAGATGCATCGCTCTAATACTCATTGCAGCGAAAGAAAGTGAAACGCTCCAGAAAAGCGAAGGAGAGCTCTGAAAGATTTCGGTTGCAGTTGCTCCTACACCGCTACCAAAAGCCCAAGCAAAGTGACCCTTTTGTTTGTCGGCATCAAGCACGAGCAGTGATGGCGATCTACCTAACACTGATGGCGTTCGCTGTGCTTTGCCCCCCGAAAGGGGGCGAATTTGACAAAGACCAGGAGCCTGTACATGATCCAAGACACAATGACCCAGCTGGCGCCGAAAAACAGCTCCCAGGCGAGCATGTAACTAATCGGCATCTCTCGATCCAGATAGAATAGAAGCAGGAGCGCTACATCAGTACCGGCAACCATCATGAAGCCGACCGCGGCACTTATGCCGATCAGGATCGTATTCGATACCGCAACGCGGGCTCTCGTGGTCCTCTGCTTGTTCGTGATGGCGTCGACAGGGCGGCCGCTGGTTGAAGGGTGACGCGCGTTCTCCTCGCGGTAGGGGTAGGCTTCGGCGGACATCTTGGTTCTGATCGAGTCTGCCGTCCCGTTCATGAAAGGAAGGACTTGCCGCTGCTCTGATGTAAAGAGATGCTTCGAACGGGGCTCGGCGTCGAAATCCAACCTTCAGCTAAAGAGCTGGACAATAGTGCGTGGAGTGCGGCTTGCGGAGTATGCGAAAAACAGTTCTGTTACCTTGAGGCTTCTTTCAAGTCAGACATTCCTGAGACTGGGGCCTTAAATATGCTTTGGCTCACTAAACGGCGATACATGGCTTGCACTTCCCAAGAAAATGTCACTTGCCCCATAGGGGTCGGAAGCTCGCAGTTAGAATTTGACATGAATTGGGTGAGATGAGAGCAGAGTTTCAATATTCACCTTTATGCTTCCCATACCTACCATGGACTCAAGAAACTTTCCCTGTATATGCGCCACTTATGCCGGAAAGCACAGCCTTCTTAGAACACTGTCAGCAGTGTAAGATGACCATAAACTAGGGATCGGGGGCATGGTTATGACTGGAGATATTCTTCATACATAAGTATCATGAGGTATGTAGGCTTGAATGTAGCATCTGTGGCGTAGAAAGCGTCTAGGTTCTCAAACGCGAGCTCTGTAAGCGTGTCCGTTGGATCCGAAGCCTCTTACATACAGTACCTCTCGTGTTGCAGAAGAGTGGCAAAAAAGGAAAATTCTCAAGCATTCATAATGTGGAAAATGACTTGAATTTCTCAACTCCTTCGTTTGCCTTTTGGTGACGATATTATCTACAGACCTGGACTGAAGTATTGGGCGAATATCAAGCGTGGTGTCAGCGTTGTGGCGTTGAGACCCTGCACACAACTGTCAATGGCAGGAGTCGGAGTCGAACGCATAGGCTTGCTTGCTCCGACAGAGTGCTCCAAGTCTGGCAGACCGAAAATGAAATAGAGGTTCTGCAAGTTCTTGGCTGGTTATTTTGATGAGACGAGCACAAGAGGACTTTAGGTGACCCGGAATTTTTGAACCATGGATGAGATTTAGATGGTGTGTATTACATTCGAAGTTGAGATCGTCAGAATGACCAAGCTTCCGTCATAGTTGCGGTTGTAAGCACGTAATATCACCGTAGAGGCGGTGGAGACCAACATTTCCACCGCCATTGGCCTTTCCTTAGTCGCTTAGCGCGCTGGTGTTTTTGTCCGAAACTTCTTCAACTCACTACTATGTAGACACAACCTTGAAAGGAGAGAGGAACGGCCGTTCGATGACTTAGACATCTCTGATTCTATGAGGTGTATGAGAATCAGCTGTGTGCCTACGACAGGAGGTGATAGCAGTCGGTCTGAAGCCGATTACGAGTTGAAAATTTCTGATCCGCCCCCCGCATCACCCGCTATTACCAACATGCATGCATCCGAAAACCTACCAGCCTACTCACCCGAAGAAGTACCCATGGACGGTATGTGTCTCAGCACTGGGTTCAATTTTTATGATTTCGATAGAAATGTTGGCTAACCAATACTGGGTAGCAGCAGGGTTGGGTGAAGACTCGGAGACCTACCCGGAGGGTGGCCGTGACGCATGGCTAGTCGTGGTGGGCGCATGGTGTGCCATGATCTCGTGTATGGGGCTTCTCAACACCTTGGCTGTTCTTCAGGCCTGGATCTCAGAACACGAGCTTCAAGGTCTCCCAGAGTCGACGATCGGCTGGGTCTTCAGCACTTATGCTTTCTTCTTGTACTTCTGTGGCGCGCAGGTCGGTAAGTGGAAGCACCAGGTGACCAGATATCAGGACATCGGAAGCTTGTACTTTCGGCGGGGCTGACCTTTGGAGCCCAGGCCCTCTCTTCGATGCTTACGATGTGAGGATCCTGGTGATACCTGGATGTATCGGCATTGTGGCGTCGGTCATGCTCATGAGCGTCTGCAAAGGTAGAGTTTTTTCTCCCCGCCGAGCACCCAGATGGCAGCAAGTTGACAGCGCCCACGTAGAGTTCTATCAGTTCTTGCTCACCTTTGGAGTTCTTGGTGGCATATCAGCCTCGCTACTTTTCAATTCGAGCATCGCATCCATCGGCCATTGGTTCTGTAAGCGCCGTGGTATAGCCACCGGTATAGCTTGCACGGCCGGAGGGGTCGGTGGCGTTGTCTTCCCCCTAGTCATTCTATACATGTCCCCGAAACTAGGCTTCCCTTGGGCAATCAGAACTGTAGGCTTCGTTATCGCTGCTGCTTCCATGGTGGCCTGCCTGCTTTTGCGGAAAAGGCTACCTCCGAATAAAAAGGGTGGCGGCGCCATTGACCTAAAAGCTTTGACAGAGGTACAATTTGGTCTTACTACCTTGGCCGTGTTCCTGGTTGAGTTCGCCGTTTTCATACCTTATACATACATATGCTCCTACGCCATCCACCAGGGTAAAGATATGCAACAGGCCTTGCTTCTGAACGCTCTACTCAACGTTGGCGCTATCCCAGGCCGCGGCCTTCCAGGTTATGTGGCGGATCGGTTTGGATGTTTCAACGTCATGTGTATCACCACGCTGATGTGCTCCATATTCATCCTTGCGCTTTGGCTGACAGCAAATGGAGGAGAGACACCTACGATGGCGTTTGCGATCCTCTTTGGCTTCTGGTCAGGCGCCGCCATCAGCCTGACGCCTGTCTGTGTGGGGCAGGTTTGCAAAACGGAGGATTATGGAAAGAGAAGCGGTACGGCGTCCTTTGTCTCTAGTCTTGCCGCCCTCGTTGGCGTTCCGTTCGCTGGGGCCATCCTACAATGGTCGGGTGGCGGCTACCATGGGCTCATCCTTTTCGCCGGAGGGCTGTACATATTGGCATTTTGTGCCTTCGCAATTGCCAGAGGGGTATCTGGTGGCTGGAGTCTCGAAATTCTGTTTTGACCAATGGATCATATAATACATGTATTGGGTAGGGTTGCTTAGTTTGTTTCCATAGCGTTCTGTTGTCGAACACATCTTTTGATAATATTTCTCTACTTCTACTGACGTAGTGTTTACCATCATCAGGAGAAACGATGCCTGTAGATTTGAATTTGAGGCACCACATGCCGTCAACCTTGCAGGCCTTCAACGCTTTTCAGAAGCCCCATCAGCAGACACGAGCCCAGAGCTGACTCAAAGCCAAACCGTAAGCTCAGTCACCTGCAGTGTGGGCCGTTGATAGATCGAGAACAGACTTCTGATCTGCAGCCAGAATTCATGTCTCGACTGCTTTATGGCCATATACCTCGCGTCTATGGGCGGCTTCGGACGCCGAACCCGCACAAAAGCAAATCTAGTAACGAGGGGCCTGGTGACCGCAGGAGTATTTTAGACCCTCGAACCCCCAAGACTCGCGGCCATCTTCTCTTTCCAGCTATTGTACTCACCAGACAACCGCCAAGGCTTTTCCCATTCGAATCCCTCCCACTCGACAAGACAAAGACACCATGCGCTTCACCGGCCTCACTTCTCTTCTCATCATTGCCTTCATGGCAGCTGCAGGCATGGCAGGCAGGCCCGAGAAGGTTCCTCACGCATGCTGGGACACGTGCACAAAGGAGTGCATTGCCTGGATCGTTCCCTTCGTCCTGCTATTCCCCAGGTTCATTGATTGCCGTAAGTAGTAAATTCTCCCAATGATAGTATATGCCACACCACGACTCACTCATGTTTGATATCAATAGGCAAAGCATGCGTCATCGGAATGTATCACGCTGAATGCCGTGAGATGTTGAAGAATATCGCCATCGACAACAAGGGCGGCAAACCGGCTTAAGAGGCGGCAACTCTTCAAGATCACGTATTAGTCCCCTCGCAGGTGTAATGCCGCATGCGAATACACCTGGCCGGCATAATATTCAGACTTGGAAAACTAAGGCGTCAAGGATCTGGACGGGCGTAATGGTCGATCAATGAGCTCGCTTCTAGCTAATCGTGGCATTCATAAGAACACTGGAAGGCATATCTTTTCGCTTGGTAGTCGTTATTCTGTTTGAAACCTCGTCAATGAACAGTAATACATCTTGAATGTACTATGCGCTTTTGGTTCCATCATTCCCTTAACATTTGTTGCTTGGTATTTGCTAGGCACGAAAGAATCGTAGAAGCCGCTGATAGCATACGGATTCTTCAACATGCTGTGTCAAGGAGGTCCTTTGAAAAAATTCTCGTAGTCCACACTGAGTAGTGATACTGACTACACAGCCTACCATACTAGAAGTCACTGTATAGAGGTCCTCATTTAGCGAATATGATGCCATCGAGCGTTTTAGATTCTTCGTACCAACAGTCAGTATACAAAAGAAGAAGTCAAGCAGAGAGATAAGGGAGTAGTAGACGGCATGAGGGCTGGGAGTCAAATTCTGCTCTTAAAGTTCATCACCTTATCGCCAGATTCTTTGAAAGAGAACGACTGAAGTAGATGCGAGAAGTGAGAAGGATGCATGAACCTTAAGTGTCGTGAGATAAGGTGACCCGGATGGTCATAGTCTCCACGTTGTAACCGCCAGCACTGCTCTACCGCAAGTAGCTGTAGTCCTGGTGCACCATGGACTGTCAAGTCTTGCCACCGTCCCTACTAAATTCGAGCTTTGAAACTGAATAGTCAATGGTTCATGACTTGCATTGAGAAGCTCGGGGTTGTGTTAGGAAGGCCGTACATACATGTATCATCCTAGTCAAAGACCGCGACACATATGGTCACTCACCATCACTTCCAGGTTCCCACTTTGTTACGGACAATCATGAGCGAGGTGATACCGCAGAATTCCCACTCGACGTCAATTGAATCGTTGCCCGGGTTATCAAGCTTGGCAAAAACCATCAGGAAACAAATCGAGGCTTCGAGCTGGCCGGCTGAACACCATTTGGAGCATTTATTGACGAAATGGACCCCTTATGAGAGCTATTGATTGAAAATCGATACTTTTGCACACATCATAGCCTTGATGATGTTTCTATTGGGCCCCTTGACGTTGAGGCATGTGTCGCAATTGCTGTTGTAGTTGGTGTATTACAGGACAGTCCCCAGAACGCCAAACGGCAAGATGTACTCAGGGGCGCAGTTATTCCCATCCAAGTTGCACTCATGCCATGAAATAAGGAGACTATTGGCAGCACTTATGCCATGGAACATGACACAAGGGCGGTTCCGATGGAGATAACTCCGTGCATCTGGAGACAGGAGCCTTATGAGTTAAACTTGAGGGATTATGATGAGGAGAACTGCCACGAATGGTACTGAAGGTGATGTATCAGTACCTATATCGAGGGTCAACCATACTTTCATGAACAATATAAAAGTTTCTATGGAGACCCAGTGGAGCAGGCCTCAAAAACGGACCGGGCGAAGAACAATCATAGATAAAGTCCACAACCGAAGACATAAAACTTACTATGCAATCAAATCAACAGATTTCGCTCATCAACCCGATTGAGTATCATTGAATTTCGCGGTATAAGCCCTGGTAAATCCACAAGGCACTTGTCCTTTGACTCCATCATCGGTATGCGAGAGACGCGTGCTCAGTTGGTGGGCCACATCGAAACTTCGGAGAATGGTATTTCAAGAGCAATATGGGAGTGAGACCTGATTGCTATGTCATGGTTGGTGTCCGAGTGGAAATTCAACGTTCTTTATGAGTACTATTATTGTTAGTATCACAGGGGTTGTAATACAGTATACCGTATGTATCAATAGGCAAATAACAAATAATAGGGTAAGGACCGTGGTGTATATTATGCGTGAAGAAAAGAGAGGCTATCGTGGGCTGCCTGGTTAAAGTAGGCGGGTTATATGTCACGAGTTAGAGCACACAGTAGGGCATGTAAGAATAAAGGTCAAAGAAGCTTGTATTGTGAAAGAATGACTATGTAAAAGAGAGTTCCTATATATAGGTAGATAGTATAAGTAATATTAGTAATATATATAAATAGGTATATAGTAAGTATAGTATAATAAATAAGTAAGGTATAAAGCTATTATAATATATTTCTTAATTATTTAAGTAAGTAAATAACTAATACTATTAAGTATTAATACTTAAATAGCTAATTATAATACCTCTCTTAAAAGCTAAATAGGTTATAATATAAATATAATAAAGAAAATAACTAAGAAATTAAGTATTATTATATATTTTATTAATATTATTTATAAATAATAAATAAGTAATTATTAAATATAACCTTAAGCTAAAAAGTATAAGTAACTATATTAATAGTTATTTTTTATAATTACTACTAACTTATTAATTTTTATATAAGCTTTTATTAAGTTTATAAGTATCTTTATAACTGTTAATATAATAATATTATTAAGAATCAATATATTAATAATCTTTTAAATAAATAATCATAATTAAATTTAAAAAAAGTAAGTTTTAATAAACTAAAGTAATAATAATTTATAATTATAACTTTAAAAAGCTTTAGTAAATACTAATTTTAAGTTAAGGTAGTAAAAAGTGTTACTACTCTATTACCTCTAAGCCTTAAGTTAAGAACCCTCAAGTCTAACTATCTCTTATACCTTTAGTTATCTTTACTAAACCTACTACTACTAATACTACTAATACTATTAATACTCCCCCCTAAGATAGTATTTTTAGTAAGAAAGAGCTTCTTTTTTAGAAAGAGCTTATAGTAAAAACTCTCTTAGTAATAAATAAAAAGAGAAAGAGAAAGAGAAAGAGAATAATAATAATAATAATAATAATAATAATAATAATAATAATAATAATAATAATAATAATAATAATAATAATAATAATAATAATAATAATAATAATAATAATAATAATAATAATAATAATAATAATAATAATAATAATAATAATAATAATAATAATAATAATAATAATAATAATAATAATAATAATAATAATAATAATAATAATAATAATAATAATAATAATAATAATAATAATAATAATAATAATAATAATAATAATAATAATAATAATAATAATAATAATAATAATAATAATAATAATAATAATAATAATAATAATAATAATAATAATAATAATAATAATAATAATAATAATAATAATAATAATAATAATAATAATAATAATAATAATAATAATAATAATAATAATAATAATAATAATAATAATAATAATAATAATAATAATAATAATAATAATAATAATAATAATAAAAGTAAGCTTAAGTCTAGCTTTAAAAAAAAGCTTAAGCTAAAGTATAAGTTATTATTTTATTAATTTATTATTTTTATATAATTAATTATTCACTATAAGCTAAAAAAAGTCTATAGCTTTAAAAAAGAAAGGCTTAATTCTATACTTTAAAAGAAAAATAAAAAAAAGTAAAGGATAAGGTTTTTAAGTATAATAAGTTATATACTTATTTTAGCTTATAAGAATAAAATTAATAGTTATATAGCTCTAAAAGAAAAGAGAAATACCTTAAAAAAGAAGTATTAAATCTCTTATATCTTTTATATAAAAGTAGTCTTCTATAGTAATAGTATCAGTTATTATATTAAGAAAAGTAAAAAGTATTATATATATTATTTTAGTAATAAAACTATAAAAAATTATATTTCTATTAGTTCTATAGTTTAAGCTCTTATTACTAGGTTATATAAGAAGTTAAAGACAGTAAATAAGGTTAATATAAGTTAATTTCTAATTATATTTTTAACTTATAAAATCTTTATTAATTATTAGTAAAGACTTTAGCTTATCTAAGATCTTATATTTAAAACTTATTAAAGTATATAAATTAAATTAAAACTAATATTCTATTTACTAACTCTCTATACTTATAACTAATACTTTCTCTTATTCTTACGTAAGTAATAATTAACTTTTTACTTATAATACCTATCTTATCTCTAGCTTTAGTTATACTAGTTATCTTAGTTAAAGGAGGAGACTTTAATAATAGCTCTACTAGTTATATAGATTACTAAGAGTATTATTTCTAGTTCTTAAATCTTATTAAGCTTATAGTAAGTAAACTCTTAGTTATATTAGTAAGCTAATACCTTAATAAGGTAATAAAATAGTTATTACTAGCTTATAATAGTTATTTTCTTATATATACTTTATAAGATAAATTAAAAGTTACTTTTAGATATAACTTAAAATATATTAATTATAAGTTTATTTTTTAAATTATTATACGTAAATTAATTATAATATATCTAAAAGATTAAGTTATAAGTAGAATTATTTAAATTTTACTTTAATAAGATTCTTAATTAATCTATTAGTAAGTATATTATTAGTTAGTATATATATAACTATAAAATTACTTTTTATATATTTTTATTATAACTATATATTTTAAATATTAATATAATAAAGTTTTATATTAATTCTTTTATTTTTACTTATTATAAGGTAAATTACCCAAGTATTATTATAATAGACCTTTTAGTTATTATTTAAAGTTAATATTAGATTTTTAAAAAGGTATTAAAGAGCTATTACCTTCTTCATAGTATATTTAAAGCTTAGTAATTCTACCTCTATAGTTAATATAAATACTATATTTTACTATATTACTTTCTATCATGTTAGCTTATTAAAGAGATATATAATATATCTTTATAAAGAATACCTCATAAGAGTATTATTTATAAAGCTTATATATCTTATAATTAATAAAGCAATTATTTAATATAAAATACTATATACTAAAGTAATAAACCTTATATAATAGAGATATCATATACTCTAGTTAATAGCTCTTATATAGATTTTACTTAAGTTAATAAGAAACTATAATAACTATATATAAGTAAATACTATATCTAGCTAAGTTATTATTACTAGATATAGTATAGATTTAACCTTTTCTTAAAAGCTCTTTATCTCTACTAGTATTATCTACCTATTATTTAAGATAAATTTAATTAATAGTAAGAGTATTATAGGAGAAGTACTATTAGTAAGTCTAGAATACTGAACTATTCTCTTAATATAAGTATCTTAAAAGAGGTAGATCTTCTTATTCTTTTTATTATAAATAATCTATATACTAAGAAAGTATTTTCTATTACCTTTTTTTAACTTAAAGTTATTTTAAATACCTTTAATAATTACTATTACCTTAGCCTTATAGTCCTTATAGTAAATAATTAGAAAGTTATTTATATAGAATATAAAGATTACTTTATTATTATTAAATTAGTATATATAGATTTCTTTACTATAAGTAATTATCTTAAACTTCTTAAGAGTATTTATAAATATCTTAAACTAGAGTATAGGTATATTATAAAGCTTATATAGTATATATTTTAGTTTTCTAATCTTCTTAGATTATTTATAACCTTTTAGAAGTTTAATAAATATAGAATTATTACTATTAATATATATATTTAAAAGGATATTTATAATATTAAACTACTATATCTTAAGATTAAACTAAACTGTTATTATAATAATAATTTAAAAGGCCTTTACTATAAGTATTAATATATATGTATATTAACTAATAGGTTATTTTATTATAAATTACCTCCGATATAAATATAAGCTTTTCTATACTTAAGATTTCTATTTTTATTAAACTTATAGTTAAATACCTATTTAAGTAAGAGAACTTAGCTAATAATAAGCTTTTAAATAATAACTTATTAAATACTTATTTTATTAAACTTATTTATTTCTTAATCTACTACCTTATAAAAAAGCTTACTTATAGTTAGAGGTAGCTTCTTAAGTTCTCTTTAGTTATTAAATAAGTTAATAAGGTATTCTTTTATAAGTAAGAGATCTTAATTAAGTAAGAGATACTTAAGATATACTTTATCTATAGTACCTCTATAAGACTTATAAAGAGTTTTATAGCTTAGATAGCTCTTCTTATATACTTTTTATTAATTAAATATAAAAGTAATAAAGAAGTATTTTATATTATACTTTTAGATTTTAGTAGTTAATTTACTATATAGTATTATATAGATATACTTATTATATATCTTCTTTACTCTCTCTACTAAGAAAAGGAGTTAAATAATATAATATACTTTTTACAAGGTATCTAAATTACTTATCTTGGATTATAACTTAGTATTTTTATCTTTACTTTTAATATCTAGCTTATTAAATACCCTTTATAATAAGCTAATTAAAGAAGTATCTAATTACTTATTATTTTTTATAATACTTCTTAGTAATAAAGTAAGAATTAAGGTTTTTAAGAAATTACTTTTTACTATTAGTAACCTAGTAATATATATTTTATTATTCTCTCTATTACTAAGCTATATAGTTAATAAGGTAATAGAATATTACTTATAAGTATTTTCTATAAGGTTTACTATTTACTTAAATTTAGATACTTTAGAGATAGCCTATTATAATATATTATCTATAAGTAATTTATATCTATTATTATTTAGTAACTTAACTTTATTATCTATAAGTATAATAAGTAATCTTAAGAGGTTATCTAAAACTATTATTAAATTAGCTATTATTTTAATAACTTTCTTAGTCTTTTAGCTTATAAGACCTTTTCTCTTAACTAATAAATTATAAAAAAGCTTTTATTAAAATAAATATTATGTATTATTATTACTTATTTAATTATAAGTATTTAAATCCTATAGAGATTATAGGTTTTTAATATATAACTGACTAAGTAATTAATATACTTATAGAGAAGTACTTTATAATCGTTTCTTAATATATCTTTCTTATAATCTCTTTATATTAGATATACCCTATATCTATATATAAAGAATTCTCTTTAGTAAGGTAATAATACCTCTTATAAGAGTACTTAAGTATTATATTACTATTAGTAATAGTATCTCCAGAACTATTTTAATTTCTTTTTAATTAATAATAATTAGCTATTAGCTTCTTAAGGGATAATATTATAAATATATATAGCTACTAAGGCTGCTTTATCTTAGAGCTCTTTTAGAAGCCTTACTACTATATATATTTTTATAGATTTCTTAATAACTAATTAGCTAGCTCTTTCTTTTATACTAATTAGTTTTTTTATATATAATAATAATATTTTAATCTTAATTCTACTAATATATACCTATCTCTTATAAGCTTATTTATAATTTAAGCTAAGAAGTAAGGATTTATTATTATAGTAAAACTTATATATTAAGACTTATTTATTATAATATACCTAGGCATTAAGTATTTTTATAGATAAGAGTATAAGATCCTTAATCTTAGAGGCTAGTAAAAAGCTAACTAATATTTCTAAGTACTCTTTATAGAAAATAAGTATTTACTTTATACCTAAATTAGATTTTAAGAAGTTAAAAAGATCCTAGTAAATCTTATATTATAAGTATATTACCTATAACTTAAAAAGCTCTTTAGAGATAATATTTCTTATATATACTATTATATAATATTTATATTTATACTAAGTTAGAAGCTATATCCTTATACCCTTTACTTTTTATATAAGGTTTTAAAGTATTATTAGTTTAAGGTATCTTAAGTATAAGTATTAGAGAAATACTATATTCCATTTTTTATATATTATCTAATAAGATTATTTATTTACTTCTTAGCTTATATATATAATAATCTCTACTAAGCTCTTAAAAAGTTAATTTTAATAATTAATTACTTCTTTATCTATAGGTTTATACTTTAAAAAGATAAGGTTATATTTATAAAAAAGCTTATAAATAATACTACTTTAGTTAATATTACTATAATATAGTATATAATCCTTATTATAATACTATATCTTACTCTTAAGAAGTAATATCTTAGAGGCTATATTAATATAAAAGCCCTTAGTTATAGTAATATCCTTAAGTATAAGATCTTTAGTATTAAGTCTTTATTAACTATTAAGATAGTTCTTTATAATCTATTTACTCTAGCTTTTAATAGAGATAGTTAATATACTAACCTTAATATATTTATTATCTATAGAAGGCTAATATAAACTAGGTTTTAGTAAGCTCTTATTATTAACTAAGTATATTAAACTATAACTATTGATTATTATAGACTTAAATAGTAAGTAAGTATTTTTAAGAGCTATACTAAAGATTACCCAAGTTATATCTCTTTTTATAAGTTAAATTAAGGCTATAATAATATTACTAGAATACCTAGAGTTATTAGCTTTCTTATTATTTTAAGTTTAAGTTATTAAGTTAGACTAAAAAGGATATAGTTTTTTTATTAGACTTTAGCTATTTTAGTAAAATAAGCTTTAGATAGAGCTTATCTTACTTACTTTTGTATACTTTAAATTAAATAGTTATATAATAATCTTTTATAGGTATATTAGTTAGGTTAAAATAGCTACTAAAAACTTTACCTATAAGAGTATATTTTAAGTAGTAATATTACTTTAGTTTCTAGAAATATACCTAGCTATCTAGGTATATAGATTTCTATTTATTCTCTACTTTTAAGGTATTATTAAACTAACTAATAAAAGTTAAATAGATTCTACCTTAAAAAGATAGTCTCTTTAGTATTGAAGTAAGGCTAGGGTTATAGTATTTATAGTTTAAAAGATAATAGTTAGTAATTTCTTTTTTTATTTTTCTTTTAAAGTATTTATAAGTTATAGATACTTACTTAAGTATCTATTAGAAAAGTATAATTAGATAGAGATAGTATATCTTAGATTAGTATATAATTAAGTACTCTTTTATATACTTATTCATCTTTTAAAAATTATACTTTAAACTAAAGCCTTATACTCTTATTAATATAGTTTAATATAGTAACTTAGGTAATAAAGAGACCTTTACTATATCTAATCTAAGAATAATATATCTATTTAAACCTTAAAAGCTTTAAATAAGTTATATCTTCTTATACTAAATTAAATATAGAACTTAAGTTACTTAGAGTAATATAATATTATTATATCCTTTTATATAGCTTTACTATAACCTAAGTCTTAAACTATACTTTATATACTTTTAATAATCTCCCTTTTTAAAAAAAGTATTAATAGTAAAGATATATCTAAATAAATAGTATATAGATTATTAATTATACCTCTTATAACTTCTTTTTCTTCTTCTCTTTACTAATACCTCTAAAGTCTCTATTAAGATAGATATAATATTAAATAATAAAGACTTAAAGATAAAGAAAACTTAGATTTAGTAATAGTATTAATAAAATAATACTAATAAAATAATCTTAGTAATAAATAACCTATAGGGTTTTTAAGTAATTCTTAGTATATAAAATAAGAATTATACCTTAAAAAAAGGATTACTTAATAAATATAAGTAATATCTAATTAGGTTACTTTAGTTTCTTATATTAATTTTAATAATAAGTAATACTTAAGATACTTATAACTCTTAATAAGCTTTATAATATAAAAGACTATATAATATTACCTAAGAATAGAAAATTCTATATTAGAAATTAATAATAATCTCTATAAAAAGTTAGATTAAAGCTATCTTCTATGGAAAATTCTTTATTGAGATTATAAAAACTATTTTAGTAACTTTAATCTAGCTTATAAAATAGTTTTTAGCTAGCCTTACTTATAAATACTTAGAATATAATAATTATAAAACTATTATAAGAATTATAGATTCTTTAGAATTACTTAATACTAGTTTAATATTAATTATAAGTAATTAATATATATTTTTTAAAACTAGAGAATCTTTTTTTTATCTTTAATTAATATTTCTCTTAATAAAGAAATTAATTAATATAAGCTTTTTAATACTAACTTTATAGTTTATTATAATCTACTTATTAATTCTAACTTAGATAATAATAGTAACTTAGTAATTAGAATCAGTAATACTAAAAGTATACCTTAGTAAGATATTAAACCTAGAACTTAAGCTTTAGCTACTATTATATCTTAGTAATTTACTTTAGTAATTACTTATTTAATCTCTCTCTCTATAAAAGAATTTCTAAAAGCTATTATAAAATAGCTTTTAGCTACTTTTATAACTTAATTAGCTTTATATATTAATTGAAGTAATATTTATAACTTTTATAAGCTTTTTATACCTAGCTAAGATAAAGCTTCTATCTTTAAGAGAAATAATATTATTAAGTTTTTAAAGAAGTTTAAGAATTAATATAAGATTACTAAAGTTCTTTATTATTATATAAGTACTTTAGTTACTTATTTTATAGGTAGAGACTATTGGATCTCTATTAAAAATACTATTAAATCTCTCTCTTAAATTAATAGAAAAACCTATTTTCTTACTAAGTTTAGATAATAAGATACTAATTAATTCTTGAATAAAGAAAAGTAAATTAAGAAAGTAATTAAAAAACTTATTATCTTTAATTAAGATTTTATTACTACTTAGAATTATTTTGTTAAGATTAATAATATTATTATATAAGTAAAATATTAAAATATTTATATTATAATAAATTAACTTTTATTTAAGACTATATATAAGTAATTTAGATAAGAGACTATTAAAGATATTATAGATAAGCTAGGTATTACTTTTAATACTTTTATTTAATAAATTAGTTATTTAGTTTTTAAATTAGCTTTACTAGATATAATTACTTATAAGAAAGAGTACTTTTCATTTTTAATTTCTAATTCTTAGATATCTATATTAAAGCTTACCTTAAGATAGTTTAAATAAATAATTAGATATAACTAATAGCCTTAGTTATAGTACTATACTTTAATTAATATTAAAATCTCTAAGCTTTTTAATACTAAGCTTAATCTAGCTAAGAACTTTATTAAATTAAAGATCTATTACTAATTAACTTATTTTTACTTAGATATATAAGTCTTTTTAGTTAATATAAATAGATTAAAACTATATAAATAAGTTAGTAAGCTAAAGAACTAATATTAGTACTATTATTTTACTTCTTATACTTAGATCTAAGAATATAAATAGTATATAATAGATAAAGATATTTAGCTTCTTTTATTAATTCAAGGTTTATAAAAATATAAATAATAAATAAGTAGTTTACTAATATTTACTATTTCTTATACTATTCTTAATAAAAGCTATAACTAAAGTAGATTATATTACTTAGCTATATTTTAAACTTTAGTAATAACTGAATTCTTAAATAAATTACTAAAGAGATCTTTAAATACTAAATAAGATTACCTTAGTAAGTATAAGCTAATTTTCTAAAAGTAATATTCTCTAAGTTAGAACTTATTACTTAAGCTATTAGATACCTTTAAGTAGTTATTTCTCTTTTTAAATAGTTTAATATCTCTTATATCTTTTTAATTATAAAAGGTAGTTTTATAAAGGTACTTAAGATTATAACCTAGAAGTATATATAAGGTTTATATATAATAGATATAAAAAAACCTATAATAAATATTATAATTAAGATTTTAAGTAAGAAAAAAGTTATTTTTAAAGGGCTTAAAATTATAGATATTACTAATTAAGATAACTTAATTCTATCTTTTAAATTAATAAAGCTTACCTCTATATATATAATCCTTTAGTAATCTTAATCTCTAGAAGATATAACTACTAAAGTCTCTACCTCTCTTTCTAAGAAGCTAAGAGATATACTAACCCTTTCTTTTAAATAGCTTTAAAAGCTAGATTTTACTTAAAAAGCCTATTACCTTATAGAAAAAAAGCTTAATACCCTAGTCTCTTTACTTACTAAACTTCTATACTAAATATAGCTTAAGTTTAATAAAGCTATAATAAATATTTTAAAAACTATAGATATAAAGTACTTAAGCTAAAAAAGGTTTTTCTTTTAATACTAGTCTTTTTTATTAACCTTATAACTAAGCTTAGATAGAAGTTAGATATTAAAGGCTTAATTAGAGAATATAATTAAGTTATTAAAGTAAGAAAACCTTTAGTAATTAAAATAGTAAGAGTAACCTATATTATACCTCTCTTAAAGCTATTAAAAGTAGTTATATTAAAAGCTTATCTTTAGCTTAATATAAGGATTATATAGCTTAATAAAGATATTACTACTTTAATAATTAGTAGTATTTTAAATATAAGAATATAGGTTAATATTCTAAAAAAATCATGTATTAAGAAAGCTAATATCTTCTTTACTCATATAATACTTATAATAGAAATCTATAGAATTAACTAGGTAGATTCTTATTTTAAGAGGTTTTATTATATAGATATCTATATTAATAAGTATAAGGTTTAATTATACTTTTTTATTATTAATAAAGATTATATTCTAGAACTACTATTACTAGGTCTCTTATTTATTATAGATAGCTAAATAACTCTAAGTTAGTCTAAAAAGCTAATTAATATAAACTTTATTACTAGTAATACTTTAATATAGATCTCTATTAAAAAAATTTAAAAAAATAATAAAGTAAAGCTTAATTATTTACTACCTAACCTAGAAAGTTATATATAGATAATCTCTAGAAATAAAGAGTTAAAAAACTAGGTATTAGTAGCTACTCTAGAATTACTACTAGCTTTTTATATTACTTAGATTTAGATTATAAGAATAAAGATATAATCTTTATAACTCTAACTAATTAGAAAGTAAAAGTCTTAATAATTTATATAGTAAAAGATCTTATAAGACCTTATATAGTAGTAATTATTAAAATAGTAACTATTATAAAGAGGTACTTCTATATAATAGTAATATTTAAACTACTATTACTTAAAGCTATATTACTTAAATAATAATAATAATAATTAAATACTTAGAAGTTCTAAAAATGAATTCAAAAAGTAGTTATATAAGTAAAAGAGATTAAGAAAAAGATTACTTATACTATAAAGAAAATTACTACTACTAAAGTCTTTATAATATACAAGAAAAAGAAAGTAAAAATCTACTCTATAGATAATTACCTTTTTAATAAATTAATCTTAAATAGTAATCTATATTAAAAGGTTAAGAAAGTTAAAGCTTTTAAAGAAAAGTTTATTACTTTTACTAAACCCTATAGAGATCTAATCATAATAAAATTCTCTAATATTAAAGAGTATTTTTAACTTAAGCTAGAAAGACTAAAATAAATTATTAATTAGTATCTCTACCTCTAGTTAGAAAAGCTTAAGCTATTAAAATAAATCCTAGTTAACTATAAGGCTATATTAGCTTAAGAGTTTAAGAAATATAGGTTTTTTAATCTAATAGTTATACTATTTTAAGTTATTAAGATAGTCCTATATAAAATATAATAAATAAAAGAAATTTCTATTTTAAAGACTTTAGTTTCTAAGGCTATAGAGGTTCTCTATAAGTAAATAATTAAAAGTATTATTAAAGAAGGCTATAGTATATATAGAAATTCTTAATTTCTAGTTCTAAAGAAAGATAGTAATCTTTAACTTATTAATTTAATAATAAGATATAATAAGGTCACTCTTTACAATATATGGTTACTTTTTAAAATAGATAAATTCTCTAAAGGTTTTATTATAAACTCGCTTATCTTATTTTTAGATTTCTTTTTAAGATATAATTAAATTATTCTAAATAAGAAAAGCTATAATCTTATAATATTTACTATACTATTAAGTCTATTTAAATACTACTATCTCTCTATAGGTATTACTAACTCTATTACTTAATTCTACTATATTATTACCTAGATCCTTTATAATCTAATGTTAAACTACTATAGAGCTTTTATAAATAATATAAGTATTAAGAGCTTCTATTTATACTATAATAATAGGCTAATTCTAAAATACCTAGGTATTTAATAATTTATATATAAATACCTCTATAAGATTAATTAAACCCTTATAAATATAAAACTCTTAAGATATATAATCTTAAAAGAAAAGTTATAATAGTATTAAGATTTAGTAATAATTATTAAATATCTCTATAAGATATTAAGAAGATACCTAAATTAAGCTAAAATTCTAAAGATTTTAAAATAGAAACTCTATAGAGATATTAGAAATATTTAATTATTCTTAGGCTTTATAATATTTTATAAGTCTTAGGTTCTCTATTTTACTAAAGTAGCTCTCTTACTTATATATCTACTATAAAAGACTAAGAAGTTCTCTTAAGAAATAGATTAAAAGCTAGTAATAAATACCCTTAAGACTAATCTAACTTTTAGCTTAGTTTTAGTTATTCTTAATTATAAATTTAAAATTTAAAGTATAACTAGCTAAGGAGAAAAGGATAATTAACTTATCTAATAGTCTTAAGAAATTATTTAAACCTTAAGTATTAAAAAAAAGAAAGACCTTAAAGAATATTATTAGAAAAACTTATATTAAGATAAGAGACTATTACTAAGTATAACTTAATACTTTTAAAAGCTTTAGTTTCTTACTTTAAAAGAAGAGCTTAAAAAAAGCTAAGGTTTAACTAGTTAGAAACTAAAAATATAAAAGTTAAGAATATAAATCTAAAAAAGCTAAGATAATAGTAATATTAGTTTTTAAAATAGTAAGTAAAGAAGAGAAAAGAAGAAAATCTTATAAGTAGAAAAGAGAGTTACTTTTATAATAATAAGAAAAGGGTTTAAATAATTATTATAATAAAAGATATGATAACTTAGAAGTAAAAGAAGTAGACTAGCTAAAAGATATTTACTATTTAGAGATAAGGCTTTAATATAACCTTTTAACTTTATTACTTTTAATAGTAAGTAATACTATAACTTTTTAATAACCTCTATTATAATTTATCTATAAGATAAAGTTGTTAAAGCTTTAAATAAAGCTTTAGAAGTCTTTACTTTCTTATTCTTAAGACCTTTCTTTAAAACTCAAAAAGTAATCTCTTTTAAAAATAATTAAAGAGAAGAATCTTTTTAAAGCTATAAGCTTTATTTATTTTATAACTTAACCTTATTTAACTCTTACCTTTTTTATTTACTTTTCTAACTATCTACCTCTTTTTCTATCTTATAAATATTTTACCACTTTCATACCTCTATATTTATTCTTTTTTCTCTTAGATTAAAAGCTCTTATTATAACTACTATCTTATAATTTATAACTCCTTCTCTTAAAAGCTTATATAAAAGCCTTCTTTTTACCCTTTATAACCTTTTTCTTTTTTTTCTATTAATAATAATAAATATATATATTAAGTTTTTTATTTAAATCTAGTAGTACCTTTTTTTTATTTTATTTACTTACTTAAGTAATAATATCTTTATCCTTTTTTTCTTAGATATATATATTAATAAAATCTTTAAATAAATAATAATAGTATCTTAGTTAGCTTCTTTCTTTCTTACCTATATAATAAGCTAATTATAAATCTAAGAAGTTTATATCTATTAAAACCTTTAAAATAATAGTTAGTTCTATCATAATACCTAGGATAAGAACTAAGTTATCTTAATTAAATATATACCTCTTATTAAAGAGCTTAAGCTTTAAAAGTTATAATTTTATAACTTATAAGCTTATATTTACTTTACTAATAAGATACTAGTATACCTTTCTTAGATTTTAAAATAAGACCTATTTCTAATACCTTCTAATACTCAGTTTCTAGACTAGCTTATATAAGATAATACTAATTAATTCTTAAGCTAATTTAATTTAATATTTTAGAGATTAAATAAATACTAATAATAAAAAGATATAAGATATAGATAAGCTTAAATAGTACTTAGTAATTATTATAACTTATAGAGGTATATATAATCTGTTAGATATTAAGGTTTAAATACCTTATATCTATATATAAAAGATAGTATATATAATAATAAAGTGAATTATATAACACAGTATTAATAGTACTATATATACTGTATATACTAGATAACTATATATTTACTTAGAAAACGCCTATATATTATAAATACATAGAATATCTATGTACAGAGAATAGTTCCTTTAAGCAAGAACTATCTATCTAAGGAGAAATCTAGGAAATAAGAATATAGTTATAAACTATATAAGTGAGATGTTTTAGAAAATAACGTATAAGAATATAGTTATAAACTATATAGCTGAGATGTTTTAGAAAACAACCTATAAGAATATAGTTATAAACTATATAACTGAGGTGTTTTAGATAATAAACTAGAATATCTAAGAAATCCTTAGAATATATAGAAAATAAGTATAAATAAACCCCTTATATCCCTTATATCTAGCTAGATAGCAAGGTAAAAAAAAAGCTCTTCTACTATATTAAAGCAATATATATCTTATTTTATCTCTTATCTCTAATCTTATTACCCCTCATAGCCTCCAACATAATCTAAGTAATAAATTACTAAAAATAAAATTATAACTATAACTATTATTATAATTTAAGATCTAAAAGTAAAAAGATAGATTACTATTATATTCTTATATTAAAAAAGCTATTCAGATTATAATTAAAAGCTTAAGTTAATAATACTAATTATTAAGATCTATAAAGTAATATAAATAGAAGTAGATCTAGTTATATTTCTCTTATTTTTTACTTAGTATTATTATTTTATAGAAATAATTATAGACTAAAGAGATAGTATAATCTATTAATATAACCCTATATAATTTAAAAGCTATTTAGAAGTATTCTTTATTAATAATATCAAAGCTGTAAAGCAGTTCTACTATAAACTTAATATATTAATATATATTACTTAATTAATTAACTCTAGTATATATATAGTAGATATAGTTTAGTAGACTAGTAATTAGAAGTATAGACTTTATATTTCTAAGTAGTTTAGATTAATACTTAGGTCTAAATTACTATACCTAACTAATATAAATAAGTAAGATATTAAGAAGTTCTAGAGCTTAAACTATAGTAAAAAAGTCTAATAATAATAAATTAAGTGGATTAATATTAAGCTTTATATTTCTAGTAGATATTAATATAAAACTAGTTTTAAAAGAAACCTTAGAGGATATATGTTACTAATATAACTAATATAAGTATATTTAAACCTAGAGCTAGTTCTTTATAAATATAGGTTATAAAATTATAAAACTTAAAAAGTCTAATCATACCTCTAAGTAGTATTTAAAAAAATATATCTTTACTTTTTAGCTATATAACCTTTAGAAATATAAATATCTAAATAAGTATTTCTAAGACTATAAAAATAACTTTAAAATACTATACTTATATTTAAAGGTCATCTAACTAAATAGAAATATAGCTAATAAATTATTACTCTAAATATCTCTATCTAGAGAATAGAGATAACTCCTTACCTAGAGAGACTTTATAGTATAGCTTAGCTTTCTAGCTAAAGCTCTTACTATATTAAGTTTTAAGCTTAGTTATTTACTATTTAAACTATTAACTTCTAAAGATATATTATTATAATACTAAAGCTTAAACAAAATTAGATATATTAAAGTAAATAAGTATACCTTACTTAAGCTACTTATATTAAGTATATAAAAGAGCTAAATAAAGGTTCAAGATTTTCTTTTTATATTTAAATAGTATATCTAAAGACTTTAAGAATATTACTATATAAAATATACTAAATACTATAAGAATATTTTAAAGTAATAAAGTAATACTATTTATAATTAGAAAAAAGGTATTCTTAACTATAAATATTATAAGTAAGTAGATTATTTTGATAACCCTATTACTAAAGTAGTATTTATTACTTAGGTATATATACCTTGGTTTCTATTAACTTAGCTTAAAAAATAGAAAGAATAGAAATAATAAAATATAAAAGTAAAATAGAATAAAATAAATAATAGAGATATAAAAGATAATAAGAATAAAAAAGATAATTAATAGATATAGATATAAGTAATATAAAGTTTAAATAGGTAAATACTTAATAATTCTTTTATAATTAGAAGTTATAAAAGAACTAAGAGATAATTAAAGTAAGACTACGGTTATAGCATTTATAATTTAAAAGATAATAGTTAGTAATTTGTTTTCTTATTTTTCTTTTAAAGTATTTATAAGTTATAGATACTTACTTAAGTATCTATTAGAAGAGTATATTTAAATAGAGATAGTATACCTTAGATTAGTATATAATTAAGTACTTCTTTATACACTTATTTATCTTTTAAATTATACTCTTAACTAAAGCTTTATACCCTTATTAATATAGTTTAGTATAGTAACTTAGGTAATAGAGAGATCTTTACTATATTTAATCTAAGAATAATATATCTATTTAGACTTTAAAAGCTCTAAATAGGTTATATCTTCTTATATTAGATTAAATATAAAACCTAAGTTATTTAGAGTAATATAGTATTATTATATCCTTTTATATAGCTTTACTATAACCTAAGTCTTAAACTATATCTCTTATACTTTTAATAGTATTCCTTATTATATTATATAACTATATATAAAAAGTATTTTAGCTTATTAATAGGTTAATAAGGGCTAATATATACTTGGTAATACTCTAGTAATATATAATAAGAGTATTATAATACTTCTTATTACTAGGAAGTCTCTACCTTTTTATTATCCCAATAAGTAATATAACCTTATTAATAAATAAGTTAAAAACCTCTAGTTTACTCTTACTATAGTTTTTATTAATAATTAATATAAAACCTAGTTAATAAAGCTCTACAATATAGGTATAATAGACCTCTTTACTTTTAAAGTATATCTTAAGTTTTATAATTAATATATTAAAATTACCTTTAAACTTATAAAAATAAAGTTATAATACTTTTATAGTTTACCTATAAGTATAATCTTAATAGTAATAAGATATTAGTTACTATAGATATCTATAGCTATATATAAGTTAAAGAAGGTAAGTAACTTAGTATTAATTATCTTATATTAGCTATTACTATACTTTATAGAGGTATCATTAAAGTATAGCTTTATAAGGTTCATTACTTACTATAAGGTAAGGCTATTACTTATTAGTAAGTTTAGTAAATATATACCTAGGTACTAAGTAGTAAATACCTTAACTATAAGTTAATATAATATATTATATTAATAACCTTTCTTTATTAATAGTAACTTAAAATCTAGGTTACTAATAGACATTAGCTATAGAAGCTAGCTTATAAGCCAATTCTATTTTTATAGAGTTTTATATAGTAAATTAGTTTCTAGGGTATACTTAAAAGAAGTAGCTCTTACTAATAGTTCTTATATATTATTATTATTATCTTTAATACTAGTAATAAAGTATATATCCTTAAGATATTATATAAACTTTAGATTTCTCTTACTAATAGTAATAATACTCTTATTATCTTAGAGCTTATAATTATCTCTAGTAATTATCTAATATATCTATATAGATACCTTAGAGTATTAGTTTTATTTTACTTATACTCTTATACTTCTATAGAACTTAAGACATAGATATTGAGGGTAAACCTATATCCCCAAATAACAAGATACTAATATTTAGAAACTACAAATAGTTAAATCCTAAATACCCCCTATACTAAAAAGTATTTAAGACTAACTATATCTATAATAAATACAAGGAATATATAAAGGCAAAAGGCTTTTATATATTCTACCCCTATAGACCTAATAGATAAATACTACCTTAGTACTATACAAAGAAAGAACTCTATGCTTAGAGAATTAAGGAATATAGATACTAGATATTATACTTAGAACTAAACTCTAAGCACCCTATAGTATACCTAAACAGTACTACTAGATATTAATCTAATTACCTCTATAATAAATATAGATACTACTATGTAAAAAAGGTATAAACCTAGTGAACCCAGCTCTAAAAAAAGAGAGACTTCCCTAAGCTATTAAAAAACAACAGATACCAACTATAAAGAGATTATAGGTAGCTTATAGAGATAAAAAATCCCTATATACTATAATAGTAGAAGATAATAGATACCTCTTCTTGAATATCCTTATTAATAGATAGCTTATAAAGGTTATAATTAATAGTAAAGTATAAGTAAACTTAATATTACCTAGATTAGTAAATTAGAGAAAGATTATATAGTAATTTAAGGATATTATATATAACCTTTAAACCATTAAAGGAGAAACAGTAACATATAGCAGAGGTACTATTGATAAGGAGACCATATACCTCCCTTTGGTTACCCATGGCTATCACGAATAGCTAATCTTCAATATTACAGAGATAGGACACTTAGATATAATCCTAGAAATCCCATAGCTAAGAAAGAAGAACCCAGATATTAATTAAAAGACTAGCTATCTCTAATAGAGAGATTTAACTATAAGGTAGCGTTACATACTGTAACCCCTAAGTAAATCTAAGCAATAGAGATATATTGCCTATATTAAAAGAATCAAGCCTATAAGAGATAAGCAGCTTATATTAGTAGTAATTATTAGAAATATGACATAATAAACGCTAGAAGGGTAAGAAGATAATAAATTAGAGAAAGACTAACTTAACTTGGTACCTTATAAATACTAATAATACTAGAAACTATTTACTAAAGAATTAGAAATAGGGTTACTAAAACATAAACTATATAACCATAAGATCTAACTACTTAAAGGAAAGTACCTAAAGCTTAAGCCTATCTATAGCCTTAATCTCATAGAATAAGAAACACTTAATAAGTAGCTAGATAAAAACCTAGCAAAAGGTTATATTAGACTATCTAAATTACTAATAAGATATCTAATCCTATTTATACCTAAGAAGAATGGGAAACTATGACTATATATTAACTATCAAAAGCTTAATAATATCACTAAGAAGAACAGCTACCTATTACCACTTATATCAAAGCTATAAGACCTCCTATATAAAGCTAACTAGTTTACAGCACTTAATCTCAAAGGTATATATAACCTTATATAAATTAAGAAAAGAGATAAATAAAAAACAGCGTTTTAAACACACAGAGGTTTATTTAAAACCCTTATTATGCCTTTTAAACTTACTAACACACCTACTACTTTCTAGATAATAATTAATTACATACTTAGGGAGTATCTTAATATCTTTATTATCTATTACCTTAATAATATTCTTATCTTCTCCTAAGATATTAAAAAATACAAGGAGTATATATATAAAGTTCTATAAAAACTCTAAGAAGTAAAACTCCTAGTTAAACTAGAAAAAAGTAAATTTTATATACAAAAGGTTAATTACCTTAAATCTACTATTACACTAGGAGAGATCTATATACAAGACATAAAGATTTAAGTAATTAAAGACTTGTTAAAGTATGTAGATAATTACAGTAAAAATCCCTAGTTAAATTGCTAGTATATGTATGTGTAACTATATCGCTATTTTCCATGGGATTCCCCGCACATTTATGGCTGTTGTGTTGCCTCGGGATCTAAATACACGTGGTCATTAGATTCCGGATATTTTGGCTAGCAAAATCTGTTCTATAGATGTCAACTGACATTTCGCCGCAGACCTTTCCCAATCCAGCCCAATAGGCCTAGAGGTCCGTGCTATTTACTAGTATATTATACCTACTTTAATATGCCCTCTTAGATTGAAGCTATTTATAGGTTTAATCTAACTAATTAATAGATAGGGTAATTGCTACCCTTTTATACCTTCCTTTTATATTTCTATAGGTCCTTGTGACTACTAATTGCTTACTATAAAAGGTAGTAATTAACTAATTGATAATAACTAAAACTAGAGTGTATATAGTCTAGTAGTATTACCCCTTTCTAGATAGTTATAGTATAAGATAGTAACTTATACTAGAGCTCTAGGGTTTAATCCTAGGTAGAGGTAAAAAGACTTAATAGTGGTTGTATCTATAGAGCTTACTAGCCCCCTTATATAAGTCTAAGCTTAATAATATAAATAAATAGTAACTAAGGTCCTTTTACTTAGTAAAGCTATATTATACTTATAGTAGTCTTAGGCTTTATATACTTACTGTTATATTTAATATAGCTTCTATAGGTTTGTATATGTGATTGTCCTTAAAGTATGGTTTTAACCATACTTTTGCTTTTTGTTATGACTTTCTAACTTGAAATAGTGGTCTTTTGTAATTGGATTTTGTATTAACTTTTAGCTCTAATTAAGGTAATTAGAATAATAAAATTACTAACTATATATGTTACTTAGTTATTAAGAAACTTGTGGTTAAAGTATTGCTAGTTATATTAATAATTAGTTATGATGTTGGGGTTTGCTAGTTATATCTTTTATAATAATTCACTTTTGCTGACCGGCGCGACCGTGTAATTTAACCCTCCCAGTTAGGGGCCACACTAGCTAACTATCTATTACTATAGCACTTATTACTTTAATTATATTAGTAATTCATCCTTGGCTAATTCTTCCTTGTGGTTTTATATTAACCACGCAGTTTGGTTACTAAGATTTAATTACTATAGAAATACAGGCTATTTTTGCTTTAGTAGGGCTTTTATTAAACCGTCTACTATTAGCTTTGCTAATGGGGTATATATGACTTTGATATAACTATCTGCAATCTCTTAATATAGCTAGTAGTGATATATATCTGTGTGATAAAGGTACGTTTGTAATTAAACTAACTTCTTGGTTATAAGGCTAATTGTCTGTTAATTGTTATATTATATTATAATCTTTAGTAATGTATTTAAAGTATTATTACTAGTGGTAAGCTTGGTAATTAATTAGCTTGTGAATATTAATTCTTTTATAGCCTATAATAGAGCTAGTAAGTCTGCTTTAGTTATTAAAGTAGTCACTATTTACTACTTATTTGCCCTCTAGCTAATAAGTCTACTATATATCTTAATAACAAAAGCCTATAAGCTCTTGTAGTTAATTAAGTTATCTCTAAAGCTTGCATCTAATATAATAATAAGCTCTCTATTAGGCCTACATTTAAGGTAAAGGCTAGCTATATACCTAAGGTATTATAGCGCCTAGTTTGCTACTCTCTAATAGGCTGCTAACAGGTTATAATTAAATCTCACTAGCTAACTTACTGCAAATATAATATTAGGTCTTGTTATTACTACTATATATAGGATTAATCTAACTTTTTACTAGTATCTTATAACTTTATAGTTTACCACTATCTACTATAAGGGTAGAAGTTCTTTATTACCTATTAGGGTATTATCTAGCAGTAGCTAGGTTTTATTATTAATTAGCTTTACTATCTTTTTAATATATATTAACTATAATAGCTATATCTTTTATTATTATCTATTATAGAGAATTTCTATACTAAGGAACTATTATATTTTATTACTACTCTCTAAGTAGTATCTTTCTTTTATACTATTAAATACCTTATTAGCTTCTTGTTATAATAACTTAGGGAATGTAAAGATATAATTGTTAACATAGAAGAAGAATGTAATAGCTCCCTTTTACTAGTAGTATAACTCTCTAGTAACTAGTGTGAATCCAAGTTCTTAAAGTCCCTTTTCTAGGTACTTTTGCTAAAGTAGTAGTGATTATTACAACCTATAAAGGGCCTTTTATAGGTAGATAATCTTATTACTACTATAGCTTAGATATCTTAGGGGAAGTCTTATGAATACTATCTTATCTATATTAATATATATAAATATATTTACTATGTTAAATTAAAGTAATTTTAGGTCTATCTTAGCTATAATTATAATAAGTAATTAGAACAAAAGTCTTACTAGTATTACTATATATATATTATAGATTATATTTTTTAGCTACTGATTACTATAAATAATAAGGTATACCTTAAACTTTATAAGAAATCCATGTTTGTTTAGCTTATAGGTATATACCTATTAGTAGTTAAGTATCTAGTTATTACTAGCTTTCTTTATACTAACTTTAACCTAGCTATTTATAGTATTATAGCTCTATAAATAAGCTTTCTTAGCCTCTTAAAAATCCTCTACAAATAGGTAGTTTTTTAGGTTAGTATATACCTTAGGCAACCTAGGTAAATCCTTCTAGTATAGCCTTATGGCTGTATTTTAAGGTACTATTATCTTATTACCAAAGTTAAATAGATCCTCTTCTATTGCATCATCCTTCCTAATATCAGGGGGCTAGCCTATACTTTTACTAGGTAGGAGGTCTTGCTTTGAGATTTTCTAGGGACCGCGGCGAGGACTATTAATAGTCCTAGCTATGTAAGTAGCTTGCTAGTTCTAGGTACTACAGCAAGGACTATTAACAGTTCTAGCTATAAATATAGCTTTCTAAGATTCTTATAGATATATTTACTTTTAATATATAATATAGTTAATATATTAGATTTTATTATAATATATATAGTCTTCTTACCCTCTTATGTTAAGTATATCTAATAGTAGTATAATAAATAAAGTATTTAGAGATTCTAGTAGTATTATTAATACAAAGTATAACTTTATATATTTGTAGATTCCTTCTAGCGGTTTACTAGTAGTTTAGTTTAGAAGTTCTACTATGTCTTCTTCTATAATATCCTTACTATTAGTAATATTTATAAAGTTCTTTTTAGTTACTTTTTAGACCTATTTGTTAATTATAGCCTTGTCTATATTACTTAACTTATTTACCTATTTATCTTCTTTTCTAGAGAAGTATATATCTTTATTAAATATTATATTATAAGATATAATAACTTTCTTCTTTAGAGAGATATATATATAGTACTAATTAGTTAATATATAACTAACTAGATAGCTAATATATACCTTTGCTTTAAAGCACTAGAGATAATTATAGCTAAGTTAAGTATCTAAAGTTATTATATATATATAGTAGCTAAATACTTATAAATAGCTAAGGTATGGTATAGATAATAGCTACTCTCTTACTATATACTAGATCTAATATAGAGATCTCTAGCTATGAGATTTAGCTAGTATTTAGTTATATAAGTATACTACTACTTTTAGAATCTCTAGCTACAATAATACTAGCAATTTTGATTTTAGCCTTATTACACAGGCTTTCTTCTTGATTACTGTAGTAATCCTCTCTATACTGCTGTTTTGTACTTATGTATTAGGTACTGAGGCCTTAAATAGGATTCCTATACTTTCTATAGCTTCCTTTACCTGTAGATAGGTGGTTATGATCTTGTTATTATACTTAATTACTTATACTTCTATTAATTTATATACTTTAATTAACTATGTGAAGTCTACTAAAGCTGTTTTAATAGCCTTAGAAGTATGCTATTATAGGTAATAGTCCTATATAAAGCTGGATTTTTGGTTACTAAGTAGTAAGGCTAACTTATATCTACTATAGCCTTGTTTAAATAGGTGAAAATCTAGTATAATATGATTCCCTACCTCTACATAGTTAATTAACTCCTGTAGTTAATATAATATTTACTACTGTATTTTACTTATTATATATACTTTATATAATATAATAGATATCTCTAGTATATCTCCTTTTATCTGTATACTGTAGGCTTAGGTAGTTATTTTATAAAGTATATGGCTACTTAGGTAGCTAAGATAGTTATGCTAGTGGTTAGCTTTAACTAGCCTACTTCTTTGGTAGCGGTCTGTTAGTGCTGAGGCTACTATAACTATATCTGCATTTACTACTACTGGGTATGTTACTAATATAGTGTAAAGATTATTATAATTCTTATTAGCCTTAATAACCTGTTAACTAGTAATTTTATCTATATTAAATACTATAGAGTAGTCCTTTACTATATATATATAATTATTAGTTAGACTATTATCCTACTACTAATTATTCCTTATTTTAAGTATTATATATAATACTAGGTTATATAATAGTAATAGATAATAGGTAACTCTTTCAAGTATAAATTACGCTTGGTAATTGCCCTGTTTTATATAGATAAGTGCGTTACTCTATCTCTTAATTAAGATAGTAGTATTGCTTACTTAGATAAAGTTATCTAACTTTGCTGGGGTTATCTCTAAGAAGCGATAATAAGAGTAGAAGATATAAAGGGTTGCTTTTAAATCTAGGATAATGAAGTCTTTAAGTAAATAGTTAGATATTGTAAAAGTAGCTGATTATATAGATAAAGCTCCTTTACCCTTTAACTATACCTTACCTTTACTACTTTCTAACTATTATTTAGCTAGAGGTACTACTACTGCTACTATAGTAAATTTATCTAGGTAGGTATATATAGAGGCTAGTAATATATCTTTCTCTTTTAGCTTATCTTTTATATATTGCTGTGTTAGAGCTTGCGTTATATAGTTAATAATTGCTCTATATAGTTACTATAGGAACCTTATGTATATTTTGCTTATAAAGTAATACCTTAATAGTAAGTACTTAGAGATATTATATAGTAAGTACTTTTTATTACTATAGTTATTACTCTTGTTATTTTAGTTATTATAGTGGTTATTATACTATTTTTTCTTTATTAGCTCCTTTTATATGCAATTATCTATAATGTTGTTAGTGACTATCGCTATAGCAACTAGGCTAAAGGCACTGCAAGTAGCTTTTACCTAGGGATATTCTAGCTCTGTGGCGATACGGGCCTGTATTGCTGATGTTACTTTGCGATATAGGAGCTGGTTATTAATAGCCCTTATGCAGTTAGTACTTTTATATACCTCTACCTATACTACTAGTAGTATATACCTTAATGCCTTTATTAGTAGAAGGAACTATTTGCTAGTCTTTATAGTTAAATACTACTAGACTTATATACTATAAGAGAGCGCTTTCTCTTAGTTAGATATCTATTTCTTTAACTCTTTTATATCTATTACCTTATAATCTATAACTCTTTTTATAACTTTTTTATACTTTACTATAGTAATTTCCTTTTCCTTATATAGGGGTAGACTAATATATACCTTAATATTATATATCTATATATATATTAACTTGCTTATAGAGTAGTACTCTATAACCACTATTAGATCTACTATTATATAAATCTAGGTAACTAAGTTACTAACTGCCTTATAGTCCTGCTTATATTGCTGTTGTTTTTATATATATATCTTATTATTATATTTAAGTTACTTCTGTTCTTTAGTTAATAGCTAGAATAGCTTTAAGGCCTGTGCGTCTTTTAGATCTAGCGGTTGTTAGCTGTCTACTGTGTTGTCTATTGCTTATCTAGTTATTACGGACAGCGTCATTAGGTAGTCCGCAATATCTAGAGCTATCAAAGGCTTCACTAGTTGTTTTATAGTAGTATGCTATATATTGTTAGCGTTTGGGTTAATTAACTCCTATAGATTTAGGGCTGCTGCTTGTTACTATAGCTAGATATACTAATTGCTTTAGTTAGCTAGGCTACTTAGAGTTACTAATATCATAGCTATCTTGTTTTTAGTTATAATAATAGCTATAGTATATATTATATATACTATATATAGTACTTTAAGTAATATTAATTAGTGCTTATAAATTTAGACTATTAATTATTAAAGTATGTAGATAATTATAGTAAAAATCCCTGGTTAAATTACTAGTGTATATATGTATAACTATGTTATTATTTTCTATGGGATTCCCCACATATTTATAGCTGTTGTGTTACCTTAAGATCTAAATGTACGTGGTCATCGGATTCCGGATATTTTGGCTGGCAAAATCCGTTCTATAGATGTTGACTGATATTTCGCCGCAGACCTTTCCCAATCCGGCCCAATGGGCCTGGAGGTCTGTGCTATTCGCCAGCATATTGCACCCACTTTAACAGGACTAGCCTATACCATAAAACATCAAGGACATCTAATTATTCCTTAGATTTATTAATTTCTACTAATAATTCCTTAAAGAATATATAAGTAAGATTAGATACCTCTAAAAGCTTATATATAAAGATACTAAGTTTAAATAGATAGAAATATATAATAAAGCATTTAATAAAGTTAAGAACCTTATTATTTCTAAACTAGTTACTAAGATCCCAGACCTAGATAAACCCTTTAAAGTTAAAACTAACGCTTTAGACTTTACCATAAGTAGATAACTAGGATAACAAAATAAAGAAGGATAACTTTACCTATATATATTCTACTTAAAAGCATTTAATGGACTAGAACTAAATTATTAGATTTATAATAAAGAACTTATAGCTATTATTTAAGTATTTTAGAAATCGAAACCTTACCTATTAGAAACTAAGTATTAGGTTATTATATATATAAATTATAAGAACCTTATATACTTTATAACCTTAAAAACGCTTAATAAATAATAAGTCTAATAGTTGGAATTTCTCTTAGAATATAACTTTAAAATTATCTACTATAAAGGATTAGAAAACAAAAGAGTAGATACTTTTAGTAGAAGACTAAACTATAAAGTCTTAGTCCTAGAGAAAATATAGGTTATCCTTAAGTATAATATTAGAGGCTATATAGTACTAAGTAAAGAAGTTAGTAAGAGAGTAGTTAGAGGTTACTAATAACTATTATTTTAATCTATCTTCTCTCTAAACCTTAATACTATTATAAAAACCCCTTTTATATACCCTTTAGTATAATGTTATTCCATTCCGCAGTGTCTTCTAAGCCTAACCTAGTACCCCGCTAGCCCTAAAGCTAGTATTACTTTAGAAACCTAATATAATCCCCCCCCTCTAAGGTCCTATTCTTAGGACCTAGTAGTTAATTAGTTAGCCTCTCTATTAGTACTCTAGTACCCTACCTATAATACTGCTTATACTTTAGTAGAGTCTGGGAACTTTACTTAGCTTAGTAGACTGTTAGATAGGTAGTTATCTCTCTAGCTAACTACTTACTCTTAGCCTTATTCTTGTTCTATAGTAGCCTAGTATAGCTAACAGCCCCCCTAGTACCTTACTAGGCCTAGCTATTCTATACTTAAGGTATAAGTCTTAGGCTTTTACTACTATTAATAAGAGGCTACTTACTTTACTATAGAAATACCTTACTTATCTATAGTATTACTTTAGTTACTTATTTCCTTTTTCTTTTTATAGCTTAGTATCTTATTATTTATAAAGTAATATAGTTAGCTTTTATTACGTATACTTTTATTTCTCTAGTAATTAAGCCTTAAGTTATATTATTCTTAGTATAATAATAAGGGTATGTTTTATAGTAATAAAAGAGGTATTAGTACCTCTCTAGTATCTCTTATCTCTCTTTTCTTTTAGAGGTATTATTATTTCTTTATAAGCTAGAGTTATTATTATTACTTACTTATATATATACTACCTAGTAAAATAGCTAGGTCTACCTTCTCTTTTTTACTTTTTACCTGTTTTCCTTCTTTTTCTTCTTTTCTTTATAATATCCTTATATTATTATTATTTTTTTATTTATTATTATACCTCTATTACTATAGTAGTAATAATAGTACTAGTAATAGTAATACTAGTAGTAGTACTAGTACTAGCTACTCCCCTACTGCTACTATTATATTCTCTATGCTTCTTGCTAATCTTGCTATCTTAGGTAGCTCTAATACCTCTCCTAGTTCCCCCCTAGTAGCCCCCCCCCGCTAACGATACCTATTCTAATGCTTCTAGTATTATTAACCCTACTATTATATATAAGGTCTCTTACTATTACTACCTTTAACCTATAATAAAGTAGTAGCCTAATATAAAAGATACTATTACCTATCTTCTTTAATATATTAAGACGTAAAGTATATACTTATCTCTTTAATACCTCTTTACTACCTCTCTACTATTCTAACTATTCTAGCTACTAGTAATAAGTACTCTTACTATACTAGCTAGTATAGTAAGCTTTATATCCTTATAAGCTTATCCCCCCCTCTACTATTACTACTTTTATAGCTATTAGTTTACTACTAACCTATAGTAGGCCTTGTATACTACTACTACTACTACTACCTTACCCTTAAGGTAGTTTTTAAAGACCTCTATAAAGAGGCTAACCTTTACTTCTATTACTACCTTATAAGTATATATATACCCCTATACTCCTCTAGTACCTCTTAGCTTAACTCTTTTTAGGAGGAGATTAAGAAGGCCTAGCTTATAAGCCTAAAGGCCCTTTAGATAAAGGCCTCTAATGTATTAGTTTCTAATACTAAGTATAAGGTAGTATAAGAGGAGGAGAAGTAGCTCCTCTACTAGTATAAGGTCCTTACTCTTAAGGGTACCTACTTTACTATAAAATAGTAAGCTAAGTAGGCTAAGTTATTAGCTAAGAGTACTAAGATTACTATTACTACTACCTAGGACTAGGTTATTATACTCTATAAGTAGACTGAGGCTATTAAAGCTTAGAGCGCTCTTTTCTCTAACTAGATTAAATTCTATACCTATATTATATATCCTTCTCTTACTCTAGTACCTCTCTAATACTCTCTTATAGTACTAATAACAGCCTCTAATATACTAGTAAGATTAACTCCTAGACTAGTAGATTAGATCTTAGAAAAAGTACTACTAATAATAATAAAGAGAAGTCTAACTAGTATGCTCTAGCGCCTTCTATATACCTCTTTAGTATCCTACTAATACCCCTTTACTGTTTATTTAATTAGTTACTTATCCCTAAGCTTAGAATACCTAGCTCTTAGGCCTCTCTCTCCCTAGCCCTAGTACTAAAGAGATAATAAAACCTAGCTACCTTATAGCTATATAATTATTAACTTAGTTCCCCCCTAATAGGCCCCTAGTAATTCCCTATTTATAATCCTACTATAGTTCCTTTACTATATTTTACTATAATTCCTAAGAGTTCTTCTCCTCTCTATACCCTTACTACTTTATTAGATACTATTAGTTTCTCTAGGGGCCCTTGTATATAACTATTCTCTCTACCTAGTATATACCCTCCTCTTTCTCTTTAATAGAAACTACTTATAGCTCTACTACTACTTTGTAGAACTTCTCTAACTATAATAGTAAGAATATATTATAGATATAATATTATATCTCTAAGTTAAGCTTATATACTTTTTCTTTACTAACTACCTATATAACTATAAATAGCTCTAGATATTTATCTAAGAGCTTCTTTATAAGGTACTCTTGCTATATAAACCTTACTAATAGTAGGACCTTCTCTCCTACTTTAAATAATACTATAGATTGCTTTATGTTATACTACCTCTTGTAGTCCTTATTAGCTATCTCTAGTATCTAGAGGATTGTAGCCTACTAGCTCTATAGCTGCTATACTTAGTCTCTTGCTAATAGGACCTCTATTAGTAAGGCTCCTTCTAGCTTTGTATTATTTGTATTACATAGTATATAACCTATTAGGGCCTCTACTAGTACTATCTAGATTGTACTATACTAGGTACTATTATAGACAAACTTAGCTATTAGTAGTTACTTTATTTAATTATCCTACTCTAGGCTATAAAAAGCCTAAAGAAAGTACTTAATATTCTAGTTTTATTACTCTATCTAACTATCTATCTATAGGTAGTAGGCTATACTTAGCCTCTACTTAATAACTAGTAGGTAGTATACTACTAACTAGAAACAGCTAGTAAAGAGAGATCCTTAGTTAGATACTATTACTACTAAAATACTAAATCATAAGAATACCCTTTTAACTAGGAGGGATACTAACTAGTCTACTATTAGAGTCTTCTATATAGGTATATATAGTATATACTTTGTAAGTTAGTCTACTATAACTAGGATACTATTATAGCTCTCTCTAGTAAATCCTTTTAACTTAGGTAGCTTGGTAATAAAATCTAGGGTAACCTATTCCTATGGTTAGCTAAGTAGTAGTAGAGGCACTAATTCCTTATAGGGTAGGTAGTAGTATAGCTTTGTCTTTTAATAAGTTATATATATCTAAATATACTTTATTACATCCTTCTTTATTAATCTCTAGAAGAATATCTATCTAATCCTTTTAAGTATATAGGTTACCTCTAGGTACCCCCTAGCTAGCTTATTATAGAATGCTACTATAATCTTTATCTTTAGTATATACCCTTCTAAGATAACTACTTTACCCTTATACCTAAGGACCTTATTCTCTCTCTCTAACTAGTTATCCCCTAGCTTTTGCTACTCCTTAGAGGTAATTACCTTATTAGCTTACTATATTACTATAGTTTCCTTCTCTAAGCTTAGAGTAAGTTCTTTTAATAGTAATAGGTATACCTCTATTAACTTACTACTAATAATTACTACTACCCTCTAGGTAAACCTACTTAGAAAGCTTTCTAGAAATGTGCTCTATACCTCTTAGTCTTCTATACCTAAGGGCTAATAGTCTAGCTACTACAATAGCCTATTAGCTATATTCTCCTTTTCTAGCTAGTAGTTAATCTTAAAGTTAAAGACAGATAGGTCCTAAAGTAACCTTACCTACTAACTATTAAGCTAGAGCTTACTAGTAAGGTAGCAATACCCTAGGTAGTCTATTAAGAATATAATCCTACTCTAGGTATATAGGAGGTAGTACCTCTAGTATATAGCTGCTTCTTAAATCATAAGTAGCTTAACCTCTAGCATACTATACTATAGTTTAGTACCCTTTAGCTTTCTAGATAAGAAGGCAATGGGGTGCTACTAGTTCTCTACTAGCTATAATAGGATAGCCTTAATTACAAAGTTTGATATATCTATCTCTATCTATATTAGTAATACTAGGTTAAAGTACTATGGGATAGAGGCTTAGGTAAATATAACTTAGAGCTTATAGAAGGCTTTAATTACCTCTCTAGTTATTACCTTCTCTCTTACTACCTTAGCTATTAGTTAGTCTATAAGGGGGGTATATACCTTAAAGTAGTTCTTAATAAAGTACTAATAGAACCTTATAAACCTAAGAAAGACCTATATATCTTTAATACTAATAGGGAGTAGCTACTAAGTAATTGCCTCTACATGGTCCTGCTTTATAGTAATACTCTCTAGGGATACTACAAACCCTAGGAACCTAATTATCTTAGTATAGAAAACATACTTCTCTAGGTTAGCATATAGGCTAGCAGTATCTAACTAGTGTAGTACCTCTTTTACTACCTCTATATAACTAGCCTTATTCTTAGTAAAGATTAAGATATTATTAAGGTATATAATATAAGTAATATCTACTAGCTTAGCTAAGGTATTATTTATATATACTTAGAAGGTTACTAGTATATTAACTAGCTTAAAAGGTATAATATAGTACTTAAAGTAGCTATACTATATCTAAAATGCTATTTTCTACTTATTACTAGTATAGATTCTTACCTAGTAATATATATCCTTAAGGTTAAGCTTAGTAAAATACTTTACCTCTTCTAAGTAGTTAAGAATCTCTCTAATTAGTAATAGTGGTATATAGTTCTTAACTATAACCTTATTAAGGCTATAATAGTCTATATAAAAGTATAACTTACCCCCCTTCTTTAGTATAAATAGGATTAGCACCCCTATAGGGCTCTACAAGGGCTAGATCTACCCCTTACCTAGTACGTTATCAATATACTTCCTCAGCTCTTTTAACTCCTTCTCTATAAGGGGGTAGATAGGGCTAAATAGTAGTTCTACCTCTAGCTTAAGGTTAATAGTATAGAAGTAACCTTTATTTCTAGCTAGTTTAGCTACTAGGTTTATATTAAATATATATACCTATTCTTAATATTCTTCTAGTAGCTTAAATCTCTTTATCTTCTCTCCCTTTTCCCTCTCTATTATATAAGGTAGTAACTCTAGTACTCTCTTAGCTCTTTCTATATATAGGTAGTAGACTAATAGGTTACATACTAGTATTACCACTACCTCTCTTTATACCCTCTTTAATACCTTTCTTCTCTAGATAAGTTATAAGTAGCCTTCTCCTAGTAGGTAAGTCTACCTAATTATTACCTACTTAAGATTTAGCCATACCTTTTACCTCTAGGGGATCTCTAGGATAGTATTATATATACTTATATTACTTACCTACTAAGTATAGGACTTGTTACAGCTAGATTCCTAACAGTGGGTTTTCTACTAAAGTATAGCTGAGGCTGCGATAATAATTAACAGTGTTGTACTTGCTGGCGTTCTTGCTGACGTATTGGTCACTTGGTGATCAGTCAGGTAGTTAATAGATAGGTAGTAGCTTGTATAGCTTAAGAAGTAGTTTATAAAGATAAGTAGGTATAAGGAATCTAAAAGTTATCAAGGATGTTTTATAAGTTAATTACTAAAGAGCTATAGAAGTCTATCCTTAAGTGCTTCTAAGTCTATCCTATATATAAGTCCTAATCTCTTTTCTCTTATCTTAACTGTATTAGTCTATTAGTTATAATTACTTTCTTACTCTATTAATTAGTTAGTTACCTTTACTGATTAATTACCTAGATCTACTAACTAATTAGTAGGTCTATAGAGTGATTAGCTTATCTTATTTCTATATAACTTATACTATAGTTCTTCTATATCTAAGAAATTATCTATTTATCCTATTTTATTGTCTATATAAATATATTACTACCTATATCCTACCTTGTCTATTAGTAGGGTATTATTACCTATAACTTATTAGGTTATAATATTAGGTTTTCTCTCTAATAATCTTATCCTTAAGATTATATAAGTAAGTAGGTACTCCTAGGTTAGGGAGTTTGTTAAGTTCTCTCTTCCTTTATCTTGCTGATAATATATTAGATTCCTAAGTTTCCTAAAAACAGTTATCATCTACTCTTTATTACAAGTACTATGCCTTGTAAATTGCTTAGTTTAGTTTAGAAGTTATGCTATATTTCTATTATTGTTTAAATAGCCTTTGTTATAAGATAATAGCTGGGATAAGTATCTATAGTAAATGCACTTATCTAGGTTAATCTTGTAATATAACTTAGGATGCTATTTATATATGTGAGTATGTTTTTCCTTTATTAGTTTATAGGTACTGACTTGTTTTAATAGTTAATTGTCTTCTAGATAAGGTGAGTTGATTGGATTGTGAGGAGGAGTCTGAAGAGGCGATCCTCTGTAAAAGAGCGGTTGCGCTAAGGATGGCTTAGGTAGAAATAGATGCGTTGCTTGTAAAGCTAGATTGTATCTATAAAGTAAGATAAATGGTTTTTAAGAAGGGTAACGCAGTATTATTATTTATAGATAATATAGATATCGCGCTAGAGTTATCTATTGTTTGTGAGGTTTAATCTATGGGGGGTTTTGGTATAGTAGAGTTATTAGGTATTATTACTAATTAGGATCCTAATAATCCTTTCTAGTAATCGTTTAACAAGGCTAAGGTCTTAGGGTCTGGTCCTGTAATATCTAAAAGTCCTAGAGTAACTACAGAGAGTGTTAGAGGTTCTCAATAGGTTCTTATAAGTTATCTTTATATCTATAGCCTTTCTATTTAATAAGATATTGTTTTTATTTGTTCTTGTTATATTTATCAATAATTTATTTAACCTTATATTTTAGTTTATTTACTTCTATAATAATATAGTTATTGGTATTTGATCTATATAGTACTAGCTTAAGTAGTATAATATAAAAGACTAGGTAAATTTTTATTATATCTAGTAAGTTAAGTTTATAGTTAATATCTAAAACTTTTTATAGGATTTTAAAAGGTCCTAATTTCTTATAGTTAAGTTTATCACTAGGCTATTTAGTTTTAATATTTTAGTATATAAGGTATGCACTATCCCTCTCTTTAAAAGTTAGTCCCTTAATCCTTAAAGGGTTAGTATATTTCTTTCTTTATTATCTAATAAATTCTAAATCTAGGGCTGCTTTACTTTAAATTTCTCTGAGTTTAGTGATGTTAGCTATAGCTTTTAGTGCTTGTAGTCCTTTACAAGGTTCTCTATAGGTAGTTAGTTTGAATCTATAGCTTAGATAGAATAGTAAGTTTCTAGTACTTTCTCTAATAGTACTATTATAGGTAAATTAAGCTATAGGTAGTAGTAGTACCTAATTATCTTAGTTATAGTTAATATAATATTAGAGATACTATTTAAGTATTTAGTTAATTCTTTCTATTTATCTATTAGTCTATAAGTAAAAAGAGGTAGACAGTTTATAGTCTAAACTAAGTTATAAAATTAGGGATTTCTAAAACTTTAAGGTAAATAGTTTATCTCTATCTAATATAATTTCCTTTAGCAAGCTATAATTACTAATAATATACTTAAGGAAAGTATATATAAGGTTCTTAGCTATGCTAGCTTTAAGGTATAGGATAAAGTAGGCGTACTTTGTGAGTTAGTTAATAATAATAAGAATGCTATTATACTATATCTTTGTAAGTGGTTCTCTTAACTTAGGTAGTTTAATAATAAAGTTTAAAGAGATTAAGTGCTATACCTCTAGGAGTACTAGTAATAGTTAAATATGTCTATATAGCTTGTAAGGGCTGTTCTTGCTCTTTTTGTATAGCTTATAGTCCTTGATTGCTAAAGCCACTTATTCTTATGTAACTTGCTTGTTATAGTATTATCAAATTCTTTTGAAAGTTTTTATTACTCCTTAGTGTTTATATACTCTAGTACTATATATCTTATATATCTGGTTATCTGTTATTCTTCTAGTTGTGCTGGTATTGATGCGAGTGCTGATCATGATAAGTTTCTATGCTAGGACAATGTCACTGTTCTTATTATGCTTGAGGATGACTTGTGTTTCCTCTAGTACTGGGACTTTGAGGTCTGGTTATTAGCTAAGAGTATTAGCTCTTCTGTTTTCTATTCCTTTGCAATAGATAATCTTAAAGTTATTTTTTAATAGGAATTCTAACTATTAAATCTGTTATTTATTTAGGACTTTAGAGGTTATAAAGTATATGAGGTTTTTGTAATCTATATATATAATTACCTAATACTTTATTTCTAATAGATAAGGCTTCTATTCTTAAAATACTTTAATAATTACTATAAGTTCTTTATTATAGATCTAGTAGTTTAATTTGGGCCTATGAAATGCTTTTGAGTAGAATGTATATAGGTATAGTCATCCTTTCTTATTTTGTTATCTAAGTTATCCTCCTATTACAAAGTCTGAGGTATTAGTCTTAACTTTAAAAGGTTTGTCTAGGTCTAGAATCTTAGTAACTAGTTTAGATATAATAAGTTCCTTAACTCTATTAAAGGATTTATTATATTCTTCTATCTACTTAAACTCTGTATCCTTATATATAAGTTATTATAATCCTCTAATATAGGTAGTGTAGTTCTTAAGGAATTGTTAATAAAAATTAATAAATCCTAGAAATAATTAAATTTCCTTGACGTTAGTAGGTATTAGCTAGTCCCTGACTACTTTAACCTTCTTGTCTTGTATTTAGATCTCTCCTGGTATAATGGTAAATCTGAGGTAGTCCACCTTCTGAGTGTGGAATTTGCTTTTCTCTAGTTTAACTAAAAGCTTTGCTTCTTAGAGCTTCTTAAGTACCTTGTATATATACTCCTTATGTTCTTTAAGGTTCTTAGAGAATGTAAGGATATTATTGAGGTAATAGATAACAAAGATATTAAGATACTCCCTAAGTATGTAGTTAATTATTGTTTAAAATGTAGCAAGTATATTAGTAAGTTTAAAAGGTATAACAAAGGTCTTAAATAGTCCTCTACGTATTTAAAATACTATTTTCTATTTATCTCCTTTCTTAATTCTGATAAGGTTGTAGGCGCCTTTGAGGTTAAGTACTGTAAACCAGTTTGCTCTATGTAACAGATCTTGTAGTTCTGAGATAAGGGGTAATAAGTAGCTGTTTTTCTTTGTGATAGTGTTAAGTTTCTAGTAGTTAATATATAGTTATAGTTTTCTATTCTTCTTAGGTATAAATGGGATAGGATATCATATAATAAGTCTAATAATCTAATATAACCTTTTACTAAGTTCTTATCTAGCTATTTATTAAGCACTTCTCGTTCTATTAGGTTAAGTCCATAAATTAGCTTAAGCTTAAGGTGTTTTCCTTCTAGTAGTTAGATCTTATGGTTATATAGTCTATACTCTAGTAGTCCTATTTCTAGTTCTTTGGCAAATAGTTATATATATTACTAGTATTTAAGAGGTATTGATCTTAGTTAGTCTTCTTCTAGGCTTTGTTTGTCCTACCTATCTAGTGTATTTATAATCTTTGTAGATATAGAACTCTGATCTTATATAGGTTTAATCCTTTTGATATAAGTAACATACTTCCTTAGTTATATAAGTTTACTTAGGGGTTGTAGTATATAACACTACCTTATAGTTAAATCTCTCTACTAGAGTTAGCCTGTTCTCTAGTTTATATTAGGGTTATATTCTTGTAGCTATAGGATTCCTAAAATCATATCTATAGTTGCTAAGTTAGTAATATTAAAGTTAAGTTCTTAGTATTGGCTATGGATTACTAAAGGGAGGTATACAGTCTCCTTATCAACAGTTCCTCTACTATATTAAACTTATACTCCTTTAACTATCTATAGGGTATATAGGTCTTCCTTATATACCTATTTAATACTTTATTTATTTACCACCCTAGGTAAGATAAGGTTAGCTTATGCTCTACTATTAATCATAACCTTAGTAGGCTAGCTATTAATTAAAATAGTAAGAATAATATAGCTATTATCTTCCTTAGTTACTATATAAAGGTTTTTTATATCATTCTCAGCCATCAGTACCTTTCTTACAGGCGGCGTGGGGAGTTTTTTAACTCCTTAGGGGCTCCTTTGATTTATTCTCTCTATACTCATACTTTTCCTTTATAGTAGCACACGTATTTATTAAATAGGCAGTTAGACCAGTATCCTATAAGGTAGTTAATATATAGCATGGGGTATTTTAAGCTTAGCTATAGAATAAGCTATAGCTAGTAGTATTTCTTAACTTTCTATATACTAATCTTATAGTTCTTATAAACCTTTAGGGTAGGTTTATTATTATATTATTATAAAAAGAAAGAGTATTCTCTCTTCTTTAGTTAATATGTTAAGTATTTATTATAAATACAATCTACTTAAAATACCTTATAGTATAGGAGGTCTTTCCTATTAAGTTATTTATTATCTCTAAATATAGGTTCTTCTTTAGTTACTATTATAGGGTAGTACTTAAGGTTAGTATCTTCTATCCTATAGAAGCATACTTCCTAGTTATTACTATGCTTACTAATTTCTAGTTATCTTTCTTTTCTAGCTTTCTCTTTAGTATTAATCATAGGTAGGTTTTCCCTAAAATCCACATAGGTTTGTAATACTAGTAATTTATTAGAATCATATTAATATTTAGGGGAAGGCAAGAGTGATAAGGATAGAATGTTATTAGCCTAGTTCTAAATATACTGGTTTATACTAGTCTATTTAGCAATAGGTAGGTTTATACGACTTATCTCAATTAGCTGCTTAGCTATCTATCATTCTATCTTACTTAGTAGTATGAATTTGTCTAGAGAGGGTTCTAATTTTTTCTCTTGGTTAGAGCTAGTTCCCTATACTTTGATAGTATTCTTAGGTGTGGTTTTACAGTAACAAAGTCAAGGAGGAGAAAAGGAGGTCCTTTTTCCCTTCCTAGCTACTGTAATAGTCCTGGTAATAACTTATTAAGGTTTCCCTTAGGATCTAATAATATCTTTGCATAAGGCTTAGTTAAACTTATTTTCTAAGTTAAGTTAGTAGATGGGGTTGCCTTATGCTTAAATTTGCTTAGGTAGTTATTTTTTAATTATATTAATAACTTCTTGGTCTTAAGGTATCTTATCTTTAAGTATCTCTAGAGTATCTTAGGCTTAGATTAAGTATATAATCTTTTCTTAGTTTTACTATTTAAGTTACTATGTAATATTAATAGCTTATAGTATCTTAGAGCTACATAAGGCCTTCTTACCTACTGCAATAGTCTTGCTTTTAGGTTCTTTAGGGTATTAGCCTACTTATTCCTTACTATCCTAGTAAGTTAGGTAGCTATTGTTATAGTAAGTAGTCTATAAAAGTTATAGGTATAGGAGCTCTTTTTAGGTAACATTTACTTATTAGTTACCTTTTACTAGTACCTTGTTCTAGAGTTATTTTAGTTATTAGTAGTCCTTAGTATAGTATCTTATTTTCTTATAGTTATAATATTTAATAGTTTTAGTATCTTTAAGTAGCTAGTTCTCTTGTTTCCTAGCTATACTAACATCTATAGGTCTTGCGTAGTATCTATAAGATATACTTAGTTAGTTTTATAGTTACTACTAGTTATTATTCCTTCCTTGCTAGTAGTTACTAGGGTTCCTTAGTCTCTAGGTATAGCGCTTACCTATATTAGCGTTTAGTTACCAGTTCTCACCCCTCTCTTTTTGCTATTTATAGAGGTAGGTATCAATCTTAATAGTAAGTTTGACATATCTAAGGAAGTCTTTTAGAGTGCTAACGATCTTAGTAAGTTTGTCTTTAACATCTTCCTTAAGTCCTTGGTAGAATATAAAGATTAGAGATTTATCTATAATATTAAGTCTAGCAGTAAGTTATTAAAACTTAGCTACGTAGTACAAGGCAGCCTTGGTTTACTTAAGGTTTATAAGGTCTTACTTAGCTTGTTATTTTTTATTAGAGTCTTAGAATAGTAACTTTAGGGCTTGTTTAAATCCTATTATGCTTCTAAAGATTAACTAAGTCTTATAGGAGTATATGCTTAGTTCTCTATTATTCCTAAGGAATTCTTCTTAGAATAGCTTAAACCATAAGAGTGCTTTGCTATATAGAAAGGTACTAGTATAGATAACTCTCTTAGTCTTATTATAGAAGTTAGTAGTATAAAAGGTCTAATAGGTATAAACTTAGATTAGGAATCTTTTTAACTATCTACTTTTGCTGTTATAGGTTCCTAGGGAGTTAAGTTTAAGCTTGTCTTATCCTTTAACTAGGGTTAAGATAATATTAGTAGTAGCTTAGAGTATCTTAACTTCTTATCTAAGTATAATAGCTTCACTATTTTTAGCTTCTAGCTTAGTAAGGGTATTATTAATAATAGACTACATTTGTTATAGGTTATAGTTATTAGTTCCCTTAAGTTATTCTATCTAGGCTGTATTATTATTGATAATATTAGCTAGCTATTTATTATATCTAGTGTTCCTCTTAACTATCTTACATATAGCTATATACTAGTCTATAGTAAGGACAGCCTTACTGTTTTTATTAAAATTGACTTTAGGTATCATAGGTTTATTATTAAGATCTATAGCTTAAGCAAGCTCCTGGTCTAGAGACCTAGAAGTCTTAGAAATACTTAAGGATAGGTTAGTCTTAGGAGAAGACATCATAGTTTTACTATTAATTAGTATTATAGGGTTAACTTACTAATAGAAGTAATTAAAGTATTATAGCTAGATTTCTAATAGTAGGTTTTCTACTAAAGTATAGCTAAGGCTATAATAATAATTAACAGTACTATACTTACTAGTATTCTTACTAATATATTAGTTACTTAGTAATTAGTTAGGTAGTTAATAAATAGGTAGTAGCTTATATAGCTTAAGAAGTAGTTTAAAGAGATAAGTAGGTATAAGAAGTCTAAAAGTTATCTAAGGATGTTTTATAAGTTAATTACTAAAGAGCTATAGAAGTCTGTCCTTAAGTGCTTCTAAGTCTATCCTATATATAAGTTCTAATCTCTTTTCTCTTATCTTAACTATGTTAGTCTATTAGTTATGATCACTTCCTTACTCTATTAATTAGTTAGTTACCTCTACTAATTAATTACCTAGATCTACTAACTAATCAGTCGGTCTATAGAGTGATCAGCTTATCTTATCTCTATGTGACTTATACTATAGTTCTTCTATATCTGAGTAGTTATCTATTTATTCTATTCTGTTGTCTATACAAATGTGTTGCTGCCTGTATCCTACCTTATCCATTAGTGGGGCGTTATTACCTATAACTTATTAGGTTACAATAGGACTATACCTTTCTTACCTTTATATTATCTATTACTTCTATTACTAATACTAATACTCTATAGTTAGGTACCTTATCTCCCTATATCTCTAGTAACCCTACTCCCTTTTTATAAACCTCTAGTAGTACCTCCTTATATAATATCCTCTAATATATAAGATTCTTATCTACTCTAGAGTTAATTAATACCCTTTCTTTTCTCTATATACTAGCTACTCTAATATAGAAGTCTACTTTAAAGCAGCAATATAGTTCCTCTCTGTAGGGGATCTATATACTATTAACCCCTATAGCTACTAGCTAGGCTACTAGTACATAGTACCTACCTATATAATAAGGCTAGTTATACTTATAGTACTTCTTCTTTATATACTCTATTAATATATATCCTAGCTTACTATAGTTAAAGTATATAGGAGAGCCCTAGGAGTGCCTTAGAGGTTATTTATACCCTCCTTGTTCCTACTTAACCTATAGCTTAAGCATAGGTGTATGCATAGTTACCCTAGGTATTAAGACTAACTATTACCTTTCTAATTTATCTAAGGGGGTAGCTAATACTAGCGCTAGGGTTATAGCTAGGGTTTACTAGTTCCTCCTCTCTTGTAGCCTTTGCTAGTCTTCTATTATTATCTTAGTATATATCTTTATAAGTATCTCTACCCTCTTTACTATATTATTTAGCTCTTAATAAGTAGCTAGTAGATTATATACTAGGATATAGCTTTATAAGTCTAAAAGTAATTAGTTTAAGATATAGATTACTTACTACCTCTCTAGTTAGGGGTTTAGAATCTCTACCTTAACTATTTTATACTAGTTAATAAATTACTAGTATATCTACCTAGGTTTCTACTATATCTTATCTAGCTCTATAGCTATACTAAAGGCTTGTATATTATTGTTAGTAATACTATTATAGAGCTAGGCCTCTATCTATTTCCAGGTAATTAAGCTAATATTGTTACTATACTAGAGGTTGATGTAGCTTCTCTAGCTACGTAATAGGTTACCCTCTAGGCAGGCCCCTATAAACTAGACTTTACTCTTATTAGCTATAAATTCTTCCTTAATAATAGAGAATTAGCCTTATAACTTAAAAAGGAAGTCTTTAAGGTTATTTTAGTTACCCCCCTTATATTAGATAGGAGCTAACTACTTAATAAGGGTATTAGTATATAGGTACTTAAGCTCTAGTTAGGTAGCTATAGGTTCTCTACTAGCTATATATATATTATTAATAAACTCCCTATTTCTAAGGGCTATAATCTATTTAATTATCTTTCTCTTTCTTACCTTAGTTACTTTATTATTAAGAAGGGCTCTTAGCTACTTCTCTATCAACCTATTAAGGTTAGTTATATACTACTTCTCTACTATAGTCCTACTAGTATCTAGTATAAGCTACTATATTACTAAGCTACCTTACTAGGTAATAGATTAAGATTAGGTTAATTATACTAGTACTATTACTACTCTAATAGTTAGTATATCTATAAATAGAGAGAGATTAAAATATATTAGAGGCTGTATAGTACTAAGTAAAGGAGTTGGTAGGAGGGTAGTTAGAGGTTACTAGTAACTATTATTCCAATCTATTTCCTCTCTAAACCTTGATACTATTATGAAACCCCCTTTTATGTACCCTTTGGTATAATGTTATTCTGTTCTACAGTGTCCTCTAAGCCCTACCCAGTGCCCCGCCGGCCCTGAAGCCAGTACTACTTTTAGGAACCTAATATATAATAATAATAGTAATATTATCCTATTGTAAAAGCTTATTATAATTAGTATATATATTAATACTAGTATAACTAGAAGAAGAATAGTAGATTAGATATATAAGATATATAGTACTAGGGTATATAGATACTAAGGTATTATAAAGATATTTAAATAAATTTAATAATACTATAATAAGTAAGTTATATAAGTAGAAGTAGCTTTAGCAATTAAGAACTATAAACTCTATAAGAAGAGCAAGAACAGTCTCTATAAGCTATATAGGTATATTTAACTATTACTAATACTACTAGAAGCATAGTATTTAATCTCTTTAAACTTTATTATTAAACTACCTAAGTCAAGAGAACCAATAATAAATATATACTATAATAGTATACTAGTTATTATTAATAGACTTACAAAGTATACATACTTTATTCTATATATAGAATTAAATACTATAGAAGACCTTATATATACCTTCTTAAAATATATTATTAGTAATTATAGATTACTAAAAGAAATTATATTAGATAGAGATAAACCATTTACCTTAAAGTTTTAGAAATCTCTAATTTTATAACTCAGTATAGATTACAAACTATTAACTACTTTCTATCTACAAACTAATAAATAGACTAAAAGAATTAATTAGATACTTAAGTAGTATCTATAATACTATATTAACTACAACTAAGATAATTAGGTATCACTACTACCTATAGCTTAATTTACTTATAATAGTACTATTAGAGAAAGTACTTTAAACTTATTATTCTACCTAAACTATGGATTTAAACTAACTGCTTATAGAGAACCTCATAAAGGACTACAAGCCTTAAAAGCTATGGCTGACTTCAATAAGATAAGAGAACTCCAAAGTAAGGTAGCCTTAGATTTAGAATTTGTCAGAGTATAAATAAAGAAATATGTAAATACCTCTAGAGTTAAGAGACTAACCTTTAAAGAGAGAGATCGTATAAATCTCCTATGTTAAAATATTAAGATAAAGAAGCTAAGTAACAAACTTAACTATAAGAAACTAGGACCCTTTAAAATCCTCTAGAAAGTTTTAAACGTTAACTATAAACTTAACTTATTAGATATAATAAAAATCTACTTAGTCTTTTATATTATATTACTAGAACTAGTACTATGAGGATTAAATACTAATAACTATGTTATTATAGAATTAAATAAACTAGAATATAAAGTTAAATAAATTATTAATAAATATAATAAGAACAGATAAAAACAATGTCTTATTAAATAGAAAGGCTATGGATATAAAGATAACTCATGGGAACCTATTAAGAACCTTTAGTACTTTCTATAGTTGCTCTAGGACTTCCAGATATCACAGAACTAGACCCTAAGACTTTAGCCTCACTAAACAATTACTAGAAAGGATCATTAAGATCCTAATTAGAAACAATACCTAATAAATCTACTATACTAAAGCCCCCTATAGACTAAACCTTATAAACAATAGATAACTCTAGCGCAATATCTATATTATCTATAAACAATGATACTATGTTACCCTTCTTGAAAACCATTTATTTTACTTTCTGGATATAATCTAGCTTTACAAGTAATATATCTATTTCTACCTAAGCCTTCCTTAGCACAACCGCTCTTTTATAAAGGATTGCCTCTTTAGACTCCTCCTTATAATCTAATTAACTTACCTTATCTAGAAGACAATTAACTACTAAAATAAGTTAGCACTTACAAACTAACAAAGAAAAACATACTTATATATATAAATAGTATCCTAAGTTATATTATAAGATTAACCTAGATAAGTGTATTTGCTATAGATACTTATCTTAGCTATTATCTTATAATAAAGGCTATTTAAAAAATAATAGGAATATAGTATAACTTTAAAACTAAACTAAGCAATTTATAGGGCATAATGCTTATGATAAAGAGTAGATAATAACTGTTTTGAAGAAACTTAGAAATCTAATATATTATTAGTAGGATAAAGGAAGAAAGAACTTAATAAAACTCTCTAACCTAGAAGTACCTACTTACTTATATAATCTCAAGGATAAGATTATTAGAGAGAAGACTTAATATTATAACTTAATAAGTCTTAGGTAATAATACCTTACTAATAGATAAGGTAGGATATAAGTAGTAATATATTTATATAGATAATAGGATAGGATAGATAGATAACTCCTTAGATATAGAAGAACTATGGTATAAGTTATATGGAGATAAGATAAGCTAATTACTCTACAGGTCTACTGATCAGTCAGTAGATCTAGGTAATTAATTAGTAGAGGTAACTAATCAATTAATAGATTAGGAAAGTGATTATAACCAATATACTAATACAGTTAGACTAAGAGAAATAAGATTAGGACTTATATATAGGATAGACTTAGAAGTACTTAAGGATAGACTTCTATAGCTCTTTAGTAATTAACTTTATAACTTTTGTATTATCTTAATACTAGAAGCTTTTATCTATTCTCTAGTTATGTCTAAATACTTAAGCTATTAACCTTTGTTAGTTATATGACTGACTACTATATACCTTAACTAGTAAGACTACTAATAGACTAGCAAGACCTGAAATACTATAACTAAGTATTAAGCCTTAATATCTTAGTTAGCAGATAATACCACTAAAGGATACCTGATTATAACATTAAAGCTTTTAAGGTCTAAATAGATATATTATTTTTAGATTAAATATAATAAAGGTCTCTCTATTACCTAAGTTACTATATTAAACTATATTAACAAGAGTATAAGGCTTTAGTTTAGAGTATAATTTTAAAAGATAAATAAGTATATAAAGAAATACTTAGTTATTTACTAATTTAAGATATACTATCTCTATCTAAATATACTTTTTTAATAGATACTTAAGTAAGTATCTATAACTTATAAATACTTTAAAAGAAAAACAAGAAAAGAAATTACTAACTATTATCTTCTAAACTATAAATACTATAACCCTAGCCCTACTTTAGTAGTTAGATTATAACTTATAGTATTTATAGTATTACTACTACTTACCTTGGGTAAAGCTATTATAACTACCTTCTATTAGCTTAATAACCTCTTAAATATAAGTATTTTCTTTAGTAAGCTAAAGGGTATATATATTTATTAAAGGAATTATTACTAGTAATATAAATAGTATAATAGAATAAAAAAGAAAGAGTATATATATATATAATTAATTAGGTACTTCTTTAAATATTCTTAGTATTAAAAAAAGAATAAAGTAATATAACTAACTAGGTATACTTTAGTATTTAAAAGTAAGTATTTAAAGGTAATTATATAAGTAGTTAGGTACTTCTCTAGCTTATTATTATAAAAAAAAGGTTATTATAAAAAAGTAAAAAAATTTATATAATTATCTAAATACTCTCTAGTTATTATAAAGTATAAAGAAGTAAAAAGTTAATATTAATTAAGTACTTTTTTAATATTAATTTTCTTTATTACTTTAGTAGTAGTAATAGCTATAAAGGCTTACTTAAATAGTAGTATATAAAGTAAGGTATTTTTTATAGTTAAAAGTTAACTTCTTATATTATAAGTTATTAGATCTATAAGATAGCTATATATTCTAGTATACTATAAGATATTAAGAGTATATATTATAAGGTTAAACTAGAAATAATTAATAATAGTTAGATAATAACCTAGTTAATAAAAAGCTTTTGACTTAATAAAAGGTATTATAACCTAAAGTTAATAATAAGTAATACTATAAACTTTACTTTAAATAAAAGGTATAAGCTTAATTAAAGTAATCTATAGTTTCTTCTAAAAAACCTTACTAATCTATAGCTTTTTATAATAGTAATAACTATAAAGTTAACTACTAATTAGTATTAATATTATAAGAGTTATAATATAGTATACTATATATATTAATAGATAAATAATAAATAATAAAGTAAGGACTATAGTATATATTATATATAAAGAAAAAAGAGACTATTATAAGCTACTTAGTTAAAGTAAGTAGGTTATAACTAGCTTACTTATAATAAAGACCATAGTAATATTAAAGTAGCTAGAGTATTTAGTAGTAACTAAAGTATCCTCTAAGTAGGGGTACCTTAACTTTTATAGGTACTTTGATAATTAACAGTCTAAGCCGCTAGCTGCATCAGTAAGCGTCTAATGCCTACCCCTACTGTTAAAATTCTATAGGCTATGAGTTCAAGTCTCGCCAGATTAAGGGATTAGGTAACTAATAAATCCACTAAGATCTAGAAAGAGCTAGAAATCCAGAAATCACTGCTTAGATCTGTTGTAACCCAGACTATCCTGAGAGGGTAGATAAGAGCTCATTGGTTGGCAAATCCCCTGGCATAAAAATCAGGCTTAGTGTGACGCATAAGCCTGAGGGGGTGTGTCAAAGTAGCCAGAGTATTTAGCAGCAACCAAAGTGTCCTCTAAGCGGGGGTGCCTCAACTTTTATAGGCGCTTTGACAGGTAAAACCCATGGGTGGGGTCGCGGCAGAATCATAGTTCTTCTGCTGCCGCGTTATCGGAGTTAAGCCCGATAACGCCGATCGGTCCCGCGATAATAGGCATCGCAACAATTATCTAAACATATCAGAATTCCATCGCATTCGTTATCACATGTCCTCATTAATAAAAATACATAATGCAACATATGTTGTGCGGCACTATAATTAGTGGCCGGTGGGTAGCCCTCAATTCGACTTGGGACTAAGTGATGCTGATTGCATTTGAGCATTGCTCTCTTTTTCGCACACCATGTTTTCATTCTTCAGATTCCGCATCAATAATCTGTGATCTCGTCGTAGATGAGCTCGCCGCAATATGTTCCTGGTTAATCAATTCCGGAGGAACGACCATGTCGAATCTAGTTATCCGCCTCATATTCACCGGTGTCTGTATGGTCGACTTATAATTGTATCCATTTGACTTGTCTGAAGAGCTTCTTCCTTGGTTTGATCGGAAGTATGGTCTCAGGGAAGGTAGGCTAGCTACCAGCAAACCAATGTTGGCATCAAGATCGCTCCACAGTACTAATAGCATTAATTATCAGCAGCAATTCCAGCACAGACTCGAAGTTGACGTGGCCACTCACTAAGTAAACCCAGAGGCGTTACCTCGGGTGGTGCTGTTTGAATCGTTATGAATCTGACCAGCGAAAAGGTTAGGTTGATGATGCCAAGGCCGAAAGTACAGTAAACGCCAATTTTAAGCGTCCTCCTGATTTTCAAATCGGGGATGATCAGCCAGGGGAGGCAGAATACTTTTTGCATGGTCAGCTGCCGCTTTGATATCACGAACAACTTCTGACGGTTAGACTGAAAGGCACGTACTCGAAATATCTGCGAAGAAGTGCAGTGCCCAGCCAACTTGAAACACGGTTGTTTGTGAAGAGGCTGGGCACCTGGCATCATCCGTGTCGATAACTGTATCCATCCGGGACCTGGCAGATTTCTGAATATCAGTAATGCACACGCATTGCAGAAATCCTTTGGAGAGTAGGTGCTCACCAATTTTTGCTTAAAGGCAAACATATTGTGAAAGTAACGATCATGGTTGTAAGATATGCAAGGACACAATAAGCAATTGTCGCCCACAAGAGCATTCGTCGATAATACATGAAAACAGGGAACATCTGGACATAGACGGCCAAAAGGGCTCCATTGCAGAGATAAAATGTGGTGAAAAATGGTATACTGCTGGCCCAAAATAACTGGAAACCATCGTTGTCAGCCACCGTTGTACGACCGTGAAAGACACCCAACCTTCATGACCAGCTCGATGGTGTTTTCGCTGGCATTGTACCCGTCCAAGGTGATTTTGACATTTTGATGCAAGACACCCATTGTTGTAAATTGAATATCGAAGGCTGCAGTCGCAACCGCGGAGCACCAAGCGAGGCAGAGGAAGTAGTCGCTAAGCTGGAGTCTTCTGCCTTGGATTCTAATACGGAGATTGAGGGACGCAGCTATCACCGCGCCGGCGGTCAAAATGACTACCCATGATGTAGTCTGCAATGCCACCAACTGTCAGCGCGATTCATCAAGCGAGGGTTCTTGAGGCCAGTGATGCCACATACTATGATCGTAACCGCCTTCGGGGCCGGGAGGTGAGCCATTATCCATCTTCATGTTTGCGACATCACAGTGTGACAGGTACCCGGGTGGGCGATCACAAATATATCAATAAGCCTTAGCTGAAAAGTGAATACCGGCTGACGAGCACTTGAGACTGGTGCCTTGGTGACACCGCCTCAATCAGCTGGTACTGAGGCCGCAAGCGGAAACTTAGATGGCGCTTAGCAGTTCAGTTGAGAAGGTCGAATGTCTTGTCCATTAAACTCAAATCGCGTCACATTGGGCTGAAAACAGAAGCGCACATCACGATTTTAGCTTAGTGCTATAGGATGTATGTTTTGTCACATTGACCAATGCCCCGAATAAAATGACTTTAAAACACCAAATCTTAGCTGATTCCTCCGGGTTTCCCACATAAATCCCTAATGAACCTCCGAACCATGATGAACTTCACATAAAAGTGATACAACTTCGACCATCGACAGTAGGGCTGCTATTGTAGTAATTGATAGCAAACATAAGAGGTTAGTCGTGAATGTTAAGAAGTAATAGTGGCTGTAGGTAATGGGCGATGCGGGCAATGAGCAATAGCGGTCATTTGTAGCAGTACATTGTGCAAACTAAACCTTTACTTCCGAGTAAACTCCAGCTAGTCCTAATCGTACGCCTTTTTCTTATCGCCTTACGGTCGTTATTCAAGTCCTATCCAAGTTTCTGACCAGGACCTAAGCTTGTTTCAGTGGCCCGGCGATTTGTGAAACCGTACACATGGCGAACCTGTTGTCCGGATCCGGAAGTTCCTCAACTTTAACCCAGATGATCATGACAATTAACTTAAAGTTCAGGGCCTACATGAAAGAACTACAGAAACATAAGTGAGTCCACGCCTGATGCGACTTCAAGGGAACAGATTAGCAGGACAAAAATGCACCTGCTGACACCTGCCGGGTTGTGCGTGGAAGGAAGGCTGTTGGGCCAAAGTTTTCAATCGACTATCGACATCTACGTGTGTTCACCACGTTATGGGAAGCACAAGAAAGCAATACGATGCTTCAGGGTGACAAAGGCAGTTGTTCCAGACTTCTTGAATCAAAACCTCTCTGGAGCCGGCCTGGTGAAGCGTCACCCCTCGCCCGACTCGCCATGTTCGTTTCTGTGAGCCTGTCTCCCTTGGGCACTTGGGTCCGGTGTCTCTACTCTTGTCATCTCTCACTTCAAGTTCCAGATGTTCAAAAAAATATTCAATTATGACAAAGATAGCAATAGTCTCACAAAATGAGGCGGTTAACTGCCACTAATTGGCTTCAATAGACCTTTGAGCCAGAGGGAATGCGTTATGCTGGACAAACTCCTCACAGTCATTCATGCATAAGGACCCCGTTTCTGCCCATCCCTCTATTTTCTCTTCTACTTCAATCTGTGGCAGCGGTTCTCAACTGTCCACACAACTTTTGTACAATCATTCTTCATGTAGCAGCACATCGGTGCATCAAACAAGTCACTATAACTGGTATTTTAGCCGCCGTAGGCCCAGAGTATTATTTTGTACCTGTGATACCTCAAGAGGGACCGCCTGGACTACGTATCTCAACCAGTTTTAGCCTCTGTAGAACAGCCGAAAGAGAGTAAGGTCGCAAGCTAACCCGAGATAGCACTTGGGTACAGTCATATCTCCCGCAGAATTGGTGAGTCCTTATGGTAAAAGAAGTCGCTTGGAAGTGAGCAAAACGCATTAGGTGGATGGTGTGAGAGAGCACACAAAAAAGCAGCAAGACTGGGTATACACCCGGTATAGCTATGGGTTGTTATATTCTTGGAAGCTGAGCACGGCTCATAGATAAATCATGATAGTCTGATTTAGAGACTTGAAAAACAACCGGAGAGTCCAGCTTCGCCTACTATTACATGAGCCTGTCGAGTCAGACCGTCACCGTTCGGGCCGAGCATGGCTTGATGCACCACCCAAACCATGAACCCTGCTATCGGGTCGATCCGTCCCGTTCCGGGATCGACTAATTAATTGCACGTCCGGGCCAATTGCGCGAACGGCCATGTACAGGCGTAGCTTCTCTTTGATCGCAGCTAATGTGTAGGGAAGGTTGGTCTTACTTAGTAGCGACGGATTCACCTTGACAACGTCGCAGTGTCATCTGAGGACGACACTGATGTGTTCTCCCTCCAACCACCTTGTGGACATGAGATCCCGATAGCGTCTCTTGCACTTCATAACGAGATTGAAATCGGGTTCTGCCAAGATACATGTACAGAGATGTCCACGCCGCTGCCTGGTGCCTTACAACCTCGACCTGTGCATGAAACTTTTCGTTATCCTGCATTGGTTGCAGGAGCGTGACATATGTGGCTGGCTGCGCCTTTACGACTCCTTCTCTGACGTGAGCGTTTTTCCAAGGCAGATCCTTGAAGTCAAGGTTGTGGAGCAGAGAGATACCGGCACGAGGCAGTAGCACAGCTGAGGCCGTCAACCACAAACCATTCTTGCCGAACTTGCCAGAGCTGGTAAAGTGCTGAGATCCGATGTTTAGAATGGTGAGCATTACGCCACGGTTCTGTATAAAGCGGAGGTCATCGGCAGTACCCTCATCTTGGTCCTATCTGGTTCTCGCAGCATGGCAGACTCTTCGCACTTTTTCTTAATCCTCCTCAACATAAACCCTAAGGTGGAAAACTGGATCGTTACAGATATCAACTGCACACTGTTGTTTGGGTTCTGCCACCCTGTTAACCCACCCACCCCACTTCCGCAAAGCCCCCACCTCCGCAAATCCCCATAACCACCAACACCACCACTATCACCACTTTATTCCTCAGGTCTGCCGCCCACCCATATGCAAATTTCGGCCTCGCTGGATAATTCGGATGCGCTGGATTCATCCGGACTATCCATATTGCCGATATCCGTATTTCCTGATAGCTGGCTCTGCCGTATGGCTGCAAATCGACTGTTGGGGGATGTAGGGGCCTTTTTCCTCCTACAGTTAAGCAGGTTATCTAGCTGGGCCCTTAATGCCCTGTTTTCCTGCTCTATAACAGACCCCTGGAAGAACTCTTCATCATACGCCTTTTGCACCTTTCTAGATAGGTGACGGATAGTATGGGTATCCTGCCCATCCTTACCCAACTGTTGGAGTTGATATAGTTGATGCCGTAGTTCGGCAGGCCGGCGAGGGGTTGACCATGGGATAACAGATACGGATTCATCCCACTGCTGGCTGCCAGCCTGGATGGGCTGGCTGGCCTGGATGGGCTGGTTGGATGCCTTGGATACCAGGGGGTTGGATAGGGGGCGCCTTGAAGAGACCGGCCATAACCCAGCCCCTTTCCAGCCAGCCCTTATATTCTGGCTGGTTATTGCCGCATCTCTGGCCTCTAAATAACAGGCTAGAAATGCCCTTTTGCCAGCCACTGTTGAATCCGTCACTATATCATCCATCGATTCAACCCCCTTCCTATAGGCGTGCTTTAATGGGCTGAAGACAGCCACATCTAGAGGCTGGAGGACTGCAGAGGAGTGCGGCGGCAGATATAACAGCCAGATGCGATGCTGCCAGCATTTCCACATGAAGTCAGTGGTTATATGGCTGTGATGCCCATCTAGAACCAGCAGTCTATATGCCCCTGGTTGGCTGGGTTGGGTATATGGGATGAAGACCTTCTCCAGCCATCTAAGGGCAGTCTGGTCAGTCGTCCAGCCATTATCAGTATATGTGAAGTGCCACCCTTCATATCTAGATAGGTTGGATGGGAACCACTGGGTCTGGAGGGACTTGCCCTTATATATAACCAATGGGGGTATGCGCTGCCCATCAGCAGACACACATTCCAACAGTGAGATCCATGCCCTGGATCCAGGCTGTTTTTTCTGGATATATCGCGATGCGGCAGAGCCCAGCACCAGCCCATTAGTCCCTTTGCCCTCCATGATGCCAGTCTCATCCATATTCCATCGGTTGGATGGATGGATGCCCTTGATCTCTGGGATATCCAGACGATCGAGGAATTGCTGGATGATTTCTGGCGAATGGGCTCGCCAGCGCCTGGCATCTATCGCCCTGGATCGCTTGGTCCGGATTAATGGGTTTCGCCGCAGAAATCGCCGCATCCGCTTCCTCCCTAGAGGTTGCTGCCCATCGCCCAGCATACGCTCTGCCAGGCCCTTCAATTGCCCATGGGAAATAGGGCAGCCCAGAGCTTCCTGGGTTAATATATAGGCAACCAGATTATCCTCCTGGGACTGGGTTAAACGCTGCATATCGGCAAAAGCAGCATTCCTACTTTGCCTACCCCTTTTCAGCCGATAATAAAGGGTATGGTATGGGATGCCCCATTGCTGGGCAGCCCTACTGATAGGGCGCCCATCTCGCGCATCTGCCAGCGCCCGTTGGAGCTCAAATTCGGAGTATTGCTTCATGATGGGTTGAAGAAGATATCCTCAAAAAATGGCGTTGTTTGGCGATATATGGCAATTGTTGTGATAGTTTGAAAAAGGTGGTGATGTTGATGGAAGAGGATAGATGCGGCATTTTCGGCATTTGCGGAGGTGGGGGCTTTGCGGAAGTGGGGTGGGTGGGTTACCTAGAAATGGAAGACCTTGGTTCTTTACCAATAGTGTCTCTTTGCGTTATGATAAGCCTGATCCGTGAGTTATTGGATTTCATTTCGAACGCTAATACGAGCACTTTCAAAGCCACCCCCCTTCGGCCCTTATGCCCCTCTGTCGTTATGACTTATGACCCTAAAGAGGGGAGGAGATCAGAACCAGAGTTTGAAGATCAGTCAAACGCCTTACCTGATCCCAACAATGACGACAGTTAAAATTCATCTCAACGGACTTCGCACCAAACCCGGTACTAAGGCGATGATACTTTTACTTACTGGCCGGAAACCTGGGACATGCTCGCAGTATTACTGGGGCACCATAAGCGATGCGAAGGCCAGCAAAGCACCCAAAGACAGCAGCACGTCCCCGATGACCCTCTTCTCCACGGTCCGCATGTCAGTTACATACCACATCCAAGTGCACACGCAGATGCTTGGGCAAAAGATCCTCTGAAGCGTAGTCCGCCGTTGTCATGGCCGTCAAATTCCGCGTCATAGAGTGGAGCTCGCATACGATCAGGGTAAGTAAGACCCGGGGGCAGGCCAAAAGGGAAGCCAACAACATATGATATGCGTGCATGCTATCTCACTTTGTCCATCTTGAAGGTGGTTTCCTTTGGAATTGTCAAGAGTGCTTGTGGAAAGGAACGTAGCGCAAAAAACAAATATTGAGACCAACCCTTATCTTGCTTAGGTAGTTTGAGGGATACAAACGAGTTAAGAAATAAGCCCAGAGAGGGTAGAAAGATATTTTTCTCGCTTCTGCTCCGCTCATCCGTTCTCCATATTACCAAAAATGACGTTGCTGTGCTGTTTTGTCACGCAATTAATCAAATAAACCGACGCTTCCTATCAACGCTTCCTACCATTTACTCCTTCGTTAGAATCCGTCATCAGACATAGATCAATCTGGGCGGGCAAATGAGCCACGAAAAAGGAGGTTAGGATCTTTTCTCAATGCATTTCAAAGATCAAACTCTTAAGAAAAGCAAGTTTGACCCTAAAATACCGTTCTTTTCGACGCCAAATCAGCACGATGCGTCATAGCCATCGTGCAATGGTGAGATTGACAAACATCACTAGCTGCAACGACCTTAATACTTACCAAGAATACTACAATTTCTTTTGCTCGAATTTAAATGACTTATTATTCATGGAAAGTCCTATCGGTTGTAGACTGGATAAGTTGGGAACCCAAACCCAATTAAGGACCTTGCTTTAGACAAAGAGATGATAAGTGTTCCCAGAGGATTATCTAATGTCTGGCTCTCCAAGGAAGGTTGTGTTCGTTGTCCATAAGTTGGTGTCTGCTCAATTGACCATGTGAATATGAGGTTGTCTCGCAAAGACTTGCATTCTTGGTTAGATTTTGGAAAATAAGATGAGGGGATACTTCGGTGGCGGTGAGGCTGCTGTCAGGTTCCTAAAAGTAGTACCGGCTTCGGAGCCGGCGGGGCACCGGGTGGGGCCCAGGGGACACCGCGGAATGGAATAACGTTATACTAAAGGGCATATAAAAGGGGTTTTCACAATAGTATCAAGGTTTAGAGAGGAGATAGATTAGAATAACAGTTACTAGTAACCCCTAACTACCTTTCTACTAACTCTTTTACTTAGTATTATATAGCCTCTAATATATTTTAATCTTTCTCTATTTATAGGTATACTAACTATTAGAGTAGTAATAGTATTAGTATAATTAACCTAATCCTAATCTATTACCTAGTAAGGTAGCTTAGTAATATAGTAGCTTATATTAGATACTAGTAGGACTATAGTAGAAGAGTAGTATATAACTAACCTTAATAGGTTAATAGAGAAGTAGCTAAAAGCCCTTTTTAATAATAAAGTAGCTAAGGTAAGAAAGGGAAAGATAATTAAATAGATTATAGCCCTTAAAAATAGGGAGTCTATTAATAATATATATATAGCTAGTAAAGGACCTATAGCTATCTAGCTAGAGCTTAAGTACCTATATACTAATACCCTTATTAAGTAATTAGCTTCTATTTAATATAAGAGAGGTAATTAGAATAACCTTAAAGACTTCCTTTTTAAGTTATAAGGCTAATTCTCTATTATTAAGGAAGAATTTATAGCTAATAAGAGTAAAGTCTAGTTTATAGGGGCCTGCCTAGAGGGTAACCTATTACGTAGCTAGAGAAGCTACATCAACCTCTAGTATAGTAGCAATATTAGCTTAATTACCTGGAAATAGATAGAGGCCTAGCTCTATAATAGTATTACTAACAATAATATACAAGCCTTTAGTATAGCTATAGAGCTAGATAAGATATAGTAGAAACCTAGGTAGATATACTAGTAATTTATTAACTAGTATAAAATAGTTAAGGTAGAGATTTTAGACCTCTAACTAGAGAGGTAGTAAGTAGTTTATATCTTAAACTAACTACTCCTAGACTTATAAAGCTATATCTTAGTATATAATCTACTAGCTACTTATTAAGAGCTAAATAATATAGTAAAGAGAGTAGAGATACTTATAAAGATATATACTAAGATAATAATAGAAGACTAATAAAGGCTATAAGAGAGAAGGAACTAGTAGACCCTAGCTATTACCTTAGTACTAGTATTAGTTACCCTCTTAGATAAATTAAAAGGGTAATAGTTAGTCTTAATACCTAGGGTAGCTATATATATACCTATACCTAAGCTATAGGTTAAGTAGGAACAAGGAGGGTATAGATAACCTCTAAGGTACTTCTAGGGCTCTCCTATATACTTTAACTATAGTAAGCTAGAATATATATTAATAGAGTATATAAAGAAGAAGTACTATAAGTATAACTAGCCTTATTATATAGGTAGGTGCTGTATACTAGTAGCCTAGCTAGTAGCTATAGGGGTTAATAGTATATAGATCTTTTAGGGAGAGAAACTGTATTACTACTTTAAGGTAGACTTCTATATTAGAGTAGCTAGTATATAGAGGAAAGGAAGGGTATTAATTAACCCTAGGGTAGATAAGAATATTATATATTAGAGGATATTATATAAGGAGGTACTACTAGAGGTTTATAGAGAGGGAGTAGGGTTATTAGGGATATAGAGAGGTAAGGTACCTAATTATAGAGTAGTAGTATTAGTAATAGAAGTAATAGATAATATAAAGGTAAGAAAGGTATAATCTTATACCTACTAAGTAAGTAATATAAGTATATATAATACTATCTTAGAGATCCTCTAGAAGTAAAAGGTATGGCTAAATCTTAAGTAGGTAATAATTAGGTAGACTTACCTACTAGGAGAAGGCTACTTATAACTTATCTAGAGAAGAAAGGTATTAAAGAGGGTATAAAGAGAGGTAGTGGTAATACTAGTATGTAACCTATTAGTCTACTACCTATATATAGAAAGAGCTAAGAGAGTACTAGAGTTACTACCTTATATAATAGAGAGGGAAAAGGGAGAGAAGATAAAGAGATTTAAGCTACTAGAAGAATATTAAGAATAGGTATATATATTTAATATAAACCTAGTAGCTAAACTAGCTAGAAATAAAGGTTACTTCTATACTATTAACCTTAAGCTAGAGGTAGAACTACTATTTAGCCCTATCTACCCCCTTATAGAGAAGGAGTTAAAAGAGCTGAGGAAGTATATTGATAACGTACTAGGTAAGGGGTAGATCTAGCCCTTGTAGAGCCCTATAGGGGTGCTAATCCTATTTATACTAAAGAAGGGGGGTAAGTTATACTTTTATATAGACTATTATAGCCTTAATAAGGTTATAGTTAAGAACTATATACCACTATTACTAATTAGAGAGATTCTTAACTACTTAGAAGAGGTAAAGTATTTTACTAATTAACCTTAAGGATATATATTACTAGGTAAGAATCTATACTAGTAATAAGTAGAAAATAGCATTTTAGATATAGTATAGCTACTTTAAGTACTATATTATACCTTTTAAGCTAGTTAATATACTAGTAACCTTCTAAGTATATATAAATAATACCTTAGCTAAGCTAGTAGATATTACTTATATTATATACCTTAATAATATCTTAATCTTTACTAAGAATAAGGCTAGTTATATAGAGGTAGTAAAAGAGGTACTACACTAGTTAGATACTGCTAGCCTATATGCTAACCTAGAGAAGTATGTTTTCTATACTAAGATAATTAGGTTCCTAGGGTTTGTAGTATCCCTAGAGAGTATTACTATAAAGCAGGACCATGTAGAGGCAATTACTTAGTAGCTACTCCCTATTAGTATTAAAGATATATAGGTCTTTCTTAGGTTTATAAGGTTCTATTAGTACTTTATTAAGAACTACTTTAAGGTATATACCCCCCTTATAGACTAACTAATAGCTAAGGTAGTAAGAGAGAAGGTAATAACTAGAGAGGTAATTAAAGCCTTCTATAAGCTCTAAGTTATATTTACCTAAGCCTCTATCCCATAGTACTTTAACCTAGTATTACTAATATAGATAGAGATAGATATATCAAACTTTGTAATTAAGGCTATCCTATTATAGCTAGTAGAGAACTAGTAGCACCCCATTGCCTTCTTATCTAGAAAGCTAAAGGGTACTAAACTATAGTATAGTATGCTAGAGGTTAAGCTACTTATGATTTAAGAAGCAGCTATATACTAGAGGTACTACCTCCTATATACCTAGAGTAGGATTATATTCTTAATAGACTACCTAGGGTATTGCTACCTTACTAGTAAGCTCTAGCTTAATAGTTAGTAGGTAAGGTTACTTTAGGACCTATCTGTCTTTAACTTTAAGATTAACTACTAGCTAGAAAAGGAGAATATAGCTAATAGGCTATTGTAGTAGCTAGACTATTAGCCCTTAGGTATAGAAGACTAAGAGGTATAGAGCACATTTCTAGAAAGCTTTCTAAGTAGGTTTACCTAGAGGGTAGTAGTAATTATTAGTAGTAAGTTAATAGAGGTATACCTATTACTATTAAAAGAACTTACTCTAAGCTTAGAGAAGGAAACTATAGTAATATAGTAAGCTAATAAGGTAATTACCTCTAAGGAGTAGCAAAAGCTAGGGGATAACTAGTTAGAGAGAGAGAATAAGGTCCTTAGGTATAAGGGTAAAGTAGTTATCTTAGAAGGGTATATACTAAAGATAAAGATTATAGTAGCATTCTATAATAAGCTAGCTAGGGGGTACCTAGAGGTAACCTATATACTTAAAAGGATTAGATAGATATTCTTCTAGAGATTAATAAAGAAGGATGTAATAAAGTATATTTAGATATATATAACTTATTAAAAGACAAAGCTATACTACTACCTACCCTATAAGGAATTAGTGCCTCTACTACTACTTAGCTAGCTAACCATAGGAATAGGTTACCCTAGATTTTATTACCAAGCTACCTAAGTTAAAAGGATTTACTAGAGAGAGCTATAATAGTATCCTAGTTATAGTAGACTAACTTACAAAGTATATACTATATATACCTATATAGAAGACTCTAATAGTAGACTAGTTAGTATCCCTCCTAGTTAAAAGGGTATTCTTATGATTTAGTATTTTAGTAGTAATAGTATCTAACTAAGGATCTCTCTTTACTAGCTGTTTCTAGTTAGTAGTATACTACCTACTAGTTATTAAGTAGAGGCTAAGTATAGCCTACTACCTATAGATAGATAGTTAGATAGAGTAATAAAACTAGAATATTAAGTACTTTCTTTAGGCTTTTATAGCCTAGAGTAGGATAATTAAATAAAGTAACTACTAATAGCTAAGTTTGTCTATAATAGTACCTAGTATAGTACAATCTAGATAGTACTAGTAGAGGCCCTAATAGGTTATATACTATGTAATACAAATAATACAAAGCTAGAAGGAGCCTTACTAATAGAGGTCCTATTAGCAAGAGACTAAGTATAGCAGCTATAGAGCTAGTAGGCTACAATCCTCTAGATACTAGAGATAGCTAATAAGGACTACAAGAGGTAGTATAACATAAAGCAATCTATAGTATTATTTAAAGTAGGAGAGAAGGTCCTACTATTAGTAAGGTTTATATAGCAAGAGTACCTTATAAAGAAGCTCTTAGATAAATATCTAGAGCTATTTATAGTTATATAGGTAGTTAGTAAAGAAAAAGTATATAAGCTTAACTTAGAGATATAATATTATATCTATAATATATTCTTACTATTATAGTTAGAGAAGTTCTACAAAGTAGTAGTAGAGCTATAAGTAGTTTCTATTAAAGAGAAAGAGGAGGGTATATACTAGGTAGAGAGAATAGTTATATACAAGGGCCCCTAGAGAAACTAATAGTATCTAATAAAGTAGTAAGGGTATAGAGAGGAGAAGAACTCTTAGGAATTATAGTAAAATATAGTAAAGGAACTATAGTAGGATTATAAATAGGGAATTACTAGGGGCCTATTAGGGGGGAACTAAGTTAATAATTATATAGCTATAAGGTAGCTAGGTTTTATTATCTCTTTAGTACTAGGGCTAGGGAGTAGAGAGGCCTAAGAGCTAGGTATTCTAAGCTTAGGGATAAGTAACTAATTAAATAAACAGTAAAGGGGTATTAGTAGGATACTAAAGAGGTATATAGAAGGCGCTAGAGCATACTAGTTAGACTTCTCTTTATTATTATTAGTAGTACTTTTTCTAAGATCTAATCTACTAGTCTAGGAGTTAATCTTACTAGTATATTAGAGGCTGTTATTAGTACTATAAGAGAGTATTAGAGAGGTACTAGAGTAAGAGAAGGATATATAATATAGGTATAGAATTTAATCTAGTTAGAGAAAAGAGCGCTCTAAGCTTTAATAGCCTCAGTCTACTTATAGAGTATAATAACCTAGTCCTAGGTAGTAGTAATAGTAATCTTAGTACTCTTAGCTAATAACTTAGCCTACTTAGCTTACTATTTTATAGTAAAGTAGGTACCCTTAAGAGTAAGGACCTTATACTAGTAGAGGAGCTACTTCTCCTCCTCTTATACTACCTTATACTTAGTATTAGAAACTAATACATTAGAGGCCTTTATCTAAAGGGCCTTTAGGCTTATAAGCTAGGCCTTCTTAATCTCCTCCTAAAAAGAGTTAAGCTAAGAGGTACTAGAGGAGTATAGGGGTATATATATACTTATAAGGTAGTAATAGAAGTAAAGGTTAGCCTCTTTATAGAGGTCTTTAAAAACTACCTTAAGGGTAAGGGTAGTAGTAGTAGTAGTATACAAGGCCTACTATAGGTTAGTAGTAAACTAATAGCTATAAAAGTAGTAATAGTAGAGGGGGGGATAAGCTTATAAGGATATAAAGCTTACTATACTAGCTAGTATAGTAAGAGTACTTATTACTAGTAGCTAGAATAGTTAGAATAGTAGAGAGGTAGTAAAGAGGTATTAAAGAGATAAGTATATACTTTACGTCTTAATATATTAAAGAAGATAGGTAATAGTATCTTTTATATTAGGCTACTACTTTATTATAGGTTAAAGGTAGTAATAGTAAGAGACCTTATATATAATAGTAGGGTTAATAATACTAGAAGCATTAGAATAGGTATCGTTAGCGGGGGGGGGCTACTAGGGGGAACTAGGAGAGGTATTAGAGCTACCTAAGATAGCAAGATTAGCAAGAAGCATAGAGAATATAATAGTAGCAGTAGGGGAGTAGCTAGTACTAGTACTACTACTAGTATTACTATTACTAGTACTATTATTACTACTATAGTAATAGAGGTATAATAAAAAATAAAAAAATAATAATAATATAAGGATATTATAAAGAAAAGAAGAAAAAGAAGGAAAACAGGTAAAAAGTAAAAAAGAGAAGGTAGACCTAGCTATTTTACTAGGTAGTATATATATAAGTAAGTAATAATAATAACTCTAGCTTATAAAGAAATAATAATACCTCTAAAAGAAAAGAGAGATAAGAGATACTAGAGAGGTACTAATACCTCTTTTATTACTATAAAACATACCCTTATTATTATACTAAGAATAATATAACTTAAGGCTTAATTACTAGAGAAATAAAAGTATACGTAATAAAAGCTAACTATATTACTTTATAAATAATAAGATACTAAGCTATAAAAAGAAAAAGGAAATAAGTAACTAAAGTAATACTATAGATAAGTAAGGTATTTCTATAGTAAAGTAAGTAGCCTCTTATTAATAGTAGTAAAAGCCTAAGACTTATACCCTAAGTATAGAATAGCTAAGCCTAGTAAGGTATTAAAGAGGCTATTAGCTATACTAAGCTACTATAAAATAAGAGTAAAGCTAAGAATAGGTAGTTAGCTAGAGAGATAACTACCTATTTAGTAGTTTACTAAGCTTAGTAGAGTTTCTAGACTTTACTAAAGTATAAGTAGTATTATAAGCAAAGTACTAGAGTACTAATAGAGAAGCTAATTAATTAACTACTAGGTCCTAAGGATAGGACCTTAGAGGGGGGGGATCGTATTAGGTTTCTAAAAGTAGTACCAGCTTCAGGGCTAGCAGGGCACCAGGTAGGGCCTGGGGGACACTACGGAACGGAATAACGTTATACCAAAGGGCACATAAAAGGGGTTTTCACAATAGCATCAAGGTTTAGAGAGGAGATAGATTGGAATAACAGTCACCAGTAACCCCTAACTGCCCTCCCACTGACTCCTTTACTCGGTACTACACAGCCTCTGACAGCTGCGAACTCAAAACACTCGATTTCTACCCAAATTGGATATTGCACTTTGGGTCAAATTTTGGTGCAGATATCCGTTTTCCTCTCTGGACAATACCGCACAAAAGTATCGGCAAGCCTCTTGAAAATAACACGTTAATCAGCTTCTTGGATGCAATTGAAAGGCATAAATCACTCTTCTGGTCCTTGTTCTTGCTACGACCACAAACACGCATCTTGGCTGTACGCCCTGTAGGGCGAGTCAGGTTTGTTTTAGCCAAATATCTCAAGGGATCTTCGGAAACCTGTGTAAGACAAGCCTGGGTAAGACAAAGGCAATTTAATGGTACTTCCAGGCTCTTGGGTTGGGTCTCATTACGAACCGCCCGCCTCGCCCGGTTGCTGGGCCACTCTGTAACAGTAATGTTCAGCTGCCGCTATCATGGCCCAGTTTCGGTGCGGCAAGGTTTAATGAAATGCCATTTTTTTTGGCTCAAGACTTGACTTGCTCTGTGGCTGGGCTCAAGGTTTGTTTGGTGTAGCACAAGAATGCCATCTTATTTGAAGGCGCTCAGATCAATAGCCTGGTCAAGTGATGAATGCTTGATGCGGGGTCCCACATGCAAGCCGGATTTATTATCACGCCTCGGATGCCTGGAATGTTATCGATATTGACTTTCATTGATGAGTTTTCCTTTGAAAGCATAAACGGCAGCTGATCTCATTGGCATATAATAATTAGGTCATAGCCCATAGACCTGGGGACCTGGGAATCCAATCTGATCCTCCACTAGTCACGTTCTGCATCAGTCACTCACTTCGGCAGTCACGATGGTTAATGTTTGGGGCGCCCTTTCGCTTGTCATCGCTGCCAACGCGGTAGTCTCGCACATATTGAGGCCTGCGCCGGTGGCCGATGTCCACTCTGACATCTCCGCTCGTGCTGTTCAAGACAAGAACCCTGGGCAAAGCAACAGAGTGGTCCAGAAGGGATGCAAGGATTACAACTTTGTGTTCACGTAAGTGTCTGATTGGCGAATGGCAACTAATTATCCCGCCTTGTACTGATACCAATGGGTCATGTAGCGGATTACCATGGAACCATCCCGCTATCAAAGCAAGCGGTTTCACACCTCAACAAGTTGAGGCTGGTATCCGGGCAGATATGAAGGCAATTGTAGATGCTGGCTATAACATCAAGGGTAAGTCGGTCCCCTATCAATCGTTCTCTTCATACTCACACATAGCCTCTCAGCCGTACTCGTCGGGCCTGAGAACAGCCTGGATGACATCTCTTCCGAACTGAAGGGTGTGAACTGGACAGGGACTGGCGTAGGGTTTGGCGTTCGAGGAAGTCCTTCCCCGGTCATCACACGCCGGCTTATGGGTTAGTCACTACCGCGACTGCTTTTGGAAATGTACTGACCGACTCGAAATGCAGACATTATTCAATTGTACCGTGAACAGGTGCCTCAAGCTCCTATTCTGTTCAACTACTCACCCAACTCGAGTGTTTGGGCTATTGAGCAGTATTTTCCTCCTCCGAGCTCTTCGGGCTGCCAATGTGGACCTGGAATAGACCTTGTCAGTGTTCCCCCTTCGAGTTGCCTAGACCGTTCTAATTGTGCTTCTCAGGGTATTGCAATCCACTGCAGCGCCTGCTCTCCTCCGGTCTGATAATGATTGCTGGGCTGGAAAAAGAAACAGTGTCTACGTCTTCTGGACTGAAGCCTTTAATTACAGCTTACTAATGAGATGACCGGGAAGGTCTGTGGCAAGGATTGTCACTTTGCTACGTTGTCCTCGTCTCTCCTGAGACACCCGCACCCCTTCATGTGGAATAATTGATATACTGTTTATCCGTCGGTTATCTTTGCGCAAGCCTTTTCGTCTTCCGTGGGTAATCATCAGCCACTTTTTCAACATTCACGGTTCAGGCCGAACCTGCCTTCTAACTGTGCAAATTGATTCCTAAAGTATGATCTCAACTCACTAGGCTCGGCGGAGGCTGTTGTCCTCGCATGCAGTGAGCCGGCGGTTGATTGATTAAATTCAAGAGGTAGTCATAACCGTGGCCTCTGCAAAAGTTTGACAAGCTGGCTGGCATTGTGTACCAGATGCCCTTCGTTTCACCGCATGGTGCTTGTTGGTCCGGGGCATAAGTCCTGTTCAAATGTTAGATATCATGCTGATTGATCAATGCTGGACCCAATGATGGGGTACTTGTCGAGTACGGAACCACATGCCTCACCTCGGTCCCCCAAGCCGAGAAAGTCTACACAAGTATCAAACTTTGATGGAGACGTCTGTCTCAGTCTCAAATGCAAGGGATCTTCAGCTCAGATTCCGTCTCCGACACTCCTACCGGTAGCCTGGGACCAAGGAATGTTGAGAGCATCGGACGCTGGGATTGCCTTCAATTAGAGGTACCTCTACACGTGTATGCCCAAACATTCGGATGGTGACATCACTCCGCCAGCAACCTTTGACCTTCCTTCTCTTGCTTTCGCTCTGTCATTGGGAGGATATGGGAAGGCTGGCCCACAGGCTCACTGCCGATTTCGAGTTCAAGTTCCGGAACTCCGAGCCAGCATCGATAGTGTCCGCCACACTGAACTTATGCTACCCACCGGGTTCGTTGCTAACCTAGTCTGTTTTCCAGCGTGGAATTTGATTAGCAACTATCCCAGCGTGTTGTTTTGGTTACACGTCCGCTTCAGATGAACCTGTCGCATAACGTCCTCGCTCAACAAGACATTGCCAACTGAGGTCTTACCAGACCATTCAGAGCGTTGCTATGTCGAGACCTCGTCGGACTCAGCGAGCAATTGTCTTTGTCGTTTGTTGAAATTCCAGCCGTACCATCTTCCGGGCCGCCAGATCGTGTATGGGACTCTGGGCAATTCAGCTACTTCTTGACTAGAGTCATTCCTCCCGTCGGACGTGGGGCAGACCTTTTCGGCCGTTTTTGCTCTCATCTTAATGACCGCCGTAAATCTGGTCTCCCAGCCCGAGAGAACAGCTACATGCAGACAGCGTTCAGTGATATTCTCGACAGCATGATCGACCGAGCAGATATGGTAGCTTGCTATCGAAAAGGACGAGCTGGAAAATTGCAAGAGATGTTGCGTCTCGCCCAGGCCCATCGTCCCGCACCGTTGACAGCCGGAGGCGACCGCAACAACAACCAGCTCTTGTTGCGTAACGACATCGCAAACCAAGACCTAGTTATCCGAACAACTCGCCGAAGAGGTTCCCGTTACGGGGAGCATAGCCCAATGGCCTGGAATCAGAGCAAACGTTGTCAAGTCCAGGTTTGCTCGACTAGAACTCCAACCTGACCAGCTTCGACGACGATCATCTCGCAGGGAACTGGCTGTGGAGCGACCCTATCGCGCTCGGCATTGACTTTCGTGGAGCGTTCTGATAAGCTCATCCCACAAAGGGCCACGTGCGATTGGTCCCGACGTCCATTCTCTGGAGCTATTTAAAGAGACTAAATCGCAAAGTGGTGACGGCGGCCCCGGCGGAGGGTGTGAGCCGCATAGGAATCGTTTTTGCTAATGGAAAAAGGGCCAATCTGGTGGGGGTGGTCCATTCAAAACCTCCAGCTCTTCTTGGCATCAAAGCACTTGGGGGTTTTCCAAGTGGAAGTGGTTGGGAGCAACCATTGCAAACACGAGTTGCGTTCCTGCAAGCAACAGGCTCGCCAATACAGGATTTCAAGAAGCCGAACAGCAGGATCTTCTGGAGATGACGAGTACGGCCTGCAAGACAAAAGACGGGGCTGCCGATAGGGGCATGGCCGATTTCGACCCGGAGTGCTCTTGGTTCAGTTGTCAGATATCATGCGGGGCGGCCATCGGAACCGAACACTTCCCTCCCCACATTTTCTTCCGGTTCGGTATCCAGTCCCGGGCCACCTACTCCAGACCCACGAACCGGTAGAGATAACGACCAAGGCCAGCATGTCCAGGCTTGAGCCGCCTGACCAAGGGCCTCGTCTTGGCGTGGTTGCATGAATTAGTAGATATTATAGGGGTCTCGGTCATCATTCGAACTCTGCAGTGCCGGAGAGTTCACATTACCCCCTCCGAGGCTCAGTCATCGAACTCAAATCGTCCGCAATACGCAGTATTTCCCCACGGCTCACGAGCCGTTGGCCTCCTCCCATCTTCAACTCATTGACTATTCTTTCGAAAACGGCAGTCATGGACCAAGAGAAGAAGGGCTCGTCGGGCTTGGACAACCTGTCCCAAGACCAGGTTGCGAAGTGTGGCCAAGTCGACGACCTCGACGACCTCGACGCGGAGCCTGGGCATGAGCTTCACAAGCGTCTGGAAGCCCGCCATGTCACCATGATTGCTCTTGGCGGCGCCCTGGGAACAGGATTGTTGATTGGAACGTAAGGAGCATGTCCCATCATCGAGATCGTGAGGCCTCTACTGATCAATGCCAAGCGGCTCCGCCCTCGTCAAGACCGGCCCGGCAGGGATCCTGATCGACTATGCCATTGTTGGCTGTCTCGTCTTCCTCGTCATGGCCGCCCTCGGCGAGATCATCTCCTACATGCCCTTATCCCACGGCTTCGGCGGTTATGCGACACATTTTGTCGACCCGGCCCTTGGGTTCGCAACTGGTTATACCTACTTCTTCAAGTATCTCTTGGCAACGCCCAACCAGCTCTCTGCCTTCGCTCTCATCATGAAGTTTTGGGTTGGCGATCGCGTCAACCCGGCTGTCTTTATCACAATCGCTCTGGTTCTCATTCTCTTGATAAACAGCATCAGCGTCAAAGCTTTCGGCGAGTTCGAATTCTGGCTTTCTTCTTTGAAGGTTGTCATCATGGTCGGCGTCATCCTGCTTCTGTTCGTCTTGGCCGTCGGCGGAGGCCCCACCGGCGACCGTCCCGGCTTCAGATACTGGTCCGATCCGGGCGCATTTGCCGCGTACAAGGTCGAGGGCGCTCAAGGCCGGATGCTCGGGGTATGGAGCGCCATGGTCGCCGCCGTCTACGCTTTTACCGGGACCGAGCTTGTCGGCGTGACAGTGGGTGAGGCCAGCCACCCACGCCTTAGCATGCCAAAGGCGGTCCGCTTGACATTCATGCGCATCGTCTTCTTCTACGTCATTTCCGTTTTTCTGCTGGGAATGGTGGTACCTTACAACAGCGCAGAGCTCGTCTTCGCCGCATCTGCCAAGACAAGTGCCGCTGCCTCGCCGTTCGTGGTGGCCATCACCATCGCCAAGATCAAGGGTCTCGACCACGTCATCAATGGCTGCCTCGTCGTCTTTGTGTTCTCGGCTGCCAACTCGGATATATACATCTCTTCCCGCACGCTGTACGGCATTGCTGCTGATGGCAAAGCCCCCCGTATCTTCACACGTACTACCAAATCCGGTGTGCCATTCGTGGCATTAGGCTTGTGTGGATTGTTTTGCAGCTTGGCGTACATGTCTGTCAGTTCCGGCGCGGCAGCAGTGTTTGGTTATTTGACCAACGTCGTCACTGTATTTGGTAAGTCTGCTTTCGTGTGTCGGAACCTAAGCATATTCAATACCACCTAACACTTTCTCTAGGGTTGTTGACCTGGATCTCCATTCTGGTATGCCACATTTTCTTCTGCCGCGCTCGCGAAGTCCAGGGCATCGATGAGGCATACATCCCCTACCGTGCTCCTTTCGGAATTTGGGGCTCCTACGTTGCTGTCGGATTTCTCATCATCTTGACCCTGACCAAGGGTGTCGAGGTCTTTGTCGGCACTTTTGACTATAAGAACTTCGTTGTGCAGTACATTGGTATCCCCGTATACCTCGCATGCATATTTGGATACAAGATCTTGAACAAGACCCACCGCGTGCACCCTGCCACGGCTGACCTGGTAACGGGCGTGCCACGCGAGACGGTGGCTGAAGAGAGGGAGGTGTTCGAGGCCGAGAGGAGAGAAAAGGAGGCAGCGCCAGGAAAGAAGGGCACATTGGCGAAGATTTATCGCAAAGGGTTTGCGTGGCTATTTTAGCTATATTCAACGTACCCTTAGTTGAAGCTCAATGTGCGTCAACCCCAAGGCGACGGGAAAAGAACCAATGCAACTTCACAATGATATGTGCCTCTGGACCGTATGCTTCATGTGGCGTCATCCGGGGCGATGTGCTTGATTTGTTAATTAGGTTTTAACATGCTATCAAGATGATCAATCGCGATTTCGATAAAGAGACCCAAAAGACTTAAAACTGTATGTTCCGTGGCACATGCGCGTCACCAGTGGTGAGCGTATCTGACTACATAGTAGAACAACATGTACTCAACATCCCGGGTGCCATCGTGAGCAGGCTTTGTAGAGAACATTGAACGGGTACATGCATATGTATCCCGCCGCTAGGTGACCCTGATGTAACCCCCTCTGCGGCCCCTCTTCCCATGGATCTTCGACCTCCTTCGTCCGTGTTCACACTTGGCCTAGTAACCCGAGCCTCGCCTTGAATACCAGTACCTATCCCGCGGCTCCTCCGCGGCACTAAGGCGCAGTGACATGCCCTTGGTGTGAGGGCGTCGGTCTCTGGCATCTGAATATCCACCCACTTGCCGAGGGCACTAAAGATGGACGAGTGAAACGCCTAGCCGGGCCACAGATAAGTAGATAATGGGAGCCCAGAACGACTCCCTCCCTGATTAACCCCCGCTCAGCCACCCACTGACCGCCGTTTCCCACATCCTCTTCGACTTCCGGCCGGCCCCAGAACCCGCGGCCGGCGGCTTCCCCGTCTCGCGCCTCTTCTCCTCACTATTATGCGGGACGTTTCATTGGCCGGTACGGCATGGATTTGATGCAGTCCAGCAGCCGGTCGAGACCTACCCCGTGGCCCTTGACAAAAGGCAGACAAGCCGTCTTCATCCGGGCACGTGCAATCCTTGCATGTTGTATGTATGCCGCTCTCCTCCCCTCCATCGCCCGTCTCGTTCTCTGCAAGTCTGTGTATCGAGTATCGTGTTGAAGCATTGGGCATGATACTTTTACTGTGTTTTTCCAACTGTGTTGGAGTATTATTGTGTACCTGCGCAACCTTAAGAGGGGCCGCCTGGACTACGTACCTCACTCTACTGTCTGTTTGTGTATCGAGAAGGTCTCCGATGAGGAAAGCTAGGACGGAGATATTATCCAATGAAAAGAAGGATTGACACCGAGATCTCGACCTTTCCAGACGTGGCCACTGGTGTGATCCCACCACTGGACGTACCCGTCCCTTCTCCTCCCTTTCCGGTGGTCCGCTGCACGTCATCGCCCGTCACCCCCAGCGGCATCTTGCCATCGAACACACCACACCGCCTTACTGAAGGGGGCCGTGAGCTCATTTACCGGTAGTTTTTCGCCTCCCCGCCGCCCGGCAGAACCCCCCGTAACCCCCCGTCAATGCTTCCGGGCCACAAGCAAGTGTAAGGAAGTGGCTGCTGCTACGTATTTATCACTCGCTGTCACGTTGTGAGCGTGTGGGAGATCATAGGCAGATGGTTCATCTGGTAGGGGTATGATTTGAGCGATGAGGCTCTTCTACATACGCAGAACCCAAGTCTATCATTAAAAACACCAAGAATCTCCGTACCAAACGTAGTACGCTCCACTCCGTGACAATCTCCCGAGCTGTAGCCCCTTGGTTTCATGCAAATCTATGTGAGGTATCAATCGTGGCAAGATGGTGACGTATCGTGAATGCGCAATGGAAAAGTAAGAAAAATTGAAATGCCGGTCATCAAGCCATCATCGTAAATCTATGCAGTCATGCATTTTGTCCCGTATGTTCGTCGTGAATCATTACTTTGCGTCGGTATATATACCTGCCCCTTCATCGGGGATGCAGACCGAACGCGGTATATCGTTATGATTGCCATTCATGCATTGTTGTTAAACGTATAATGAGTGCCACTGAGGGCAATCTATCCCAGCTTATGGGCTGGGGGTTGAGTACTCCATGATCTCGATAGAGTAGTAGGGGAGCTCCTGTGCCAGGGTGCCGCTGTCACAGAAGATGAATGTCCCCTCAACTTCGCTCTCGGGCTCATCGAGCTCGTCAATGCGAGCGGGAGGCGGGTCTTGAAATTGCAAGTGGATGAAGCTGCGCCGATCTCCGACTCGTCGTCGAAGTCTACGGGCGCTGGAGCCGGCAGCGTCGGGGTCGAGAGGCGTCCAGTCTTCGTGATCAGAGTCACTGCGCTCCGAGATGGTGCGCTTGCCGATGCTTGAACCGTGGGTCCTCCGCTTGCGCATTCTTAGCTCCCGCTGCATCTGAACGAATTCGCGGTGAGCTACCTCATCTTCATCCAAGTCCTCGTCCGAATCGCTAGAGCTAGAGAGGCCACAATTCAGGTCCCGCATCTTGCGCGTCAGGCCAGGGGGTAGCTCTCTAGGCGCCGGAGCCCGCGAACGAGAGCGGGCCGAGGCTGGGGAGGAGAAGCCCGAGGGTGCGATGGTGCCTGTGCGGTCCTGATCCATGGGATCAAAGTCGGAAAGTTCCTCGAGGGTGAAGTTGGCCTTGGGAGCAGCGACTGCGGCGGTAGCAGGATGGCTCTGCTGGTGAGTTTCCTGGACCGGCGGGGTGACTACAGACTCTGATCCCGACTCTGACGCAGAGTCAGAATCATCATCTTCCTCGGCTTCATCGTCGTCATCGTCGTCGTCGTCGTCATCATCGTCGTCGTCGTCATCATCGTCGTCGTCGTCGTCGTCCGATTCCTCTTCGCAGCTACTATCAACAGCCATGGGCACAGTTCCCGGGACAAACATTGGAGTGGCCATCGGCACTGGCATCGGCGCCGGAGGTAGAGGGGGAAACCTCATGGGATCATCGTCATCCTCGTCGTCCGACTCGTCGTCATCTGAGTCCGAGTCCGAGTCTTCCTCCACATCTTCGTCGCCTTTGGCCACTGCTTGCATCGCCTTATCTCCCCCCGATTCTGACTCGGAGTCGGGATCTTCGTCATCATCTGATGCGGAGTCTTCAGACGAGGTGCGGGGCGACAGCTGAGCGAAACGGTTTGATGGCGTGAAGCTAAATTCATGGCCGTTTCCAGTAGGCTGAATGCCGGAGTCTTCCAACAAGGTCGGACGACTGAGGTTGTGCCATGGTGGCTGATGTCGTACGGTGAACTTGCGGTTGATCATTGTCGTGGGAGAGGTAGGGGTTTGAGGCGGTGAGTTCGGCCCCCCAAGAGGACCCAGCATCATGCCAGGTGTTGTTGGTCGTGCTTTGCGAGGCATTCCCAATGGGACCCGAGATAGACCAGGGAAGAAGGCTGGTAACGAGCCTTTTGCCGATGAGGCTCAGTGGCCGATGCAGCGGTTCGTAGTTCCACGGTTTTCCCCCGTTGGAGTTGATCTTTTAATCTTGTTTTGGTGCAGGACTAGATATTCTGTTCCGATCTGGCGGGGGGAAGGGAATTTGGCGGGGAAATGGGGGAGGGGGGGGATTAGATCAGCTCCCTAGAGCGTCAGCCAGTAGGCAAAGCTGTTAGCTTGGCGGGGTGCGTGGAAGATGGTAGAGTGACAGTTAGTCAAGGTGTCAACACCCAGAGCAAGAACCTCCGGCAAGGAGAAGAAGATAATCGGCTGCGGATGTAGGTTGTCATGATAGATCTGGTGATAAATGCGTGGGACGGAGCAGTGCGCACGGTGGAACAAGACCAGTCCGAAAGCGCGAGTGCAGCGACGCAACGGGGGGTAGGTTCCCTTCGAAGATTGGAAGCCCAGTGCGAGTGGCGGACAAACGATGGAAAGCCACAAATGTCCTTCTCGAATTTGAATCAAGTTCCCCAATTGGCCGGTATTCACCGAAGCCAATACTGACAGGAGACAGAGAGGGAGAGAGGGGGAGAGAGAGAGAGAGAGAGAGAGAGAGAGAGAGAGAGAGAGAGAGAGAGAGAGACAGTGGAGAAGAATGTTTCGGGGGTAATAATGGGCGGGATCCCGGCTGTGGGGGGACCACGAAAACCGGGCGGGCAGTGACGATAGGACGGGCTTTCTCCTGAGCGACAAGGCACGGCCTTGATGCAGGGAGTCGAGGGTTGCAGCAAAGCAAATGTCAACAAGGCGACTTCTGGCAGTGCTTGCTGGCCTCGACGAGCTAATTGGACGAAACTGAGGTTGGGAAACTGCCGAAAGCAGGCGTGGGGGGGGGGGGGCCTGAATCAAAAGAGAGGCTCAGGAATGTGCCGGGGTGAGATGTAAGGTAGGATGAATGCCGCAGAAGCAGGAAGATGCGCGGCACGACGGATCCGGTATCTCTGTTGTCGTGTGTGTTGGCGATTTCAAGTGGAATGGACAGCCAAGAAAGGAACGGACAGCCGAAGGGGATGCTGGTGTGCGATTCCAGTATCCTGAAATGTGGATGTCCGGGCTATCGCAAGTGAGTGAATGCGTCTCGCGGCTGTACTCGATTCGACTATCGGAAAGGCTGCCGGGCGACTCCGCAATATGCCGAGAAATTTGAAGGCACGGCCAGACAGTCCGGGCTTATTCCGTAGGTATGGCTGATGTACCCAGTAAGTTCCCGCGGATCGCCCCTTTATGCCGAGAAGCACAGGGGATCAAGGACAGCTGGAAAGCGTAAAATAATGGCCGGGTGGGATGATGGTCAAGTTGAGGTAGACCTGTGTCGACGACGAAAGGAGAAAGGGAAAAGAGAAAGAGGGCTGTCTACGGATGTGTGGGATGAGAGACAGTTAAGAATAAAAAGAAGTCACTGCACATGTGCGTTGCAGCTGTGCCCATGCCCATGCCGTGTCATGCAGCGAGAGACCCAGTTTGGAGTTTGGACGAGCCTCTCTCCCGATGATACCTTTTTGCAACAGTACTTCCGAAATTTGTGCGTGTGTGCTTGCTTGGACACTGCTGGTGTCGATATTGCTGGCGCCAGTCAGTAGGACGGAGCACGGTCCCAGCCTGCCGCCGGATGCTGCAAATCTCTCCATGTCTTCCTATCAGAGGCAAAAGTCTTGTGTGCCCCGGCGGCTGGGGTCGGCGGCGGTCTCCTCTTTTGCGCATCCTCGCGGGGCGCAAGCTGGACTTTGGGCAGCAATGCTCTAAGAGACACCCCGGTCTTTCCGTATCTCCCGCAGCGCGAGGGTAGGGAGACACGGAGAGTGGGAGAAGGGGGGGTTACATGTGTGCGCAGTGAGCACTCGCACATTTGCGGATACCACAGCGGAGGGCATGGTGACTGGATCGAAGCCGAGGCGGCTTCGAATGGGTTTGCTCGGCTGTACTGGGCTGGATTGGGGCGGTAGCGAAAGGTGTTGCGTGACGACGGACTCCAGTGCGAGAGAAGAGAGATTCGGGAGGGGGCGTGAGAAGCGTGATGCGAAGGAGGGGTAATGGAGGGGTGTGGCTGAATACTGGGCGACAGATCGCCGCGATTCTCGGCCTACCTATGCTTGTTAGTGATTTTCTAGTTTAAGCCCCCCCTCCTTTTTTATTTTTATTTTTATTTTTATTTTTTAATATTTCTTCTTCTTTGTCTTCTTCATTCTCCTCAATTCCGAAACTCAAGCCTTGTTGTGACGGGTTGTCGACTCCGTCAGGCTTTGGTGGCTGTTGGTGGCAGCTCTCGATGGCAAGCATGGTGGTAATTGCCTGCGGAAGGATGGAAGAAGCAGCAAGCATCTGTTGTGGCGTATATCCGTGTCGCGAATGACCAAATGCGTGATGTTTCACTGTCCACTGCCCAAGTCGCATTGTCACGCAATCAACAACAATGATGGTGTCCATTGTTGGTAAACTAATCGTGGCTCCTGGAGACTGGACGAGCGACTTGACTAGACTGTCTGCTTCTCGCTGGAGAAGGCAACATGGTGCCGAACGTGTCAGAGTTCAGCCACACTTCATCATCCAGTGGTGCCCGTCAATACAGGGCCAGACGTGATAGGCGTGGATGGATTGCAAAAATCAGGAATATAGATTGCAAGAGGAGTGGGTGAGGGCAGACTGTGTGGCAGCAATCGTGCCCAATGAACGATGATATCTAGGCGGCTTTGACGACGGACGACGGCGCATCAGCGGCATGCAGGTCTCCTATGGCCTTGTTGCAGGATGTTGCAGGAATGGGAGGACGAGCTGGGATGGCTGGAGCCACCAGGAGGTGCAGACTGCAGCAAACTAGTATGAAAGGGCGAGACTTGTCGGTCGATTGGATGTGGCTGTAGTGATAGGTCGTATAACTGAGTGCGCGATGGAGAGAGAAAAAATATAATAAGAAAAAAACCCCCAAGAGGGGTAAGGCAAGAACTGCAACACAGCATTGTCATGCTCGTGGCCGGGTCGGATTTGTGGAGAAGGAACGCACCATGGGAAAGAAGGCGGTCAGGATGCATGCACACACCCACGGAAGGCACGCTCTGCAGTGTTACCAACTGACTAGGTAGGCAAGTACCTTCTCTCTAGGGTAAATGGCAACTGCCTCAATCAATCAAAAATGTCTCCCTCTCTCTCAGGGAAGGGGCGACTTCTTTTCCAGAAGGTGAGAAAGAAGCGAATTCGTGTTACACGGCGTCAAGACCAGATACGAAGTTGTCGCCTCTGCACTTCTTCTTTGCTTGTTCTTCCCGTGCTTGTTCACGTGCGCCGCAAATGGTCGGGTCCTCTTTGCTGGGATATCATCGATACCGCCAAAATCACCACCGCCGTATCCATGACCCTGGAACCCGCTTAGGCGAGCCATACAGCCTGCTGCTGGCCAACACCACCAGGCAGGGCCTGTCGCAACAATACCAGGATGGGAGGTGTGGGCTGGGCTTCATTCCCTGCAGCCCAAAGCTGACAGCCCCTCTTCTTAGCCTTTCTCTTCTCATCCTTTGCTCAAGGCCTAGAAGGAAGATCCCTCAAGAGTCAAAGTTCATCCAGACTCGACCTGGCCCGATCATCTTTGCTCTTTTGGACTCGTCACCTTCCTTGACAAGGCACCTTCAACTACGTGGGCACAGAGTGTCATTTGGCCCGGTAGAAACAGCTTTGAGGCGTCCCTCGCTGAGAACCAACACCAATAAGCCCCCCATTCATACCACGTTTCGCGGCGTTTCCATGCTCTAAACACCCAGGTTTTCAATTTCCCCCAGTGGACGACAGGCTTCATGCCAAAATTGTCGATTGATTTGGGGGGGAGTGCATCATCTTCCGGGTTAGGGCATATTCCCCTCTTGTACCTGGTCGACCATATGCATTGCATCGTCAACTTGCGCAAGTGCGCATTGGGAAGTAGATTACATACGCCAGAGCAGGCGGCCCAAGGCTCCAGGGGGCCCCGTTCATCTGCAGGTCCGGCGGGCCTCTCCCGCAGGAAGGCCAGCAGCGTCTAACTCCACGTGTGGCCCATCAGTGGTGGGTGTTTTCGACTGTTCGTATTTATTCGAGAAGCCTGCTTTTTGCGGAAGAACAAGAACCCAGACTCTACTCCCCGCCTGAGGCGCTGCCGGTTTCACAGGCAACACGATTTACCCAACTGAGTATGAGGCTTCCCAGAGGCCGGCTACCATGGCGGATGACGTGACGCTGGCTACAACGTTGCTTGCCGGTTGCTCAAAATGTTGCCTGTCAAACCATAGTCAACGATTTATGCAACACTGGGATCATGATGATTGCCGTCGTCGAGGATATAATGACAGGTTGTCGCTTCTTGGTTTGTTCACAAATCCGGGTCATGTAGCTCCATGAAAGCTCTTTGGTGAGCAGGGGCCAGCTGATGGTTGAGCACTACGGAATTGCCCACTTGAAGAAGAAACATTCTGGCTACCGTTTGACCATATTATGTTTGTTGTGGGAAGCTCTCTCGACCATCGTCAGGCACATGGCGGTGACTTATAGCTACGATGATCGGTCTGTCCGACCTTCTAGGACCTAGTCTACTTTTACCCAACACCACAAGACCAGCAATGATCTAGACTTTGTTAAAACCGAGTGTTCGTAGAGCGTGAAATTTGCAGGGAGTACGCTTTATTCTTGGCTTATTCTCATCTTGAACGGCTTTTCATACAGGCTGCCCAGCAGGGTTGGCCTGACTGGGTGAGCAGCGGCAAGCAACGTTTAAGTATCGACTGGGTCTCCCGCCCTGCTAGCGAAGACACGCCTGAGCGCAAGAGCGAGCGAGCGCGTTCTTGTCCAATCACTGATGGCCGTCATACCCCACCCGGAATTTTCCAGCTACGCGTGCCTTGTCGCAACTACACATCTGACCTCTTCGCCGCCCTCTCCAGCCTTGGCTTTTCCATCCATCAAACTAGAAGCCAGACCTGTAGATCATTCTTTGTTTGCAATATTGTTTTTTGAAGGAAACAACTCTGCTTGCATTCGCTGCAATAATTACACCGTCGAAAAGCCGAAGCTTCGAGCTCTCGCGGCCCCCTTCCAACCCTTGTTACCAGCCCGCGATCGAACTGTTGCGATGAACAATCAAGGCCAGTCTGGTCAACCGAACGCCATGGCCGGCCAAGCCGTGCCTGGCGCGCGTCAGCCGCCCATGTATCGACCAGAGATGATGCGAAACCTTCCGATTCTTAATGACGAGGAGAAGGCCAAGTATGAGAGGGGCCTTCGCCAGTTGTGGAATCACTACGAGACGCACCCCGAAGAGTCTGCACAGCATCAGGACGCCAAGAAGAAGATTCAGGACTTCACCAAGATGCTGCTCAACAAGCTTCAGCAGAGGAGGATGCAGGTTCAGCAACAGCAACAGGCTCAGCAGCAGCAGCAGCAGCAACAGCAGCAGGGCCAGCCAGCTACCCAGCAGCAACAGAACCAGCCTGCGCAGGCATCCGCTCCAGCGCAACAAACCCAGCCGCAGCAGCCGCAGCAACCGCCGCAGGCCACGGCCGCCAACCAAGGCAATGCCGCGGGTGTCGCCGTCAAGTCGGAACCAAAGACCGAGAATAACCCTTCAACGACCGCAGAGCCTGCCCAAGCGCCGACTTCAGCACCTGCCCCAGCGCCTGCGCCGGCTCCCGTCGCATCTCAACAGGCGCCCCAGACGACGCAGTTTCCGGACCACATCCTCGCGCACATCCGACAGATGACGTTCAACCCGCCGCAGGGAATCCTCGATAAAGGACAAGAGAGCGCGCTCCGATGGTCAAATGACTTCAAGGCCAAGTACCTACGAGCCCTGATGCAGATGGACCAGCAAGGGACCCAAATGAAGAGGATCGATGCGCATATCAAGAATCAGCAGGAAAAGGGCGTACTCGGCGCAGATGAGCAGAAACAACTCCAGATAAGAAGGGATCATGCCCAGAAGATGTATAACGAGGCGCACAGCTTCGTGACAAACTTCCGCAAGAGCCAGGAAGGCATCAATAAGGCAAGAGCGGCCGTTGCAGCTGCTGCGGCAGCGGGGCAAACCGCGGCGTCGGCTGCGGCAAGTGCGGCCGCCGCCACCCCCCGACCTCCTTCCCAACAACAACAACAACACCAGACGCCCCAAACGCAGTCGCAACAACTTCAAAACCAGCAACAGCAGCAAAACAGCCCGGCTCTCACGACATCGCAGCCCCCGTCGACGCAGCCTGGTGGTGCTCAAGCAAGTCCGGCCAAGACCGCACAAGGCACTCCCGCTCTGCAGAACGCGCAGAACCCCACGACCGCAGTGAATGCTGCAATTGAGGCGGCGAAGAATCAACAGATGGCCGCCGCAGCTGCTGGTCGGGGTACTCCACCCCAGCAACAACAGCAGCAGCAGCAGCAGCAGCAACAGCAGGCTCAACAGCAACAACAACTTCAGCAGCAGCAACAGGCGCAACAACAGCAGCAGGTACAAGCACAACAGCAACACCAGCAGCAACAGGCTCAAGCCCAGGCAGCAGCCCAAGCCCAGGCTTCCACTCCCTCAGCCCAAACCCCTACAACTACTCAACCTGCCCAGATTCAACCTGGTGTGGCTTCCGCACCACAGCAAACAATGCCGCAGGGCCAGCACCAGCCTCCCCCTGTCAACACCGCCATAGCCTCCGTCTCTGCAGTCGGTGGGCTTCCTTCGGCCGGCACTCCCACCCAGCGTGTTGCGACTCCCCAGTCAGCTGTTCCCCCCGGCCCCGGCCAAGCCCTCAGCCATTCCGCTGCCGTCTCGCGCGCCAACCAGCGCATGAACTCACAGACCTCGGCTATGCCCGTCCAACAACAGCAACAGCAGCAGCTACAGCAGCAGCAGCAGCAGCAGGTCACCGGCACACCCGGCTCGGCAGGTGCTCATGCCCAAGGCGTCATGGGATCCGGTGCCGTCCCTCATCAACAAGCGCATCCTACCCAGCCGACTCAGACGCTGCAGTCCAAGCTCCCCATTCCTAAGCAGCTCCCGGAGAAAGCGGCTGCTGCTCCTCAGCCAGTCGCCATGGCTGGCGGCGCCGGCGCCGGCCGCCCTACCTACACAGGCGGTGGCGGCATTGCCGGAGGTGTCATGGGACAGCCCGCGATGGCCAAGATTCCCGCTTACGTCCATGAGGCCGAGGGCGACCACGTTCTGAGCAAGAAGAAGCTGGACGAACTTGTCCGGCAGGTCTGTGGTGGCAACGCCGAGGGCCAGGAGATCAACATGTTGACCCCTGAGGTCGAAGAGGTAAGTTCTCGAGTGCATTTTCAACAGGTTGCAGGATTATTGACAGGTTCGCAGAGCGTTTTGGCCATGGCCGACAGCTTCGTCGACAATGTTCTTGAGACGGCATGCCGTAACGCCAAGGAGCGAGGGTCCAAAGTCCTCGAGATCCGCGACATCCAGCTTGTTCTCGAGCGCACCTACAATATCCGCGTTCCGGGCTACTCGTCCGATGAGCTTCGCACCGTCCGCAAGATTCAGCCGTCGACCGCCTGGATCACCAAGATGAGCGCTATCCAGGCCGCCAAGGTCACCTCCGGCAAGGGCGAGTAGTACGAGCCCGCCGAGAAACCGCAGCAGGCCTCGAACTCGAAGAGGAAGCGAACCCAGGGGAAGACTGCCTCGGGAAAGAACGTCCGTTTCATTCAGGGAGAGGATGGGGATGCAGACATTGACACGTCCCCAGCCAAGTCGAATATGAGAATACAAGCCAAGCCCCGGTCGCGCAAGAGAGCCGCATCGCCTTCCAGGAAGGCACAGAATCAGGCCAGTGTCCCGACTCAGGCCATCAGTCCCGCTTTGTTGCCATACTCGGCTGAGGATGGCGGGCAGGAGATGGATCTGTCGACAGCGGACCAGGTGGAGATCAACTTTATTGCGCACAAGGACTAGGCTTTTGAACCTAGGTAGCGAGTTGCTTTTTGCTCTATGACGGTAGATGAATCGTAATTCATGGCATCACATGGAAGGGGTTGGGAAGCAAAATGCCGGCGTTTGGTAGGGTCGTTGTAGGCAGGCATTTCAGGGCAGTCATGCCACGCCTCTACTCTCAAGGGTGGCTCTTAGGTTGTCAACGTTATACCCAAATTGAGATCACGCAATCACTGAGGTCGTCTCTTGCAGTTCACGATAAGCAAAAGTCTCCGGCGTCAGCCGAGCCAAATGTATCTGTGCTGAGCCAGCAAAGTCGTGGCTACGTTTGTTGTCGAACCAAGTGTTGATGATTAGTCAAGGTGCCAAGCTGTCAAGCAAGGGAGAAAAGGACGGCAATCCGCTTTCAGCTGAGCGTCATGGGCAAACATGCAAGTGGTGCTGGTTCCGGATTGCAGAGGGTCTCGTGGTAACGGCGACGACAGTAAATTCATGCAAAGGCACCAAAAATGTATGTAAAGATGGACCCGAAGGAAGCCTGTGGTTATGGAAGAGAAACTGGCTGAGCTATTAGAACCAGTTGCCTGCGAATACCAACATAAATTCGAGAACCGCACCTGGATGGCTCAAGGGCAAAAAAGCCAAGTTTCTAGGTAGGTAGGTAGGTACCTAGTTAACTCATGGTGTCGCTACCACAATTGCGAGCAATTACATAATTCCTGCACAATTGTAGGCACAAAAAACCGCGAAAAAAACCGCGACACAGCTGGCGGCGAGCCAGGCCAGGTCAGGCAGGCAGCATCGGCAACGTCACTCCCGCCTGGGACACGTCCCTCCTCCTCAGCATTTGGGGGGGTTGCTCCATGCTGATAGCCCACCCGACAATCTCACTTGCCCGGAGGAGGTACTTGCTAGGTACCTGCGTTATCATAGTAGAGCATGCACAACTGACGGTATGTGACTCATACCCGGCCCACATCTAGACACCGTGACCTGGTGTTGGTTAGCGTGGTGGGAGTGGGTTCGAGGTGCTTGTCCGGGCAGGCTGAGCAATTGCCCCAAGGACCTGAGAGCAGCAACCTAACTACCTACCTAAGCCTCAGGTGTTCAATCTTTGAGCTCTCTCTCCATCGAACCTTCCTGCATCACAAGGCAAACGGCCAGAACAGCAAACTACCTACCTACTATCCATTCCCATCAACGATAGTCGCCCCCGCCAGAGCTCCGACACCGAACTTCCCCTCCAGCTCGATTCCTTCGATCGCCCGTGTCACCTGACATTTCCCTCCGTCCTCGCCCAGACCAAATAACGTGATTCCGCATCTCAACCAAACATCCAACCGGCATCCTGCTCCTCAGGCGCGACTCCACGATCGAATCCGATCGCTGCCATTCCGAGCAGCACCCTAACTTATTCCTACACATATCCCCCGCTAGCCGGTTGAGCAGATATGCCGGGCAAAACACCCTCCCGCAGCGGGAAGGACCCCCTCGAGAACGGCGTCCGCAGCAACAAGGACGCCGAGTCGAAGGACGCCAAGAGCAAGGGCAAGAAGGCGGCGAAGGATGGTGACGAGGAGATGACAGTTGTTGTTCCTCCCTCCAAGAAGGCGCCCGCCGCTCCGGCAGACGCTGACGGTGATGTCTCGATGGGTGATGAGGACAACGCGGATGACGCAGAGGTCAAGGTCGACCCCGTGGTGCAGGCTGTGGCGGGTATGTGATGAGTGACCGTCGCGGGCATACGTGTCTGGCTTATCTGATGGCTACGGTACTGACGGCGACTTCTGCTACAGACATCAAGAGCAACTTCGCTCTGCTGGACCGCGCGGTTGCCCTCTTTGACGCCAGATTCTCCCTCCGGGCTTTGCGGTCGATCTCCACCATCCGCAAGCGCCTGACCCCCGATATTCTTGCCCAGGCCATCGTCGATACCTTCCCTGCGACCGTCACCTCTGGCAACGTTGCCAAGCAGCTTCTGGTCGCTATCGGCCGCGAGAATGTGCCCCTCGGCAAGTCTACCGGATCCGAGATGGAGGTCGACAGCGAGGCCACTAAGGCGAAGAACGCCCCGAAGAAGGAGGTCAAAGACATCATCCCAGAGATTGACATCTTCCTTGGTATTTTGATACAGGTCCACCTCTACGACTCGAAGCAGTACCAGCGCGGAGCCGACTTCTCCAAGCAGCTCACCGACCGCATCCACACGCTCAACCGCCGCACATTAGACTCCCTTTCCGCCAAGGTCTACTTCTACTACTCAATGTTTTGCGAGAACCTCGCCCCTCAGCCTCCCTCTCCCCAGTCCCCGGTTGTCGCCATCCGTCCTACTCTGCTGGCCGCTCTGCGCACTGCCGTCCTCCGCAAGGACATCGACACGCAGGCTTCGGTCATTGTGCTCCTGCTTCGCAGCTACCTGCTGACGTCTCACATTGCGCAAGCCGACCTGCTTGTCTCCCACACCCAGTTCCCCGAGAACGCGGCTAATAACCAGGTTGCTCGCTTCCTGTACTACCTCGGACGCATCCGCGCCATTCAGCTCAGATACACCGAGGCACACGAGCACCTTACGGCTGCGACAAGGAAGGCGCCCTCCAGCGCCTGCGCGGTGGGCTTCTCTCAGACGGCTACTAAGCTTCTGTTGGTTGTTGAGCTTCTGATGGGCGATATCCCCGAGCGAACCACCTTCCGCCAACCCACCCTCGAGCTCTCGCTGCACCCGTACTTCCTCCTCGTTCAGGCCGTCCGGGTCGGTAAGGTCCAAAACTTCGAGACCATCATCGCGGATCACGCCGATACCTTCCGGCGAGACGGTACCTACAGTCTTATCCTGCGTCTGCGCCAGAACGTCATCAAAACTGGCATTCGCATGATGTCTCTATCATACTCTCGCATCTCCCTTCGTGATATCTGCATCCGTCTCGATCTCGGCAGTGAAGAGTCGGCGGAGTACATCGTCGCCAAGGCCATCCGTGATGGAGTCATCGAGGCCACCCTCGACCGCGAGCATGGTTACATGAAGAGCAAGGAAGTCGGCGATGTCTATGCTACGCGGGAACCTGGTGAAGCTTTCCACGACAGAATCCGTGCTTGCTTGGCCCTGCACGACGAGAGTGTCAAGGTGAGTTCAACGCACATACCCTCATTTCGAATACTTGGCTAACCTCGTCTTCTGTAGGCTATGCGTTTCCCCATGAACCAGCATCGTCTCGAGCTGAAGAACGCCCAGGAGGCACGTGAGCGCGAGCGCGAGATGGCCAAGGAGATACAGGAGGGAGATTTGGACGAGGACGACCTTGGTGGCGACTTTGATGGAATGTAATAACAACGCTATCCACTACTTCACTGCTGTGTCATCGACTCTTTCACCGATGCTTGCCCATTACGGGTTCAAACAAGTGGCCCGGAAACATCTCGGGGCTTTATATTTGGTTTCTCAATAAAGAGGACGGCGCTGGGGCGGAAAGGGCTTTCGGGGATTGATTCCTAGTGTGTGATAGACATCTTTTTTTTTCTTCTTCCGTACGCGGGCACGCATGCTGTTGTGTCTTCCAGTTGGCAGAAGAGCCCGGGGCCCCCATTCTCTAGAGAGGACGAGAGGAGTGCCCGCCAGCGACGGACGTGTATGTGTGAATTGGGCCGAGTCGTGTGTTCACATGGCCCTGTGTACTGAATAGCGCAAGACATGGAGGAGGTTGCCAGTATTGCAGCACTGCCATTCTTCAACCTCTGCCGCCATGTGCTTATGTAATGCTTTGGTGTGCATGTCAATAGTGGTGGACAACGTTTTGTCGCTCACCCCAGAGGCAATGCTGTCTGTCGCCCCGGACACATATCGTGTCCATGGCCTGCAGGCCGGAAAGCATAAACAAAGTTAAACCCAACCGGATAAATGCGCTGAATGAAATTGCACCTGCTAGTCATTCAGGCCCACCGACAAGATTGCAAATTATAAATATATATATACGGGTGCGGCATTCTTTCTCGAGAGAACTTGCACTGATACATAAGCGACCCTAGTTGGCATTTATTTGCAAGTGCCTTTTCGCTCAAACCAGCTTACACTTTATTGTTGCTTATAGGCAATCGTCGGGATCCGTGTTCCCTCTGCTCGCTATGGCTGTGCGACTCACCAGCGCCATCTTTACGGCGGACCCTTCGGCCCATGTTTTCAACAACAGAGTCTACGTCTACCCCTCTCACGACCGCCAGGGCAATATAACGACGGACAACGGCGATGGGGACCAATATGACATGGTCGATTATCATATATTCAGTACCTCGTCACTCAACCCCTACGAGCCTGCCATCGATCACGGCGTCGCCCTCAGCATCGGGGATGTCCCCTGGGTCTCCAAGCAGCTTTGGGCCCCTGATGCCGCATTCAAAAACGACAAGTACTACCTCTATTTTCCTGCCCGCAATAAGCAAGATATCTTCCAGATTGGAGTTGCCGTTTCGGAGAAACCGGAAGGGCCCTTTAAGGCAGACCCCGAGCTTATCCCCGGCAGCTTCAGCATCGACCCAGCGAGCTTCATCGATGATGACGGCCAGGGATATATGTACTTTGGGGGTCTATGGGGCGGGCAGCTGCAGTGTTACCAGAAGGACAACAAGTACGACGCCACATGGGCAGGCGCTCAAGAGCCAAATGGCACCGGTGTCTACGCCCTCGGCCCGCGTGTTGCCAAGATCAGCTGCGACATGCACCAGTTCGACAGCGAGCCTAAAGAGCTTCAGATCCTTGACCCGGTGACCAACAAGCCTCTCTTGGCGGACGACCATGACCGCCGCTTCTTCGAGGCTCCCTGGATGCATAAGAAGGACGACACCTACTACCTCTCCTATTCGACCGGCGATACCCACTACCTCGTCTATGCCACTAGCAAAAGCCCGCTTGGCCCTTTCACGTATGCCGGGCGTATCCTGGAGCCGGTTCTTGGATGGACGACCCACCATTCCATTGTCGAATACAAGGACCAGTGGTGGCTCTTCTTCCATGACGCCTCGCTGAGTAACGGGACCGATTATCTGAGATCTGTCAAATTCGAGCCAATCTTCTATGACAAGGATGGTAAACTCATCATCGTCAAACCAGAAACAAAATAAGGCCGTGTGATGCTACGGAAGGTCGTGTTACATGACTCTTGTGTTTCCGAACAATCGTTTTTGTTACATTCATGAATAACTCGGTGCTTTATGCCATATTATTATTACTAGTTGGACCGAGAGCCGATCAAATTCAATCCTTGTCGTTGTGCCCATCTCAAACACACACGCAAGCATTGTCTTGTGGAGGAGATCCGTGCCCAGAGCCATGAGGTCGAACCGTCGTCTCGGTGATTATTGGACGGCCCCGCCCACGGGGGCCGCAGTTCCGGCCCTTTCTGCGCCGTGACAACAACCTTACAAGTGACTAGTTGATCTAGAGTGATCCAAGTTCCAGGGTCTTGAGACAATACCTCACCAACAAACCATCTTGTCCGACGAAGCCAATATTCGATACTAGCGTCTGCAATGTGTCAGGTTCCTAAAAGTAGTACCGGCTTCGGGGCCGGCGGGGCACCGGGTGGGGCCCAGGGGGCACCGCGGAACAGAATAACGTTATGCCGAAGGGCACACAAAAGGGGTTTTCACGATAGCATCAAGGTTTAGAGAGGAAACAGATTAGAATAACAGCCACCAGTAACCCCTAACTACCCTCCCACTGACTCCTTTACTTAGTACTATACAGCCTCTGATATATTCCAATCTCTCCCTATTTATAGGTATACTGACTATTGGAGCAGTGATAGTACTAGCACAATTGACCTAATCCTAATCCATTACCTAGCAGGGTAGCCTAGTAATGCAGTAGCTTATGCTAGACACCAGCGGGACCGCAGTAGAGGAGCAGCGCGTGACCAACCTTGACAGGTTAATAGAGGAGCAGCTAAGGGCCCTTCTTAATAACAAAGTAGCTAAGGTAAGAAAGAGAAAGATAATTGAATAGATTGTAGCCCTTAGCAATGGGGAGTCTATTAATAATATATATATAGCTAGTAGAGAACCTATAGCTACCTAGCTAGAGCCTAAGTACCTATGCACTGACGCCCTCATTAAGTAGTTAGCCTCTATTTGATATAAGGGGGGTAACTAGAACAACCTCAAAGACTTCCTTTTTAAGTTACAAGGCTAATTCTCTATTACTAAGGAAGAATTCATAGCTAATAAGAGCAAAGTCTGGTTTGTAGGGGCCTGCCTAGAGAGCAACCTGTTATATAGCTAGAGAAGCTATGTTAACCTCTAGTATAGTAGCAATATCAGCCTAATTACCTAGAAATAGATAGAGGCCTAGCTCTATAATAGCATTACTAATAACAATATATAGGCCTTTAGTATAGCTATAGAGCTGGATGAGATATAGTAGAAACCTAGGTAGATATACTAGTAATTTATTAACTAGTATAAAACAGTTAAGATAGAGATTTTAAACCTCTAACTAAAGAAGTAGTAAGTAGTCTATATCTTAAACTAATTGCTTTTAAACTTATAAAGCTATATCTTAGTATATAAGCTACTAGCTACTTATTAAGAGTTAAATAATATAATAAAGAGAGTAGAGATACTTATAAAGATATATACTAAGATAATAATAGAAGACTAGCAAAAGCTATAAGAGAGGAGGAACCAGTGGACCCCAGCTATCACCCCAGTGCTAGTATCAGCTACCCCCTTAGATAAATTAGAAGGGTAATAGTTAGTCTTGATACCTGGGGTAGCTATGCATACGCCTACGCTTAAGCTATAGGTTAAGTAAGAATAAGAAGGGTATAGATAACCCCTAAGATACTCCTAGGGCTCTCTTATATACTTTAACTATAGTAAGCTAGAACATATATTAATAGAGTATATAGAGGAGAAGTGCTATAAGTATAACTAGCCTTATTATATAAGTAGGTACTATATACTAGTAGCCTAGCTAGTGGCTATAGGGGTTAATAGTATATAGATCCCCTAGAGAGAGGAACTGTATTACTGCTTTAAGGTAGACTTCTGTATTAGAATAGCTAGTATATAGAGAAAAGAAAGAGTATTAATTAACCCTAGAGTAGATAAGAATATTATATATTAGAGGATATTATATAAGAAGGTACTACTAGAGGTTTATAAAGAGGGAGTAGGGTTATTAGGGATATAGAGAGGTAAGGTACCTAATTATAGAGTAGTAGTATTAGTAATAGAAGTAATAGATAATATAGGGGTAAGAAAGGTATAGTCCTATACCTACTAAGTAAGTAATACAAGCATATACAATACTATTCTAGAGATCCCCTAGAGGTAAAAGGCATAGCTAAATCTCAAGTAGGTAATAATTAGGTAGACTTACCTACTAGAAGAAGGCTACCTATAACTTATCTAGAGAAGAAAGGGGTTAAAGAGGGCATAAAGAGAGGCAGTAGTAATACTAGTATATAACTCTTTAATCTACTACCTATGCATAGAGGGAGCTAAGGGGGTACTAGAGCTACTACCTTATATAGTAGAGGGAGAAAAGGGAGAGGAGATAAAGGGATTTAAGCTACTAAAAGAATATTAAGAATAGGCATGTATATTTAATATAAACCTAGCAGCTAAACTAGCTAGAGATAAAGGTTACTCCCACGCTATTGACCTTAAGCTAGGGGTAGAACTGCTGTTTAGCTCTATCTACCCCCTTGTAAAAAAGGAGTTAGAAGAGCTAAGGAAGTATATTAATAACACACTTGGCAAGGGGTAGATTTAGCCCTTACAGAGCCCTACAGGGGTACTAATTCTATTTATACTAAAGAAGGGGGGTAAGTTATACCTCTACATAGACTATTATAGACTTAACAAGGTTATAGTTAAGAACTATATACTACTACTACTAATTAAAGAGATCCTTAACTACTTAGAAGAAGTAAAGTATTTTACTAAGCTTAACCTTAAGGATATATACTACTAGGTAAGGATCTGTGCTAGTAATAAGTAGAAAATAGCGTTCTAGATATAGTATAGGTACTTTAAGTACTATATTATACCTTTTAAGTTAGTTAACACACTAGTAACCTTCTAAGTATATATAAATAATACCCTAGCTAGGCTAGTAGATATTACTTATATTATATACCTTAATAATATCTTAATCTTTACTAAGAATAAGGCTAGCTATATAGAGGTAGTAAAAGAGATACTACGCTAGTTAGACGCTACTAGCCCGTACGCTAACCCAGAGAAGTATGTTTTCTACACTAAGATAATTAGGTTTCTAAGGTTTATAGTATCCGTAGAGGGTATTAATATAGAGTAGGACTATATAGAGGTAATTACTTAGTAGGTACTCCCCACTAGTATTAAAGATATATAGGTTTTTCTTAGGTTTATAGGGTTCTATTAGTACTTTATTAAGAACTACTCTAAGGTATATACCTCGCTTATAGACTAACTAATAGCTAAAGTAGTAGAGGAGAAGGTAATAACTAGAGAGGTAATTAAAGCCTTCTATAAGCTCTAAGTTATATTTACTTAAGCCCCTATCCCATAGTACTTTAACCTAGTATTACTAATATAAGTAGAGATAGATATATTAAACTTTATAATTAGGGCTATTTTATTATAGCTAGTAAAGGACTAGTAGCACCCTATTACCTTCTTATCTAGGAAGCTAAAGGGTACTAAACTATGGTATGGTATGCTAGAGGCTAAGCTACTTGCGATCTAAGAGATAGCTATGCACTAGAGGTACTACTTCCTATATACCTAGAGCAAGATTATATTCTTAATAGACTACCTAAGGTACTGCTACCTTATTAGTAAGCTCTAGCTTAATAATTAGTAAGCAAGGTTACTCTAGACCTATCTCTCTTTAACTTTAAGATTAACTACTAGCTAGAAAAGGAGAATATAGCTAATAGACTATTAAAGTAGCTAGACTATTAGCTCTTAGGTATAGAAAACTAAGAGGCATAAGGTATATTTCTAGAAAGCTTCCTAAGTAGGTTTACCTAGAGGGTAGTAGTAATTATTAGCAGTAGGTTAATAGAGGTATACCTATTACTACTAGAAGAACTTACTCTAAGCCTAGAGAAGGAAACTATAGTATTATAGTAAGCTAATAAGGCAATTACCTCTAAAGAGTAGTAAAAGCTAGAGAATAACTAATTAGAAGGGGAGGATAGGGTCCTCAGGTATAAGGGTAAGGTAGTTATCCTAGAAGGGTATATACTAAAGATAAAGATTATAGTAGCGTTCTATAATAAGCTAGCTAGGGGGTACCTAGAGGTAACCTATATACTTAAAAGGATTAGATAGACATTCTTCTAGATATTAATAAAGAAGAATATAATAGAGTATATTTAGATATATATAACTTATTAATAGATAAAGCTATACTACTACCTACCCTATAGAGAACTAGTACCTCTACTACTACCTAGCTAACTATAGGAACAGGTCACCCTAGATTTTATTATCAAGCTACCTAAGTCAAAAGGATTTACTAGAGGGAGCTATAACAGTATCCTAGTTATAGTAGACTAACTTATAAAGGATATACTATATATACCTATATAAGAAACTTAAATAGCAAACTAGTTAGTATCCCTCCTGGTTAAAAGGGTGTTCTTGTGATTTAGTATCCTAGTGGCAATAGTATCTAACCAAGGATCTCTCTTTACCAGCCATTTCTAGTTAGTAGTATACTACCTACTAGCTATTAAGTAAAGGCTAAGTATAGCCTACTACCTATAGATAGATAGCTAGATAGAGTAATAAAACTAAAACATTAAGTACTTCCTTTAGGCTTTCTATAGCTTAGAGTAGGATAATTAAGTAAAGTAACTACTAATAGCTAAGTTTATCTATAATAGTACTTAGTATAGTGCAATCTAGATAGCACTAGCAGAGGCCCTGATAGGCTATATACTATATAATACAAATAATACAAAGCTAGAAGGGGCCTTACTAATAGAGGTCCCATTAGCAAGAGACTAGGTATAGTAGCTATAGAGCTAGTAGGCTATAATCCTCTAGATACTAGAGATAGCTAATAAGAACTATAAGAGGTAGTATAATATAAAATAATCTATAGTAGTATTTAAGGTAGGAGAGAAGGTCCTACTATTAGTAAGGTTTATATAGTAAAAGCGCTCTATAAAGAAGCTCTTAGATAAGTATCTAGAGCTATTTACAGTTATATAGGTAGTTAGTAAAGGAAAAGTATATAAGCTTAACTTAGAGATATAATACTATATCTATAATATATTCTTATTATTATAGTTAGAGAAGTTCTATAGGGTAGCAGTAGAGCTATAGGTAGTTTCTATTAAGGAGGAAGAGGAGAATATATACTAGGTAGAGAGAATAGTTATATATAAGGGCCCCTAGAGAAACTAATAGTATCTAATAAAGTAGTAAGGGTATAGAGAGAAGAAGAACTCTTAGAAACTATAGTAAAATATAGTAAAGAAACTATAGTAAGATTATAAATAGGGGATTATTAGGGGCTTATTAGGGGGGAACTAAGTTAATAATTATATAGCTATAAGGTAGCTAGGTTTTATTATCCCCTTAGTACTAGAGCTAGGGAGTAAAGAGGCCTAAGAGCTAGGTATTCTAAGCCTAGGGATAAGTAACTAATTAAATAAATAGTAGAGAGGCATTAGTAAGGTACTAGAGGGGTATATAGGGGGTACTAGGGCCTACTAGTTAGACTCCTCTTTATTATTATTAGTAGTACCTTTTCTAGGATCTAATCTACTAGCTTAAAAGTTAATCTTACTAATATACTAGAGGCTGTTATTAGTACTATAAGGGAGCACTAAGAGGGTACTAGAGTAGGGAAAGGATATATAATATAGGTATAGGACTTAGTCTAGTTAGAGAAGAGGGCGCTCTAGGCCTTAATAGTCTTAGTTTACTTATAGAGTATAATAACCTAGTCCTAGGTAGTAGTAGTAGTAATCTTAGTACTCTTAGCTAGTAACTTAGCTTACTTAGCCTACTGTTTTATAGTAGAGTAGGTACCCTTAAGGGTAAGGACCTTACACTAGTAGAGAAGCTACTTCTCCTCCTCTTACGCTACCTTATACTTAGTATTAGAAACTAATATATTAGAGGCTTTTATCTAAAGGGCCTTTAGGCTTGTGAGCTAGGCTTTCTTAATCTCCTTCTAAAAAGGGTTAGGCTAAGGGGTACTAGGGGAGTATAGAAGTATATATATACTTATGAGGTAGTAATAGGAGTAGAAGTTAGCCTCTTTATAGAGATCCTTAAAAACTACCTTAAGGGTAAAGGTAGTAGTAGTAGTAACATACAAGGCCTACTATAGGTTAGTAGTAGACTAATAGCTATAGGAGTAGTAATAGTAGGGGGGGGGATAAGCTTATAGAGATGCAAGGCTTGCTATACTAGCTAGTGTAGTAGGAGTACTTGTTACTAGTAGCTAGAACAGTTAGGATAGTAAAGGGTAGTAGAGGGGTACTAGAGGGATAAGTATATACTCTAGGTCTTAATATAATAGGGAAGATAGGTAATAATATCTTTTATATTAGGCTATTACTTTACTATAGCTTAAAGGTAGTAATAGTAAGAGACCTTATATATAATAGTAGGGTTAATAATACTAGAAGCATTAGAATAGGTATCGTTAGCGGGGGGGCTACTGGGGGGGGACTGGGGGGGGCGCTAGAGCTACCTAGGATAGCAGGATTAGCAGGAGGCACAGAGGATATAATAGTAGTAGTAGGGAAGTAGCTAGTACTAGTACTACTACTAGTATTACTATTACTAGTACTGTTATTACTACTACAGTAGTAGAGGTATAACAAAAAATAAAAAAATAATAATAATATAAGGATATCATAAAGAAAAGAAGGAAAAGAAGAAAAATAGGTAAAAAGTAAAAAAGAGAAAGTAGGCTTAGCTATTTTACTAGGTAGTATATATATAAGTAAGTAATAATAATAACTCTAGCTTATAAAGAAATAATAATACCTCTAAAAGAAAAGAGAAGTAAGAGGTACTAGGGGGATACTAGCGCTTCTTTTACTACTATAAATCATACCCTTACTATTATACTAAGAATAATATAACTTAGAGCTTAGCTACTAAAGAAATAAAGGTATAAGTAATAAAAGCTAACTATACTACTTTATAGATAATAAGATACTAAGCTATAAGAGGGAGAAGAGAGTAAGTAGCTAAAGTAATACTATAGGTAGGCAAGGTACCTCTATAGTAGAGTAGGTAGCCCCTTACTAATAGTAGTAAGGGCCTAAGACTTATACTCTAAGTATAGGATAGCTAGGCCTAGTAAGGTACTAGGGGAGCTATTAGCTATACCAGGCTACTATAAAATAAGAGCAAGGCTAAGGGTAGGCAGTTAGCTAGAAAGATAACTACCTATCTAGTAGTCTACTAAGCCTAGTAGAGTTCTTAGACTCTACTAAAGTACAAGTAGTGTTATAGGTAGGGTACTAGGGTACTAATAGGGGGGCTAACTAATTAACTACTGGGTTCTAAGGATAGAACCTGGGGGATCGTGTCAGGTTCCTAAAAGTAGTACTGGCTTCAGGGCTAGCGGGGCACCAGGTGGGGCCCGGGGGGCACCGCAGAACAGAATAACGTTATACTAAAGGGCATACAAAAGGGGTTTTCACAATAGCATCAAGGTTTAGAGAGGAGACAGATTGGAATAACAGTCACCAGTGACCCCTAACTGCCCTCCCACTAACTCCTTTACTCAGTACTACACAGCCTCTAACACAATGGCCAAAATACAAGTAGAAAGTTCCTGCCAGGAGCAGTGATAGGCCTTATCTTTATTCAATCCTCGCTCCATAATGTAATGAATACGGTTAGGTCTGGGTGTAAACTACATAGCCATTCCACATTAGCCAAATCTTCATCTTGGCTTCTTCGACCGCTCGTCCTCACAAATTCGTAAGGTCCTTATTATATGAGCAGAATTATTGGCATTTTGGGAGCTGTCCGATTCTTTTTGTAAGGCGATTACCTCTCCGTAGCTTGAAGCCTATAGTGTGTATGATATCTCAACATCGTTTTACTAGAAGGAAGTGTACGAAATCTGAAACATCACTTGTGTGTTTGACATGTAAAAGTAGTTTCCCAACTCCTTTTCCGACCCATTTTTGGGTTACACTCAATGCTGTCCGTAAACAGCTCTGCCTTCGTTCGGTGACCTCGACATGGCTATTACATTGTAGTTGGGAAACTTGAAACACGGACAAAGGTTGAAACTGGTGGTATAGCCATAGGTGAACATGGTAAATATAGCGTCACTTTCACGCAAAGTAGATGCAGTTTTTCGATATGCGATTAGCCCCATAGGAAACATGATTCACGGGGGTAACCACCCAGTAACAGTGTTGCAAATCGGGTGTCATTATTCCATCTTCGAGAAGTGTCCCAAGACCCCTAGACTGTGAAGAGACGGGCTCAAGTGCAAAGGCATGCTCATATCAGTTGAAAAGACACCCCGGATCTTCGTGACTTGGTAAAATATAACAAGAGGATTGTAAGAACTTGCAAATTTATTAACAACTAGAGACAGCCGGAGGAATTGAGCTAGATACCGAGCATCGTCTTCCTGTCTTTTAGTCTCATATTTTATAGAATGGCGATACGGTCCTGAATCCAGCCATCTAGCGGAAGCCGTGTCCGCCGATTCGTTCCATTCTATCTTTTCAGGAGCAGTAGCATCACCGTCGATTATGCATGTCTTTGTCGATCTCGAAGACACGATATCGCTACGACATTGAATATAGCTTCTCTACCCCCGCATTCTAAGAGACCTGATGATATGGTATATATTGGATAGGACCGCCCGCCGAGTCAGACGTTGATGCTAACGTAGTAGTGGGATACGATTCACGAAGGTAGATACTTTTAAACAGTTCATCCCACTAATATACACAGGGGCGGGGTGCTGAGTTGTCAACTTAATGTGGAGCTGTGTATAAAATCTTTCGACCAGTCTCTCGTTCTGGCAAGCCAGATGGAACAATAACACACGCGTTATCCTTCGTGCCTGTGATCTGTAATATTGATAGACTGCGTGTTCCTACGACAGGGATGTGGCTTGCTCTGCCCTTTCCTGACCCCCTGCCCCAGATCGTTATCCCTGAGGGGATCTGCTTTAGGCATGGACACATGGAGCCATGACCGGGCCTTATGTTGAAGCTAGTCAGGGACAATGAAACAAGTATATACATGTAATGAAATATGGGCATGCTTCGTATCTGGCCCGTTGAATTGAAGAAAAAGAAGGAGATGGCCGGACATCAACCGGGTTTCATGTTTTTTTGAAGATTCTTGCTGTGTTCAAAGCGGCTCAAGGCTGAGCCGTGACTTGGTCCTCAATGTTCTGAAGAACGCTCTGCTCCAAAGAAACGAAGCCATCTCTCCCCAGCAGCCTCAGTAGATCTGAGGCCCGCGATTGGAGCTCGGATGCTGTGGACGTCTCCTGATAATGGTGAAAGTTATCCGCCAAGTTCTTCTCGGGAAACCGTCTTCGCAAAATCCCGAGGACTGTATCGAAGTTGAATGTCTCTGCCCAGGCAAAAACCCGCTCGTTCCGAACATTTGAGAGCACAGCCGCAGCAACGTGGAGCCTGGCAGTGTCTTGGACGTCCACGAAGTAGTCTTCACTTCTGCGTCAGTGCATGGAGAAGGCGGGGGGGTGGGGCAAGGAATGAACCAGAAGCAACCTACGCGGAGGAATAGATGCGAGACGATCCAAGTGTGTCCCGTTCCAGAGGCTCTCGATGAATGACGATGTCGAAGCGTGGCCTTGGTTGACCGCATCAAGGGTCTTTCCAAAGTTGGTACCCGGGAGGACTGCCAACTAGTTATTCGCCGGCCTGGGCACGATATGCTTGCGATGGATGTGGCTGACCTGTGTTGATTACCAGATCATACCGGCGACGTATGTTCTCGTAGTTGAATTTCCACACGGCCGTCTCTGCTTCGACTTTGCTAGCGGCATACATATGCCACGCCCGCTCAGGATGGCACGGTGCCTCCCTCCACGCGATGCCAACCGAATGAGTGTTCCAGCTGTCGGCAGTCACCACAATCCCACTCGTGTTTGATTTGGGCAGGGCTGCAGCAACACCCGAGCTGGTGAAGACGAAACGCTTCACGTTCGGCGACTTGTTGGCGGCTTTGAGAGCATTGATCGCCGCAGTAACGCTGCTGGGAATGACGCACTCGGGGTTCGAACTGAAAGAGAATGGCGAGGCAACATGTATTACCGCAGATACCCCTGATGATTGTCAGTATCTACACGAGACGTATAACAATGGACTCGGCCGATCAGTCGAGTCCGACAACTTATGAGCCAACCTTCGAGGAGGGGGTCGAAAGCGCCCTCTTTCTCCATATCAGGCAACGAAACCAATCTGAACTCCCCTTTTGGGTTCTGATTTTCTAAAGCCTTTGGTAGCCACATGCAGCGTTCCACATCACGGACAGTTCCGCGGACGTTGAACCCTAATTGTAGCAGCTCGTTGCAAACATGGGAGCCGATGAAGCCATTCGCACCCGTCACGAGGACGGTCGCTCCCTTTGGAATCGCATACTGCTTGTCCGGAGTCATTGTAAATTGGTGATTAGGGCGAGGCTGTAAGACGGCGGCAAGCGTGCAGGGCCGTCGTTGATGAGAGTCACGCAGTGTGCTAATTATTATGGAAATGCGAATGGCTGCAAATGGCTGCTGGCATATGCGCTGCGCGCGGGGACCGCGGACCAAGAATGGAGGAGACTTTGAACGAAACGGTATCTGTTTATTAACCCCAGGTTAATCTCTGGATTCTAGAGACGCCTTTCGCTGTCAAATCGACCCCGAGTTTTTATTTAGACGGAGGTTTCGTGAGACCGTCACTTGTGACGTTTCGTGGTGCTTTTGAAACATGGCTCCTGCGAAATCACCATCTTCGTTAAACGCCAAGTGGAGCTTGGTGGCGCTCTCGCGGAATAGGCCCTGGCGCATCTGTCATCGCGTTCACGGTTGACTGAAACTCCAAGCGGTCAAGAAAGAAGAGGAACAAATGGCGTTGCCCTAGGATCGTTCCAAGGGGCTGGGATTACGCAAGGATTGACAAGGGACTCAAACGAAACTAGAAACAGGTATTTTCCGATCGTTTACCAGAAACGGTTCACGCTGCAAGCCCCGTCTCCCATGCCGTCGAGATTGTGTTCACGGTTGTGTCTTCTTTTCTTATGTTTTTCGTCAATGTCTTCCATCGTGAGAGGTGCGTGCCCGCGTTGCATCGCAACGTTCTCACTCAAAGATGACAAATTGATGGGCAGTTCGTCTTTGCTTATTTGGGCACGTCCCCCCCCCCTCTTAGTGTCAGCATCGTGGAGGCACAATTATCAGGAGGTGCCTTCTCCCTCATCGTCATGATGCAATCCTCTCAAACACCAAGTAATTAGGCCATCGACCCCTTGAGTGCCAGTGCCGATCCTTTGTGCCGTCCTCATGAGCCTTTGCCGAGCATTCAGAATCGCAGAGATGCTGGGTGTTCGCCGGGTCTATGAAGACAGCGCTGACTACACGTCTCCATTGTCGTCTCCAACAAAAATCTAGTCTGAACTCTGAAGCAGAAGAACGCGGAGGCTGATGGGTGATATGTTCAGATAGACAGGTCGGCGCCATCATCGAACTTCATGTTTCAGCCAGACAATAGTAGTAACAAGGCCAAAGACTAGTCAATAGCATTTCCCTTTGGTACAGGCCAGGGGATTAACATACAAAGATGTATGAAGACTATCACCATTATTGCGACACTTGAAAGCCCACGCCCATGACCAGCTGGTATTGTATTAAAAAGAGACCATCATGTTGATACTTTGAAACCTATATGTGCCACTGAAGACTTTTCTCAGTACCGTGACACTCTACAGACATCTTGTTACAAAAGCAGCTGAGGGGGCTGAACCTGATAAGGCCTCTCTGATGTCGAGTTTTGTAGCCAAGGGCTGAACATAGGGTTCTCCGATTAGTTGCGCAATGCGTAGGCAGGGCCCCAGGATTGATAATACGCAGCCTGGAGACTGGTTGTGGAGGTGAAGTTTGGTCACTTAAGACAAGATGTATCTAGGTAATACACACTATAGGTTGTCTATCGTTGCGGTGTAACGTGTTTAGCGCGTTACAAGAACCTTTGGTAACCCGCACTCTGCTAAGCAAAACCCCTATATATCTTTCTGAGTGACGATTCAAATATAACTGTTCTCGGTAACAGTAGAAGGGCCATCCGTGTATGCATTGATGGTAGAAATGGGGCTGATACAAGCTGATCAGCATATAGGGAGGGTTGAAGGGACTATCCGTCCACGTCGTAACAGTCCCTTATATACACAACGCCGGAATCATCGGGGATTTTCCGGCCACAGAGCCGCTTGACCTCCTTGGTACCTCGGCAGCCAAGGTGCTAGGCATGGTGGGGTGACGATCTTGGGGAACACCGGCGTCGAAGGACCTCTTCACCTCCTTACCTTTGTTTCTGACGTCTGGATTCGCTTTGCGACAAACTACACGATCCCCGTACTCCCTTTACACCCGGCATCAGCCTTCTAGGGGACCTCATCTCTCTTGTCTCGTAGCATTTCGAGATGGTTCTAAGGCTTCCCTTGAGACGCCCTGGTTTGCTGTTAGGTACATCACCCACCCGCAATTGATGGTGACGAAGATCAATGTAACATCTCATTACTGTTGCGAATGCCCCTCGAATCTTGCAATGCAGCCTGCGGGTAGGTCGTGCGGTCCCTCCCGGCCTCCCGTACGCTGCTTCAAGCCAGTAACGGCACACTACATGACACTTCGGCCTTGTGCATGTCGAGATGTGCAAGGGGTCGCATCGCCCTGGCATGCGATCCCTTTTTTTTGGGGGCAGAGACACTCGCTGGTTCGCATGGAGATCCAATAATACAAGGTCCATATTACGGCCGCCATCGAGTCGTTGATTGCGCGGATGGGTCCCTTCTGAGAGACGTCTGATGGAAAACGTTTCCAACCCCCATTTCTTCACTCATAGTCGTCCAAACCTTTTCACCAACTTTGCAAAAAAGGTCCTCACACCAGAAGAGAAAGGAGCGATGCAGGATGCTGAAAGAAACACATTGAAATTCGTTATCTAGTGATGATATCTCGTTCGTCCTCCGCCCCCAAGCCCTGAGGGATACCTCCTCCCGTTCACCACGAATGGCACGGGCTTGCTCAAGGGCTGCGTTGTTGTGATGGCATCCCACATCTGGCGGAAGCTCGCACGGCGCGCAGGCAGCATGCCGTACTGCAGGCTGTACAGATTTTTGCGATTGAGGGGCGGGACGAATTGGCCTGTCAGCAGGCATAGAAGCACCCGGGGAGAGAGATAGTGCTTGCGGATGCGGTTCCCCATCTGAAAGTACTGGTGGAACATGGCTCGGAAGGTAAGGGGTATGGACTGCGATGGTTGTTAGGGATGATGCTTCTGTGGCTTCAAATGATGGAGGCTCACCTTGAGGTAAATGACAGAGGTGGGTGGTTCGTTGGAAGTATTACTAAGTCTATAATCATGGGTATCACGAAGCTCAAAACGGATGCCGCCTATGACATGTCAGTCGTGATACACCGTTTGAGAAAGAGGCGGCATCTTACCTGGAAGTCGTCTCGGGTCCTTGACCCGTAACATCAGCGCGAAAAGGGGGAAATGGTTCAGACAAGACAGAAGCGTATCGAAAACGGCCTTGAGCGAGATGATGACCATCCGCGCAACGGCAAAGTTGAGGTAGAATACAACCACCGTCGGAAGGAGGAAGAAGAGTAGGGTGAAGAGGATGGTGCCGACGAGGAGCTGATCCAGGTCGTAGTCACACGAGTCAATACGGTTGCGGAGGACATTGTGCTTCTTGCCGCGGAAGAGATGGAAGAGTGAGATGAGGATCGTCAGCTGCCAGTGGTAGATTCGGGCAGACGCGAGGTAAAATGAGTAGATGTGGACGGTCAGGCCAGAGAGCAGGTCGGAGAACATGGCGACAGGCATGCTGGCGCCGGCGAAGCTGGAGAAGCCGATGAACCAGATGATCTGAGGCAAAACTGGCTGGAGGGCTGCGATGCAGTCTTGTTGGGTCAGCAATGGCTTTACTTATCCCGGACCTCGGTAACTCACTCGACCAATACTCGATGACCCACAGAAATAGGTCTCCGAGAAACAACGCCAACTCCTTGTTCAGTTTTAGGCCTGCAGGCCAGCCCATGAGCCACGAAATGCTTCGTTGCAACGCCTCGACCGTGTACACCCTCAACAGTTCACTGATCGCACTGGCGGCCCAATCAGCATTGTCGATAATGTAGGAGCCCAGCGCGATGCCGATGATGACATCGTTGGCGACGAGCCACAAGCTGTTGTAGAAACGGATATAGTCGGGGTGGCTGGTCGTGACGCTTTCCCAGTCGTTCTTACGTTGCCGCAACGTCGTATACTGCATGGGCCAGTAGCAAAACTGCTGAAGCCGGATCTCTACCTGCTGCGCCGTCGCCGAGATGTCCTTCAGGGCCAGGTAGTTGTCCTTGAGTCGAAACTCCAGAATCTGAAGGAGGAGCTCGGCAACCGCTCTGTGGCCCATGAGCATGTACACGAATCCCCACTGGATCAGCGGAAGCACATATAGGATCAGGAGGTCCCACACGAAGTTCCGCACTGTTGTCACGTTCTCCACCACCCGCTCCGAGACACTCAGTGTCCGCTTGGGTCTGGTTCCGATTCGCGAAATATTTTTTTGCAGAAGCTGCTCAAGCTCCCAGGACCAGTTGATTTGATTCACGATCTTGGGCAGGGCCTTTTCTTTCGGCGAAGGATTTCGCTTGATGATGGTGTGCAGCTTCAGCTTTTCCACCAGTTTTCTCTTCTGCTCCTTCAGCTTCAGCTCTTGCTTTTCCTCCTCGGCCATGTGCTCCGTCGGTGGCGGGCCCGGGGCCTCCTTATTCCCCAAAGCAAGCGAGATGGGGTTCAGCGAGATGTATTGCATTCTGCTAGGGCGCGGACGGTCGTAGAGGATGATTTGTATGCTGAGGGCTTTGGCGCAAGTGATTCGAGGGGCCTTTACACCGGCCGGGGTCGTCGCGACGAACAGGGAGGGATCGAGCACGACGGCGTCGCTAGGGTTGGTGAGGCCCAGAACATGCATTGCTCCGTGGCCGCACCGTTCGTAGATGCTGTTTACGGCGTGAGGGGGGTTTCGGAAGAGAGTACCGATTTTGAGGGCGAATTCGACATGGCCGGCCTGTCAATTCGTCAATTGCTGCGAGGGCTGGCGCTCTAGGGGTGTGCTGACATCGACGTCGTCGAGTATGGCTACGACGAAGACATCCAGGCTCGAGTTCCTCCATCCCACAACGACGCCAGGCAGGTCGGAGCGCTGGATGTCCGTCGGCCAGAATATCCTCATTAAACCGTCATTTTCTGGCATATCAGCCGAGCGCTGCGCAGGAGACGGCGCTTAGAAGGACCCTCTCCGTCGCAACTGTTCTCTGGCCGAGACGCCCGCTCCGGGGGTTCGGGGGTGCTATGACGGGCATAGTGATTAGCCATGAGCTCGCCCCAGGTGTAGTTGCGCAAGAGAAGGAGAAGAAAAGAAACATGTCTCAAGCGGAGGCATCGAAGGTTTGCATCGTACCAGGTTCGCTTCCTTGGTGGCTAAACGTTCCACGGGGATAAAGATGAGGAGGTAGACGCAAGTTAGGAGCGCAAAGCCCTTGGCGGCACGTGTCTGGGAGCAACGGGAGTTAGAGACAGCTGGCGCAAAGGGGCCGAACAGCGACAGCCGGGGTAGAAGACGAAGAAGCAACGCACCACAACTCCGTAGTCCCAAGCGAATATGGCAAGCTCATAGAGGCGCGTTACCAGGTCCCATCGAGCGGTGATGTAACCGGCGACGAAGATCCCAAGGCTGAGAACAGAGAGGGGGTGCATAGAATCGCTATTCTCTTGGACGGTGCATGCCGAGGCTTGTCGCCAAGATTGGTAGTGCGTTTGAGGGAGCGGAGGAAACGGATGTCGGACTGCGGACTCGGTTGGGACGGCGGGACAGAACGTGGGGAGAGAGGGGGGTCAGAGCTCGGAAGGATCGTGGAGTTGGGTCGATGTGTTTTTTCTTTCTTTCGTGGACCTAGAAGAGGACGGTGAGAATCCGCTGGGTACGAGGAAGCCAAGTCGTGGAGGTACTGCTTTGTTGTTACGTTTCTTTTCGCGCGCGCGCAGTTGTCTGGGGGTGAAGAGAAGTGATGTGGAGAGAGAGAGAGAGAGGAACGGGTGAGTGTGCGGCGTTTACGGTCGCTGAAGGTACGGAGTAGAGCAAAGGTAAAGCAAGGGGAAAGCTTCGTGCGTGGAGGAAACGCAGTAAAACTGGGAATTGGCAATGTACTACTAACGAATCATTGGAGGTCGGGTCGCGATCGGGGATGGGGCGGCGCGGGTCCCCTGGTCCTCTGTGTGCTGCTGTTGAGCATAGGTACCTACCTAGCGAGACCTCTCTCGTTAGCGGGTCGCGTCCACTGAAGGGTGTGCTGGGGGGGGGGACATGCGGTGCCAGAGATCCACACTATTCCCCTCCCTGCTACAACTGGACACGGTTTGTGGCCAGAACTAATTACCTATTTCTCTGACAGGGTCTCAGACTGGGGGATGTGGACGGCGGTCTGGAACCTGGGACAAATTCATCAGTGAGCTTGAATTGTTTGGCCCAGCCGCTCCAAGGCTCTTTTTTCTTCTTTATTCCTCACTCTTGAGGCAGCTGGTGATTGGCAATGTTTCCCCCCTTCCCCAATGATTGTGTCCGGCCTCGGTGCCAAATATTCCCGCCGGTACCAACTCTTCAAGGAATTCGAGCTCAGCAATCAACACATGCCATCGGGATTCCCTTGATCTTTCCAACTGACTGCCTAGTCATGCCTGCCAAGCACCGTCAGCCAAGGAATTGTTTCTGTCGGCTTGAACACGCGTCATGGATCAGAGCAGAAAATGGGGCATACAAATGAGATTACCATCTCTACACTGCCACATTGCGCCCAACAAATGCAACCCTGGAAAACAACGCCAAAATATTTAGCCACCAGATGTGAATGTGCTACTACTACTACTGACTGCATTTCCCATGTCTCCTGCAAGAATGGTCAGATTCCGTCCTGCCCACCCACTATACTCGCCGCCGCCTGAGATGAGATGAGCACTTCATTTGCGTCCCATGTACGTCGCATCGTTGTCCTTCTGGTCCTCTCGCGCCTCGTCCAATAGCTTGTCTATTCCACGTTCCTTGAGCGCGACCTGATAGGTGTCAGTCGGTGATAAAAGTCGCCTCCTGGCCACTACGGCCTGCCTGCCTGCCTGCCTGCTGACGCCATCTACACTCACCGTCAAACACTTTTGGTAGTTTTTGAAGAGGTCGGCGCACTCGTTGTTATCCGTGCCAGTCCCTCGAAGGTATTCTTGTGCATGTTAGATGCCTCCTATAACCTTGATGTCATGACGCCGAGGTTGCAAGGTAAACGTAAACCACACTCACTTTCGCTGTACCATTTCAGGAAGCATGTGTCGTAGCGTCTGTTTATTACGGTCAGCATATCCTCTCCTATAACCGTCATGAATCCTATTTACTCTTTGACTTCGTTGCATTCGGGCGCTAGAGAGGCAGACATGGTGATGGACTGTGTTGTTGACGGAAGGCGCGGAGAGAGCTGTAAGGTGAGGTTGCTTGCAAGCTGCGACCAGAAATGGAGGCAAAATCGTCGCAGGGGGTGCCTGCCTGCCTAGGTATGTGCCTAAGGTCTGTCTGCTGCGGCTTCACCCGCCGTTGTAAGTGGACGACGGACGACGTCAAAGCACCCGCCTTCTTCTTCTTCAGAAACAGTCAGTCAAGCCAGGACCCAGCAGCCAGTGGTGGTTGACTTGAAATATCTACGAATCCATTCACGTAACAAGTTTTATCCATTAACAGAACTACCTTCTTTTCCCCTTCGCGTCAACTTTCCAATCTCCCTTATCCTAGGTACGCACACACTCGCACACGCAGACACAGACCACCCCCTTCTCTTATCGATAGTAAATCACCCACTATCTTATCGGCCGGGAACCTCTTGCAGGCGGGCATAATTTTTGATCGGTCGACAAACTTCGCAGCGAAGCCGCGACAGCCTCCGCCAAACCCGCCCAAAACGCTGCGCCGACACGATGACGTCTCCTCAGGACTTCAAGTCCCTCCAGGACGAAGCTCAGGCTGCGATCCTCGCCACCATAAAGTCGGTCAATCGCGTTTCCGCCGAAGACCTGCCCTTCCAACGCGCCGTTAACCCCAACGTCGGCGAGGACCTCGACGCCAAAACCACCCGCATCCTCGAACTGTCGACGTCCCTCCTCAAGTCCGCCGCCGATGTGTGCGGCCTCAATGCGCCCGAACTCGAAGATGCCGACGACGTCGACATGCGCTGGCGGAGCATCGTGGACATAGTCGACTCGGTCCTCGAAAAGGCCGACACGTCCATCGACGAATACACCGGAGCTCTAAAGAGAAAGGATGCGCCGGCCGCTGATGCTGTGAGTGTGCCGGACTTTGGCACGACAAACGCCGTGTACTGACAATATACAGGCTCCTCAGTCTAAGAAGCCCAAGACGACCGGAACCGTTATCCGCAGTGCCAACATCACGAAACCGCAGCTTCATTTTACGCAGACGGTCGACAACAATGCCGCCTGGAAGCCCATCATTACCGAGAAGCCTCACGCCACTGTTCCGCTCGAGAACAGTCTAGTAACAAGCGTGACGGACGATGGCTTCGTTCAGTACGACTACTCCGTTCTCTTGCCATTGATATTTCCTCCGTCACACGGCTCCAAGCGAGCTGCATCCAAATCACGAAAAAGAATGAAGGCGCTTTCGTCGACCAACAGTACTGACGGAAGAATTAGATATAAGCATCCCTATGAAACCGAAATCCTCGAGGCGAAATACCCAGACCGTGTCTACGAACAAGCCGAGCCGATCTCCTGGCAACCTGTCGAAACCACAAAAGCCACCTACGTCGATACCTACGAGGGTGTGTTGGAGATGTTGGAGGACTTGAAGAAGGCGAAAGAAATTGCTGTCGATCTGGAGCATCATGACTTTCGGACTTATGTTGGACTCACTTCACTCATGCAGATTAGCACGCGAGAGAAGGACTGGATCGTCGACACCCTGAAACCCTGGAGAGAGCAGCTCCAGGTTCTTAACCAAGTCTTTGCTGATCCCAGCATCATCAAGGTTTGCAAACGCCCATTTCTTCATGTTGACACAGCTAACAGAGCGGGTCTAGGTCTTCCACGGGGCCTTCATGGACATGGTGTGGCTGCAGCGCGATCTCGGCCTGTACGTAAACGGCCTCTTCGACACCGGCATGGCTTGCGAAGTGCTGCACTACCCGCAAAAGAGCTTGGCTTTCTTGCTGAAGAAATTTGTCAACTTTGATGCCGACAAGAAGTACCAACTAGCCGACTGGAGAGTGCGGTAAGTAACCGTCCATTGTGATTGCGTTTGGATCTGATGATGAACAGCCCCCTGTCCGAGGAGATGCTCTACTACGCTCGTTCCGACACGCATTACCTCCTGTACATCTACGATAAGATGCGTAATGAGCTTGTGATGAAGTCAGACCGTGGCAACCCCAGCACCGACTACATTGAGGCGACGCTGCAGAAGTCCAAGACGCTGTCCCTGAGCCGATACGGAGGGGAAACCTTCGACCCCAAGACGGGCAAGGGCAGCAAGGGCTGGTACAACACTCTGCTCAAGCACCCCATGCCCTTTTCGGGTCAGCAGTTTGCTGTTTACAGAGCCATATGGGCCTGGAGAGATGAAGTGGCACGGAGAGAAGACGAGAGCACTCCGTTTGTTATGCCCAATGCCATCATTGGCGACATCGCAAAACACATGCCCCCTGACGCCAAGGCCCTCCACGCCCTCATCCCGAACCATGCTTTCATCGCGAGACGGAATGTTACCGAAATATGGAAACGCTACCAAGAGGCGAGAGAACAGGGCGTCAACGAGCCGCGGTTGCTTGACTTCTTCAAGTCAGAGCTTCCCAGGGTTGCGACCAAGCCCTTGGCAGAAATCGCCAGCGAAGACGTGACCGACGCTGCCCTGGAGCCCACACAGCTGACCCAGTCTCAACTGTTCGGCGGCATGCCCCTCAGTTCTGTCTGGGAAAAGGCTTCGGCCGCGGCCAATGGCCTAGGCGAGTACGTTATGCTTCCATGGCAGAAATTTGTACACAATGCAAAGACAGTCGAGGCAACCGCTCAGGAGGACGTGGCTATGGAGGGAGGTGTCGAGGCCGAAGCCAAGGCGGCCGTTGCTGCTCAGCCAGAGAGGCCTGAAGCGGAGGAGGAATTCACTCTCAGGGCTGGCGTCAAGCGTAAGGTTCCATTGGAGGACGCGTCTGACGCCAGCGAAGATTCGGATTCTGGAGAAAGCTCAATCGACATTGTGTTGGATAACCCAGGCTCGCGAAAGTCTGACAAGAAGCACAAGCATGACTCCAGCGATCGCAAGGCAAAGGTGGCTTCAAAGCGGGCCGACAAGGTCGCGCGCTACACGGAGGAGTACGAGAAAGCCATGGCCGAGGTCGAGCGCCTAACCGAGGAAATCGCCCACGACCAGGCCGATACTACACAGCTGGAGGAGGCAAAGGGCATCGCCGCCGACAAGCAAGAAAGGTTGGAAAGATATGTGTCGGCACTCGACAATCGCAAGACAAGGGCGGAACGCAAAGCGGCCAAGAAGGCCGAGAAGGCCAAGAAAGAGGCCGAGAAGGCCGAGAAGGAGGCTGAGAAGGAAGCCAAGAAGGAGGCGAAGCGGGCTGCAAAGAAGGCGAAGAAGGATGCGAAGAAGGCCGAGGAGGGAAATGCCGCCGCTGAATCGGGTGACAGCGACGAGGAGGAGACGTTCGATTACAGCAAGGCGACGTCTGTGCTCCACGCAAACCGGACGGGCAACCGCGGCAAGGCGCACGTCAAGCCGACGTTCGACCCATACGCGAAGACGGGAGACGACGCGCCGAAGGGTGCAAGGAAGGCCGTGCCTCCGAGAGGCGAGAGGACTGCCACGTTCAAGAAATGAGACGTTGTCAGGTGGGTTTGCGGGGTGTCTTGAGTGTGGCCCTACTGGCTTGATGAGAAGCATTGGCGGTGGATGGATGATTAGCATTACTGTCGAGGCGAGAGGGTGACGCCTTTTTGGCCATGGTCATGCATGGCCTTTCCGGCCGTAAATAGGATACAAGGCCGAACATGTTACAAAAACCAAAACAGAAACCGATGCACAACGTTGCACATGTATGTATGTCTGATTGTGAGAGTGATTGGGAGGGTATCAACGACACACCGGCAGTTGAGGGCTAGCCTTTCTTACACGGAGAGGAGCAACAAGCTTGGCAGGGGTCTCATGCACAGAGTGCGAGGGAGAGGGCGGAATTCCCAGGTCTCCCTTTGGTACATACCGGAAGCTGTGGAAGGGGCTCATTGAGGGGTTACCTAGGTATGTAAGGTACCTATGTCGGTATGTCAAAACTCGTAGCCCCACACCGCGCCCTGCGGCGGACAAGCGTGGGGGCCGGTCTTTACTATGGCGTCCGCCGATTCGTCGTCTATTCGCTCTCGGCCGATCTCCTGTCGTGATGTTGCTTGCGAAACTGCATGGCGCTAAGCACCGTTGATGTGGCCAAGAGTCCAGAGGGCGCGGTGGAAACATTCTGGCCCCTCCAGAGGCTCTTCTCCTTCTGTTGTGGGCACTTACTGGAGACCTCGGCAACGTCATCCCTTTGGAGGGGGGTTGGAGGGGGCATGTCAAAAGTGTGTTTCCCGCATCCAAGAGCGCCTTGACCTTGATTGTTCCGCAGGAGAGAGAATCAATGAGCCGAAGTCGCAGCTGCCCCCCCCCTTATCTCTCCCAGGGTCCATATCCCGGGTTCGTCCCATGGCAAGTCTGACTGATATAGTACGCATACTCTCGCCTCAACATCTCATTCCTCAAGTCCAACCGAGCGCAAAGTCAAGGAGACTCAAGGCACGAGAGTCGAGAAAGTCGTCAAGGCCTTGGCTACACACACACACACACACACACACACACACACAAACACACACAAACACACACAAACACATCACAATGACGACCGACCCCGCAACCGAAGTGAAGAAGCCGACCCGGTTGCCCTCGCCAACGCACCACGTCGTCGTCAAGCTCGAGACGATACACGTGCCCCTCCCCGACGTCGACACGGGCCCCATGACGCACGAGGTCATCGGGTACGAGTACACGCGACCCTCGGAGGCCAGCGTTGTGGCGGCGAGGGCGTGGCCGGCGAGCGTACTCGTCACGACGACGGTACCGATGAACAAGGACACGCTTGGGGAGGCGCCGTACTTGTGAGTTTCCCCTTTCTTGGTCTTGGACATGTCTAGTGTTTGAGGGGCCGCCCGCAGAGGGTTGGTTGTGAGAGGTCGATGAGATGAGCACTGTGAATGAGACGAACAAGTGGGAGGGGGGCGCTGATTGTGGGTCGGGGGGTCGCGTAGGAAGTGCATTATCACCGAGACGACGGGGACGGATCACGTTGATCTGGAGGAGTGTAGACGGCGCGGGATTACTGTCATGTACTCCCCCAACGCGACCATCGAGGCTGTGTCTGAGCACGCCCTCGGTCTGGTGAGTCCCCCTTCCTCCCTCTCGTTCGTTGTCTACTCTTCTTCCTCTTCGTGTCCCTCCTTTGTCGGGCCGAAGGACGTCCGCACCGTTGGTCCGCCGTTCTTCTCGACCTCCCGGTTGAGAGATCTTGGATGGACTTCAATCTGACAAAGTCGGCGCACCTTTCAGTACTTCTCCACCCGCAGGCGCCTCGTCACGCTGCACAACACGATGATGGACCACGACGGCGAGCGCACCAACCCCTGGCGCGCCAAGGGGAGCATGTCTTCTCTCCTCCTCGACGCTGAGGGCCGCCCGCCGCACACCTGCGGCAACGAGGTTGCGGGCGTGATCGGCTACGGGCCTATCGGGCAGCGCGTCGCCAAGATGTGCCGCGCGCTGGGGATGGAGGTTCTCGTCGCCGCCCGCAAAGATGCAGCTGCCTCGTTGTCGTCCACCTCCGCCGCCGTTCCCCGCGTCCCCTTCGACGAGGTCCTCTGCCGGGCCACGGTCCTCTTTCTCGTCGTGCCGCTGACGCAGGACACTAGGAACCTCGTCTCGGGACGGGAGCTGGCGCTCATGCGGGCCGACGCCGTGATAATCAACGTTGGCCGCGGCGGGACCGTCAACGAGGCGGCGCTTCTGGCGGCGCTCAAGACCGGCGGGATCGCGGGCGCGGCGACGGACGTGTTCGAGGTCGAGCCGGCGGGTAGCGGGCGGGACAGCGTGCTGCTGGGCGAGGGGGCGCGGGGCGTTAACCTAACTCTGACGCCGCACCTCGCGTGGTGCGCCGACCAGACGAAGGTGAACATCCGGAGGGTCGTGGGGGAGAACATCAGGCGGTTCGCAAGCGGAGAGAAGGGTGCCAACGTCGTGCTGGATATGAGGTGAGAGACGTGTGAAATAGCCCATAATGCCAAAGAAGGCCAAACTACGGCCATGTACTCAGAGCCCGCGTGTTTCAGTCTCACTCGGTGGCGCACCAAGCTTCCGGTTGTGCTACAGGTACGGATATAGTACTGTAGTACAGCATCGTACACGTGTAGCCAGCGATGGCACGGTCAATCTGCTCGAGCGATTCAATCATCGTCATGCTTGGATCAGCTGGACTCCCCTTCATCTTCTCATCCGAACACGATCTTGCCCGCAATAAATCTCCCGGGGTGTCGTCATCTGCGTCTGTTTTTGTGATGATGTAGGACGCGGGAAGCCCCACTGATCGCCTTTAATCTCCTGCCCCCCCCTGTACTCCCATCCCGGCATTGGGACTTGAGGTGTGTGTGTGTGTGTGTGTTCCTGGTCTATTTGTATCAATGTACGACGCTAGACTCGGGAAAGCCTGGGTGTAGCAAAATCCAATTGGAATTGAGGTTCCGTCCACGTAATTTGATTGTGGTTGTTCGTCTGATGTTGGGTTCACACTATGCCATGCGGGATGAGGGCGAAATTCATGAACAACGAGTCTGTGCAGTTGCCAGGTTTGCCCCAGAAATCATTGCGGACAATATCCATGCTGTGGGGATCACCAGGATGATGGTACAGGGTTGCAAGAGTACAGGGAAACAAGCCTTTCGACTATTGTATGGCTTCGGACAACAACGATGTGGGTTGGACATGTCAGGTAGCGACAGTCGTATTATATATGTGATACAACCTTCTGGTGGTCAAGAATCTAGGTACGGACGACGGGGATGCTTTGCATCTGGCCGGGATATGGGCGCCGCCAAGCGGGGGGCGGGAGAGTCCAGTCGCCCGTCATCATTGTCTGTCCGAAACGCGGGCCCCAGGTGCAATTAACACTGGGCAGCCAGCCGCTTGTATCCACGAACGAGATGGAGAAAGAAGAAACAGGATTTCAGGGATCGAAGAAGCTTCGGGTCCCGTATATGTACTTGACTCCGTTTCTCGAGCCTGCCTCTCTTGTCTCGTATCACAATCACCTCACTCATTACTTGCGACTTCTCGGGCTGGACTTGGACTTTGGTTAACCATTCCACCACCACCACCACTCGTCCCATCACAAATTCCACACGCCAACTGCCTATCCCAACACACACAAACAGATATCACAGACATGCAGTTCTCCGCCCACCTCCTCGTCCTCGCGCCCGCCCTCGCAGCCGCGACGCTCGACCCGGCCGCCTCCAACACCAAGGGGAAGTGCCCCTCTGAATACGCCTGCAGCGCCACAAAGGTCTCCAAGGCCATCCAGGCCGCCGAGTGCTCGCATAATACGCGCACCGGCAAGACCCAGACTTTCGCCGTCTTCGAGACGGACCACCAATACGACGCCAGCCACGGCGCTCCCTACGGCACCTGCTCCGCCTACACCTGCGACGCGCCGACCCAGATGCTCGCCGACGCGGACTGCTGGACGTTCTTCTGGAGGTGAGTCAACCGGGCCGCGGCCACGGTGGGGCGGTCGATTCCGGTGTTTCCTTGAAGAAGAGAGCTGACAAAAGGTTTCGTTGCGTCAAGCGGCACCGGCGAGCAGGGCGGTGTCGGCACCGGTTGCATCAGGGATCCTAACACGGGCGAGTGTGGCTGTGAGAACTCTGATGGCACGTTTATCCCCGGCAGCGGCAGCTGCAAATGAGGTTTCTCTCGAGGGGCCGTAGAAAGGGACGTGATCCCTATGCCTGGGGGGGGGGGCGTCCGGCAAGAGCTGGACATTTCCGTGTACATATATCACATTACTCTAAGATAAGTATCCTTTATAAGTCAATACAACGTAGGTTATGAAGAAAAAAAATAGGCTCCAGTCTAATCTCTTCAGCGGCTGGCTCCATATCGTATACGTTATATTCCTGGATAAAATTCGCGCCATGGTTGAAGTGAGGTCTAGAACGATTTTATACAATAGATATTCCTGGATGACATCTAACCATATGAATTTCATAGTGGGGCGGTTTATGCGCCTCCATCAGAATACTCACTACTAGAGGCGGCTCACTATTCACAAGAGTCAAGCAAGCACACAGGTGTTGATGCACTCGAGACAAAATGGAGATTCGTGAAGACTTACGTCAAGACAGATATCAACTTACAGTCGCGGCGGCGCCGGCGGCAGCGACCAAGTGCAACATCAAGTCGAACGCCATGAAGTGCAACGTGCTCAAAGACAAGATTGAAACGAGGTACTGCTCGACTTCCACGGCATGAGCGCCCCGTCTTTCTGTTATTGTCATGCCAACCCCGCTTATAGCCCGACTTGGGGAGTACCGTCGTTTGCACCGAATGATGTGGTCTGCTGAACATATCTGAGTACGCGCGCATCTTACTCGGGGCGTCTTTTCCAGACAACTTGCAAGCAAGACGGCAGTCATCTGCCCAGAACAAGCCAATCAACGAGCGAGGCTGTGCAGGATGCATCAACTAGCAGCTCCTCGCCACACGCCTGCAGCCTGGTCGGTTGACGACGCATGCTGACCTGGATTCTTCAACTCCAACAAGGTAACAAGCATACGCCGCCAAAGGCAACCTTTGACAACATCTGAGAGCATCGTCCCGGTCACCATGACAGATTGGCACGACTCGTCCTGCCGGCGCCTGGACGTCTTCACCAGCAGCGGCATCTCTAGCTGCCTCAGCTGTGGCTCTATACAACCAGACAGCGAAACAGTGCCTTCGGAGCACGCGGGTGCCGATGACGGTCCCGTCTACCAACCGCTGGTGTCCGCGACGGATATCCGGTTACTCACCCTGCTGCCAGGGGGCTTTGACGACCCGATCAAGTGCCGCCTATCCCTCAGCAGCACGGCCAGCATGATCGATTACGACGCCATCTCGTACACGTGGGCGAGCGACGACGGCAAGATGGAGCGGACGGAGCGCATCACCCTCGACCGGCGGGAATTTCTTGTGACGCCGAATTGCATCATGGCACTGCGGCGTGCCAGAAGCCGGGGTGCCGAGAAGGTCGTCTGGATCGATGCCGTCTGCTTGAACCAGACGGACGTCGAGGAAAGAGGCCACCAGGTACGGCTGATGCCGCAAATCTACTCCCGGGCGCAGCATGTCCTCATCTACGTGGGAGAGCCGGTCCCGGAGGAGGAGAGGCTGCTCCAGATGCTGCAAAGCGACCACATCCCCACCGTGCTCTTGCAACCGCTGCGGCAGGTGTTGGAGACCTTCTTTGGACGGCGGTACTTTTCGAGGATCTGGGTCCTCCAGGAAGTTGCGTTGGCTAGGAAGGCAACGCTGATATGCGGCAAGTTCTCCATGCCATGGTCGATGGTGCAGATCCCCCGACTGGCAGCGCAGGGCTTGCTCATCAACGCGAAAGAAAAGCCGAGGCTACCGAACATGCTTCAGTTGCCTTCGGTTCTGCAGTTCCGCGCGCCAGCGTACCGTGACTCGAGCGACCTCCTTCACCTGCTCGATCTGGCACGGCACAGCCGGGCGACGGATCCCAGAGACAAGCTCTTCGCCGTATTCGGGCTCGTTTCATGCGCCGACGCCGATGGCATTGTGGCGGACTACACCAAATCAATCGAGGAGGTATACATGGCCATGGCGGGATGGATCGCTCAGAGGTTCGGGGTGCCTGCCATGCTCGTGAGGGCCTTCCACATTGATCTATCCGGCAATGCAGAAGGCATGATACGCCCTGCCAAACACACATCAGTTGCCTCGTGGGCCCCAGACTGGGCCGAAACACCAGCCCTCCGATCATGGCCAGAGCTTGAAGAGATGCACCGAGAGTGCAGAGTCGGATTGGCTCCTGACGGCCTGCCAGTGAGTGTCAACTTGGCTGCCAACTCCTTGAGATTTCATGCGCTACGACTGGGGGGTCTCCGTGATATAGTTGACGATCACGGCAGACAATCAGGATTTGGTAATCATGGATATCATGTGGCACCCTGGACATACACGACGTTGGACATAGAGTTGGACGGCAGTAAGTCGTGCGGCCAAGATATGTTTGACTTCGACAGGCCACTAAGCAACCGCCGGTACCACGATCTTCAGATATATCTCATACCCGAGCCCGATGAGTACAAGGACTTCTCTTTCGAGGAAGCGGGCACCGTGTCTGTCGGGTTCGACGCGTCGTCGTATATGTGGAGTTATGATGGCGGCGAAGGGCGAAGAAGGATTGGGCGTTTCAACAAATATGCACTTTGCGGCCGAGATCTGGGCCACGGTGATGTTCGAGCAAAGGGGTTGTTGCATATGGACGGGCTCGCTCACCAAGGCGTATGGAGGTCGAGCCACTTTGAAGCCATCGACTTGATCGGCGAGGACACAGCCCCATATCCAGCTCTCATGGCAGACGAGCTGCGCGCGTACCATTACGAGCAACTGGCATCTGTCCACCGCCAGCCAGCCCGAGAAAGGCAGAGAATGCTGGCAATGGTTTAGTTTAGTCTTGGGCCATGCGGCAGAGGATCCAAAGGGGATTCAATGCCCTAATTTCGAGCTTGACAGGTCAAATGTGTACAACAGGGCTGGAACGAAGAGACTGTAAGGCAGCGGAAGTTATCGGAAGGTCAAAGGCCGCCAGAGCGCGAAAGGGAGTAGGAGGCGCCGCAATGATAGGTCGAATCGGGAAAGGAGCTTGGGCCAGGCGCAGTCGCAACGACAATCGAGGGTTTCGCCCGCGCTGTTTGGCTCGGAAGTAGGTAGTTCCCGGGACCTTTTGCTCTCGCTCTTTCGCACGATTGACGCCAACCGAGATGACGGAGTGAAAGGATTTTTTTTCTTCTTCTCACGGGACTCGCTCGGATGTTTGTCGACATCAAAGGGGATGGTCGCAGTCGATGCATTGATGCCTGGGGGTAATTTTGGGAAGGTGTGCAATCGAGGATCGCCAAGTATGCACGTTTGCGCGTTGAGCTTCGCTGCGCCGTGCCATATTAGTATATTATCGAGTCGTTTCGTGTTGGTGGCTCGGTGTGATCCGCAATCGGCTGTGAGAGCGGCATCTGACAAGGGGTGAGTTTTCTCGAAATTTCCCCTTTCTCTTGCAGCTCGAAATTTTCCCTGCACATTCCTCGCCGCGCTCCGGCAGATATTTCCGCGGTTGCTTACCGCCCGCCATTCCGGAAGTGACCTAGGCGGGCTTTGGGATGTGGCAGGCAGGTACGCCATGGCTGAAGCTCTTGGGGCATGTGGCGTTCCACTCGGTTCCGTGACTGCCCGTCCATCGAGGGCTAGGCGTGCCGGACGGGCAGGGCGGCGTCGGATGTTTCGGTCGATGGTGCAGCCACCACGGAATAAGCATGAGCCTAAGGCGACGACATGCCGCCAGAGTGCGGTTGGGCGCCGGCGTGAGACACGGAAGGGAAGGAAGGAAAAATTGGGAAAACCCGCCGGGGGGAGAGAGAGAGAGAGAGAGGAAGGAGGGAAGGAAAAGAAAGAAAGACGAGGGCCTGGGCCCTGGATTGAGAGGAAGATAGTGTACACGATGTATAGGGCAGGCAAGAAAGACAGTAGTAACATTCAGGAAGCCTCTCTTCATCGTGTACCGTTCACTGTGCATTCTTTGCCGTGCATCCATCATCCTGATTCCAGTCCCAGTTGTGTCATCAACGTCCAAGTGATGGATCAATCAATCACGGTAACGTGGCTCAACAAGATTTTCGTACCTCGTCAACTGACTTCCTACAAGGTAAGCAGCCAGCTGCTATCTTTCTTATTCTTTCACTCAATGGAACATCGGACTCAGGCAGACGACTCAGAAGCAGAAGAAGCTCTAGCTCAACTAGGTACTGGCCTCCGGACCCCTAACACCATTTGGGGCACCAGTACAACAGTGATGCGTCATTTTTTGAGGCTCTTTAGCCTCAGGCATGCACCTAGCGACAGCGGCAGTCGGAAGAAGTGGTGAGCGCTAACGGTGCGTGTGTGTGTATTTCTTCTGTCCCTGAAGGCGTACGCTAGCAACAGCTTGGCGTTAAGCAAATTTTTTCTCTCTCATCCAGCCTTTCATGCCGAACAGTTCAGGCACATCGGGTGCCTCAGGGATCGATCCCAACCGTAAAAGGTACTTGCGCTTCGTGACATGGTGGACCCATGCATGATTGCCAGGTGGCATACTTTGTACGTATCGCGCATGCTCCGTACCGACAGCTGAGATTAGGAAACACTAGATTCACGTTTTGGCGCTGGTTCAATCTCGCAGATGGGCGGTGCTCCTTTTGTGGATACCAGCATTACCGTTACGGTGTCGCAGTCACACCCAAGCCTCGGGTGTCGGCTCAAAGGTACCAGTCGGACGCCATTTCCCATTGGAAAACGGTACGGACACGCTCGTAATGGGTGCTTAATTGCTGCGGCCGCTATTCATTGGCAGTGTCCGCCAGCTCATGACCGTTGCTCTAGTAGTATTTTTCTCTCCCACACGGTCATACCCTACGACAGCAATTGCGCCAAGGGGTTGTTGTCGCTGCCAATCACCCAGTGTGTTCATGGACCATCCGTACGCCAGCCAGACTTCCGGGTTGCTGCCGGGATCTCACGTAGCATTCGTCTACCTGCAGTAGGGGGGGGCGTATGGGAGGGGGGGTATGCTCTGTATGCGGTCACCGGGCAAGCGTTCCAAGCAGAAATAGGCCAGCCAAGGCGCGCGTGCGTACTTCGATTGACTTCATCCCATCTACACTGATGGTTGGTTGCGGCGACTCGACGCAAAAGTTTGATAAGGAACAAAAAGGGGAAAGAAAAGCAGGTGATAACGGAACAGAAATGCCTCGAGGAGAGATGCAGCATCATATGCAAATTGACGGCAAGCAGCAAAAGGGTAGCGGAGAGAGAGGAAAGGAAAAGACCTGGAGCGGCCTCGCTCGCCATTGCACCCCCTTCAAACGACAACTGGTCTCACCGTGTGTCCCTTTTTATTTCTGGCAAGACACCGTTCCAAGCTGGTAAACTTGGTTCATCATGGTCCACTTTCTTTCTGGTGTCTTTGCCCTTCTCTACTACGTACTAGTAGGAATTCTCGTTTTTTTCCTTGAGCTATTTTGTCGGGTCCACCCACGTGTGAGTGCTGCACTCCGGCTGATTGGACCCGAGCCTCTCACAGTGGGGGCATTTGACGGTATCGAGTGGGGGTCATCGCAAGCCATAGCCGGCTTGATATCAAAGCTGACATCGGTTTGGGTTTTTCCCGTTCATTGCGCTACTTATTACGGAATGTGCCTGAGGGAATCTTTTTTGAGAAAATTTTCTTCCACAGGGGAAGCCCCCATTCAGTCCATGTTTCCGATTCCTGGCAGTCCAGGCTCTTATCAACACTCAATTTTTTTTTTAACCTTCCAGCAGCCCAGTGGTTGCGATGTGTTTGCAATGCGTGCACATGTCCTTCCGGAGCCTGGCCTCATGAAAATGGAATGAAAAAAACGTTGAATATACCTCAGCAAGCCAACGTCTGGTTATCGACTAGCCGGCCGTAACGGATCCAACCTTGCGCCTCCGTCCTCCTTAGTCTTGATACAGTAGCCCACTTCTCATGATTCGTGTCCCTGGCCCTAGGGGCGTTTGCCAGGCACGAACAGAGTCCAAGATCAACCATTTTTTTCCCTATTTTCCACCTCCTATTTCAGGGATCCCCTTTGCCGTCCAGCCTCCCGACAATGCCCGAGATCGGTGTGAGGACGTGTCCCTGTGGTGACCTGGTGGATAGACGGTCCACGATATGTCAACGACCACTCATGTCTCGTCTCGCCCTGATTGGAACGCCTCGCTCGTTGCGAATCTCGCATCCACCGGCGTCTGGTCCCACCGAGAGAGAAGACGGTATGCACAGAGTAGAGAATACCGCGTAGACGGACGGGACAAACGGTACACGCCAATGTCTCTCTCTCTCTCTCTCTCTCTCTCTCTCTCCCTCCCTCCCCCCTGTTTGATCCGATCTCGAGTGAGTTGGTGTGAGTGAAGAAAGCATTAAGAGCCTGAGGCTTCATCCAGACGGTTCCACCGTGGCTGGTGGCCGAGCCAGCTGGATCAACTTCCGCCGTCCCGTTGCCCGGGCCCCTGCCCTCCCTCTCTCTACCGAGCTTGCCCGTCACCTGAGCGAGAGCTTTTCCCTTCCGAACCTGCTTCTGAGTTTTTTTCCCTCTCTCTTCTCCTTCTTCCACTTTACCTACCTCATCCCAATCTGTCCTCTTTTCCTATCTTCTTCCTTCCAGTCCATCACCCGTCTATCCCACAATCTCCCCTCCCATCAGTCACAATGGCCTCCACTCGCGTCCTCGCCTCCAGACTCGCCACCCAGATGGCCACCAAGGCCGCCCGCCCTGCGGTGCGCGTCTCTGCCATGCCTAAGCGCACCATCACCGGTAAGTGTTGAACGAGGAGAAGAACAAAGAAGAGCGGAAGGAACGGGAAAGGGGACATGGAAAAGAGACCGACGCCGACGACGAGCCAACTGAGCAAACCAACCCAATTGGCCTCTCGCGGCACCGATTCCGATATCGTCACCTTCCCTGTTGTCGTCGTCGTCGTCGTCGTCAAGAAGGAACACGATTCAGTGCAAGAAACCGAACCCGCTTCTGACATGGAAATTTTTCAGGCTTCTCCAGCCCCCTCCAGGCCGTCAAGCGCCAGCAGGCCACCGCCGTCAAGTCCTCCAAGGTCTTCACCAAGGTCCAGGCCAAGCGCGCCTACTCCTCTGAGATCGCCCAGGCTATGGTCGAGGTCTCCAAGAACCTGGGTATGGGTTCCGCCGCCATCGGTCTGACCGGTGCTGGTATCGGTATCGGTCTGGTCTTCGCCGCCCTCCTCAACGGTGTTGCCCGCAACCCTGCCCTCCGTGGCCAGCTCTTCTCCTACGCCATTCTTGGCTTCGCTTTCGTCGAGGCCATCGGTCTTTTCGACCTCATGGTTGCCCTCATGGCCAAGTTCGTACGTCATCATCCGTTCTCATCCACCTCTCATCGGAACTCATCCAAGCTAACAATTATCCACAGACGTAAGCGATTTACTTCGCGCTGGCGAGCTGGGGGAGATGCGAGGCTCGGGTGGCTTTCGGACGGAGCCGTCTCCTCGCGTCTGGTCCCCCTCGGGACAAGTTCGCCCATGGTTACGCAATGGATCGGCAAACCGCCTTCACGCTGCGTGGCAACCCCAAAGTTAATAGACGGGATAGACAGCATGGTGGGCATTTAGAAGTATAGAGGTCATAGACCGCACGGGCCCTTATTTTTGGGGGCAGTGTTGTATAGATGGAGAATGGCTCGTGGCAGACGGACGCGGGTATCGCACTACTCTTACGAGCGGAAAAAGTTTTGCACACTAACCCGATCTCTCTTGCTTCGGCCGGTTGCTCCCACTCCCCCGTGCCTCTTGGCCCTGATACACTTTTTTCTGTAAAAATACTACAAACCTCAAACTCATGATCAACAAACTTTGATGACACCGCAAGCGAAGCTTTGGACAAACTGCGAAAATCTTGATGAAACATGTAAACGAGACTAGGCAAGATAAGTTGACCCAGCGGGAATTCGTCACAAAAGAAAACGGACGTGGACGGGGGACGTGAATTGAGAAGGAAAACAAAAACACCAGGTTCTCATCCCAATCTCCACTCTCGGACGGCGAGCTCGAAGCTCCCCCCCGCGACATTTTTCTCGAACGAGACCAATTGGCCAATGCGAGGTGAGAATTGGGTGAGCTCTAACCCTCGAGCTTATTACGGGTGCGTGCTGTCTCCCGCCCGTCCTCTGTCTGGACGGCGGGATGGCCCAGGGGAGGAGGCAGCATCCATCATCCATCCCCATGGGGTTTTTTGTGACCTTTCCCTTCCTTGCGAACGAACACGCGCGCCGCGCCGTCTCGTCTGGTTCCCGCCCTAGGCGTTCACACGCACGCTCTCATCTCCTCTCCCCCCCGTCTCTCTCTCTCTCTCGCTTCCTGTTGAACGGCCTTCGTCGCCCACTTGACGCACACCGCTCTGCGATCTCGACGGCCTTGGGAGGAGGACAGACTTCGTCCTCTTCACCCAAGCTCGTGACTGTTGCCCCGGCAAAAGGCTACAGTCGTATCACCGGCTAAGGAGACTGACCGGCCTGGTTCTGAATGTCCAGTCGTCATTGCCGACTTGAGCTCGGTCTCCGAAATGTGTGTGTGTGTGTGTGTGTGTGTGTGTGGGATTGCTCCGCTTGGCTCGTGGCCTTATCATTGAGCGTATTGGCTCCGAGTCGTGCGTCCCTCCAAGCGAAATCCCCCCCCCCGGGTTCGCGCTTTTCCACACACACACACACACATACACACCCTCCCTTTCTGTCTGCGCTGATTACGGGAAACCTTCACGGTGGTAGCCTCCGACTATCCGGGGGAAACCCAAAAAGAAACATGAGACGAAAAGAACAGTGCCCAGAGCAAACTTGGTCTCGGGCTTGCCTTGAGTTCGCCGCGTGTTGATAAGCTCGACTGGAGCCAGAGTGTCAACAGTTTACGGCCGTCTCAAAAAAAGTATTTTGGCCTTTTTCCCTCTCGCTCAGATCTCGATCTTTGACACTTTTGAAGGAACGGGGGGCAGGGGGGTGTGCGTGGTGGGAGACTGGCCCGCTGCTCGGTTTTCTCCCCCCCTTCATACTGAGAACCGTTTCGTGAGCGTAAAGAAAAAACCGCCGCTATCAACTCACCTCTTGTTGTCATGGGCAGTGGGCACTCTCTCGTCTTCCCTCTATCTCCCTGTTCATCCAGTCCCTTCCCCCCTTCCCTTTGGGAGCTGTGCGGGGCCTCCGACGAGACGAGGCGAGGCGAGCGAAAGACGGTCGGGTGAGCGGATACTGAGAGGCTCCACAGGCTATTGCATCATGACGTTTTTTCCTTTTATTTCCCAGTCCGTTTCTCGGGTGTCAAGCAAAGCCCCATTCCGATGACCGTTTTCGTGTCAATTGGCGGGGGAGGCCGAGTGCACGCGATCGTTGGTTGAGTCGTCGATGACGTCTGGATGGGATGTAGTTGAAAGGCTTAAGTAATCCTCGTCCCGGGATTCCAGAAGTTCGATTTTTTCCCGAGACCTGGGCTCATGTTTTCTCCAATTTCTTGGAAGCGCATGCATCTTTTTTTTATTTTTCCCCTCCCCCTCGGTGAAGAGGGTGGGCGTGGGACCGAGGGGGTTGGTGTAACCTACGATTGTGCGACCCACCTTTAACTTTAACCCCCTTTGGGACGACATGGAAGAGGAGCTGTTTCTAGAATGAATGCGTTTCTTTTGTTTTGACGACGTTCTTGCGATTCACTGCTTGGAGCTTGGATACAGAAGGATGGAATAAAATGCCAAATGTTCGTCCCCTGGGAGCAACACAGCCACGCGTAGTTCTGTGGTCGACTGCTTACTCGATGTTGGCTGACGAGGAACGGGCATGCTCTGTCGCGAGTCAGCACGGGTGCACAATGTATACTAACGTCATAAGTCTCCTGAGACAGTCAGGGCTGATGACGCTCGTAGACAACGAACACGCTGATGCCGGTACATTCTCCCCTTTCAAGCCCGGGTCCGCAAATGGGGAGAAGGCTTCAGAAAGGATCGCCCGCTCGACGGACGGTGATGGTATCGAGCCCCTCTCCCCCGCCCTCCGCCCCATGGGGAATCAGTCCCGCAAGTTCGCTGGTTAGTGTTGTGGATGCCTTGCTGGGGATGACAATGTCGTAACTTGTAAGGAGCGAAGCCTTCGTGGAGTGGGCGACGTGGGCTGGTGCGATAGGGGCCGCCCGTGCCCCCCCCCCCCTGGGGCCCATTCGAATAAGCGGTTGCAGGATATCCTGTGTGCCGGAAGCGAACCCCCGGCGCCTGTGCTCAGCCGTGCTCGTGCTCGTAGATGCGGCTGGCCACAGGACTTTGAGATCCATTGTGATTATGATATGATCTGACTACGGTGCTCGGGATACTGCCAATAGGATTGTCGGCCAAGGTCGAAGGCCTGTCCCACAAGGTGATTTGCCCACGGCACGGGTAACTCTCTGAATGGTGGGTACTTGAAATGAGAGATGGAAATTCTTGATAGGTTTCCAGAAACGCCTTCTTTCCATGTTGTATCAACTGTATATCCTCATATTCCCCGCGTTGCTCCCGGTCGACACCGGGTTGGACTAAGCAAGCCATGGGTGAACGAACCCATGATGGAGAAAGGCGGTGAGATAACTGACGTGACAGCCCGAGTAAAACTAGACATGATGTCTCCTTCATCTAAGCCATTGTCTTGATGGTGCATATCTAAATATCCGGGTCCTCATTAGATAGACTATGATAGTTGGTCTACATGTCATGGCTGTCTGGGCATATCTCCCTCTACACTTGCGATCTTGTGATGAAGGAAAGAGTCATGGGTAAACGCGTCATTGTATCTTGTTTTCAGAGTCGCTTAGCTCTCTAGATGGAGGTCTCAAGATGTCGGTCCACTGTGTGTGCGGAAACCTTTGGCATGCATACCTTGATAATGATGTCGACGCACACAGGCCCAGACCGGAAAACTCCATACATCATAGCCCCGATACCTCGAATGTGTGCTTTGTGTGGGTATCTGCGTGCATTGAAAAAGTTCAGGCGAGATGACCACCGAGACCTCTTGACCAGGCAGTGATTGGGAAATCGTACCAAGATGCTAGATGCAGTCAGACACGCCGACCGGAAATGCTGCGTTGTGAGCGACATGCCACATGCGGCACCTCGTCGTCGACAATAATCCCCCGTCAGTAACCCCCGAAATCCCTCGACACAAAAGGAATGGGGATGGGGATATGGCTAATTATCATGGCAAACGATATTGGGATATCTTTCACTCGTCATCTTCCTCCGGGTCCGACTTCTTGATGGCGTACCCCTCCACGAAACCATCCGGATCACACACCTTTTCCAGGCTGATACCGTTCGCAGCAACCCAAGCCCAAACCGCTGCCTTGTCGACCTTGACTCGCGACATATCTGGAAGGATATCGGGCTCGGGTTCCGGCTCCTCCATCTCCACATCCTCGTCTTCTTCTTCCCCTTGTGACGCCTCCGTATCGTCACTCTTCTTCTTCTTCTTCGGCTTCGGAGGCGGCTTCCCGGGCCCCCTGCCAGCCTCCACGACGACCCCCATCTCTCTCAGCGTAGCCAGGCAGTCATCCAACGCGATCCATGTCGCTCGACTACAGTCCTCGAGATCGACCAGCAAAGCCGGGTTGGCGTCGTCTCCCGCTCCCCCGCCGTTCGTGGGACAACTCAGTAGCCACCGTGCCACCTCGCCACCCCAGAACCGCTTGTAACCCTTGCGGCCCAGCTCGGAGATTGGTTTCTCCGGCCCTCCTACGACTCCCTCGCGCCGCGAGATCTCGTACGACACGCCCATCAGCAGTGCGCCAAGACCCTTGCGCTGCCAGGGCGGGAATACGAGAATGCAGGCAAGGTTATTGTTGTCCCACGACATCTTCTCCTTGGAAAAGAAGCCGACAATATGCGGGCGCGGTGGTGAGTCCGGGCTGTTGGGCTTGGGAGGTGGGGTGTAGACGAGCAGGAAATAGTTGAAGCCGCGGACGTCGAAGAAGACGGATTTGTTATCGAGGAAGAGCTTGGCGAAGAGGGATAGGTTTTGGCAGAAGAGCTGTAGCAGCATTGCGTCAGTACAGCATTCTTTACTGTAAGAGATGCTCGCGCGGGGGGTGGAGCACTCACCACGTCCTGCTCTCCATCCACTTCCCACACACTCCACTCCCCTTCGTCCGTGACGTACTCCTCCGAATACTTTGGCGCGACGTTCGTCTTCTTCCCCGTCGTCCGCGCAATCTCTTTACGCACCAACCTCCTCCCACGCGGGTGCACGTAGACCTTCCTCCCCGGCACAGTCCCCGCGCGCTCGCACACGCGGACGTGCCCCCACCACGCCACCAGCTCTTTCGAGTACTTGAAGCACACGGGGCACACGTACAGCCTGTCAAGCATGGGCGCGTCGGCGCCCTTTCGGTGGTTGTTCTTCGCGCCGACCCCGCCGTTGCCGTTGTGCGTGCCAGCCGCGTCGTGTGAATGAGAGTTCTTGCTCCCGGCTCCGCCTCTCGCGCCTGCGGCATCGCCAAGGACTTCTTTGCCGTAGTATGAGGGGTACCACGCGCGGAAGCAGATGTTGCCGAGCATCACCTTGTCGATGTTACGGTCAGTCCGCGGCGCGGATTTGTCGGTTGTTTTTGGTGTTACCGTTGTCGCTGCCACTGCCACTGCCGCTGCTGGGGTGGGTTTTGACGGAGTCGATGACGATTTTGGGGGTACAGGGACGGGCACGGCGGTGACGGTCGTGGGGATGGTGTGGTACGGGCGTGTCGACACAGGACGGAAGTGCTGCGTGATGGGTGGCTGACCTGTGGGAGGACTGGGCCGGACGAGGCTGCCCGTCCGGTGGAGCTGGGTCTGCGGCGCTTGGTATGTGATTTTAGGCGCGACGAGCGTCACTGGCCTGACGTTTTCCTTGGCCTCCATGGCCGCCATCATGGGAGTGCCAACTGCGCTTTCGCGTCTTTGACGTGCCGCACGGGATTCGGGATGTGCAGAGCTCAAGGGCTGCTGGCTTGTCGGCTGTACTGATGATGGTGGATGCTGTGCTGGAGTATGGCTGGTTGAAGAGGACGGGGGCCTCGGTATGGGTATTGGGGTCTCGGAGATCTTGGTGGGAAGGTGCGGTCTCGGAGTCGAGGGACGGCGTCCGCCCGGAAGTTTCTCCTCGGTAACAGCGGCGGGGGCCAGAAGCTGCGATTGCGATTGAGTGGTGGCCACGGAGGTCGGGATTGGAGGGGGCAGAATCGGGGTTTGACGCGTTGCGCGACGCGTCGTTGACTCGGCCGGTGCCGCTACGACTGCAGCGGGAGCGGTGGGGGGCGCCGGTGGTTCGTGTTCGTCGTGGGGTCGCTTGCGCTTCACGGGCGCCATGTTAGGAGCATGTATCGTGGTATACTAAATTTAAAGAGGGAGAGAAAAAAAAAAGAAAAAAAATTAAATGGCGGAAGGCTTCCGCAGGTCGGTGTGCAACAGGATTCGCAGGCGAGACCCCAGCACACCCGATGAATCAATTAAACTTTGGGGGGGGGGGGGGGGGGTATCGTGGGCTGGAGACAGCCTTGCAGGGATGGAGGAAGGTCGAGATGGGGGAGGATTCCACGTGTGTGAGGAAGAGGGGCTTGAACAATCTTCGAATCTTGAGTCTGGAAGGAGTATCGTGCCTTGTCTCATAGTGAAATATGCGAAGGAGGTCAAGGTCGAGACACAAGCGCTCGGCGCCCTGATGGGAATGACGTGTGTCCACCGACGGACGATCTGTTGACTGTTGGTTGGTGGATTGATGGCATCGAATGTGTTCCAAGCAATGACGTTCAAGCATACTTGCATAAGACAACCAACCCGCTGCTAGTGTATACATGCATAGTATTAGTACAATACATGTGCAACCATAACCCCCTCAAAAGAAAGTTTAAATTCTTAATAAGCCATTGTCGTCATTTAAGTAAAACTCTCACTAATACTTATTTATATAGCCGAAATGACTAGGGATAAGAAGTACATATATGTATGTATGTATGTATGTATTGTGTGTGTATCTAGAGAAAAAAGTGCATATAGAAAAGGAAGGCAGTGCTTAAGAATTCTTAAGGAGAACAAAATGAAAGGTCCATCCAGGATTCGAACCTGGGCCTACGGAAGAGACTGAGTATGATCAGAATCCGACGTCCTAACCAACTAGACTAATAGACCTGATACGGAATTGGTTGTTGCGGTACCCCCAACACTTTGGTGTCTATAAAACCTAGACAGTGGGTCGATCCTTTCGCGACCGATGTTACCCTCCATCGTCCGGGCCTGAAAGGGCCACTCTGTCCATATACCCTCCCATATACCTATGGAGACGTCTTCTTTAGTAGTCACACGAAAAAAAAAATACTCAGTGTTTACGTGCTGTGCAAAACGGACCCTTGACGTTCATGACCCGGGCGAGTGTGTCGTCGTTCTCGTCCCAGTCTTTGACCAGGGCCTGTAGCCGACGTCGGGCGAGAGCGGCATCGCGGTTACGATAGACCGAATCGATTTTGCGCACGTCAGTTTTGTCATTGACGATCCATCGTTGCTCCTCCTCAAGGAACTTGGCGTAACTCATGTTGTCGCCAAATATGGCCTTGACGTTCCGTTCAAGGTGCTTGTTGACGGCCTTTTTGAGGATATTGTCATTTTTAGTCGGCGCCAACAACGAGTGCAAGTCCGGCATTGTATGATCGGCCGATGGGCTGAATGCTGGAATTCTGGCATTCGCGTCGGGGAGGATCGAGGCCGCGGTGTAGGACAGCAGGGAGCTTTCCAAGACAGCGGCGTCGATCGTGCGAAGCTCTGGTGGTGAGATCGGGCAATGGCCTAGTCTCAGGTACTGAAGTGTCTGATTCGTTGACACGAGCTCACAGATGGACGGCACAGCATCTTTATCGATGTAGTTCCACGCCTGACCATGATCGGTCGTCGCATACGCCTGTCTCACATCCAAGAAGCGCACGCCGGGATGCGTCGCGATAGCCTGGAAGATGTGACTGGCACCAGCAGCTGTTAGACCAGTGGATTGCAGTGACAGCCGGGAGAGCTGGCGGGCTTTGCGGATGCCGGAAGCGAGCGCTTTCGCGCCTTCGTCGCCCAAGGGGTTGCATGAGAGATAGAGCGAGGTGAGTCGCAGATGGGCGAGCCCAGGAACTCGGCAATCGCAACTGCAGCCTTGGTCGATATGCCGTTACCGTTCAAGTAAATGTTGCGCAGTGGCAGCTGCTTACGGCTGGGAATAGCAGCAGAGAACGCAGCCAGACGTCGGAACAGCTCCGCGGTGCCGGCGTCACCGAGTTCGGTTTGGTCGAGATCTAGCGTGCGTAGGTTCTTGGTCTCAGTGATGAGGCGGCAGACATCTGCAGCAGCTGTGGGACCTAAGGGGTTTCGTTTTAACCATATGTTGGTCACTGCTTCTGACTCAATCAGGGCGTCGACGAGTGTCTTGAAACCGGGGGCGTCGATGCAGTTGCCTGCCAGATACCAAGTGTCCATACGGCCGGGGAGCTCCCGGGCGAACTGGGCGATCTCCCGGGCCCCAATCGGGCCAATGATATTGTTGCCCAGAAGGAAGCGCCGGACGAAGGGGTTCGGCCGTAAACTGTCCATCAGGTTGCCAATGTGGTCTGGACCGACAACCATTTTGCACAGGTCCATGCGACCGTCCTCGTAGATGACACCTTTGCGGAACTCGGCGCCCTTGACCCCGTAGTGGGGTTCGCCCTTGCCGCCCTCGAGAGCAGCGCCGGCAGAGTGTTCGTCGAGCGCGTGGGTGCCTCGCTGTCGGAGGTGGTCGAAGAATGGGGCGAGGTCGGCGGCATCGGCAACGGCAACGGGCATCGGGATGGCTTTCACGCCAGTTAGGGCAACGGGGGCCTTGGCCGGGTCCCACGGGCCCTGGGCAAGGATCCGGGAGGCCCACGCAGGTGCATGCACGCCGGGTGCAGCGCCGCCAGTCAAACCGCGGAAGCTGTGGCCGTTCCGTTTGGTGGCGGCGAAGATGTCGTACTTCCGCTGCAGGGCGACCCATGCACGCAGTCTCACCCGGGCGGCCTCGTACCGGATGACTGGTGACACAGCATCGTCGTAAGTGGCGGGATATAACAGCGTTGCAATGGCCCCAGCTAGATGGGATCGCTTAGATTTCCGGCGGGGGAGACCGTGCAGCTCGTCAGGCAGGCGGACGGTGTCCATGGGCAGAGCGAGTATCTCGTCAGGAGTGTAAGCTCTCGAGTGGTTAAAGTCGGGCATCTGGGCATCGAGAAGGTTGAAGGCCTGCCGGCAGAGGGCGGCCAGACGGATCACCTCGTCCACGTCGACTCGGATAGCGTCATTGTTGTCATCCTGGATGGTGTCGATGCCTGGGGCTTGTGCCATGCCATTTGACAGGGATTCAAAGCCACCAAGTATTGACGGGGTTGATGTGAGAGAGAGCGTAGCAGCAGAGGCCATTGTGATGTCTCTGGTTGATACGATGGACGACGATGTGCAATCGGTTGAAGAATTGCTTGCAGTTCTTTGGCAAGTTTGTAGATTGCTATCGACCCTGAAACCCACGCGGTACGGTAGATCAGTTGCTTATATGGTGATTCTTTGCTGCTGGGGATGGGCATGACTGCAGCTTTTCAGGGCGATGAGTCACTGTCCGGTTGGATTATCCTTCAACTCGCTTCAAGGTTGTTGGTCGAGGCTTTGGCTGGGCCAGCTAGGAGTCAGAGCCGGGAGTCTAGGCGGAAACCGAATTGGCGAATCAGGGCTGTATGTGGCCGGGCTGTCATTCGAGGCATTTGACATGTTGTCGTCCATGTCGTTGCAAGGGCGCACTTCTTGACATGACTGACCATGGCGAGCCATAATACGTCGGATGGAACATGGAACTTGGCGACCTTCTCCCATAGCCACGAAGAACCAAAATGGGCACGAGGCACCCGCCTCGACTAGCAACAGCGACAACAACGCGAAAGAAAAAAAAAAGAAGAGGAGGAAGAAGAAGAAGAAGAAGAAGAAGAAGAAGAAGAAGAAGAAGAAGAAAAGAGAACATTTCGACGGCGTGCCTCCGTATGACAGGGTGGGCGAGGCTGGTGAGTGATGAATGTTCCACCTCAAGGGGACCGATTTTAGTATTCATGTACGTACCCGTCTTGCATATCCACTACGTATCTACTTACTTACCTCTGGATAGGTGGGTACCAAGGCGCCTACCTGGGTAGGTAGGTAGGTACTTTCCTTAGGTAGGTAGGCACCTATACCTACCTACCCAGATAGGTACCTAGGTAAGTACTGATAGTGGGTCGATACCTAGGACCTCGGGCACATACTGAGGTACTATCCGACCACGTTGGATGTGGCTGGGCGCCCTTGCAGCAATCGTGCGAACTGTTAGGTAAGGCACCCTGGCACAGCCATACACTTCAGTATTCCGAATAGCTTCACTTCTCCCACAGTCACAACTCATCCCTCATAACCTGTCCCTCGCAACTTACTCCCCCAATTCACACCCACAATGCCTTGCAATACGGCGAGCGGCATCCGCTCACTGACCAATCGCTTCAACGCCTCGGAGCTTTTCAGCTGCTACGCACCGTCAAACGATCCAAACCTCCCTGTCTGTCGGCCCTACACGTCCTACTCACCCTCTCGTCTGCAGTGTTGCATCGCATGAGGTTGTAACGCAACTTTCTTCGTGGGCCAGCCCTGTCTCGTCGCCATTTGATTTTGTCTGGGTCTGAGCGCGACACTCAGGAATCCACCGCAATCACTTTTGTGTCACAGGAACTAACCACGTCAAAGGCCTTGTCACTACCTCCGCAAGTCGTCCGCCAACCATGACCAGCCTACGGCTTTTCTCGGCTTTGAATGGAACCTGCGCCCCTGCGGGACATTAATTGATCACGGGCCAATTCGCCCTCTGCAACTGTCTCGTCCTGTCTCTCGAGGTCTCTCATACGGCCGAGCTTAGACGGAACACGTTGCTTTTTCCGTCTTGCTTCTTCCGCGACACTCACGCCATGTCACAAATTCCCCATACAGCGGTGAGTAGTAAGAAGAAAAAAGAAAAAGCCCGAGGCGCGCCCTGGATTGCTTACAGACGTCATCCTTCCGAGACGCATTCCAGCCTTTTCTTCGCGCGGCTTGGGTGAGAATTCCAATAACGAACAATTGTGCCAACAAAATAACACCCACCTGCCAACGCTGCCTTCGTTCGCGTCTTGTTGTTGCTGTTGTTTTTATTGTTGCTGCCTCGGCTACACTTGGCCCGTTTCGTTTGCGCCATGCAGTAGCGGGCGCGGGGGTGGCAGGAGAAGTGATATATCGTGCGGCAAAGCTTGCGTACAGCCCGCTCTCATGCGGGTTGCCGACCACTCTCACTGGCCCCTCGGAATAGTATTTGCTTTTGGCCGGCTTCCTTCCCTCCCTCGGGCAGCGACGCATGCGATCAATCGGTATTCCCATAGCTTTCGGCCGGTTGACACGCGGCTATGAATCGGCAAGCCGCATGCGGGAAGCTTCCCGGACCCACTGATTGGAGCTCACCTTTCTTTTTCGCATAAGCAGATGGATGATCTCTCCGGGAGACATGCAAGGGGGGACATGGGATATCGAGGCTGTGGGAGGCATTGACGCACACTAACAACATGATGGTGTTGTGTCTCCCAAAAGCCCGGTCAAGCGGGGGGGGGCCTTGAATCTCTCCGCCAATGTCATCGACGAGGATAGCCCTACCAACGTCCCTGGGCGTGTGTGCGTTGGATGCGGCGAAAGAGAAGAAAACATACTGCTCAGATATGTTGGCCGAGAGAGATTGGCTGTCGTGGAGAGGTCCAAGACACTCTGTCTCGGTGTGTGTCGAGCTGGCTGACCGCCCCCTCCCCCCCCCCCTAAGGCCGGGTGTTTGGCTGGATTGCATCGAGAAGAAGAAGGCTTAGGTATATATGAAAGACCTGCTGAGCAGTGGGCGGCCAGCGTTCGCTCTTTTCTCACGGCTGAGCTGCGTTCCGAAAAGCAAATCGCTTCCTCTTTCGTCTGCTTTTCAGTTCACCATGTCATCTTTTCCCATGTATTATTCTATGCCACGCAGAAACGTCGAAGGGCCTGTCTCCCACGCCAAGTGGCCGTCGACAGAGTCATTCCGCTCGCCGGCCTCGCCTCGGGAAGCAGACGATTCCACCGTCCAGACCGTCGGCAGACTCAACTCGGTCTTTGGTTTCCGACCGCCCACCAGACATGCAAAGTCGTCCCCTAGGTCGTCTCCCGATGACACGTCGAGATACTCGCCGGACCTTCCACACCTGCCCGCGGATCACACTCCTGAGCTGCAACACGACACCCCCTCGGATGCAAGGACGCGCACATCGTCCTTTGGACCGGAGACGCCACCTGCCAAGTTCGACTCGTACTTCTCTTCAGAACCGCTCGTACAACCCTTGACGCCGGTCCGAACAAGCAATTCTCACTTGCGTTCCCAGTCAGACAGCTGTAGCCTCCAGAGCTTTTACCCGGAATGCCATTACCGAGTTGGCGCCGAATCAACAGCAGCCGTTTGCCATGACGCCAAGCAGCACCCCTATCGGGACTCTGACTCGATGTCTTCATCCGGAGACAAGTGCCCCAACAAACAGTCCCGGGAGACGTCCTCGCCGCACCAGAAGTACGCCGTCGCTCTCACCCGCAACAACCGCGCCGTTACCCTCATCTTGACGGCAGGCAACCCAACCAAGCCAGGACACCCAAACATCACCTGCTACAGGCAAACCTCCCTCTCGCTAGGCGGGCCCTTTGCCGAGTTTTTCAAGGCCTCCGAGGCCCTGGCTCTGTTGCAGCACATGGTAAACGCATCTTCAATGTCGTACCAACCCTTTTCCAAACGAGAGCGGTCTGAACTGCTGCTGCGAATGCGGACGTCTGGCGAGGGCATGATCCTCGGCGACCCGTGTTCTAACGCACGCGCCTGGACAAGCTTCTTCTCCGCAGAGCTCGGCGCCGGCAGGGTCTGGGAGGCGGGCACAGTCATCTTCCCGTGGAAGGTCCTGGAGAGGCTCATGAGCTCCCTCAACTCCGAGTGCGCGAGGAAGAGGAGGATGCAAGCGCGTGCGGCGGCTACCGTTGTCAGGCGCGACGTAGACGATCACCCAGGGACCCGGGGCCATGTCCCATTTCAGCACGGCTACGGTCGATCTCCCGACACGCAACCCATGTCTCTTTTGCTGGCCTATGATTCCGACATGTCTTCGGCGCCCATGTCGGGAGCCGCCGGGGGCGACCGCTGTTCGGTACCGTCGGACTCTCCTCCGCCGCCCGGGACGCCGACGGAGGTTCTTCCACCCAAGCTCCAGCTCGTGTCAGAGCGGGCCAAGTCTCCGCCGACGCAGATCCGACGTCGACGCCAGTACTCGGAGCCGGTTCGGCCGCTGAGCCTGGCACCGCCGCGGATCGCGCTGCTGAAGCCCAAGGCCTGCCGACAGAGCCTGCGTGGGCTGCATTCCGCGTCGACACCCGCTCGCCTCGAGTTTTACGACTCGATCCGGGAGTGGCCAGCCAGCTCTCACCTGGCGCGGGTACGTCTACCACCCTGCTCGCGGATTCTGGAGATGGCCGAGACCCAGGGACCCGAGCCACGCAACACCATCGTCGTTTGAGGTGGAATGCTCTCTTCAACGCAACAAACCGGGAGCTTCTGCTTATTTTTTTTTCCTTTGTGTGTATCTTAGCTTTCTGCACCTTTTTGCATGGGCAATGGGTGGGGCAGGTCGTATGACCTCCCTTTTGGGTAGACGCATTTCGATGCCACGGCATCAAGAGACTGGACGGGTCATGTCTGACATGTGCACATTTGGAACGAACGGGCCACGAGAAACGGAACATGCGAACAAAGGAAATGATAGTACCAACGACAATGCAGTACACTTAGATAGCATTAGATGGGCACGGCCACGGTAGAGGGGGGCGCCTGGGGGTCGCTGGGCGATTTGCTGGGCAGATGGATGAATGATGGGAACGTTTAGAACGACTGTTGAATGTGTTTATGAGCATGACGTCTTAGGTGTTCAGTAACATGTACAAATCGGTTTGGCGCCAGGGCTTGCGAAAGCCGTGCAAACGCTCTTTGAGAATAGACTTACGCGAAGCGTATCATTATCCTACGTCCAGACTGCCGCTATTTGTGTCAGATGCGTCGAGTCGAGCGACACAGAGCCCCCCGCGGGTCCGCAGCACAGCTCGAACTGGTGGGCGAAGTTATATGGTCTCCGGAACCCAGGTTCAGGGGAGTACAGTTATTTGGACTATATACTTTCATTATTTAGACCATAACCTGCTACAATACAGCCACAACACAGCCACAACTACAACTATTCACTCTTCCCATAACCAGAATGACACATTCCTAACCCAAACTGAGATTAAAGTCAGTGGGTTAGGGGTTAGTGGCTAGGATTTGGGTTAGGGTTCTGGTTATAGTTTGGGTTAGGAATGTGTTATTTCTGGTTATGAGAGGGTGGAAGATTGATTGATCTGGGCATGGTCTGAATAATGAAAGTCTATGGTCTGAATAACCGCACTCAGTTCAGGGCGGCGTCTTGGTTCACGATCCCGAGCCCGAGTCCGCCACAACGTTTGGTCACGCTAGAGCCTCCCCGATCATACTTCCGTCGGGCTTCTCCGGGAGTGTGGTACGTGTTGGAGACGCAGGGGCCAGGTGCGCCGCATGTTACGTAGGCTTTTTATCCTCCGTTCTTCTCTTCTTGCCATATTCAAAACGTCATGACTCGATAGGTTATATTGCGTCTCCGCCCCCTTTTCGCGGCTTTCATGCTGGGAAACCGTAATCGGCAGGGGTACGAGGTTGTCAAATATAAGTGCTGGTTGACCCAACTCTTTCGGAGGAATGTGCCGAACGTCTTGAAAAGTGTCGAACCAACTTACTACAGTCACTCGCTAAATACCGCACCGTATTCGACCCTCAAATCACTTCACGGACATCCAAAGTACCCGGAAGGCACTTCATCCCATGAAACATCACGAGCCCAAACGACTGTCGCCACAAAAGGAAAGAAGAAAAAAATGGCTCGCTCGACCTGGACCCTTATCGTTCTCGCCGGCCTCGCCTCCGCCAAGCTCGCGCCGCGCCAGAGCACCGCCGGGGTCGACATCACGGCGCTGAACAAGAACGTTTCGGCGACGTCGGGGACGGGGGCGGTCAGCGCGGCGGGGACGCTGGCGCCGTTTGGCGGGATCGGGGTCGGGTGCGGGATCAACTGGGCCGAGGGCAAGAGTTACGGAGGTGAGTTTACCCCTGAAGTCGACGGCGCGTGCTACTCCAGTCACGGCACGGAAGCAATGGGTTTGGAGTGAGAAACTGGGAGAGAGAGAGCGGAGAGAAGAGGGAGGTTTGAGACGGTGGGGAATGCCAAAGAAGCGGGTGACTGACGTGGGATACTCCCGACAGGCGGTTTGCAATCCGGTTCCGATTCCTTCGGCCTCGGCGGCGGGTTCACCATCACCGAGGACAAGATGACCATCGGCCTCGGGATCGGCATCAACGGTCCGCAAAGTTTCAACACCACGTAAGCCAACATCTTGTTCCCTAACCACTCGACGGTTTGTCTCTGTGCATGTGGCAGGGAGCCAAAGCGGGCGTGAATCCGGCCCCTTTGAGCCCACGCGCTTCCGAGACCGGCCCGAGAGAGAGAGAGAGAGAGAGAGAGAGAGAGAGAGAGAAGATTATTTGTGAGGCGACTGGTTTAGCTAACCCGCCCCTTTACCAGCGTCGACTACGAGGCCTCGACCAACGGCAGCGCCAGCGTCATCTTCACGTCGACAAAGGGGGTCACGTGCCAGGAGGTGACGGTCAACGGTCTCAAGGGCTTCCAGTGTACTTCGCTTTAGGAGCGAGCGAGTATATTGACCTGGCAGGGCATCTCCTCTGGTACTCTAGCGTACGCAGGTGCCTTTTCCCAGGCTTTCCATTGGGAATTTCTGGTCACCTCCAAGCTCAGAGCCTCTGTGATATAGGTAACGATGACGATAGGGTCGCTATTGCGCGAAGGATCTAGGAGATGGGCTGGTGACTTGAAGCCCGTAGATGTTGAATCCAGGGGTTTCATCACGGTGATGAGAGCTTGGTTTTGTTCCAAATATCGATCCGAGGCGTTCCTGGTAGCTGGCCATTGCATTGCTTCTGGCAACAGCATTCTGCTAAGAATCCATTCCTTGAGGAATATTCGCCTTGGTTGAGAAAGAACAGAGTTGGCAACTCCTCCACAGGCTGCTCTCTAGTACGTACTGTGGGACTGTTGTAAGACCAAAATGTACGAACCAGACTTACGGACACTGTCGATGGACCACAGCTGCTATCCACCTACGTTACGTTGACGAGTGGAAACTCAAAGCTCGATCAAACACTGAGAATAATGATACCACGCCGCTTACAGCAACACGTATCTTCCATGGTGTTAAAAGGGCTCATTGAACCGTACGTTGTGATGGCGTTGCTCACTTTTCTAGTACCGCCTGACTCCGAGTAATGTTCACAAGGTGACCGATTTCATCCGAACCAAGGATCTGCCGACTCCTAACTCAGATTAGAATCATGACCATGGGTTTCGCTGGCTCAATTCAGGCTACTCCAGGGTCTTTTCCTCCTCTGTTCTTGTGAGAGTCATGCTAGAAAGTCTCGTTTTACTATAAGAGCCATCCCCCGTTCTTCATCTTTTATATTCTTGGACGCATCCAATAACCTGACGTTCGGTACAACTGCTTCTCGACCTGTACGCACACAACACGTACACACCAAGCGAATCTGCTTCACTACCCTCCCATACCCACTCCTTGTCTCGTTCCGTAACCACAACGAGCCTCGGCCTGTCTTCTCGCCGCAGTCGTGTTGACCAGCACCCGCCAGTAGCAGCACACCATGGACGTCCGGGGCTCCTCAACCTCTGTCGTTCTCATGGCATGCAAGGCAGGCGCCGCGAGTGGCGTGTCCTGGATCACGCGCACGCCATCCCGTGCTGCAGTTAAGCTGTATTACCACAAAATAGCAAGTTACGCACAAACCGAGCCCATCGTCCGTTTTGCGGACCTGGAAACCTGGGCATTTGACAATGAGGGCTGTGTCATCATTGACAGCGGCGATGACTTCTTCCCAGAGGACGAGGGCGGTGACAGATACGATGAATACGACTACGGAGGCTACATGGACGCCTCTCAGGATGGAATCTCGGAGGCGGGGTACGATGACTTGATGGACTTAGTGGACGAGCAACCCCACTCAAACGTCCCCAGACTCGTTATGACAACCCCCAAGGGAGAAGTCATCACCGGCGACGCCATCCCCGAGGGGACAAACTGCCACTTCTCGGACGAGTATCACGCCCTCCAAAAACAGTGGCTTGACACCCTAGAAAACAGCCTCGTTCCAGGCAATTGGAAACAGATCCGCGATCTGAACCGCCCACAAGAGCCCGAGATTGACGATGAAGAAAAGGGGGCCCTCCTCGGGCGACAAAATGGCCAAGATGCGGCGGAGAGCGTGTGGCAGCTACATCAAATGGAAGTCGAATACAGCAAGCAGGAGCGTCGGTACCGGGACAAGGAGAGACGGTATGAGGCACAACAGTCGCAGACGCAGCAGACTAATACCAACTGTGAGAAGTCATCAAAGAGATGGATTGGCAGCACTTTTTTCGGTCGTGAATATCCGGTGCCGGATCGCCTGATGGTTGCTGTTTTATTTCCTTCCTGAATTCTTCTCCCGCGGCGATTGCTCTGGGGATAACCCTGCGATGATGCTGCACTCCAAGTTATACGTTTGCCGATCTCTCGTCGCAACGTAATTGCCTTTGGCGGCTCTGCGGGATGCTTGTGATCTCAAAAGCCATTCCAGGCTTCATCGCCATCTACGTGCTGCGGGTCTCGTCCAAGTTGCACCCGTACCCGCACGTGCATGGGTAGCCGGTATGTAAGTTGTCCAACGCCGGCGGACTGTTGACTACCTATATGGGCGTAGGAAGACGGGGAGATGACATTGTCAAGACAGGCTCGCATGCACCCCCAAGCTCAGGACGGACGTACAGGTAACGCAGGTAGTGTGCAGAAGGGAAGTCTGGGCCATTCGCTGGTCAGCTCTGGTGGATAGCTCAATGCGGACCAATATATGTATTATACCGTTACTTCACAGGCTTGAGGCCTAGGAGACCGGGCAGAACCACTACGCACTACTGTGCATGTGCGTCCAGTACCTAAGGTAGGTAGGTAAGGTGAAAACGACGTCAGACCTGACCCGGGTTGCTCAGACCAACTCTCGCATCTGGGTTCGCCGATCCAGGGTCTGGATGGCGCCCGGCGCGGGGGAGGCGTCCATCGTTTGTCGTCCGTCCAAGCAAGCTACTGGTAGGTAATCCACGCACCCCCCCCACTCGGACTTGATTCCAGTGGGTTAAGTTTGATGAAGTGGATGCAGTTGATGCCGCTGACTATGTGCATGTACCTGTAGGAATCCTTGCGCGACGGGACCATCGGGCTAGGTACCTACCTACACTAGGTAATTTGGAGATTAGGTAAGAAAGAGAAGAAATCAAAATGGAAGGAGAGAGGAGCGTGAAAGTTGGCAGTTGAAGTCCAGCTTGGAAGTGCGGCTCCACAGCTGTGCCGGCTCAGGGTCTACTGTCCACTAGCGCGATGTACCGGTATGTAGGTAGGTACTTAAGGCGTAGGTAGTACCTGTACCTAGGTACCATTTGCTTGCTCCTTTTTCATATCCTCGTCGATTTTGGGAATAGCTAGTTCTCCCACAGCAGGAAACACCCCGAGCACATGAATCAATAACCTCACCCTCACTCTGCAGTCTGCCCACCCATCACCCTTCTGCTCGGTATCTCGTTTCGCGCCAGAAAGTAAGGCTCTCCCTGCTCGCCCGCCCTCCATGCGTTACTTTGGAGGACCGTGTGCACTCACCCCCCACTTACGACGTCGTTTGGCCTGCTTTGGAGCCTTTTGACATGCCTGGATCTTCCATCCGTATTCTCCTTTACCCCCCTCCCCACCAGCTACCTAGCGACGTCACCGAGCCAGACCTGCAACTGATCAGACTGTCATGAGTAATAGCAAGCAGAAAAGAACAGTCTCGTGGTGTCCGTTTACCCGTCATCACCTTCTCTAAAAGACCACTTACTTCGCCGCACCCATCAGAAAGAACACGCCACTTGCCCCCCCTTCAAGGCCTTATACCTTTGAATTTGAATCGTCTACCTACTACGCCAGGTAGGCCCGTTTGTTTTGAACCCCAAGCCAGAGCTTCTTGACTGTCCTGTCACGCACCTCGTATATCAGAGATATAAACCATAGTCTTATATATACACCGACCCCCGACAATGGCGCCTGAAGTACATCAGCAACTCGCCGCAGGTGGAGGACCATTCCCGGTAACCAAGATGCAGGACCCCAAAGAGAAGTTTTACCGCCACTTCCAAGATGAGGTTATCAGTATGTCTACGCAAGGTCCGACTCAGTCCCCTGATGGTGTGCTGACCAGTCCCGCACTAGTCCTTCAGGAGCAGATCGACGGCATCGGCTCTATAGCCCAGGTCGGTGGTGAGAGACAGTATGCCATTGATCACATTCTGGCCGGAATTTCGAACCTCTCCAAGGAGGTTGCAGATGCCTCCGACTTTGTTCCGTCGTACGACCAGCGCAACTACGCTCAGGTGAGCTGATCTACCCATCAGAAGACTACTCGTCTTCTAACACCACGCGACAGGCTGTCAAGGCTCTCACAGACAAGCTGAACGAGACTACAACAAGGCTTGCGCCCCGCTCACGCTTCCAGTTCAAGCCGCGCGGTGCGAACACGGCGACCAGCGAACTGGCCGCCCCCAAGAACGACCCGCGCCTGCTCGTGGGAAGCTCCCTTGCGGACCCCCTGCCCGCCTCCCGCGGCGGGCCCGTCATCGCCGCCGCCGCCGCCGTCCCGGACGTGCAGGCCGAGAGCGACCGCCTCGGCGGGTTGTCGTCCTTCCCCAAGAACTACAACGAGGAGATGGCGCGGCCGAGCACCACCAAAGTCCGCAAGCCCAGCTTCTCCACCGCCAAGGACATTGCCATCTTCGGCCAGGAGGGCCTGCACATTATCTTGCCATCGTCGGCGTCGAGGGCGACGTCGTCCGGGCGGTTGACGGACCTGAAGGGGTGCGTCGTCGACATGTCCCTGGCGCTGTCTGACACCACCTCGTTCGCGAACCTAGCGCTCAAGAACATTGACAAGAGCCTGATCCTCGCCGGTAACGTCGCCGGCCCGGCCCATATTACCGGCGTTACGAACAGCGTCATCGTCGTGTCCGCCCGCCAGGTGCGTATCCACGAGTGCAGGAATGTTGATATCTACCTGCACTGCTCGAGCCATCCCATCATCGAGGACTGCTCCAACATGCGCTTCGCGCCGCTGCCGGCCAGCTTTGTAAGTACATATACTGTGCGAAGAAACACAATCACGCAGGTATTGATCGTTTGTACAGGATGCCCCCGAAGACCCCGTCAAGAACCAGTGGGATCAGGTTGATGATTTCAAGTGGCTGAAGTCGGAGCCTAGCCCGAACTGGAGCATCCTGCCCGAGGAGCAGAGGCTGGCCGACGAGATCTGGACAAAGGCTGTACCGGGCGAGCGTGGGAAGGATCTGCACGATATCCTCAGGGCTGTGGGTGTCTCAAAGCAGTAAGCCGAGTCACAGGCCAGGTGCCGTCGTCGGCTGTCTCCTTCGGTTTAATGTTCTAGGGCGGAGTTTGGGCGGGCGGCTCTTGTGAATTCAGGTACGGCCAGGCGCAGAAGGAAGGGGGGTGGGGACCAGCGTCCCTCTTGTTTTGAAATGAATAGTGCCGCAGTCGCATTTTGGGTATCATAAGAGTAAAACGGCAAAGGAAGAAAAAAAAAACAGCATTTCATCCCCTCAGTTTCTTAAAAGACCCATCCATCCAGCCAACGATTCATCCATCATTCCGTCTCCATCTTATCGCCCGTTCCGCCCTCCTCGTGGCCGAACTTGACACCCGCGTCCCTTAACCGGTCCAGCACCTCGCGCTGCATCCTAATGCGCTCCTCGAGCTGCTTGATCTCTTCTTCCTGCTCGTCGATGGAGCGATCCATATCCGGGAGCTGACGCATCTGCGTCCGAGCCCGCTGGAGCTTGTGCTTCAGCGCGTCGGTCTGGGCGGGCACATCCTTGAGGGACAGCGGGGCGTTGGGGCTGGCCCCAAGGGGGTTTGGAGTCGCGCCGGGACCGGGGCCGGCGGGCGTGGCGCCGGTGATGCCACCAACGGAGCCGGAGGTCTGGATCGCGGTGCGCAAGCGAGTGAGGATGCCTGTCAGCTCAGTGAGGGTGTCGAGGGCGTCGGGGGAGAGGGTGGAAGGGAGCTCGAGGGGGTGAGACGGCATTTTGTTGAGGGAGGGGAAAGGGGCGTGGGTGTTTCGAGATGAAAATAGATCGAGGGAGGAAACCCGGCGTCGTGATTCTTCTCGATAATAATAGCAGGCGGACGCAGCGAGGAGGTTGGGGTTTACCGAGGCTTTCTCGACGGAGGCGAAGTAGCTAACCAGGTACGCGCGCGCGTTGAACGGCGGACTCGAGGTACCATATATGAATTGCGTATTTGCTCAGCCTCTGCTTTGTAAAGACGTTCGAGTCGTTGTTCAGCCTCGGAGTCGTTGGTGCCGTTGGTTGAGCGGACGAAAGCGTCAAAGTCAATTGGCGTGAGGTTCAGTGTGTGTGGTGCGGGTATCGAACGGTACTGGTGTTAGGTAGGTAGAAGCAAGGGTGGGGGGGGAAGCTTGGCCGAGACATTTTGCTTGTTCAGAAGCTTCCTGGGCGTTTTAGCGTAACAGCGATTGGCAGCTAAAAATTGTTGAAAGTCAACAGAGGGGCATCTCGAGGAACCCACACAGTTTTTGTAGATATAAGCACTGTCCATCACGCCACATTAGGCCCATCTAGACAGTGTCATTTCGAAATGCTACCATGCGAATCTATTATCGACACCATGACATAACCCATCAACCCCCCCACCATACACTGACACCGATAAAACAGCCCAGAAGCTCAGGTGCATTGGTTCACTCAAATCTCCTCAACCGGCAGAGACCTTCACCACCCACCTCTTAAAAAACTCGGAAAATCACGCACATCCTAGAATCGTCTTCTTCGTCCTGTCCACTTTCCTGTAAAGAAACAGCAGCACACATACCTATTCCACCATGGCCCAGACCGACCAGAAGGCCTGCCTGAGTACGTCAAAAGATCTCCCTCCAGACCCTCCGTACCCCACGTCGAAGCCCCGCGGTGATGGTGGTGGTGGTGGTGTTGATGGTTTCGATCCCGAGTTCAGCCAGCAAGGCCAGGAAACGACTGGAGAAGTCGCAGCTCCTCCACCTCGGCAACAGAACCCCAAATCTGAACCAGACTACATCCTCACCCTTGCCTACATCATCCTCTATCTCCAGGTCGGCTGGCTAATCTTGTGGATCTTGCGCTCCTACAGTCGTGATTGATGGCTGGGGTGTTCCCAGAGCCGACTCCCCCAAGGATGGCGACGCCATCACCAACGCCAAGACGCCCGTCATGGACGGCTTCGCCCAGAGCAAGACCGGATACTGCGAGCTCGAGGCCTCGTCCCTTGCCGTTGGCCTGCCCGAGGGCTTGATGGGCAACTCTGAGGTCGGCCACTTGAACATTGGCGCCGGCCGCGTTGTCTGGCAAGACGTCGTCCGCATCGACCAGACAATCAAGGAGGGCAAGTTCGCCGACAACGACGTGATCAAGAAGACCTTTCAGGGCGCCAAGAACGGCAACGGCAGACTGCACCTCTGCGGTCTCGTCTCCCACGGTGGTGTGGTGAGTCTTTGTGCAACCCCGGGAATGAAGCTACCCCAACGATGCCAGAAACTGACATTCTACCTCGCAGCACTCCAAGCAGGTCCACCTCTACAACCTCCTCAAGGCTGCCAAGCAGTACGGCGTCCCCGAGGTCTTCATCCACTTCTTCGGCGACGGCCGCGACGTCGACCCCAAGTCCGGCGCCGACTATATGGAGGAGCTCATCAAGACCGCCGGCGAGATCGGCATCGGTCAGATTGCGACCGTTGTCGGCCGCTATTACGCCATGGACCGTGACAAGAGATGGGAGAGAGTCCAGGTTGCCCTCGACGGTATGATCAACGGCAAGGGCGAGGAGAGTTCTGACCCCGTCAAGACTGTCCGGGAGCGCTACGCTCGCGGCGGGGACAAGGACAAGGACGAGTTCCTCAGCCCCATCATCGTCGGTGGCGACGAGCGTCGCATTAAGGGTACGTCTCGCTCCTCCGAATCATCTGATCGTTTCTGACAGTAACTTAGACGACGATACCGTCTTCTTCTTCAACTACCGCTCGGACCGTGTCCGCCAGATCACTCAGCTCCTCGGCGACGTCGACCGCTCCCCTCTTCTTGATTTCAACTACCCCAAGATCAGGACTCTGGTCACCATGACCCAGTACAAGGTCGACTACCCCTTCGAGGTTGCCTTCAAGCCCCAGCACATGGGCAACGTCCTTGCTGAGTGGCTCGGCAAGCAAGGCGTCGAGCAGGTTCACATCGCCGAGACGGAGAAGTACGCCCACGTCACCTTCTTCTTCAACGGCGGTGTCGAGAAGGTCTTCGCCCTTGAGACCCGTGACGAGAGCCAAGACCTCGTCCCCTCCAACAAGACTGTCGCCACCTACGACAAGGCCCCCGAGATGTCGGCCGACGGTGTCGCCAACCAGGTTGCCAAGCGCCTGGGTGAGCAGAAATTCCCCTTCGTCATGAACAACTTTGCGCCCCCCGACATGGTTGGCCACACCGGCGTGTACGAGGCCGCCATCGTCGGCGTTGAGGCCACTGACAAGGCCATCGGCAAGATCTACGAGGCCTGCAAGAAGCAGGGCTACATTCTCTTCATTACCGCCGACCACGGCAACGCCGAGGAGATGAAGTTCCCCGACGGCAAGCCCAAGACCTCCCACACCACCAACAAGGTGCCCTTCATCATGGCCAACGCCCCCGAGGGCTGGAGCCTGAAGAAGGACGGCGGCGTTCTGGGTGACGTCGCCCCCACGGTCCTGGCTGCCATGGGCCTGCCGCAGCCCGAGGAGATGACCGGCACCAACTTGTTGACCAAGGCATGAATCAGTCCAAAGGGTTTTGCTCGAGGCGAAGCCGTCGTTGCGGAGTTGTGTTAGTGTATGTGTGTGCCTTTGAGGAGCGGGTTACGGTAAAAGTTGAGGCGTGAGGCGTGGGTGGTAAAGGGTTTATGATGATAATAGACAACCTATAGAAAATGAGAACAGGTTTTGATGACACCCCTGGCGATAGCACTGCAATGATCAGCCTGGTGAAGTGTTTGGAGTTTTCAAACGGTAATTCAGACGACAAAATATCAAGGTCGACTGCCGGGCTGTAGGTCGACACAGGCAGGGGGCAGGGCGCTCGTCATGAAGCTCGGGAAGCACAGGGGAGGTCTTGTTGTTGCTGCCGCCGCCGTCGTCGTCGTCTTGGTCTTGATCTTGGCAATGCTGAGTCTGCCGTCGGGCGAGTGCCCACCACCATTGGTGAAGTTGGTCCATAACGACCGACAGCTGGTGATCTATCTCCTTGCTGCCCTTGGGGGCCTTGGGCAGATGTTCAATGTTCTGTAGGGCCTGCTCAATGAGAGAGTTTGGCGGCCCTGGTCCCATCGTGCTGCGAAGAAGACGACCTATCATCCGTGGGTGCTCGCTGCCGTGTGTAGGAGAGACTCACCCTTTCTCTCTCTCTTTCTCGCATCATTGGTCATTACTGATCTAAGAAATTCAAACTTATCTCCCACCAAAGCTTGAGACGGATCGGTGCCTTGACGTTTTTGACAACTTATTCCCCGGTCAGGTTTGAGTACGCCCAGGTGCCAATTCAGATCGACTAGTATCTTGTAAACTACTCGCTATTAACATGAGCTCGAATCGTCGGTCTATGGGAAAGAGTCTGGATGGACGCCTACCCTCAGTGCTTAAGAACCGTCCATTATCAATCCTGATGAACTTCGTCGAAACCGAATCCGGGGGGTATGATGTACTACCTGCTTCAGTTTGTCGATAACGGACCGTCAGAGAAGGCACTGCAAATACGTTCGGAGGAGTGCGGAAACGTGTATCAATGTTATTTGTTGCATAAAAGCGGACCGTGCTATCCATAAACACGCCTCGTAGTACAGAACCTATGACTTTTGGCTCTCAAAGGCTTTTTTTTTATTTTCACAATGTTTTCTGAACTCCCGCTATAAAGTGGCTACCTCTTTTCCGTTGGTGTTGATGCAATCAAGCCAGGCCAAAACAAGAACATGATACGGTACTTAACCGTGGGATATCTCTTATGCAAATTCATCCCTGATGATGAAGAAAAATCAAGCGCCATGCAATGCACATCGTGTCGTATCGACCAAGACTGCTTCCAAATCCGACCGTCGCCCATAACCTCTTCCTCTTCTCGCGGCTCCACTTCAAATTCAACCGCTCTCCTCACGGCTATTACTGTAGCCACTCTCGGCTCCACCAGCCGTAGCTGCTGAACTGCCCGTAGCTACCGGAAGCTCGGCACTACAACTCTTACTGCGGCTTCTAGCTGTTCCAGCGGCGACAACAGCAATACTACTGTTGGCACGGCGAGCGTCATGAGGTAGGATGGGAATATCGAACCCCTGGCTGCTGCCATCATCCACTTTGCCCACCGGCTCATCTCCTTCATCCGGCTCAACATCTTCCTCGTCTCCACTCGACATATCCACATCGTCGGGATATTGGGTCTCAAAAGTCGGAGGGTGCACCTGGATTCCAAGGCTACCGACCAGAGGCATGGGCTCGTCCTCCAGGTCTGAAGTGTCTCCGTCCGAAGACTCGGAAGAATCACTGTCAAAAGAGAAATACATACCCGGAGGGGGCAAGGGTGTAGGGTTCAGCTTCTCGACAAACCGCGACGTGTACTCGATGGTAAGAGGGAGATGCGTCTTTAGATTTGGCTTGAACAGCCCAACTTGGGACGAGGATCTCAACGGAGACATGATTCTGTTGACGAGGTCGGTAACGTCGTTGCGTTTGAGCCCGGACGGGCTAGGAGTCGCAACTCTTTTGCGTCTTTTGGTGGTGGCAACGACCCGGAAGTGATCGTCTGGGATGACTCCGCCGATACCACATGCGTCCAGACTCTTGGTAACAGGATCGTGAGTCCCGTCAGACCATGGAAAGTCGGCCTCAATGTCCATGTCGCTATCATCAGATCCCTCTTCTGTCGTAACTGCCAGGCTCGGCGCCTTTGCACCATCTATCAGAGGGCGGTAGGGAAGCACTGACCCCGACTCCGTGCGCTGCGGTTCAGGCCTTAATTTTTGCATGCTAGGCGACTGCTGTTCCTGCCCAGAAGAGGTCAGGTAGGACGAAGGCGACGTGTCCCCAGGGTCACCAGATAAGTCCATACAGAAAGGGGCGCCACTGTAATAAATGATGGTACCATCTAAGCGACGCCTCTTTCGACGGGCCGATCCTGTACCACTGTTGCCCCATCGCGACACCCCATTGTTGCTGTCTTCGCCCATACCCGACGAGTTCGAGTCATCAAGAGATGTTTGCTCGGCCGATGATGAATGGTGCACAAATAGCGGCTTGTAGTGGAAGCTATCGGCGGACATTTTCAGATCAGATTTCAATTGATCCGATGAATTCGGGTCCGCGGAGGACGAGTATTTTCCACTCTTGGGTGCTTGGCGGCGTTTGCGTTTCTTCGTATGTTCGTCGTTTGCGGCGTCAGATTCCTCTGAGCGGCTGGTTTGAGAGATATCCCCAGAGCTGTCGCTGCTGAACTTCGTCCCATCGGTACCGCCACGCCATCGAATTTTTCGACCATCAGACGAAAGCTGGAACTTGGTGCTCTTTTCTGAGACAGCGCTACGAATGTAGTCAGGTGCAACATTGAGCATGTGCAACTGGGCCATGTTACAAAGCAGGTTAAGGTAAACCCAGCCGTCAGCGTCCGGAGAAACATCATCGTGGGTCGCGAGCTCGGTCAAATGGGGTGGAGCCAGGCCAAGATGACGGATGTAGTCCATGTTCGCGGATGGAATCTGCTTCCGATCCGGGTCGAGGTCCAACGGCCTAGTGGGTCGCTGCTCCGGCAATGGTGGGTCCGGCGGTGACATGCCAGCAGCCGCGGAATTGCCGCCGGAGTCAAGGTGGTCACCATTCGAGTTGGAAGTGGACCCATTCTCTTTCGTTGGATTCTTCCCTTCTTCAGATGCCAGAATGCGTGCCTCTCGAGAAGGCTCATGGAAGCCTCTGGGGACGTTGGATGGTCCATGGGTCGTCGTAGTGTTCCCGGTGGCTGGTTCAACCATAATGGGAGCATAAGAAGCGATATTCCCAGAGGATTTCGGCTGGTGCCGGTTCACATTCCGGCCCAAATTCCGACCGCTAATCTTGCCTGTGAAGATTTGCTCCAGCCGTCGAACAATCAGCTTTTTCTTGTCTTTGTCGGTCATAACCATGTGGCGTGGATATAAACCCTCGGGTATGTCTTTTAGGTAATTTTCCACCTTTTGCTCCGAAGATTTGGCTCTTGAGCTGGCGGACGGCCGTACTAGCGAGGTCCCAGACGAGTTGGCACCAGTTGACATCGATGCATATGCAGAATCAACGGGTCTCGAGTGGGATCCTGACGTTGATGATGCATGCTTTGAACCTGATCCTGATCCTGACTCCAGCCGAGCCTTGTGACTGGATTTGTTCCGAGCCGAAGACGCCTCAGCACTGGGAGTGCTGCTTTCCAGTCCGGATGCAAAGTCGCGAAGAGTGTTTTCCAGCTCCCACTTCTTACGTTTCGGAAGCCCGTGGACCTTGATCTCGAACAGCCTGTCTTGTTTCATCATTTCAGGCCCCTTCTGCTTGTACCGCTTCAACTCATCCTTGAGCCTCTTGATCTCGACAGTCAAATCATCGATGACGCTCCGATAATCATCGGCGCTGCTGCTGTGCGTCGCACTCGGTTTAAGAGTGCCTACCATGGGAGGTCTCAGATGCGTGGGGTAGCCAGTAGGTTGCGGGTTGTCTTCATTAGACGAATCGCTTTCTTTTTGGAAAAATGGAGGGTCGGCTGGAAACTGAATCAGCGACCGTCATAAGGAAAAGCGTGGGTGCTCGCTGCCTTACCATCGATTCCATTTGAGTACACTGCAGTAGGGTGCTCATTACTCTGCTCGAACCATTTCTTGGGATCACTAGGATCGGTATTGTGGCTTTCATCAGATGACTGGCGGTGAGGTGATGATCCTGAGCTGGTTGCCGCAGCGGCGGCGGCAGTAGCCCGCATCAATAACTCTTTCTCGCTCGCCTCGTGGGCTAAACGGTGGTTGCGAAGGGTGATAGAGTTCTCGGGGGACGACCGGCGCGGTAGCGGATGACCTTTCGGCGACGTCGGCGGCTGCGTACCATTGGAAGGGTGCTGGGCATCGGACATAATTGCAGCATTAAGATGCCGTCTGGCTACACCGAGATAATCAGAATCGGGGCCGTGTTTGCTGCGTTGAGGGCGACGAGAATGATACAGGGTTGCTGGAGTCTCCGATTGCGTATTAGTCGCCGTTGTGGTGACATTTGCCACACTAGAGTAGAACCTCGGCAGTTGTCGTGTTTTCAGGTCGATGGATCGCTAGTAGATTGAAAGATAGTCAGTAACAGTGACCATTTGGATGTCGAGGTGGAAGACCGTATATATGTCGAGGTGAGTATGGACTGTGATTGGCTGAGCACCGATCGATCGATCGAATATTGGGAGGCGCATATGACGAAATGCTCGTTAAGGAACTGGGACTGTGAAGCGGTAGCACCTACCTACTTTGAGAGAAAGATACGCCGTAGGCGATTTCAAACTGAGGGTTCCAGCTGTTGGGGAACTAGCTGTCTGTGAGATAGAAGGACTTTGCCGGTGCAACTACAAGGTTGGGTCGGATTGACAGCGGCCCGGTGAGCCTGTAGGTTGACAGTAGGAGCCAGGAAGAGTAGGTCAAATACTGCAACCGCAGAAAGGTCTCCGGGCCAGTTCAGTTCTCGGCGACAGAATAAGTCAGGTAGGTTACGCCGCAAGGTAGAAGCGTCGGTTGTTGTGAGTGCTGGGTGGGTTAAGAGGTGGGGCTCACGGCGACGAAAATCGTCTCCGCAGTCCAAATGTGAGCGGAGATCAGTTTAAAAAAAAAAGACGAAGGTGCAGCTGGATTGGTTTGTGGCAAGGCGGCAAAGCCGGCGACTGATGGCCTGATGAGTTGGTTGACAAACAAGCCCGACCTTGGAGTGCTGAGAGAAGGGAAGAGGCGGAAGAAGTTGCTATCTCGCGACGTTCAGCTGGGTTTGCGTGGGTTTGCGGCGGGCGGATCGTGGTGTTTTCGTGGTGTTTTGCGTGTGCCGTGCGAACGTGTGGGCGATTTGGCGGTTTGGATAAGTAGAAGTCGTTGTGTCGGTCGGAAATGCGCAGAGCGCGGCAGGGGGTCAGAAGAAGAACGTTTTGTGGTTGCTGCGCTGAAGTACCGATATGCAAGAGGCGAAAAGGTGAATAAGACTGGTGGGAAGGAGGAATAGAAGGTGTGGTCGGCGGGGTGAGATGGCAACGGGTTTCCACGGTCCCTCCGACTCTGAGCAAAATCGAACACGACAGGGCCAATCTGTGTTGGGCCGGGAGCTTGGTGGAAAGCCGTGAAAGCCTTGAATCCGTCTGGACGGCATAACCCTTGACCCGGGAGGCTATGGGCGATTTCGATTGGGGAAGGGCCCTTTTGGGGTGGAAGGAGGGAGGCAAGTGCACGACCACAGCAACACCGCTGATGTTCTCGATCGTACGTACCCAAGGGTTGCGAAACGTTTCGTGAGGTCTAGCTAGTTCCCCACACGCAGGTGTGGCCCCACATCAACTTGGAAGCTGCTTGGTCTGATCTCCAGGTCCTGGCAGGGTTCTGAGAATCGAAGTGAATCGAAAAGGGCGAGTGGGGACCGCCTTGCCAAATGTGGGTGCTTTTTAGTCCGCCTGCTGCCAATGTCTCTCTGAATCTCTGCCTTAGGTAACTGCCTAGGCACGCTAGGTACCTCAGTAGAAGGACAGAGGTAGAGAGGGGCGTGAGTTTAGAAAACTTCTGGCACAGGCAGGGGCGGGATCGAGCGAGGAATGGGCGCGCCTAGGCCTTCGAGCCTTCCATTCGGACCACGCAACCACGCATTCCTCGACGGCCTGACCTCCTGCCTCCCAGCCAGTAACTAACTACCTAATTACTACGGATACGAGCCTTCCCTTTTTGTATTGTTCTTCACACGAAAACAGTGCCACCACGTTGGTTGAGAAGGAAATCACGTGCACGTCCGCCTCGATGAAAGGTGGCAATCCCCAGCTTGGCGGAGACGAGTATCGAAATCAAAATGCTACCTTGGCCGTCTGAGAAGAAGAAGAAAATGGATAAGTAAAAGCCAGGACTAGTAATATTCCACCTGATTTGAGCCCAAGCACTTAGATAGAGGACGCTACTAGCCGCGTCTCCTGTTCGCCGGTCTGCTTGACAAGCACCGAGACGAGACTACCGGCACCGAGATACCTAGTAGGTAGAGTGGCCAATACATATCAAACGCTGTGTTCAAACTTCGACGTCGCTGGTCCGACTGTGGTCCTCCTCCTACGTAAGCTAGGTACGAGAGAGTCATTGTGTCCCTACTCACCTGTGCGTCCAGAAGAGGAACCGCCTCGAGTACGTACCTCAGTCAAGGGCTGGAAAGAACAGCAGCGCGCCCGGCGTCTAACTGTCAAACTGTCGACTGCGCCTACCTAGCACCTAGCGTGCGTGCTTACCAGCAGAGCATAACCCTATGTATGTATCCGTAGGTAGGTACCTAGGTGTTGGTCCAGGGTATCCCGACTGTGTTAGTATTATCGTACTATTATACCTGTGAGACCTCGAGAGGGATCGCCTGGACTACGTACCTCAGTTGGTCCAGAATATTCGCTCGTTTGTATCTGCACACGGAACACGGGTGCAGTCGTCCGAAGAATGTTGCATTCCCCTCACATTTATTCGTCGACTGGGAGCCTTCGTGTCCGGGGACAACCCCGTGCAGCCAATCATGGAGCACCACCACGGGCCGCGAAACACCTAGCCATGATGGACTGAACCCACAATCATGTAAGCCGCGATCTCAAATTTGCTGTGTCATCGAACTCCCGTAGCCTCGTCCGGCAAGCAGCCATGCCAAACTTCTCAAATTGGCTGGCCGTCTCCCTGTCCGTCAGCCCAATTGCAATATAGGGAGTCCCTCTCTCCTCCCATCGCCGATTCTGCCAGCAGAACATCATACGATGATAGTAATAAAATAATAAACAGCCTCCACCCTCCTCCCCCTTGCCGAACACAGCTCTGCAGTCGAAAAAGGGTCAGTCTGCATGTCGGCACTTAACTCGTGACTAAGCCACCTCCATCGAGCTCATCGCCACAAACTGTTTCCTCACCAACTGGAAGAAAAGATTCATTCAAGCACACCAGCAGCCAAATCCAAGAAGTATCTCCTGGCATTTTCCGGGCGCACGCCTCTCGGACCCCTAAAACCCTTAAACCTCCATTTCCCAGGTTCTGAAATGTGATACTGGACCAGTCAGAGGCTTCGGATCGTGCTCCGTATCCATAAGCCACACGTCATTCGTCAGCAACAGTCCCTCTCATCCATGATTGCAAAGCTGATCGGCAGGCCAACCCTGCAGTGGCTACGTCACTATCTGATGATCCAACCCCCCCGTCCACCCCGTCCAAGTGGCTGAAGACGAGTAGCTGACCTTGTCATAATAGCCTTCAATCCATTCGATGCCGCCCCGCTATTGGCTTTCCTACATTGTACCTGACCAATGTCAATGTCGAGCGTGCGACAGCAGTCATGCCTTTTTCAGGGTCCAGCGAAGAGCACTATATCCACGGGCTTCTACGGCGTCGCTTTGTGGCGGAAATCGCCGCAGGCCTGCATTGGAGTTGCGCATCCCTGGCCCTCCAACAAGCCAAAAGTTACACGCTGTCCGGCGGTCTGTCTTTGGAAGCCTCCAGGCATCCAAAGGCGGTCGTCGGCATTGATGGGGCCGGCCAAGTGATCGGCAAGTCAGGCCGGGCGATGCCGAAGAAAAGAAAGGACTAACCGGCCCGTCGCGTGGACAAATTTCGCTAAAGGCCGAGCGCCGGAGCTCGGCCACGTCTGCGGCTAAGGTAACTGCTGAGATGTTTCTGGCCAATCAGCCGCTCCTCTCGGATACCCCCTAATCAAACTTCGCCTCCCGATCTCTACGAACTGCATCGTTTCGCAGAATCGGAGACACACAGGACCCTTGGTGCAGGGTCTGAAAGCGTCCTCGTCGCATTCCGCTGACCGGCTATCTCAGCCACTTGCCACACAGGCCATCAAGCGCGCTGGGGACAGTTGCCTTTTGACAAATTCGCGATCCAGACCCTCCGGCGCAATTCTGCTGATTCCCATTATCGTGGCGATGTTTTCGCATCTCAGCATGATGGGGATCTGCCACATCCAGTCCGATACCTGTCACGATACCAATCCCGCCATCGCTGTGGATCTGCTTACCCAGGAACTCGGACACCACATGGAGGGGAGTGCGTCTTTAGTTGACACACCCCGTGTTCAGCCCTAGCATGGAAGGGAAACCCGATGTTGCTGATTAGCCGTGTACCCTTCGGTAAGATCTATTGTTCCACGGTGATGTCCTCGCGGCCTAGCATCGGATTGGCTATGGCCTGTGTCTAGGCTGGCTAGGTACAAGAGCACATGAGATGTTCGCGAAGAGCCAGCCCCCTGTGTGGCAAATATAGTACGTGGTGACCAGCGCCATGTGTTGACCGCTGCGGGAACGCGGCTATCCACTCTACGTCGAACTAGGGGGTCTTCTGGCCCAGGCCTTTTACGGCGTTGTTTGCTCCTCTGGATCCTGGAAAGAAGGACTGTAACTTCGATCCGACGTTCTGCAAGTATTTGGCCCGATGTTCCAGCTGTTATAAAGGTTAAGTAGCCCCCGCATCACAGTTCTTTTTCTGATTCCCTCTTCCGTTCCCATTAAGGAGCTCGGGGAGGTTTTTATCTTTTAACGGCACAAGCCTCCGACCATAGCAACGTTGAGCAGTCAAGCCACTAAGAGAAGTAGGGTCTGAATATTGAACCTGAAGATGGCACACACGTAACGGAAGAGCCTCAGTCAGCGAACGTCGTCAGAGGGACAGAACCTGGGGCGGGGTGGTAAACGGGAAGTGTGCCGGTTCGGTGATGATGGTTAGTTAGTCCATTGCCACAGTAAAGCAAATCCAACCACCCACGGATCCCATCCGCCCTCGGGTAAGTATGATTTTGAAATGACCTACTACACAGTAAGCAATTGTCGCACAATAGCAACGACTTGTCTTGTTGAATGGAGTAGGGATTTCCAGGAGACAACCGTCAAAACAGGAGTATACGTTTGTCCGGAACCGCCGGCTGACACGAAGCTACCATCCCGCGCGGTAATGTGAAATATGCGCCCTTTGTCCCATTGGTCCACAACTGTGTTGGTGATGGGTTTGTTTGGTGCCATCATAAACCAGATGCCTTCATCAGCGATGGCAAAGGGGCCTGAATGCTGTTGATAGTTTCCCTGGGAAGTGACGGGCCCATTTTCTGGTTCCACCGAACGCTCTGTGGCATTCGGGCATATCTTGCAAGTCTTCTAACCCCGGGTTTCACCTGAGCGACACGTGGCATCTTTGGTCCCCTATTCCTGATCGACAATGATGCGAGTGGGATCCCCCTCCGGCCCGCTCGCGACAGGGGATGGGCTCGGATCTATACCGGGTCCATTGGCGGGGTGGAACGGCAGTTGGGCTGTGAGCCCCGTCTCGTCCGCGGATCAGAAGCGCCTGAACAGCTCTTGGACGAGATACACGTTCCCGGCAGCGCCACAAACCGTCTTACTATGGTTATACAGGATTGGTTAATCTAGTAAGAAAAGTATCTGGCGTCCGAGAACTCCCATAGCGTTCTTACTCGGGAACGGATAAAGCCTCTAAGGCCGGTCTCCTGCGCCCGACAACCATATGTTTGGCGCTCAGCCTACATACCAGAACACCACGCAACATTGGTAATATGCCGCTTTCACAGTGGGAGCCCTGCGGAATACACCATCTGAAAGTATCAAATCAAGTCATGGTAACACAGGGGTGAAAAAAATCCTGTGCCAAAGCCTCGTGTTAATGGGTATCATACGTGTCTGATCCCCATTCAGCACGCTGATTTCAAAGCTTGTCAGTACCAAGAAATGTTCAGGGGGCGATGTGAATTTATCGTTCTATAGACGTATGCGTAATTATTAACTCATGGGCTGAATATCAGTTGCGTTTGGCTTTTAGCTTTGGAAAGGGGGTGTTCATTGTCGCGTACGAGACTGTCAGGGGTTGCTGTAACGTCGTCAACTACCCCATCACGATACCACTCCTGGCATACTCGCATGGCTTTGAAGCTGGGCTTTGCTTTCCACCAGGTTCCGATTCTTCTGCATCCTTCTGGACCGAAATCAGTCTTGGTTCTCGTCGGCCCCTGCTTCCAGGTCACGCATCCGCCATGCACAGCAGACGGGAGGTCGAAATGATGACACCCGGGTTATGGAACCGCCTTACGAAAGCTCGTGTCTCTCTTTCGGCAATACTGATGCAGTCCTGGTGTAGACTGGGCAAACTGTGGAGGCTTAACGCTGGGGCCAGTACGCCCTTCAGCAGGAACCCTTCCTTCACATTCTCCCGCAGTCATGGCTTCGAATGGAGCCAATGCAGTATTGATACTTGCTGGGATTACCCCGTTCACTAAATTGAGCAACGTTACTGCTCTGCCGTTATAATCGCTATGGTGTCGTGGTCTGTATGTTGGAGACATGTTTGCTGCTTGAAGCGTTTTAATAGAATTGTCCGTGGTGTGTGGACCACGTCTTGAAACTGATATTCTCTTGTTAATATTATCTAGTATACAATTTCGTAGGTCGTTGGCCTGATGCTACTTCACACGCACATTTCAAGACATGAAGACGTTTATTTAAAATGCTGGCAACAGAGCGCTTTTTGAGAGTGAACACTTGGTGTGTACTACAGCAAGACTTTTGTCAATCACGTAGGTACTCTGAGGTGTCAAGCAGTGCCTGCCAAGTACAGTTAATAGTGCCCCAATCTTCCAAGATGGCTGAAAGACCACCATACCTAGCCACTGTCGTAGTTGCCAGCTTGACGATAAATCGACAGCCAAGCCCAATGATTCGACTTGAGCTACCACTTCGTCGCAACGCTCCCCCCATAACACAAACCATGACGCGTGAGCCAGAATATTGCTCCATCACGCTCTCTGACGGCGAGTTCGACCTTATCAAATACGCAGAGCTGTGAAGGGGCCTCGGTGTAAAAGTCCAATTACTGCCTCGGAAAAGAGTCCGAATGGGCGGACATGGTCTACGAGACAACGATGGTAAGATCGCAGCGCACCTAAACACTCTTTAGTCCTATGTAGCAATGCTTCACTCAATGTGGGCTTTTCTCTAGTAGGAGTGGTCAAATCCATGGGGTCGTGTTGATAGAAGCCCGAGTCGTCGCGGATGCAACCGTTGAACGGTGTTGTTATGCTGCCATGATAAAAACCAGCGATGTAGGCATAAGACGCATTGGTGATTGACTGACAGAGTTACTGATGGTTAAATCCATCCCCTAGATGGGCGATGCAGGGCGTATAAAAGTGGCATTACCGTCATGGGTGATGAAGATCATGCTCCACGAATCAAGATATGCCGCAACGCACGCAAGCTCCAGAGCGTAAAGTGCATGAGTTATGTCTTGCTGTCCAATAGTCCTCGCTAAGTCGCCATATGTCCTCCTCGCGATACCCGGCCACTAGTCTAGCAGCAAAATACATGTCTACTACATGATGGGCATGATGGGTTTGCACATCGATCCCAGATCATCGCTGGCATTCAAGGCGCTAATAGCGCCTGATTCCCTTCTTTTCCTCTTGTGCCGCCTCTTGGGCCTGCGCGTTGATCTGGATGGCCTCCTTCAGCTTCGCAATGACCTCGGGCTGGTTGCTGAAGGCCCGCTGCAGCACCTCATCCAGCTCCTTCTCAACCTTGCCGATTGGCTTTACACCCGTCTTCCGGGCGCTGGAATCGTTCATCAGCTTCCCCCAGCGCTGGGTAAAGGCCACGATGGATTGCCTCAGCAGCTCATCCAGCTGTTCGCTCATGTCCTCGACGGTCAGCGTCTTGGCCGTGACGGATGGCTGCTGAGGCGTGCCGCGCGACCAGAGGGAGCCGCCGATGATGTTACTGACGAAACCCACCCAGCTCTGGGGGCTCAGGTTGTCCCAGATGTGGCCGAAGTGCTGCATGGCTGCGGCGTCGCCACGGATGTCGCCAATCTCAAGGGATACAAGCTCGTTCTTGATGATGAGCAGATTCTTGACCATGAACAGATCGGAATCCGTGCCGGCTCTGATGGACTTGATACGGGCCTCTGCACGCTGCAGGACCTGAATGGTTTCTCGCACGATCTTGAAGATTACATGACTGTTCTTTTGCTACTGAATGTCAGACTTGGAAGGCACGTGAAAGACTCATACAACTTACGCTTCGTTCCTTGGGCATGGCTTGGTCGTACTTGGATAGCATCTTGAGTGCTTGCTTGACAGGGGGGAAGGCATTCGAGGAAGAGACGCCGTTAACAACGGGCACAATCGTGAGGGCTTCATCCTTGACAACGGCCTTCGTGACCGTCTTGGTGATTTCTGCCTCAAACGCATTATCTGTAAACACCCAGAGGTGCTCGGCGAGCAGCCTGGCACTGAGCTCCCGGCACTGGCGAGCGAAAGGCGACTCCTCATCGTCGTAGTCGAGGACGAGGTACTCGTTGGTCAGCCATCCGACAACACTGCAGATCGTGTCCAAGTCTGCTGTTTGCAATGCAGACTGCAGGTTGGCGGCTATCTGCACAAGGTTTGCCGGATTGACGAGAGACCTCTGGTTAGACTTGAGGACCGCATAGGCCGAGTTTGGATCGGAGCTCCACTGTAGATCCAGACCAAATATCTTGACAAACAGATTGGCCTCGTTGAATGCGCGTTCAAAGCTCTGCTTAATGTAGTTTCTTGAGGCCGTCTCAACAGACAGGTCGTTGATCTCCTTTTTGAACTCGTCCTGGTCATGATGCACAACAGGCTTCAAGTCACGGTCTCGTACGACGAAATAAGAACTGAAGAGGTTGCTCGTGGTGTTGGAATAGATGTCCTTGCCAATGCCGGTGACTGGAAGGCCGTATTGATCATACACGCTGCGGACTACCTTATGGATATTGGGGATTAGCGAGTACGAGTCGAGGATCATCTCTTCAAAACGACCGTACGCTATCGCATGGCGAGTGGCCTCGGACTTTGTTCCCGCAATCTGGCTAGAGATCTCGGATGATATGCTGTCCAAGCGATTGGTGAAGCCAACCTCGAGAAGATGAAGTGCCTTTGTGAGCAAGGCTTCGTAACGGGCAAGGTACGACTCGGCATCGCGGTAGTCGGTCTGGAATCACATCCTCTGTCAGCCTCAGTCGCCGAGTGTGCAGCAGAAGCACCTACGTGTTGCGACATAAACCCTATACAGGAGTCCAGATTTCTCAGGATCTCTCCGAAGGAGTCATCGTCAACCAGCCGCCCGGCACCAGGAGCATTGAGCCGCCTAGATACATTATCGAGGTATGCATAGAAATGAAGATCGGTGCCGACTTCGTTCGCCAGCTTCTCAAGTCGATGCTGCTCAGACAAGAGATCCTCGCACTGCGACTGGAACGAGCTCGTTTGCGCCTCGACAGACTGGAACGAATCGGATAGGGTCGTCAAGAGCTTCAGCGCTGCGTCTGTATCGTCAATGAGCGCACTGAGGTGTCGTTCGGTGAGCGTAAGTTGGTCTTTATATAGCCTGATCTGAGGGTTAGCGCCTCCCCTCCACATCAAGCAGCACAAACTGACAAATATTCCTGTTGACTGGCCTCGAGCAGCTCCTCCCCATGCAGACCGAGGACCTGGTGGGTGCCCGCCTTGGATTCGGAGACATCGGCCGCAATGTCCAACGCATCCCATGTCTTATCCTTTCTGCGCCTGCGCTTCTTCTTCTGCTCATCCTTTGCCAGTTGAGCTCGGACAACGTGATAGAAATCAGAGTACGAGCTTGCGCGGCGAAGGACTGTCGCTTCGGGAGGGGTATTGCGATCCTCGATCTCTTCGAAGATCTCGTCAAGGGCTTCTGGTGCACTAGAGGTTTGCGGAACACCCTGTCAGGATAGCCTTCGTCAGCGGGCTGCTCATGAGGGAGACGGCGAATGGTATTTGAAGCTCACATTGGACTGCTGCAATAACGACTCTTTGCGGCGGTGAGTGGTTCCCTGTGCGGCCGATGCAGCTTTCTTGGCCACATCTGGCACAAAGCTGTACCAGGAGTCGTCGTACATCGTGGTTGGCTTTGGCAGCTATTCGGATGCGTGAGTGAGACGCCCTGGCGCAAAGAGGTTTCTGTCCTGTCTGGTGACGCCCGCCGGTCCGTGTCCATAGTAGGTAGCCAGCGCTCGCGTACACTAAACTGGGCGGAAAATCATTGGCCCCAACTGCGAACGGCTGGAGCTGCGAAAGTGGGGTCCACATGCTCCAGCTCATCCGCTGCAGGGCGCACGGTCCCTGCAACGTCAGGGGGGAGGGGGGAGGGGTTCCTCTCACAGTCTAGTACATTTAGTGCTGAACGAATTGAAGTTTTAGTTTTCGTGGATGACCTCACGACCTGTCAGCGGATGTCCTGGCTGCACCTCACCACCACCTCGCTCAAGTGGTTTGACTTATCAACAGCCGTTTAATGCTATCATCTCTACGTTTATCATTCCAATCAGTTACCTACCCAATCACTTCTTCACTCGGGTCATAGGAATCATGAAGGCTTGCAGGACAGCTACGCGCCACACCGGCGCGTCTCTTACAGCTCGGAGATGCACCGCCGTGGCTCGTCGTTATGCCAGCTCTGGTTCCCGCCGACCCAGTGAGAAACCGGGCTTCGGAAAGGCCACGGCCTTCCTCCTCACGGTGGGAACTGCGGGCGGTTTGTACTATGCCGACGATTACTTCAACGGGCCCCTCAAGCAGTTCTTTGGCTCCAAGGAGGAGAAGGCAGCAGAGCCGCGTAAGATACAGTACCAGAAGGCCGAGATGGAGTTCGAAAAGGCAAGAAAAGAGGCACTGTCCAAAGAGGAGCACCGCGATCTCATCAGCTCGCAGCACCTTCAGGTCAAGCAGAGCTGGGAGAACCCTGGCGTCTACGCTTGGGGTTCCAACGTGGGCAAGGTGGTCGACCCGCAATCCAAGGAGACCGTCGTCAAACAGCCGAGGAGGATCAAGTATTTTGACGGCAAGCTTTTGAGGGACATCAAGCTATGTCAGGACTTCGGCGCTGCCGTCACGGAGAAGGGTGATCTCGTGCAATGGGGCCTGGGTTTCTCGAACACCGACCCCTCGCCTGTTGAGACGCTCAAGGGTAAGGATATTTCCAAGATTGCCATCTCCAACGATCGAATCATCGCCCTTTCGTCCAGCGGATCAGTCTACTCAGTCCCAGCGTCGCGTAGCGGCTTGGCTCCCGGCTCAAAGTCGCTGCAACCTGCGCAGCAATCGTCGTCGTCCTGGATCCCCTTTTGGAGCTCGGGCGGCTCAGAATCCATCAATGCCAGAGACCTGACGCCCAAGAATCTGGGCTGGGGCGAGAAGATCGTCGACATCAGCAGCGGTCTGCAGCACAGTTTGCTGCTGTCCTCAAAGGGACGCGTCTTCTCCGCCGCCGCCAGCACGGCCGAGTTCCCTTCCAAGGGCCAGATGGGCGTCCCGGGCCTGAGCTGGACCTCGCGCCCGGCAGGGCCTTACGACCAGCCTCATGAGATCACCGGCCTTTCGGGCTTCAACATTGCAAAGATCGCCGCCGGCGACTTCCACTCTCTTGCCCTGACCAAGGACGGCAAGCTCTTCACCTTTGGCGACAACACGTACGGCCAACTTGGATTGCCGGCGGAGTCAACCTACCAGAAGGTCGACGCGCCTTCTCTTCTGCCCACGGGTAAGCTCTACGCCAACACTGGACTGATCCCAAAGATCACCTCTATCGCCGCCGGGGGAAACAACACCTTCTTCACTGTGGACGCCACGGAGACGGGCAACGAGACCGCCACCAGCGGGGACCTCGCGCCGGCCCGCCGCATGCCGAGGGTCACGGCGGACTTCTGGGCGTGCGGCCAGGGCGTCTACGGCACCCTCGGCACGGGAAAGTGGACGCACGTCACGCCCGGGCCTGTCAAGGTCAAGGCGCTCTCGTCGCTGTTCGAGTTCGACGAGAAGAACAACCAGATGGCGCCGATTCGGTTGTCCAACATCAGCGTGGGGAGCACGCATGCGTCAGCAACGATGGACAATGTCACGCGTACTGGCGCCACGACACGCAGCTCCGACAACGACACCAACTGGGGCTCAGACGTGCTCTTCTGGGGCGGCAATGAGCACTACCAGCTCGGCACGGGCAAGCGCTCGAACCTGAACACACCCAGCTACATCGGCGCGCTGGACGGGGGAGTGGGCGACGCGCTCATGGGTCGTACGGGCGAGGTGCACCGGTTCCAGCTCACGCCCCGACAGACCGTCCGACTTGGTAAGGACGGTAAGGGTAGGAAGGTCACCTTGGAGCAAAAGGTCGAATGCGGGCGATTCGTGACGGCTGCCTACTCGGCGGTGTAATTTGGACGGCCTAGGCTGGCGACTATGTTCGTTTTACCACGGAACGGCAAGAGAAACGAGGAGCGCTGATAAGTCAGAAATGCGAGAAGATATTGTACTATTAGGTATTGTAAGGATATGACCTTGTAAGTTTACAAAGAACGAAACAGATCAAGAGTGGTGGGATGTACAGAGAGACAGAGCGAGGGGGCAAGAAAGCAACAAGACTTTCCGAGCACAGACGGAAACGGAGAAGGCTGCCGGAGGTGCTCTCACGCAGCCTAGGGTACATCGTCGTCTTGATCCCACAGGGCGATGCGGTCGAGTCTCGGCAGGCAAAGAATAATTCTACTCTTATTGCGCAGCATCTGTCGACGGGGGGGCTGCGTGCCGCGCATTTCTATGGGGCGGGACATAACAGTGATCGCCTGGCACAAGACGTGAATCATCTGAAGTGCGTCCTCGGCTCGGCAGCGGTTCGAGACGAGAGAGCGACCCTTTGTTGTACACATGATCTCGGGTCGGGAAGTGCGCACTACAGCACATGGTAGGGGCGGGGGCCGGCTGGTCTGGGAATCCTTTCCAAAGGTCAACATGTAGGAGGTAGGCACGTACGCACGACTGATCAACATCAAACACGACAGGATGGGACTCGGCGGATGGAGGCATTTCGCAGACAAGTTCAGCTGGGCGGGCCGGGTTGGCCAGTGGCATGTTCCGATGGAGTTGATCCATAAGCCTGACACCTAGAGAAGGGAGGGCGCAGTCAGCTAGGTAATTATCGGAAACAAGGACCAATGGTTGGACTCTGGCCCTTATATATACATGGACGTTTGTTTGTGTGTGTGTGTTGGGTTCTAGAGGCCAGGGAATCCTCAGATGGGCGACAACGGAGAGAATAAAAGAAAACGGAGCCAGCATCGGCGGGTTTGGTCGCCTCTCTGCTCTTGTCCGAGAGTGTCCCGGTGTCGTGGTCACGCATGTCGAACTTGGCACGGCGACGACTGAAACCGCGTACATTTGATTCGCGAATGATATAAGCGAGTGACTGTCTACCTACCTAGCTGCCTTGGTTAGCTCCCTATGAATACTCTAGGTACATAGGCACTTGTCAGGTACGGATCTGGATCTGCCCAGGTACTGTCTTATACGTTACGCTGCAACCACGTGTAAGCGTGTCGTACACGGATTCTTGATGGGTGCCGTCGTGGTGGTAGTGGCATTGAAAAGAACGGAGCGGCGGCATGTGCATCTGCCGCGCTCATGCATGCAGATTGCAGTAGGGTTTCCGCGGCGGTGCCGATATTGCAACATCGGGCCCCTTTTTTCCGTCTCGAACGTCAGGGGTGTGACACCCGTCCAGGTAGTGAGTGTATTGGAACTTATCCACTACATAGAGGTACTTAAGTTACTGGGCTTGGCTGGGCTTGGCTGGGCTGCCCTGTTTCTGCAGCAAGCAAGCAAGCAAGCAGTCAGATGTCCGGACTTCCAGCTCCTCGGGAGTCGGGATTACCTACCTACCTACCTACCTTACCTTCCTACTAGGTAGGTATGCATGATGACCCTCAAAAATCAATGTGAACCCCACCCTGCTACGCACCCCCCCAGCTTACCGAAGCAGGTACTATCCGGACCTTGAAATACCCACTTTGGTTATAAGTAGTAGGTAGCCAGCACTCTGGCCGAGATTACGGGAGACAAGCATTCTCATCCATCCATCCATCATCCACTCTCAATCAGCATCCAGATACTTTTATCATCACCCTTGACCTAACCACCTACCCCTGTCACTGGACTCGTCGGGGAGACGGCTATACTGAGTACCTAATATAGATGGGCATACGATCGCGTTCCTTCGAGCCCAGCTCTGTTCCCGGCGTGTGGGCGTGAAGCAGAGGGTGACCTCGACCAAGGAAATCCCCAATGTTTAGTCCTGGCTCCACATCTTGACACTCTTCTTCCCTCACCTTTCTCCTCCCGACGTTTCCTTTTTGTCTTGGCCCTCCGCCGTCGCGTTCCGTCGCGCTGAGGTGGTGTCACGTCTCGAAAAGGGAGGCGGAAAAAGAGAGCTCCCTGGGTCGTCGTCGTCGATACCCGCCTTTTTTTTTTTTTAATATCATACTTGATAATGAAAAAAAAAAAATCTACCACTGTTGTACCTGTGGCAATTTCTCATCACAAGGCCCCTCCTTCCCGCCCACAGAGCCTTACTTAGTTTGCGTACCGTCATCGGCTCTCTCTGCTCTTCTCTCCTCTTCCTCTAATTCCCCCTTCTCTCGAATTCGACACTCCGGCCCGAGACTGTGGAATTTCACACTACACACTTTAGCTTGACTCACCTTGCCTGCCTACCTAGGTAGGTAGTCAGCCCATCAACTTTACTGGCGGGCAGCAATCGTCAGCACGTGCCCTCCGAGTGACGTGACACAACAAAGTCCCGACTCGTGACGCACGAACTGAAGAGTCCCACACGGTAGATGCCTCGAGGTCCATCTATGCGACCAACTTGACATCGTGCGGGAACGGTGCTGCTTCATATTTCTGCCTCTCTTTGCTGCCCTCGCCGCCCTCGTTTCTTCCCCGTCCAGCCATCGTGGACGGCGTGCGATCTTTGCGCTTTTCACACCCACAGGCCACAAATACTTTCACAACCATTCCTCTCCCTTTGGAAATCCCCAACTCAGCCAACGGCTACCTAGCAACGACCGGATTCCCGTCAACAGTCCGACATTCCTTGCCCCAATACCGCGCTTGACTTGGATCACTACTCGTTGGCTGCAGCTCCTCGTCTGGCCGGGCCACACTAAGTCTACAGAAAGAAAAGGAAGGGTCTCCCTGCGACCTGCCGACTCGCCCTCCCTCCACCCTCCCCCAAAAAACTCGACGACATTCCAGCCTACCTACCCTACCTACATAACCAGCCTTTTTACGCTGGGCGGCGGCACCTTCTTATCGTCGCCAACCTCGGCGCCGCGAGGTCCTATCCTTTCTTCCTTTGCCTTTGTCGTATTTCGTTTCGTCGGCCCCTTCCCCCCCCCACACCTCAACTGGGTCAAATACGGCTGGGTACACTCCAACATCACATTTCGCGCGACAGCAGCCTCTCTTGCTGCGAATCCTAAAGATGGACCACCTCCCCAAATTCCGCAGAAAACCAAAGATTCCGACAATCTCCACGACAGACGTCAAGGTCCCTTCCTCCCGAAATGGCACCGACGAACAGCCCCCCCAGCAGATCTTCCCCTCCTCCACCACCACCGTCACCGTCACCGGTGGCAGGTCTCCAACCCCGACTAAGCCCGGATTGCGCAAGTCCGCCTTCCGCGGCCTCCACATCCGCAGCCCGGCAAAACGCGCGCGATCCCCTCCCGCCGCCTCCCTGCCGCAGTCCCCGCCTCCGCCCGCTATCGTCTCCCACGACGGCATCGCCTCCTCCCCGGCATCGTCGAGACAGAAGGACAGCAGTAGTAACTGGACTGCAGGCGGCAGCAAGGACGACCCTGCGGCGTCCTCATCGGGAAAGAACAGTCAGGAAGGCACCAGGCCCAAACCGAGGATCCCATCCTTCCTTGACCTTTCTGCACCAGGTACGAAATCTCCGCCGCCTCGGAGACGCAGGGGCGCAAGGCGGGAACTAACTGCTGGTTTCCCCGCAGATCTAGAAAACAAGTTCCAGGAGCTCATCTGGCTGGAGCGCGAACGCCTGGCGGCCGGCCTTGACCCTGACGCCGACGAGACGACGAAATGGGGCTCTTACAAGCAGACGGACCTGCGCAGGGGCGTGCAGGATCGTTACTTCAACATCAAGCCCTGGAATCACAACCGCATCAAGCTGCGCGTGCCCTCGGGCGAGCTCGACTACGTCAACGCATCGACGATATCTCTCTCCTCTCCCACAAACAAGGGGCTCCCTCCCTTGCGCTACATCGCGATGCAGGGCCCGACCGAGGCCTCGGTCGACTTCGTCTGGCGCATGGTTGCGGAGCAGCTCACGTCCCCAGTCGTCATCGTCCAGCTTACAAGCTTTTTCGAGAACCACCAGGTCAAGTGCTTCCCTTACCTGCCACTGGACGAGACACAAGGGCCATGGACGCTAAACCAGCTGGACGGCTGGAACGATGGCTGGAGCGCCACGCTGACCTTCGACTCGCTCACCACTCTGGAGGACGGCGCGATAGAGGTCCGCAAGATTTTGTTGCGCCTCGGCGACGAGGAGGAAGACCGCGTGGTCTGGCACCTTCTTTACACCAAGTGGCCCGACTTCGGTGTCCCCGCCGTCGACGACCTCGCGAGCTTCCTCACACTCATGCGCCTGTCGCGCGAGTACAACACGACACCGGAGAACCCGCGCATCGTCCACTGCAGCGCGGGCGTCGGGCGCACGGGGACCTTCATCACGCTGGAACACTTGATGCGAGAGTTGGACGAAGGCGCGCTCGAAGACTACGACGGCGACGCCGAGGGCGACGATCTCATCTTCGCCACCGTCGACACCCTGCGCGAGCAGCGCCGCTGCATGGTCCAGGCCGAGTCGCAGTACTTGTTCCTCTACCAGGTGCTGCGCAAGCTGTGGCAGGAAAAGTACGACGTCGAGGACAGCGACGGTGACAGCGAGCCCGCGGCTAAGAGGCTCGAGGTCGAGGTCGAGGACGAGGAGCCATTGACTGACTGAAGAGACACCCTGAGCCGCCCCTGACATTCTGGACGCTTGTCAGGAGGCGAATAGAAGGATACCCATGATTAATCGAGAGACCGTGGCAGCATGGCATTTGTAATTTTTCCCTCGTGTACCAAAGCAAGCAGCATCACCGGGCGTTATTTTTATACATTTTTTATTCGGGGAGGGGCGGGGGGCCTTGGGATGAGGCTTTTAGGGCGGGACGGCATGCATGCCCACGACTTGGGCTTGGGGTTTACATGACTACGTCGGGGTGGGTGGCATGCGTATATCGAGGGTGGTTATGAGGATATCCCAAGGGGGGTTCATAAAGAGCTACCTTCCCACCGAGAGATGAAGATTAGATGTTGTAGGAATAATGCTGAGGCCAAGCCTTTACGCAGAGCAGAACGGCAGGAGTCGATGCATGGCCCGAGAAGAACCCCCTTTACATCAAAAGTCCATTCGTCCATCCAAGGTGAGTTGCATAGTTGCGTAGAAGCAGAGAGTGAGACTCATCCGAGGAACGAGACAGCTGGCAAAGCCCTCCCCTCCCCCCCCCCTTCATATCTGGATGACTACTGTTTCCCCTATTCTTTGGCCGTGTGACGTTGGAGTCCGCGGCACCATCTTACATGGCCTTTTCCACTGATCGAAACGCAGTAGGGTCACGAAGGGTTAGTACCCCTCTCCCTCAGGGGTGAGATCTACCTTTTCGCGTCGTCTCCATGGGGCCTCGGGAGCATTGCGAAAGAGACGAGAGCCAGCTCGTCAACGCGAAGGGTATCCTAGCGCATTCGACCGGCTCACCGGCCCCTTCAACTCTCTTTCCTTTTCCCCTGAGCCCGATACCAAGATCCCGTAGCCCGGGGAATTGCAGCCCTGTGTGAGGGCGATGGCCCCTTGGGCACCAAAGACACACTTCGCTTCACGGCCAGGAAGAAGAGAGAGACCTGACTTGTGACGCGGATGCACCATGACTCTCCTCGCTGGCGATGATGTCATTACGAGAAAAGGAGAGGAAGGATATGAATGAAGATCGAGGGCTGCTTGGCGGCAAAGAAGAAATGTGCCGGGGAGGGCAGGGGGGGCAGGTACTTCCAAACTAAAAACGACCCGCGCGGCCCGACAGACCGGCTCATACCCCGTCCGGCAGAAGTCAAAGGAAGGGAAGGAAGAAGGGGAACCTCACTTCTCGACAACGGCTTTTCGGGGCAGAATGCTCACTCGGTTGAAGGTAACACTTCATGACGAGAGTTGGTAGATCGGCCGTGACGGAGCACACGATGATTTCCCAAGGCGACGCCTACATATGATGTAGCCCTCTATCTCGCATTTAAAGGACTCGGACCGACTTAGGCTGCGCGCCCTCATCCGGCCGGGATTACGTTCCCTTGTTCTTAGCGTCGAAAGGGTCACGCCCTCTTTGGAGATACATCGACACCGAGCTCGGGCATTATGGAGGCGTGTAAGTGACAAAGGTGACGCAACACGCACATCAGTGTCACATGGCTCATTCGGTTAGGGGTGTCACATCTCAATCTCATGCCCTCTCACCGGTTCCGGGGACTCCCGTCTCGGTGTGAGATTTAGAGCCGGAATGGTTGGCTAGGGTGCTGTGTATGTGAAAGGATACCTGGGGCTGTCGTTCTGTACGTTGGTCTCGGGCTTCTTTGATTGGGTACTAAGCATGCGTGCCATACTTGAGAGGCCTGCTCAGATGACTGCAGGGTAGGCTGCGCGTTCCATTGCATAGCCATATAGCAGTAGGTGAGGCGGGTTGGTCCGGCACCGTATAACCAATCGTCGATTGCAGATTCGCATGATGTCCATTACGTTGGCTGGATATCTTCAGCGGGCGTTGAAAATAGTTTTGCGTCATGCTGGGTAGCCAGACAGAGGTATCGCCGTTCGGTCCCCTAGACGCAGATGCCAAGAGACTGAACGCCCCCGACTGACTCTGGTGGAAGTGTGGAGCGGATAAATCGAAATCCACGAACAGATCTTATCTATTGGGATCACGACCCCAATCCCCGCAACGAGAAGGAGTGACGCCTTTGTCAGACCGACGCTTGACTGGCTGGAATGCCCATAAAGAAATTGGGATCTTCGGTAAAAGTACACCGAGGCCTGCCAACCGAAGCCGTCCGTTCATTTTCCTGTCCTGGAATATAGTAGAGTCGGGAGACTTGAACCCAAGGCCAGGCCGTCGGCGCGACTGATGCTAGGTCACAAATATTCCTAACATCCTGTAATAGATGAGATAAAGTGGAGTTCTGAATGATGTGATATGCGTATGTACCTATGTATGGGTATACCGATGCGTAACGGGGCCCTTCGGACCGGCGCGGCTAAACAATGGCCGGCAGGCCCTGGTACTCTGGCGTGGTTGGTGCCGTGTCTCCAAGTATTAGAATCAGAACACGGAGAAGATCCGACTTGGCCTGCTATTCCAGAGCCTCATGAAGCAGCGGATAAAGAATACGCTCTTTCAGCGGGCGCTCTTTTGCATAGTAGTGTACGTGTAACTATTGTTGAATTCTTCGCCAAATAGTCTCTCTGGAGGCTGTAGCTCGGCAAGTATCAGTACAACCAGCAACTTCGGCAGCCTCGAACAGGACATGGAAATTGCGGGCTTCTTATAGTGACATTCTGTGCCGTCGTTACATGGCAGGACGAGCACGGAGCGTGTCGGTGTCGATGGAGGTGAGGTCCAGCACATTTAACGCAGCAGTTATAGGGAGGGGGACGGCGGGGGTGGGATGAACCAGCAAATAAGGAACTTTTCAACAACCCCGGATTGGAGAAGTAGCCGACATGGAAAGGTGGCTTGGGTGGGGAGGCACAACCGGCTGTTCTTTTGAGATTGTGATAATTCAGCCGTTGCAATGCGTGTAGGCTTTCTACCTAACGCTATGCTTCAGATTTGGGTAAGCTCCTAAGGTTTCTGGTCTGATACTGATAAGGTAGTGGATGCGACCCTCATATGTAAGTCGACGTCGAATCACATGTGCCGTCTGGACGTCGTGTGGCAATGGACACGTCTGTGCGCTGGTGACCGGCCCGCTCACCGAGAGCGGGCCTAACACATGGTAATAGTGTATTGGGAGCTCAGTCAGGTCAAGCGTCCAGACAAACCATCATGCATAATCTGTGACCAAGTCCTCACCGCCGCGGGGTCAACGGCGCTTGCACCGGAAGACGAGCGCGTTCTCCAAGGTAAGGTCGGCGGTACGTTTGAATTGGGGGCGACAGTGCAGGTGTGTGTGTGGATGCCCAGGAAGTAGTGTGCGCGAAGTGAAGTGACCCAACGGGCGGCAGGTGAGGGCAGAGACGAGGCTGTATTGGGGCAAAAGGAGGACGAGGCTCCATACGACAAGAACAATGAGCCCTTGAATTAGAGGCCATGGTCTGCTGTGCAGGTTGGAGTTGTCGAGATGTGCCTAGATATTGTCTTGGAATGCCAGTGTTGAGTCACATTGATTATGGCGGTGAGAAGAGGGAAACGAGGCGGCGGGAGTTTGGGGGAACATGGAGGCCGAGAGTCAATACGACTGCTGTCAGAAGCCCGGTGATATGATCTGCTAATGACCGAAAGCATGAAGAGAGATAAGCAAGACGGCTGTGACTTGTCCGGCAACGAAGCCCACGAGATCCGGGGAAAGGTGGTCCCCAGGACATGACTGTTGAGCGTGGCATGTGTAAGTAGGGTCTGGGCGTTGCTTTGCGACGCGCGGACGATCCCCAGAACCTCCCGGATGGATCTGAGGCTCCAGAAGCTTTTGCACTCTGGCGTATCGGGTCCGTCGACAGCAGGTTGTAGCAGCGGGGATGGGTTGAATGAGAAGCAGCGCAGCGCAACGCAGCGTAGAGGATCGATGCTGGAAAGGTCGAGGTCTGGTGGAGTAGAGGCGCACAGGCCGAAGCGATCCTAGAGCTGTCGTTCGTTGCATCTCGCACGAGTTTGCCACAATGTTGTTATGCTGCTCCAAGTCAAGCCTACACCGCTGCCGTAGCAGCACAAGGAGCGATGGGTGCTGTGGTACCTAGTTTGGGCAGAAACACGTCGTCCTTGTCTTCAGGCAAAAACGACGTGACGATGTTTCTTTGGGTTCCACAGGTAGCCCAAGTTCGGGCGGCCCAGCCTTGGTTAGGCTGGGGGAAGAGTCAGCCAAGCTGGTGCTGGGCAACGGGTCGAATGGTCAATCACATGCCTGCTGGTGAGCTGCGGATTGGGGATGAAACCGGGGTAGACGAGAAACAACGGATCCGAGAGTAGATGGTAACGGCGACAAGAAAGGTTGAGACGGCTGGGTTGAGTTTGCAGAAAGCATAGCCCTTGTTGTACGGTGTCTGGAGATGACTGCTTGCGCTCTCGTCGGACTTTTCGTCTGGTGTTTTGATACGTAAAATATCATATTCTTTTGCAGCCGAACGAGTCAAGAGACACGGCGCTAGTTCACACACAACGCTGCCGGTCCCGTTTCCGAAAAGTGTGCGGTGAACAGGGGAAAGAAAAAGCGGTGCTGAGCGTTGAGTCTTGCTTGCCTGGTGCGGTCAGGGTCAACCGGCGAGCCGAGGCAAGGCCCATGCCGTGTTTCTCACAATATGACGCAGGACGGCTAGTCCAGCATTTCAAGATGGGGCAGTGACAAGTTGACAACTGACGGACCGCGATGTTTAAGGCACGCCGGTGGAAACCCGGAAGGGATGGGCTGGCTGGCTGTCAGGCGAGCTAACTAGCGGTGGAAGTACCTACCTACCTCAGGACGACGGCGATGCAATTACCTGGTAGGAGAGAGAGTATGTGCCTCAGCTATACGGTTATAGGCCGAAACGCACGTACCTCATCTTGCAGTGGCCGGACACCTGGGATTCTGCGGTCACGGTAGGACCTGACTACGTACGTACCTACTACGTAAGGTACCTAAGTTTCCATTTACAGACTTCACCTACAGACAGCAGGTACCACCTGCACCAGCACCGCTCCTGTACTCTGCATCGACAACGACATGACATGTTCGATGGAGGGAAAAACCGGGGTATAGTGGAGGAAGGAACACAGAGGGCCCCGCATCGCTTCGTTCCCTCCTTCCCAATTCTCACTCGTGCAAAACCGAACATCAGACTGGTGCACGATTTCGAGACTCGAGAGGGAAGGAGCAATGGCAAAAATCTACAACTATGAGACGAGACTCGGGTGATGAGGGGGACGCTAAGGCAGGTATGGCCGGAAGACTCTCTCGCCCCATCCCGCTCTCTCTTTTCACCAATAGCCGTTCCTTGCTGCTAATCCGTCCGGGTCAATAATCAACCACATTCTCCGCAGGTACCTAGTAAGAGGTGATGGAATGGGGGAGCCGGGGCAAAGAATATAGCCATAAACACCTGTAAAACTAATACTACCTATGTAGAGAGGAAAATAGCAATAACAGAGTGGGGGTGGATGGATTTAGCCAAAGCCGAAACGCAGAGCTGCTGCCGAACCATTCTACCCCCCCTTTCCCCTGCTTTCCTTCTTCTTTGCCTGCTCGGCCGAGGACCAAAGATGCGGTAACAGTAGGGTGGCTTGATTGATAACTCACATGTCGCTCACCTTTGTGCCGAGCCTTTCGTCTTCATCAAGGTCACTGCCGGGTGTTTCTTCGGCCATCCACCTCGCATCGGCATGACCCTCCAAGTGCGAGCGATTCCAACTTTTTCAGTGGGACAGGCTGGGGCCCAAGTCAGACAACCGCCCTTGCTTCTGCCCTGTCTGTGCCCCCGTCCTACACCTCACCGATGGCCGTGCACCCGTTCCTGGTCTTGGTCTCTCCAAGGTCCACCCGCTGGAATGCTTCTAGAAGATGTGGACGCGCCTCGTCATATCCTGGCAAAGGCCAGGCACTGACGGTCCAACTGGGTCTTTGCTTGCGCATCAAGCATAGCGTAGTATCGATCCGACAGGGGATAGTCGCTACGCAGTAATTAGCCCGTTCTCTTGCGTACGGTTGCGCCGCGCTGGTTTGGGCAACAGACTTGCTTTCAGAGAAGAAACACACGTGTAAGCTGATCCAGGTGGGGCTTATTGGGTTCTTGGGGTCCACGGCCCGGAACGTACTGCAGTATCAGAACTGAGGGAAGCCGCCAATGGTACTGTACCTATATCCAACGGAGCACCGCCGGGGTCGGAAATACTGCATTGCTAGGCTGCAATGCTTGTGTGTGGTCCGGCGTTGCTGACTCCATCCACGATTGCCCAGGTCCCCGCAAAATGCTCCGAGCCTAGTGGTATAATTTTGAAGAAGGCCGGCGAGGCAATGTCTGTCTTCGAACTGCCTTGCGAGCCACCACTCGGAACCCGGAACGCTCGGCCCCGTCCTGTTCCCTCCCAGCTTGGTATTGTATAATGCCGCAAGCGTGTCTGGTGGTTCATCCAGGAAAGAGAAAGAAAACAAACAAAACGAAAAAGCCTGCCCATTGCCCCGTATGCTGAACCGTCGCAGTAGAACGGTGGTCTATGGTACTATGGAAGGATATCTACCTATACCTATATCTGAACGTGGGTATAGTAAGTATATTGGCTTCTGAGGTGACTAACGGCTAATATCACATTTAACATGGATGAATCAAGCACTCGCCTTCGTCCCCGCCCCGAAACTCTTCTCGATGCTAGCGCACTGCTATGGAGCAATTGTTCTTACCTACAAGAAATTCAATTTCTCCATCCAACCATGTCGGTGCCTGGCCCCTCTCCTAGCAAGGCTTGAGCCGCCCCCACCGGCACGCGACGACAAGGCCGAAGACGACAAAGAGACGTGGGCCTACCTTTCCGCCTGGGTGGATCCTCCGAGTTCTATCCCGAACGTGTACGTACAGATACCTACCTAACTACACAGTAGAGCCGAGTCAACAGCCTGGCCCGTTCCCCAGGCCACCCTCCCCTTTGCGTTGATTGGGTTGCCATTTCTTCGCGTCGCATTTCCTCCACCCCAGTCATCTCGAATACTCGGCAGGCCCAAACCACGACCCATCCGCCACCGAGCTGCAACGGTAAAAGGGCATTACGTAGTACGTAGGTACGCAGTAGGTAAGAGAGGTACGTAGCCGAAGCCAACGATGATTGATGCATGTAGGCAACGCTGGTCAAACCACAGCAACATCGTGTTGCGGAGTTTTTCTCACTCTCTTGTTTCTTTTCCCCTTCTCCTTCTTCTTCTTCTTCTTCTTCTCATCGTTTTTCGGGGGGTTTGTTTTCTTAATAATTTGGGCTCAGTATACCCACATTATGCGGTGCCCCCGTGGTATATTATCGTCCTCGGAGCCTTGCCCGCTGAATGCTCAGAAAGTTTACTGGGTCGACCTTGCATCGCGGGGTCCGTTGAGGTTCACTCATTGAATTTGCATTTCCGCATTTTTTCCTCCCTCGTGGTCTTCAGCCACTCAGCATCGACTCATTACTAGTGCCCGTGTCAGTGACTGACGACTCGCCATCCCACAATACCTACCGACATAACCACCTACGAGTATCTAGGTACCTAGGTAGACTAAACACCGTCTCTCTACCAAGTTATAGTTGTCCCTCGCTCTTTTGGCCTTCGGGTCCTTTTGCCGTCCGCCTCGGATGTCATCACTGTCTGCAGAATCGATTGCTTGTCTGCCGTTCACCAGCTCCCGTCAGTCCGGCCGTTGGTACCGTTGCTGCTACATACCTACTATCGGTAGTTAGTGCCTGACCACATGCAGATGGCCACCATCATCCAAACAAGACAGGCCATCCCATGCCAAAGCCGGCCCAGAGCTCGTCAGTGCTAGCATCGCATCCGGCCAGGCCTTTTCCACGCTCCTCTCATAGCCTGTACTTTCCGGGATCCCCGCCCATCCTTGCTGTTTAGCCCGGGGCTACTTTTTTATTAGCGTTCCCGGCAGGAACCTCTCTGTCTGTCATCTCTCTCTCACGCGCCATCAAGCTACTTTTACGGATACATAGTTTGGATCTTTGGTTTTCGTTACCCTTCCCCGTTGGCTACTCGAGCTTCACCTGTTCTCGACCACTCTGTCGCAGTCACACTTGCATTAGATCGTTGTTGTTGTTGCTGCTGCTGCTGCATCCGCGCCACCCACACCCACTTATTGACACACACCCACTTTGCTCTCTCCCCCATACACACGTACTCTCGTCACTCCTTCATTTGTTTTCCGACATTCGCTCTTCAAACACACACACACACACCCACACACACCCACATACATACACACACCCACACACAACACCGCACAACTTATTATTACCATTCCACCCATACACCTCGTTTCCCCAAGCATCACTTGAATTCTCTTGTCTTTTTTAACCCCCACCCCCGCCTCACTTGCATACGCCTTCTTTCAGACTTTGAATTCACCCTCGCAACTCGACTACTTTTCCCGTCGTCCCGCGTGGCCGATAGTCGCCACCCCACCCCAGAAACGAGGTGTATCACTTCTCAGAACCCTTGTCGATTGCCTCACAGCTGCCTTTCTTTTCTCTTCCCCCCTTCCAGAGTCTTCTGTTTGATTGCGCTCAACTTGTCATTGGCGAAACAAGCAAGATCCGGATACGGACCGGGGAGAAGTGGATAACGTCATGACATCAATAGTGAGTTTGCTTTTTCTTCTAAATCTGTCTACACATTGCTTCTCCTGCCCGGCGGTACTACATACCCTATCCTCTCTCTCCCCAAAAAGTCAGGTTTCCCCGGACCAGCAGCCAATCTCGACTGCAGTATCCTGCTGTCCTCGGCCGTCAAACCTACCCGTTCGCCATTGTGTAATTGGCGAGAGCCGCTCGCTCACCGCCTCACCGCTCCCGCATATCAGTGCACATCCCATCCTCTCCATCTTCCCTGTCCTCCCAGACACTTAGACAAGCCAGACACGAGACACCGGCAATCAGGAAAGCATCCCCACGACCGGGGCCCTGCCTGTTGCAACCTGCTTCGCCTTGCCCAGCTTCCTCATCCCATCCCAATCTTCTGCCATGTCCGAACACCGCAATATCCCGTTTTCTAATTAGCCCCTTCCATCTCCTGTCATTCCTCATTCCCACGCCCAAACCCATTCACCAACACCACCACCCAGACCCCCTTTAAACTTACCATAAGAAAGGAAGACTGCGCCGCCATGGCCTCTTCCATGCTTGCCCACAACTACCCTTCCTGTCACCGTCATACATAAGTCTACCCACGGGCGCATGCCACGACTCGTATCCTACAATCTGCTGCTCTTCTATACCCCGTCCCCCGTCCGCTCCGAGTATAAGCTGCACCGCCATCCTCCATCCATTCTTCTTCTCGCACATTGTCATGTTTGCGCTTGTTTTTTGAGAATACCATTTGCTCTTCCCCTTTCTGCGCGAGACTTTGTTATTGTTGGCATTATCTTCTGCCCCGACAAGGTCGCTGTGTTCCTCACAATGCGCGTCCCGTCGTTTGAGGACACACTCGCCACTCCTCGCCAACATAGTGCAACAATGCCTCAATCACCAAACACTCAGTCACTAATGACCGGCTTCCAGCTATGCCTCGCTCACTACTGTGACCAGCACGGCCCGACACCGCTGATGGTCACCGAGGGCCTACCCGTCCCTTGCACCACATGCTTCGACAGTGGCGCTGCTGGTTATGCTGATCAGGACCAACTCCGACCCCGGACCAGCGTTCCAACGACTGCTGGGTCTCTGAATCAGACAGTGGCCATGAGCGATGCGCTGCGCCAAATGCACCTCAACCCTCATCGCAGCTCGTCTGCGCCAACCCCCGAGAACGAAGCCTCGGTCCAGCGCGCCGCTATGCTTCGTGCATCCGCCGCCAACTCCCCGGCTTCTCCGCTGTCACCTTCAGCCATCGAGACCCCACCCGAAAGCCCCCGCCGCATATCGGAGCAGCAACCGCAGCCACGACGCGACTCGAGTTTCCGCCGAACTTACGACGAATACGTTACGAAGCGCGCTGGTCCTTGCGAGAATTGCGCTTTAACGCTACCGCAACGACAGGGCAGCAAGGATAAGGTCGATATGAAGGCCGAGCGTGGCCCGACTTTGCGCACTCGCGCACCCTATGCAAGAGTCTACGGGCAGGCGTCGCCGCCAGCCTCGTCTGCCAGCGACACCGACGGAGAAAGCCAACCAGAACGAATGCACCGAAGAATACCGGGCTCCTCCACGACACGGTCTAGCATGTCCTCGGGGAAACACACAAGCCATACCCACTACCTCGACTATACGTCGACCCACGAGCCACTCATCCCGACCTCCTTCTCTATCGTGCGATCCTCATGCCTGCGCACCCTCTCGTTGGAGACTCTCCCTCGTACGCCCGCGAATCCTACGCCGAGTGCCTCGCCACAGTCCAGCAATATGCCTGCCTTCGTCACGACGCATAGCGCTGGGGCCGCAGCGTCTGGTGGTCCTATCTTTTTTGGAGATCCGGTCAACGGGTACACGACGGCTTACATTTTTCGTATCCCGGATATGCATGCTAGAGGACACAAGAGGGTCTATGCCTTCCTTGCCCTGAGTACGCACAAGGAGCGTCTTGCTATGAAGACATTTGGGTTTATGGCTGCCGCCTTCCGCGATCTTGCCTCGTGGATCCAACAGCTGGCAGAAGCTGAGGCTGAGAAGGCGGCCGAGGCGAGCCCCTTGGGAGGCCCGCAACACCACAGCTCTTATCCCATGGTGACCAGGCCGGATAGAGAGGGACCTGACCGTGGCGGCAGCAGCTTTCTCACCGGAGGCGGCGGCTTCTCGAGGCGAATGGGTGGCGGCCCCGGGGGGGTCTCGCTCAAGGCCCGCGGCCTTGCAGAGCTCGTCGGTATGCCCGATTTCTTCATTGAGCTTCACGCCAAGTTCGTCAAGCTCATGCTTGAGCTCGGTGTCGTACTAAGCTCCTAATCACTCTGGTGGCTGCACCTATACGTTTACAAAACATTGTCCCACTGTCATCTCGTGGACGCGAGACGGGAAGGAACGCTTATTATTGAGAGGGGTAACGTGGCACAACGTGCATCTGCATGCATGATTTGGCAGGTTCAGCCAGAACACACGTTGCATCGTGCGTGAGCAGTCTCTAACAACAAGCAGTCACGGTAAAGGTTATGAGCAATCACCTTTACTTGCTGGTTGAAATGCGGATGGGGTCTGGGATGGAGAGTTTTGCGAAGGGAGAGACGGATATACCCCCTTTGAGATGAACATCATCTCATATTGCACCATGACTTTTTTGCATTAGCGACGGTGGCATCCGGAGTCATTTTCCTTCTTCTTTTTCTTTGGCACAGATTCGGCCCACTTTGATACTCTGGGTCTTGTTGATAGAAGTGAGGGAGGGAGTTGTTGGGTGTGTTATTTTACTCCATGGTTCTTATGATTCACGCTCTTCCTTTGGTTTCTTTTTTTCGTTGTCCAGCCCTTTCTCGTACAGGGTTCTTTCTATTTTATTTTATTTTTTACTCTCTAAATTGAAGGAATTCCAGGCCGGTGGGTGGTATGGAAAACGAGGGTTAAGGAAAAAAGGATGGAAGGGCAAAAAAGAAAACCACCTGGAAATAGGAATCCGAACTCAAAGCAAAATGAACCTCAAGAAAAAGGTCATGACGGGGTCAAGCAATAATATATTTACGCCGCCAAATCAAGCTGTGTCTGCGTGCCCGTTCTTCCTTGGCTTATGGTGACGTCAGAATCCCCTGCTTAAATATGCCATCGATGCGAGGCGTGTTCGATATGCGCGCGACAAAAAGGAAGTTTAATGGTTTTGTTTCTTCATCGCTGGTTGATTCTTGACACGACTCGCATAGTTTGAATCGCCACGCTGCGGCGAGCCCGACGTTGCCCCCGAGATTCTCCCGCTGCGGCGACGGAAGAGGTTGGATCGCCGGCGGGGTACTGTGTACACACAGAAAGAAGCATACAGCAACTCGCCCGTGTGTAGCTCATGCTATAATTCCAGAGCCTTCGGTATCGTATCTCAGCGTCCTGTATATCTGTTAGTGCATCGGTACTTTCTCGATCGGACGTTGTCACAATGGCAAGTGAGAATGAACGGCACCAATTATGCAGACAGCAGCGCAGCCTCTGTATCAAGTGTATTGTACAACGCGACGCCGAGCTTCGCCCCAAGCCTTGAAAGTCTATCCCTTCCCTAGTCGTGTCCCGTCGTGCTGCTACATCACCAGCCTTGCAGCGTGCAGTGTCTCGTTCCTCCAATAAGCCTCTTGCCCTCATGCGCATCCTGCATCTCCTCCTAGGCAGCGTCTGCCGCTTATTTGTAAAAGTCAAACTTGTTCTCATCGCTCGTGCCTTTGACCTGGCTTGAGTAGGCGTCCTCCAGGTCGCTCTGGATGATGTTGTAACGGTTCTTTCGCACTGCACGGAGACCAGCCTCTTGCATGATGGCAGCGATGACGGCACCGCTCAGGGGATCGTTGCGGACGATCAGAGAGTCCATGTCCACTTCGGGAGCGAGACTCATCTTGCTGGCGATTGTGGAGAAGATGAGACGACGCTCGCGTCTGTCTCTCAAGCTGGGGAACTCAATCTTTCGGTCCAGACGACCAGGACGGAGCAGGGCGGGGTCGAGGGTATCGGCTCGGTTGGTGGCCATGATGACCTTGACATTGGCAGTTTGGTCGAAACCATCCATCTGGTTGAGTAGTTCCAGCAGAATACGCTGGACTTCACGATCGGCACCAGTCTGAGCATCAAAACGCTTCGTCGCAATGGCGTCAATCTCGTCGATGAAGATAATAGCGGGGGCGTTCTCGCGGGCCATGCGGAAGACGTCACGGACCATACGGGGTCCCTCACCAAGATACTTCTGCACGAACTCGGATCCAACGACGCGAATGAAGTTTGCCGTTGTCGAGTTCGCCACAGCCTTGACTAGCATTGTCTTTCCCGTTCCAGGGGGGCCGTAGAGCAACACGCCGCGAGGGGGGTCGATACCAATCTGCTTGTATAGGTCGAAATGAGTCAAAGGAAGCTCGACGGCCTCGCGGATCTCCTGTTTCTGCATGTCCAAACCACCAACATCGGCATACGTCACGTCGGGCTTCTCGTCGGCGCCAAGCATGGCAATAGAGGAGTCCGCTTCGGGAGGGAGGATATCAACGAGGGCGTTCGAGTGGCGGTGAAGGGCAACGGAGGACGAGGGTTTGAGCTTCTCGCGGTCGAGGGTGGAAAGTATACGGACGACATAGTTGGAGCCGGTGGAGGATTGCACGATTCCGGTGCTGCGACGGGTTAGCTAAGAGGAGATCGAACGGCTCTGAGGGCTATGTGCGGGGTCTGCGTACTTCTGGTCGATGGCTTCCATAAACTGGCCGATCACTAGCGGAACACTCTGAATTCGCTTGATTTCCTCCTGAGCCCGGACAAGCTCGCGCTTCAGACTCCTATGACGTTTGGTCAGCAAACCAAATGGAATGTGGTGATTCCGAGCAAGTCCCACCTCTGCTCATCCTTGATGTATTCCTCTTGCAGCTGGATGTACTCGAGTTGTCTTTGAAGCTTCTTCAATGTGGCATAATCGTCTCCTCCTTCCGTCGAAATGCCCTCGAAGTTCTCGATACTGGGGATTGTTGAAGGCGCCGTCTTCTTGTGAGGAAGGGTCAGGTTGGCCGGGGTTTCCACCAAAACGTCACCCATCGTGTCGGAGATTCGGCGGGAAGTGGTGTCGTCGTAACGGGGTCTGGGATACTAGACTTATCTAGACGAATCGCGGAAAAGTTTGGGTCACGGGAGGGATGGACGCTGTCGTTGACGATGGCGAAGGTGTTGTTTTCAAAGCTTGATGGATGGTGCTTACCTGTTCTAGCTTGCTGTAGGCGTCAATGGATACGCATGCAGCGTTCCATCCCGGCTTAGTCAGGAACCTCATGGAAGCTCTGGTACAGTATCACGTGAGAGGTGCTTCCTAAGGCAGACAGGCGACCCAGAGCAGGGCGGAATGCCTGCCGCACGTTACCCAGCTCCGAGGCAGCGATGCTCTCCGATTGGTTAAATGAGGGACCGCCTTCCCCATGTATACTGTGGGGACTACATAAGGAGTAATCCCTGCCGTGATGATGTTGGGGTCCCTCACGCAATCCACTGTTAGAGTCGCTGGTGAGTGTCACTGCCGGACCTTAGCACAACGTCCAGCGTCGGCACCTATCTCTTATCAAACCTCCCCAAGCCCATGGGATGATGTGGGCAGCAACTCACCCGGTGCCTCATTAGGCCTCGTCCCAGCAAGTGACCTAGCACTGTACGGTATCAGTCACAGGCACACCTCTTCTCTTCAGTCTCGTTCGTACCTCTAATCACAAACTTGACTCCTTCAACGTCTCCTTCGCTTCGACGACACACCACTGGTCCCTCCACCACAAGTCGGCTGGTGTGCGTCCCTTCCTGTTCTCTTTCTGACTGTCCCGACTGCTTTTAACCATTCTCCGACTTTATCTTCTCACCTCGGAGACCTCCATTTCCCCTCCATTATACCCCAACTATCGTCATGTCGTCGTCTATTGCCATCCCGATGACGCCGTCGTCGACCAACACATACCACCACCGCCAGTCCGCCCAGATTCGCGGCGCTACCAGCTCTTCTTCGTCAACGTACTCCAGTTCCCCTCGGACTTCGTCCCCGTCGTCCGCTCAGAAGCAGAAGATGGTCCACGGACGCCGTCCTAGCCTTCTCAGTATGTCATCCCGCTTTGTTTAATAGCTGGAAAGCCGGCCCTCGCAGTCTGGCCAAGCATGGGAGGCTCGGAGTCATTACAGGCACATACTGACGCCTTGGGCAGGCTCCGCCTTATCGAAGCAGGAAAGTACCGTCATCAACATCGGCGAGCCAAACGGCACTCCGCGCCTGGTATGACTGCTTACAACCCTTCGAAGGGTATACTGGCTAACTTTTCTACCAGATCACCTACCTCTCTTCGAGCCAAGGCTTCGCGTGGAACCCAGGTATGTCCCGTCTTCAAACTTTCCGCTACCCCACCTCGGGCTGACCGAGGATACAGAGATCTTCCTGCCGTCCTACATCGACTGCGACTACGTCCCCCTCGAGAACCGCCGGGAGCCTGTACACGAGATCGTCCTCAGTGACGAGGAAATCAACAACATGTTCCCTCAATAACAGTCCCCATACCGGCAACTATGACGCTACACACGAATATCAACGTCCTGCGTGCTTTAGACCGATGATTCTCACGAGACACCCTTTCATTTCCATACCATGGAGTCCGAATATGACCTCTCGCCCCTTTCTAGTTCTTCTTCCACCATTAACACCAGACTGCTCTCCGAACTACGACAGCGGATGAGGCCATGCCTGGACCGGAGACGCACGGGCATGGGTACACACTGAGTGGGAAGCACAGTACATCCAGCATTTTCCTCTTTTCTTTTTGGGATGAGGACCTTTCCCTAGTATCTACCTAGACTTGGGGGGTCATCGGTGGAGTTGGGACTTCATTCGAGTGAGATGGGTTTCCATCGAGCCATATTTCTTATCAGTTTGTTGCTGTTGTTCTTGGATTGGGGCGTTCTTCGGTATTGCCAGCACATACCCTCTTCTCACCATCGATCGTGTACCATGCCGCGCCTGCCTCCGGGTTTCCCGGACACTGCTTTCAAAGCTTCTTTTATAGTCCAATAGAGTCAAAGACACTATTCATGGCATGCCTTCCGCCATCCGGAGTTCCATTGGTGTACTGCTTGCGTGGCTCCCCGACCTGTGAGGCATGTGCCCAGTCCCGTAACTATGGGCGGGTTTGGACAGCAAAGGCAGTGCAAGTCGGGCTGAGTACGAATACACAGTACACTACCTAGTCAAGTCGATCAGGGTTCGCGGGTCACCGACCCCCTCAACCCTTACGGCCTTGGCCGTCAACCACCCACCTATAGAATTCCATGTCGTCAAGCTGGGGTTCTCCGCAAGGCAAACAACTCAAAAACGAAGACCCGGAAGACTATCAAGAATGATGCCATGTTGATCTCAAATTCTGGTGAAACGTCCCCTTCGGTGTCTGACTCAGGCCCTCTCTCTTCACGGCGCACTGTCATCGGTGGCCTGTTTGAACGCCATTCCGCCTGATGGCGTCGAACCGCAAAGGTGAGAGAATTGGGAGGGTAGCTCAGGACCGGCGCTACTGTAAGGTGTATTCCACCGCAACAGCACCCGAACGCTATTCTCCCCCCCTCGAAAGGCGCTCCGCTTCTTGGCCTGGTCTTGCCTTGCTCGTTTTGTGCTGCTCCCTCAGAGGTCGCGACCAAGCAGCGTGGACCCTTTCGTAACCGCGCCCCGCAAATGAGTGTCCCGCGCCAGGTTCCCGGCGTTTGATTCGACAGTCCTGCGACTTTGAGAAACTGGGACGGACCTGCATGGGGGGGCCGCAGTCATAGCGCCGAAAGGCATGATCCCTGGAATAACTTGGATGAAAGATGCCGCCGAAGGGAACGTTGAATTGGTCAGTGACGCAGTACACAACCTACATGTTTGCCAGTAAGGACGCAGTCAAGTATCGGTAGTCGACATAGCATTCGCCCTGTCCGACCTGTAAAGGGATGTAAACTAGGTAAGGAAGGGCAGGGTAACCTGTTACTCAAGTTGTCATTGTCGTCATCCGTAATGTAGCGCTGTGTGATACCATTTTCACCAGTGTTCTTGACCCGCGTTCTCTGTTAGAGTGCGGCTATTAAGACCATATCACTTTGTTATCTAGGTAGATAGCCGCACTCCCGTTGATGGACGACGCAGGAAGCACCGTCGATCACCTTCACAATTGCCGTTGGCCTGGATTGTGGACCCGTGGGATCCTGCGTCACCTCAAAGTGGTTTAGATGCATTGACGAGGAGGGGGTTTGCTATCAGTCGCAATTCACTCTTTTCTCCTTCATCCGAAGTCCGGCAGTTCATTTGCATACAGGCCAGAAAAACGATGACTTTTTAACTTTTTTAGGTTAGGTATGACTAGCGTCTAGCACTTACCTTCTGGTGACGATTTCTGCAAAACAAAAAAAGTCAGTTTTCAGGAAAGTCCTTGGAGCCCGAGTCCGTCTTCTGCTCCGTGTTGCACACCCTGGCCCAGCGCCACGGTAGGATGTTTGGTGCATTGTCCGATGTCGGCAGTTTTCGGTCGTTCAGGTCGTAGGTATTGGCAGATGAAGGGGAAGGTCACATGCTGATAACGATAAGATGTGTTTGCTAGCGACAAGCGCAGGTGAGGGGGCCGGAAAGGCGGGGACGTCGGACGACGGGGCTTGACGCGTGCCGACACTCAATTAATGGTTCTCTACGGGCCGTCGTCCGACCTAAACATCGCGATTGACCACAAGCCTCCTATGAACCAGACGAACACCCGACGCTCCCCCGAAAACATACCAAACATATTTCTCTGCCAGTGTGGACCGCGTTTTTCATCTTCTTCGCCCCGACGAGGTCACCCTTCCGGCATACGATGGAGTCTGCGCACAGGAAGATCGAGCTGCAGTCCCACGAGGACCTCGCTTACCTCCTCAACAACGTCCGACGCGCCGCGCAGGACCAGCTCGAGAAGGCTTTTCCGCAAATTGAGGGGAGCAGTGCGCAGGAGGACGAGTTGCGGGCGCCTATTGAGCGTCTCGTCAACGAGGTACGGACTTTCTCGTGTTTGTTTTGCATGTTTCTTGTTTGTATTTTCTTTTTTTTCCACTGCGTAGACTCGCATAACTAATAAGCTGGTTCTGAAAACACCCCCAATCGCTGACACTGGGTCCTCGCAAATAGTACATCAACAACACCTTCACATACGCCGCCCCAAACCTCTCCATAAACGGCCTCGATGCCGACCCCGCCTTCTTTCTCTCCGCCAATCCCTCCGACGAGCCCGAGGAGGCCTACGAACCGTGGGACTCCCGCCTCCGCCAGCGCGTCGAGGACCTCGCCCGCGAGGAGGAGGACCTCCTCAACGAGATCGCCGCCCTGAAAAAGACTGTTCCGGGCGCCGTCGCTGCCGCGGCGACGCACAACTTCAAGACCGCCGCCGCCGCGGACGAGGCCGCGCTCGAGGCCGCTAAGAAGGCGAAGGAGGACGAGGCTAGAGAGATCGAGGCCGAGGTACTCCCGATCGAAGAGATGGAGAGAAAGGCTGAGGTTAAGGAGGCATTTAATGGCACGGTTGGGACGCTGGGGCGGTTGAAGAAGGAGATGCCGGCCACGGTCGCAAAGATGGAGCGGGCAAGGGTCGCAGGGGAATACACCGTTACGGAACGGTCTTGAGAAGCCCCAGAGGAAGGGAACAGCTGCGAATTTTTGGGAGTTTCGGCGTTAGGGAGCTCTATACCACATCTTGCCACTCACGGAGGGTCTCCTCGATATTTTAGTCAAATCGAAAGGAATAATGCAGTGGGCATTATATCTGCAGTATGAACCACCATCAAACATTCAAACGTGGAACAATTCTATTAGGAGGAATCCAGCTGTCCAAACGAAAGTATGTATAACAGGAAGCAGGGTAAGTATGCCCCAAAAAAAACCAACACAACTATGAGCTGTTCTACAAAAAGAAGCTCTTATTTTTAGACCATTCCCGTCTGCACGCCTGTTTCTGCTCCACCCCGGATGCAACGACAAATCTGTCAACGCCTTCTCCCTAGCTGCTCAACCAACAGCGCAACCCAAATAACAATCGCCTGTTTGGACCTATCGCGCGCGAGCTATGTCGAGGGAGCGCTTATGCCGCAGCAGGGGCCTTGGTGTCCGCGGCAGCATCGGCAGCGGCAGGGGCGGCAGCGGGGGCACCATCAGCGGGGGCAGTGACGGTCTCGCCGCCCTTGTTCTCGATGACGTCGCCCGCAGGGGCCTTGGCCTCCGGCTTCGCCCACCAGGGCTCCTTGGTCCACTCCTTCTCGTGCCACGGGCCGGCGTCGCTCATGTGGCAGCCGCCCGCGCACTCGCACTTACCGCCAAATGCTTTAGGCAGGTTCTCGGCGGGAATCTGGTTGAGAAGCTCCTTCTGGTAGCCCGAGCCAAGGATGTTGATCTTCTGAACGGTGACGGGGTCAAGCCAGCCCTTGACGACGCTCCAGACGGTGGAGAAGCCCCAAGGAGCATTGATCATGTAGAGCTTGCCGAGACGCTCGGGGTAGTAGTTCTGGGAGATGACGGAGGCCTGCTTAACGTAGCTGTAGACCTGGGGCACGCGCGTGATGGTGACACCCTTGAGATCCATGATGGTGCAGCAGGTCTCAACAAGATGGTCATACTTGCGGGAGCAGGAGGGAAAGCGTGGGTCAGCACACTTCTCGTACTCAACGGCCAAGTTGGTCAACATGCGCTCTGCGGTGGTAATCTTGTACATGGCGGTCAAGTCGATGCCGCCCAGCTGCTCGATATAGACGGGACGGCCATCCTATGGGTTTAGGTATTAGCAAACTGCAGGGGCAATGGGTTTTCTCAAGCCCATGGCCTTTCATACCTTATCGGTCTTGTGGTAGTACTGAGGGTAGAACTTGAAGAGCTCCTCCTTCTCGGGGTACTCCCAGGTGGGTACGGTCTCGTCAAGCTTGGTCGTTTTCCGCCATTGCTCGAAGTCGACGAACCTGAGGGTGTTCAGTTAGCTGTCGATGCATAGTTTGAATTCGGAAACAAAAGGGTTGCTCACATCTGCTTGGCCAAGTTGACATCGAACTTGCGGGCGCGGAGGAAACGCAGCTATAACAACAGTGTTAACAGTCGGGACAACAATAGCGACGCAAGCCGCCTTTGATCTTGCGGTCTAGCTCGGGAAGTGAAGGAGCCTACCAGAGTTAGGGTGTCGAGGCGCTTGCTGTAGCCATCAGACTCGAGCATCAGGCGCAGCTGGGAGACCTGGGCCTTCTGCTCAGGCGTAAGGTGGCCAGGGTGACCATTTGCGGCCGTCGCAGCGACGGTCGGGAAGTCGTACTGGTCGTACTTGGGGTCGAGCTCCTGTTGGGACATGGTGGGGCTTGTGTAAGGGTCTTCGATTTACGAGCGAAGAAGGGTCGGCGGTGTGTAGGAGAGAACGGGATTGAGAGGGATTTTTGCAACAATGCAAAGAAAGGCGGGGTGGGAGAAGAATAAACGGAAATTCGCAACGAGGACGATGCGGCGCGGGATCAGGTGTTGCTCCTGGAGAGAAGGTCGAGACCAGGATCGTATGTGTGTTTTAAGGAGGAAGAAGCTGGGCTGTGGGGAAAAGGGAGCGAAGATCTCTGGTGGGAAAGTAGCGGAGGCTTGGAAGGTCGAATTAAAGTGAGCTCGCTGGCGGAATGCCAGAGTTCGTCATAGCGACCGTCGACCGGTCCCGCGCGCTGCTGTTAACCCCACTGGCTGCCCCTCAAATTGGCTGGTCGCTAACCCGTCTTCACCGCACTTACGCAGCCACATGAAAGATACGAGAGTACGTATATGTATTTGTATGACTATAAGGGTGGCTTATGTAATGCCATGGGACCCACCCACGAGTTTGGTGCAGCGCGGCCCGCCAGATCGGCTGGTAGCGTGGCACTCGAATTGTCATGATTCAGTCACATCTTGTTTGGGCACTGACTGTAAAAGTGGTATATCGGATTTTGGTGGTGAGTGTTTGTGGCCCGATGTATCTGAGGCGAGTCTTGGCCAGGCTGAACTTCAGATGGGTGGTCCAAGATCATAGCCCGTTCTGTTGGGTGAGCCATGACATGCCACTCCACGCGGTTCAACACGCTGCATAGGTTGAGTCTATTGTGTGGCACATAAACTCGATGCTTTCATTACCGTGATGGATGCACTACCATGTAGCGGTCTGTTATAGTGCAGGCCGGACCCCGGATTAGGTCATCTTCGCACCCTTACTAGGATTCGTAAGCCTGCAGGCCTCTTACTCCTTATTATCGGATAGAGTTCTGAGTTTATCACTGACTGACTGACTGACTGGGCTCATGAGTTTCTGTATCGCAGTGAGGCGCCATCGTGAAAGTGTCAGAATCATCGGGTGGTGTTTGTTCAAGATCGACGACTGCATCAGCCGTTCGCCTCGCTTTCGTCCCCTTCCTTCTTGATGTCCTTTCCTGACTCTTTGTCTTTGCGCTTCTGGACGACCTCCCAGTTATAAACTCTTGCAATGGCAACTTCCATGGTCTATTTCCAATCAGCACGCTGCGGACAGGTTCATCGAGCGCAAAACGTACCGTGATCTGCTCTCTCAAAAAGTCCAGATCTTCCTCACAGTTTGACAAGCTCGTTTTCGCCGTGGACAGCTTGGACTCAAGAAGCGTCTCAGCCTCGTCGACGGGGTACGACAGCATCACGTTGGCCTATCACCCAGTCAGCCCTCATCTCTCGCCATGTCTGTTCGGTCGAGCGAAACGTACGCCTAGCCAAATGTACACCTCCTCGGTGGGCGGTATCTTCGCCTTGGAGTATAGCGTGTCGTTAAGCTCGAACGTCGTCTCGATTGGTTCATCGTCGCTCTGAGTGTCACGTCAGCCTTCCTTCTCAAGCTAGTGTATCGGCGGGTGACCCCTACCTGTCTGAGCTTCAGGAACCGCACGGAGTCGAGGGTCTTCTGGATATCGGGGATTTTGTCTTTCAGTCCGGCCATCCTCTTCTGAAGATTCAGCTCCATAAACTGGTATTTCCTACGCACGTTGACGTGTTACCGATAGTCTCCACAGCTCGCCCATACGGGCCTTCGTCCTGCTCGTTGACACCGTCTTTGGATGCGTCTGACCGGCCAAGCACGTGCGGAAGACTCACGAAATCATCTCTTGGAAGTTGCGCATCGTCGGTTCGACATCTTCACGGGTGGTGACGTAGTCCTCGACCTTGTCGACGAAAGGCGCCTTTGGGATACCTCTAGGGTTGCTTGGCGTGGCATCTTTGCTGCGATGGGGTCAAATTTGTTAGCGTGGTCGCATTGGTCAGACGTGATGATAAACCTCACCCGGAAGTACCCAGCTTCTTGCCCTCTGCCGACATTGTAAGTTCTTGCAAAGGTCGCCCTTAGCGCATCGTCTGTTGTTGGCAGGAAACTCGTGTTTTTCGCAACGGTGTGGAGGGGAGCTGCAGTGACGGTCCGCTACCGAGCCGATCGTATGGTGGCCTGTTCACCGAGGTGAGGGGTACACACTTGGTGGGGTAGGTACCCAATACTGGAGTCTGGAGTAAGCATCTTTTTTCTTCTTTTCTTTTTCATCGGTTTCGATCCCGATCCTCCGCCGCCCTGGTTGGTTTGGAGGCAAGAAAGATGTTAGCTCAGACACCTCAATCAGATTGACATTGTATAAAAATAAAAACATTCTCCGTTGGCACAGGTTCGAGCTCGATAAGACCATGACACCCGCCGGGGTTTGTAGCCCATGACATAGGTTACAAAGACTTGTAGTCAAGTAATGACCCCCGAATCCAACGTTTAAATAAAAAAGATAATTCTTGCACGTGGCGAGCATGTCTCTCAGTCTGGTAGTTGCTTCATATACCAACCAACAGATACCTATAGAGATGCAAACGAAGATATCTCTTTCCAAATGTGCATCAAGACAGCACGTTTGGCTTATTCATCGAGGTAACAGCTCACCGCCGCCTCTAACAGACTAGCAGCACGTCATGAGCGCCCTGCATGTTCAAGTCTCCACAACCGAACCTAGCTACCTTATCTGGCTTATCTGTGAGCCGATAACAAATTCCATTGAGTTGAAGCCAGTCGGACAGGTCTCCTCGCAAACAACTCGTCTCCGACAAAAGTATCTGGGCCAATCGATCACTTGCACCCTTGCGTCTCTGTCTCAATTTCACCCGTGGTCTTGGCCAGGAGAAATAACTTGATAGACAAATCTTTTCCGAGGAACGCTCAAGGGCGGCGTCTTGATCACCGGCGGCGGGGTAATATTTCAAGAGCTCGGTAAACCAACCGAGAGACGCAACAATGGCGGACGCCGTGGTTGACCCCGAGATTGCGGCCGGCGGCGCGCTGCAAACAGTCAAGGACTTGGCATCTGGTGCCGCAGGTGGTGTTGCTCAGGTCTTGCTCGGTACGTTCCTCTGTTTGTTCCATGAGATGTTTCGGGAAAAGAGGGAGTCTGCGATGTGCGCTTGGAGCTCTCGTGCCGACTTCGGAACGTCACCCGAATGCTATGAGCGACTCACTATCACCACCACAGTCTCACTCACTCCCGCTCTGAAAAGCACACACGACATGCAACTCATGTGTCGACAACAAAAAAAAATCTGACATTTCTCAGGCCAGCCTTTCGATATCGTCAAAGTCCGCCTTCAGACTTCAACAACATCCACATCAGCGCTGACCGCCGCCAGCCAAATCTATAAGAACGAGGGCGCCCTCGCCTTCTACAAAGGCACCCTTACGCCCCTCATCGGCATCGGCGCCTGCGTCTCTATCCAGTTCGGGGCCTTTCACCAGGCTCGTCGCTACTTTGAGGCCCGCAACGTCGCCTCCTCGCTCGGCGCCAGCCCGGCCCTTAGCTACGGCCAGTACTACGCCGCCGGCGCCTTCGCCGGCGTCGCCAACTCGGTAATCTCGGGCCCCATCGAGCACGTTCGCATCCGCCTGCAGACTCAGCCTCACGGCGCCGCGCGGCTGTACTCGGGTCCCCTCGACTGCGTCCGCAAGCTCTCGTCCCACGGGGGCGTGCTCAAAGGCCTCTACCGCGGCGAGGCCGTGACGATTCTGCGCGAGGCCCAAGCCTACGGCGTCTGGTTTCTAGCCTTCGAGTGGATGATGAACGCCGACGCCGCGCGCAACAAGATCGACCGCAAGGACATCCCCAGCTACAAGATTGCTTTCTACGGCGGTCTGGCCGGCGAGGCGCTGTGGCTCGGCAGCTACCCCTTCGATGTGATCAAGAGCAAGATGCAGACGGACGGCTTCGGTAAGGAGCAGAGGTACAAAACCATGCGTGACTGTTTCGCTCAGACGTACCGCGGCGAGGGACTGCGCGGGTTCTGGAGGGGCATCGTGCCGACACTGCTGAGAGCCATGCCCGTCAGCGCCGGCACGTTTGCCACGGTTGAATTGGCCATGCGGGCTCTCAACTGAATAGCTATCTAATTCTCGTATAGGGTGCAAGACGGATGAAATAGTATTCTGGGTCATTTAGAAGATGCAGTTACGGGCTTGGCAAAATAGAAGTTCCAGGGGTGGATCCTCATTAGAGTATGTCATTTTCTGTTTCGACACTATGGCGTCTTACACACATGTCTCTGTCAACGTTATATCGCCACCTATTCAAGATGGAACACCGGCGTTTATTCGTTATTTTCGACTCTACGCTGCAAGATGTGTCTCGCATTCGCCGGAGTAAGCGTATCAATGTCCAGCTCCTCCAGGACTTTCTTTGCCTCGGCGTTGTCCGTGAACACCCGGTCTGTGGCATCCTTGAGTGACAATGCACCGTCTTGGGGTTCGGTGGGAAGGTTGAGCAGTTTCAAGGCGTCAGCCAGGCTACCCAGCGACCCTACGCCGTTCGGGATATACCTCTCGACCAGGACGAAGATGGCGTTCAGGTCACGCGTAAACTGCGCTGCGCCGAATGCTGTGAAGCTCTGTCTCATAAGAACCTCGCTCCAGAGCATTTCTTGGAGCTTGTCGAGAGCTGAGCGCCACGTGCGACGGAATGATGCGGTGCTGATAGCCTTGAGTAGAAAGTCGAAGTTGCGCTTGAGGATCTGATGCGGGTTAGGGGGGTTTTCCACGAATAGAGTTTTAGTAGGACTCACTCTTAGGGGCTCGTCCAATTCGGGCGTGACAGCTAGTTGTGACGGGTCGACTGTGGGTAGATTGATTAGAGACGGATACAACTTGACTTGCACACCAGAAACCTTACTGTCTGAACCACTATCACTGATGGTCGTCCATTGCGTTCTTGTCGAGTACGCCCTGAAGGCCTTGTAGTGAGAGTCGGCAAGGGCATTGAACAAAAAGTCCTGGGCCGTCTTGCGTCTAAGGCTGTACGCAGCAATTGTCTCATCAAACAGAACTCCATCGTCGCCTTCTGAGCCCACAGCCGCAGAAGTGCGGTCCTTGACCTCCTCGTAGCTCATCTCACCCGACATCCTCGACGCCTCGCCCTCTTTGGTCGCGCGACCTTGCAGCTGGTCCCACAGTGTCACGAAGAACTCCTCGTTACTCCAATCCTTGAGAGTATTGACGACGTGGTCCGCACTACCGTATACCTTGCATAATGATTCGAGACTGCCGGTGCCTTCGAGAGCAGCGAGCTGTTCCTTGGTGACGCCGTGAAGAGTTCTGCCGACCGTGGACGTAAGCGCCTGATAAGCCTCCAAGGAGCCGCGGAGACGGTCATGGAACTCGTCGAGAATGTCGAGCTGGATGCCGATCAAGAAGCGTATTTTGTGCTTGAAGGTGCGAACTCTCTCATATTGGGCCGTGATTGATCTCAAGAGATCGGTGACCCGTACAGCTCCAAAAGTCGGCTTGGTCTTACCCGTCCCAGCATAGTCGTAGTCAATGTTTCGCGCATCCGGGGTAGCCATGATGGCCCGGAAACGCTCCAGCGCAAATTCCTTCTCTGCTTGGAACCAAGGCTCGAACCAGTCTTGGAGAATCTCTGTGGCAAGGCCAGGCCAGCCCTGCTCTGCGTTGCCCCCGTCGTAGTTGAACCTAGTCCGAATAGTGTCGTCCAATGTCATCAGCTGTCCCATGAAGCTACTTAGGAATGCCGGGTTCTTGGCTGTATCAGCCATAACGGCCTGGACTTTCTCTCTCAAGACGGGCAGCATGCTGGTGATAAATGCGCAAACTGGGTCGATGTAGACCAAATTGTTCCCTGCAGACGTGTCGCGGAATTTGGCAGCGAGTGTGAAGCCCAAGTTATCTATGAAAAAGTTTTCCCACTTCTCGATAGTCGCTAGGAACCAGGGAAAGCAGTGAGACCCGACAGCATCAGGCTTGCTCGTCGGCTTGTCGCTGAGGAAGTGAAAACGGAACTCGGAAACGAAAATTCTCGACATGACATCGAAGGGCAGTAGAGTGACTGTGGATTTGGTCAAAACGATCTCTGGAATCTGGAGGTCAAGCAGCTTTTTGAAGCAAGCAAGCCACTCCTCGTCCATCTCAGAATCCGGTTCGACCATGGGCCATGACCTCTTGCTGAGCACAGCCTCTAGCTCGCCCGACATTATTTTCTTCATCTCGCCCCACAGCACATCGGCAACGCTGCGAACGTGATTGACGAGGTGGATAGCAGCGTCATCGGCCGGCCCCGAAAGCTCCTCAAGGCGCCTCGAAAGCTGCTTGAGCTTCGAGTACGGCTCCAAGGCCGCCTTGGGGCTCTCGGGGAGATGCGATCGGGCTTCGGTCCGTAGTTTTTCAACATCTTGTAGCAGACAGAGATACCTCTGGGCGAGCTCGATGGTCTGCAGCTTCTTCATAGGCTGTTGTAGTCTGGCGATGGCCTGGTTCGGGGCGTCGGACGCAGCTGCGATCTTGACGCGGACATCGATGCTGTGCTGGAGATCCTGGAAGTCTTGAATTCGTTGAGCGAGAGAGGACTGGCGGTCACCGGCTGTACGACGAGCCTCATCGAGCTGTTTTATGGCATTGTCGAGTTGGGTCTGGAGCTGGCTCCGCTGGACTTCAACATTGGCGATCAGGGAGTCGAGATTCTCGAGATCGGTCGTGGACTGAAGCTTGTCGTCGAGGAAGTCCTCGACACGAATATCAAGAGCACCGGCTTGAGTATGACTGTCGCTTATTGCGGCCATTGCAGTAGGCTTTTACCACCGCAGCTGAGGAGGCACATCGACTGTCAAGTTCGCAACATGTGGTCGGAACAATGACGTGGAGCTCAGGAGGACAATACAATGGGGGGGTTTATGCAATTACTAAGCAGTGCATATATGTATTTAAACAGCACACATGTACTCATATATATATATATATATATATATATGCAAATACCCATCCGCTCAACAAGTATTTAGAGCCGACCATAGACGATGCATCTAGGTTCTGTGAAGGCATATTCTGGACGCCCAGCTTGTGCTGAACGCAGCTAGGTGTGTTGCGATAAATATCCGTAATCTGGCTGGCTTGGACAAAAACTCTACTATGTCCAAGACGAGGGGTAAGCTCAGCCACATTGAGTCACACGGACCTCTTTTCCAGCCACATATTAATTAAAGTACAACACAGTCCTCTGGTCTTCAGCGATCTTCAGCGGTCTTCAGGAGAAGAGACGATATTCGAAATATCATGCAGCAAACATTGACGAGTTATTGTGAAATCATCGGGAGGCTGTTGATCCTGTTCAAGGGAACAGCTGTCTAGTGTCATGCCGTGTATACAGATTCGCCTTGACAGGCAAGATGAGAATCATAGATAGACAGGTTGGTGGGTCAATGGCTTGTAAGACGTGTTCCATCGCGAACGGATGCCGATGATGACAGTATACAGTGTCATAGCGATATAGACGACCGTGATGTTAGACAGCTGTTGTGGAAACCATCACACTGGCTCCCGAGATCTTCAGAGATCCCGGAGCTCGGACTTCACAGGCAGTCAGCGCTAACATCCTCTGGGACGCAGCGTCTGTCCGGGACTGAAGAGCAATCGTTCGACCGCGGTGTCAGATGCTGAGATGTTTTTAGTGCACTGCGTCGACATTTTGACATGGGATAATAAAGATCTGGTTGACCGCCATGTAGACAAGTAGGGCGGTGTGTTGGTGTTGGACCGCCTTACCGCCGCAGAGCTGATGGAGATGAGGTTTTGCGTTAGGTAGTGGAGATGAGAGCCTGATGGGTATGGATGGGAATCACGGAGCTGCCTGGGGGTCGTGCGGCCGACGCATCCGCCCGGCAAGAAGATCGATTTGCGAATAGTTTCAGCCGTTGGGGGGCGCCGAGTGTTTGGAACCGTCGAAGAGCCGGTAACGGTTCTTGGCTGCTATCCAACCCATCCAGGCTTCTAGCCTTTTCAATGCTGTCGCCATGCCAACAGATGGGGGCAAAGGGCCAAAATCCGTGAGATGGCGGTACAACGCATCACCAAGACTCAGCGCGAGCGAATGAATAAAAACAAGGAACCAACCAGGTTGACGTGCCAGACCCCGGCTCCGGGTCTCGTCTCAAATGCAGGAACGCCCGAGATGCGTTCCCGGGTCGAGTCGCGTGCAGTTGAATTGGGTTAGTTAGATACCTAGGTACTTTGTACGCGGCAGCCTGGAGCAAAGCTGATGAGTAGGGAAGGCTGCAGGATGCACAAGAGGGGATGGCGGCTGCAGAGCTCTTCGCAACGGGCAGAGAGGAAATACCAAAGGATTCGCATGCAAATACAAAAGTCGAGGCAGACAGAGCTGAGTAAGTGAAGCTAGACGAGTAGAGTGTTGCGCTAAGACGCGACCTTGGATTTGACGGGGGACACGGAGGAGGGGACCCCTGAAAAGACGTCACCCAGCCACCGGGCCTTTTTTCAACCTCTCGCCCTGTTAGCCTGTTAATAGGTGCCCGCGCCGATGGAACCGCCTTCCCACTAGGGAAGTGCAGAAACCACAGAAGGACGCCCCACTGGACAGTTGACCAGGGTGCACGGAGGGTACGTACCGCGCTCGACCCCATCCCCCACCACCCTGCTCGCCCCAGGAACCGCTACGACGCTTCAAATCGCCCTGACAACGGAGACAACGCCACGAGTAAATAGAGGAGGTTGGCGTAGCTACCTACGTAACGTCCTTGGTGCGCCAACACCGCACAGTCGCTGGCAAAAAGTGGATGGCAGGACCAATTGCACATCATCCTTGACCTCTCATTTTCCCTAATCCTGTCCCTCTTCTCCAGACTCATCCATCGAGCACTCTACCCAGCCATCTGAATATTTCCATCCGCTCTGCAGACCTCCAAACCTCCCCCGTCTACGCCGAACCTGCGGCCGTCCCGCTTTCCATTCTGGAACACAACTGTTGCCAGAGACAGACAAAACTAAGTCCACCCCTCACCCTCCTCCCTGTCTTATCTGCCCTTCTTCCCTCCCTCCCAGCCATCCCAATATTCCAGACTGCATCAACCCATTTCCATTTCCTCCAAACCTTGAAGACACACACTCTCTCTTTTCACACACTCACACACTTCCTGCCGTCTCTCCCGTACTTCATTCCCGACAACAGCACCCGTAGTGGACGTTTGATCTCGTGTCTGACTACAACCGTCAAGTCTTCTCTCTAATCGCAGGTCTAACCAACACCGTCCCGCATTCCCCGCGGTGTTCTCCAGAAAATCCTCGACCTTATTTCTGGAACGAACCCGGCAAACCTTACCGCTACATTCCACTCGATCCACCGAGACAAAGCCGGCAACTCTCACCAGCTTCGCATTCTTCACGCGCCCATCTTGTCCGCCGACCATAAGGAAAGACGCCCTGCGTGCCAGCGCTGAGAGCGCCAGGACCGGAACCCCTCCGTCGCTCCGCTACACCGGAGGACGGCGTGGGTCAAGCAAGTACGAGCCCATTCCTCTAGAGGAGCGGACGAGTAGGATCGCCTAAGTCACAATGGCACAATTTCAAGTTGGCTGGTATCGTAAGTCGCTCCACGTTTCTTCCGCTTGAGTGACAGAAGCATTTCAGGCTGACATTGCATCGTTCTAGGGTTCGTACCGTTCCTTGGATACCACCACGTTTTGATGATCTTGATAGCAATCGCCATCATCCTTTTATGTAAGTCTATCTGACGGCGACATGCAACGCGGTGCGCCTACTGACACTGCCCGCAGCTCTACTGCTGGCAGGATGCTCGTCATCTTCACCTTTGATCCCAGACATCTTCCTCTTGTCGCTGTACTACGACCAATACACAGCGGTACCCTCAACGGCGCAAGTTGACTACAATGTCCATACGGCCATCGAGAACATCGCCGGCGACGCCCGCCTCGCCTGCCGTGTTGGTTACTTCGGAATATGCATCAGCCCCGACGGTGGCAGCTGGCTTTGCAGCAATAATGCCACTGCTCTTGCCAACGAGGTCTCCGTCGACCAGGATCCCCTCAATCTGATCTGGCTTGCCGCTCAGTTCAAGGACATGATCGTGTTTCCCTACCTTATGTAAGTTTGGCCGCTCGATTTTTTATTTGGAAGCTCATTATCCTAACCCTATTAACCAGCATCATTGCCATCATCTTTGCCTTCGTCTGCTTTCTCCTGCTCGCCACCTTCCCCGGATGGCACGAGGAGGAGGACTCCGAGGGCTCTGACCGCGAAGTTAAGCCGTTCCCTTCGCGGCCCGTTTCCCAGATCTCTCTAGCCATCATCTTCATCGCCTCCATCTTCGTTCTCGTCTCCGTGTTATGGCAGCATACCGCCTCAGTTGCCGCAGCTATCATCGCTCAAGACTTCGGAAACGGCGCTGTCCGCTCTGGTGTCGGTACTTCCGCCATGGTCCTCGGCTGGTTCAGCTTCACCCTACTCATCATCGTCACCATCGGTCTATTGGTCATGATCCTGAGTATCCGTGTTCTCAGCCAGATGGTCGACTAAACCGAGGCGCGCATGACAATAGTCCGAGACGGAAGTTCGACGACGAGAGATGTCTAAAGGATGGGACCAAAGACCCAAGGAAGAGAAAATGAAATCTTTGTACATGGAGGGACTTTTTCGAGAAGGGCATTTCCCAGCCCACTCCATCAGCACATTCATCGTCCGGCACAAAAGACCATCAGCATCAGGAAATCGGTGTTGTATATCACTTTTTCGTTTTGCTTTTTACTTATTCTTATTTGGCGTTCCATTCTGGGTCGGCAAAGGGCGGCGATCACTCGCAGGTTGCGCTCGCCCCTTGTCATTTAATGTTTGCTCTCAGTGGCAAGCGAGAGCGAGAAACGACCGATAGACGAATAGCTGCAGGGTTTTTCTTCCGAGGCAGAAAGAAAGAAAAAAAATACCTGACATGGCCGTGCCGAACAAGATGAGGCCGGATTGAGGGGAAATGGAGAAACGAATTGGACGCACGGGAAGATGGAAATGGGAAATGTGTAGGAGCATGTCGTTACGACCCGCCCATAACGGCGGAACGAGTCTTCTGAATAGAACGACGGACAGTATGAGCTTAGTGAAGGATATGAAATTGAACATAATGAACAAAGCTCCCTCGATCCAGTTTTTGGAATTGCTGGTCTGGTGATGTGCGTGCATGATAAGACGACGATGGCGCGGACAGCAAAGAGGAAAGGGTACTGTTGTCCAACCAATAGTCAACAGAGGGATCAATCGCATCATTCAGCGGACGGACCGCGAAGAGGATAAACATGAATACGTAGTCAGTTCATTGCCGATCGTCGTGCTTTTCGGACCAGCATTAGAATAGCTCCCTTCTTTATGATAGAAAAAACAAGTTTAAACAGCGAATAAAACACTCAACATGTATGTTTCTGGATCATGGAAGAAAAAAAGAAGAAGAAACGCCGCAACGCCATGGTAGCACTACCCTCCGTGATATCTCATGCCAAGCTCTATGCTCCGGATTCATGTCCGTGGCGCGCGCGTTCACACACCACACACGCTCTCTCTGCCTGTGAGATATACAGACGCAGCAGGGAGCGTCTATTCATGCCTGCTCCGAATCTGTCAACGCTTAGACGGGCCGCTTGAACGGATGCGCCTCTGTGTTGAGCACCCAGTCATCGAGACTGATGACGTCGGGCGTCGAAAACAAGAGATAAAAGTACTTGAGCGTCTCGGCGACCCAGAAGCTCTCCATCTCGTCTACGGGCGTAGGGTCCGTAGACAACACGTCGTCGACGGCGCTGTTGCCGTACTCGGTCCGCGTTGCTTTAATGATGGCGTTCCACATTCTCCAGCCCTTCTCCTGCCATTCAGGATCGCCAGTGATGCGGTACATATACCACACGGACTCGATGGCCTCGGGTCTAATGAGGTGTTAGTTTCGAAACGCGAAATAGCTACTCACGCCCACGGAGAGTGACTTACCTGAGGATATAGCGCCTGGAGTTGACATTGACGAAGCCAGGCGGGATCTCCTCGAGCTCGAGCTTCTCCTTGACATACTCTTCGTGCGACAGCGGCTTCGGGTCGGAGGCCTCGTCCGCCTCCTCGATCTTGATCTTGCCTACAATACCACCGCTGATCAGCGCATCCTGGGATGCGCTGTTCAAGTCGAGCTTATTCTTCAGGGAGTTGCTGGCGGCGTCTTCGGCAGAGGCTTGGCGAGGGTCTTGGGACGTGGGTGGGGCAGGGTCCCGCTTCTTCAGCAAGTGTTCATCGACATTCGAGGGGGACTTGTTGAGGCCAGGCTCGGGAGCGGGGTACTTGGTCTTCTTGGCCGATCCCAGGTTCTTCGGCTCGTCCTTGGGAACGTGAATGTCCGCGAGCGGGTCCTTCTTCTCTGGCGCAGTCTCTTTCTCGACAGACTCGGTGGGATCGCTGCCGGTCAGGTCGGTCTTGCCTCTTTCCGTGGACTGCCTGCGGAGCTCGTCCTGCTGCTGCTGCTGCTGCTGCTGCTGCGGCTTCGTTTTCTTCTTCTCACGCTGTCTCTCCTCCCAGGCCGCGACCTGCGACTGACGCCAATCAGCCGAGGGGTCAAGATGCTTCCACCATAAGGTCTCATTCCAAGGGCAGCTCTGCGTAGAAGCACAAGGTACGACAGTGGCACCTTCGGGCATGATACCAGAAGGCATCGATTCATACGCCCAGACGCAGCCATCAGTGAGTTTCTTGGCTATCTCAATGTCCTCGGGCCTGTCAAAGATCTTGCCTCCGAGGCCAAACATGCCACCAATAAAGCAGGTGAGATGCGTCACTTCATATTCGGTTCGTAAGTCATTCTCCGGATCGCCAGATGTCAAAACCTTTGCCGAGAAAAGAATATCTCTCTCCTTGGGTACCATGGGCCGATAGAGAAGCCATTTCTTGACAGCCTCGACTGTCTTAATGTGCATCGTCTTGTACTTGGGTTCAAGGCCGCCAAGCACGAGGTATTCCTGCAGCAAGTCAGCCCGTGCCCTAGTTGCAAATGTCAAAACAATCATTACCTTCGGGAAGTACTCATAGGTGGAATCTTGGCCTCCGCCCATGCTGTACTGTTGGTAGCCCCAGCCACCAGGGGCCAGACCTTGCTTGATGCACTCCCACGAGGACTTGTCTGGCGTTCTGGGAGATAGTTCGCGAGCACTGTTACCGGGTGATCTGGGCTTCTCGCCCACCTTGAGCTCAGGGATAACCTGCTTCTTGTCGACGCCGTTGGCATTTCCCACCACGGTTTCGCCATCCTCGTCAACTCCAGCGGCTCGCTTCGCGATCAAGCCGGCCTCCTCCGGCTCGCTACCATTACCCTTCGCTACAGGGGTCTCCTGGGCAAGGGGTCGGTCGTCTGCAGCCCGCTTCTCCTCCGCACCCGCTGGCTCGTACCCCTTGGGTTCGCTGCGACGGGCATCAGCAGCATTAGCGCTCGCGGCCGCCGCTTGCTCCTCTTGATACGCAATCGCCTCGGCAGTTCTGTTGCAGCCGGATGCATCAAGCTGCTCAGGGAAAATGCCATCCATGGTGGTACCGCGGTTCTGAAGGTCCTCAAAAGCATCGGTGATGCGCGCAATGGCATCGTAATACTTATCCTCGCCGGTCAACTGCGCAAGGCGGGTGAACTCCATGCTCATTGAACCCAGCTCGGCCACACTGACAGTCGTAGCACGGTGGGGCTGGGATGCGTACTCAGGCTGCCAGTTGTAATACAGGATGGGCATGCGGTTGGGTGTGTCGAAAACGCCCATCAAGATTTCGGCGAGCTCGAGAGCCTTTTCCAACAGGACTTCGTAATCGCCTTTCTTGCCGCCACTCACGTCGTAGGCGGCAAGCAAACCGCCCAGGTATCTGATGATGGTTTCGAAAACCGGGATGTCGCGGCGTGTCGGACTGTAGGTAAAGTCGATGTTCTTGACGGCCTTGGCGGCCGCATCGAATTCGTCCTTCATACCCATAATCCAAAGCGTGTCAAGGCCGTCGACCAAAGTGGCGGCCCAGCCGCAGAAAGGATCGCGGAAGCGGCCACTGACGGGGGAAAGCTCGTCGTGCATCCAGGCGAGCTTACGGTACCCTTCCCAGGAGCGCTCCATCTCAGCCTTGATCAGCGCCAGGCGGCTTTCGCGCTTCTCCTTGGCAGAGCGGGACTCTGGCTTGAACGCGTATTGAATCTTGGGGATGTCCTTGGGTTTCTCGGTCGGGAGACGAATGATCTCGTCCGTGGGAACTGGGAAGTGCTCAGAAACTTTGTGCCAATGAACCTGCGCGGTTGAGGTCGATTCGCTGTCCAACCGATCAAGGCCGGGTCGCCCGGGAGGGTTCTTGGCGTGGATGTCATCGTCAAGGGGTATTGTCGGAGCTCTGGTGACGTCCGGCTTCTCCGTGGCCTCGACGGCCTCGTTGGGCGCATGAACAGACAGCGTGGGGCCAGTCAGCGTCTTGGTGGGTGTAACAGACTTCGACTTCTCGGTCTTAAGCTGGGGTATCTTGACCGTTGGCCTAGCCGTCTGCTTTTGCGGGTTCTGTTCGGGTTCGTCCTCTTCCTGGTCGTGCGGATGCTCGTGATCGGGGGGCGGATTGTTGTTTAGATGTGTGTTGGAGGACGGATCGTTAGCCGCGGGTTCCTTGTTGGCATTTTGGGCCTTTTGGGGATCGCTGGGCTTGACGCTGCCAGTGTAGCCAGTCGCATCCCATTCGGGGCTCTTGAGGAACTGATATAGCATGAATGCCATGGCGAAGGCAACGAGTAGCACATAACGGCTCCTCCGGCGGGGCATCATGATGGCGAGTCTACCGGGGCGAGTTTTGGGAAGCACCTATTTCGATAAAGATGACGATGTCGCGTGCTACAGCGCAGGAAGCGTTGTGCCGTCGATCTGGGGGAGCGTGGGGTCCCAGCCAAGTGAGAGACCAGCAAGGATAATGACGAACTAATAGGATGTCATCTCTCGGGTTGCTAAAATATCGTCGGAAATGAAGCCACGACGATGTGGAACAAGGTGGCACAGTGACAAGAAGCGGAAGATGGGAAGAGAGATGCCACGGAATGCAAGTCAGCCAAACAAGGGAGGCAGGCTGGCAAGGCAAGATTGCAGAAGAAGAAGAAGAAGAAGATGAAGAAGAAGAAACGACAATAGTACGTAGAGACTGAATTGAATGGACGTGTGAGCAGGTCAGGGAGAGGAAGTAACGTAAAGTAGAAATTGGCATTTAAGGGGGACGCACGGTGCTTGGCCAAGACAATATCTGTGTACCTATACACTACACACGCGCGAATGCCTCTTCTGGTGGACCCTGAGTTAGGTACCTACCCAAGCCAGAAAGGAAGGCTAGGTAGGTACTCCGTGTGGCTGCGGTGAATCGTGAGGGACAAAGGTACCTTCCCACCTAGCAGGCTACTACTAGGTACCTACCACCTCGAGAGGTAGGGAGCTTTGGTGTTCCCTTTGTTGGAGTTGCCTGCTCTTCTACCTATGCCTACCTGGTAGGTAGGTACACTACCTATCTACTCTGACAAGAGTCGGAATTGGCAGGCAAAGACATTGACAGAAAGGACTCTGCTCTGTACAGTGCCTGCGACCAGAGAGAGGCACATGCGTGCGCGCCAAGACGTGAGATCTGACTTGCCCCGTATCTGATTGAAATGGCTAGTCAGGGTTTCAACACACACTTCTCCGACTTTTCTGGGCCTGACTAGAGCGCTTCACAGTACTACGGCGTTCACATCGGACCCGGTTTCTCCTGAGCCCTTGACGATGGCCGGTCCCGTCGGCCGCGGACTTTGGACATGGTCCTTGTCCAAAGATCGGTCCTCCATCAAACATGAGCTTGGACTTGCCTTGTTGTCCCATGGCTTCCGCGGCCTCATCCCAACTACTAGTGTAGTGTACACTACCACACCGATCCCATTGCAACTCAACTCACTTCCAGGTTTTAGCCTGCTCTGGACACGCCGCGCTAGCTGGAAAGTAGGAACCTGGCTTGCCTGAGTAGGCGCTTTACCTCCTTGCCGTCTTTCCTTTGCGCCCAAGACAACACTACTACGCCGCCAGACCCACTCGAGATTAATATATATAAAGCTCAGCACGGTTGTCAGCTCACTCCCGAGCCAGCGGGCCAATGTGGTGAGCCAAAGGATAAAAAACAGGGGCGGGGAGACGGTGTAGGTACCAGACGGCGGGGCTGAACAGATCCAAATGGGCCTTGTTTCTCGGGGTAAAGTACATAGTACATAGTGGAGGATTTCCTACCAGACCGTGGTACAACCCCAGCCAGTCAATCCCCCTTCAGCGTCGTACCTATCTGTATCCCTTTGCTTAGCCATCATCAGCCAGTGCCAGATAGTACTACAACTTTTTAGGGCACAAAGTGCTTCCCCAGCTTTAGCCAAGCCGGATGCCCTCTGCCTCCTCAACCGACCACTGGCTTGGCACCAGCAATCTACCTTGGCCCCCACTGGACCCGAGCTGCGTTCGCTCAGCAGAGTAGCCGGCGGGCTGCATTCATTGATTGTCCTTGCCAGTGGGCTCGCCCCCTCCATCTCTCTTCTCCCACGGGTCTGGCAATAAAACATGGTCTTCGATTCCCAGGACGGGACAACGGAATGAAGTCCCCGAGTCCCCCCGAGAAGAACCACTCACTACTCACTCCATCAGGGCCTTTCCCTCAAGAAGAGGCTCTACACTTTGCCAGCTCTTCACCCAGTGACGGTTAACGCATGCCGCTTGCGGAACCGATGTAGGTACACTACTTTAGGGGTGGGGGGGTGATGCCGAGACACCAACTCGAGAGACGCGGGAACCCCACTCGGGTCCGCTGATCAGAAACAACATCCTTTGTAGCCGAAACACTCGAGCTTCTGTACGGCTTCGTCAGAGCTCCGATCGTACGTACACTTGAAGAGAAACGAGACTAAAAAATGATTTCACAAAAAGTGTCTGGATGGCGTGGTCAAACGAGACAGAGGAACGACTCATCGTGGTCCCTTCAGGCTGAACGAAGGAGGGGACTGCACCTCCCCCTCGCCCAGGTCACCATCAGACCGGCGCCTGGGACACCGGGGACTCGAAGAGCAATACGGAGAGTGATGCAAGGTGAAGATGGAACGACGATGGGAGAGGACCACCTCACTGCAAGACACCCGAGATGAGGGTCTAATACTGCTCTACTACATGCGGTGTGCTCACTACCTACCTACGTGTGGTGGCAATAGCTTCGACATGTCGGGCTCTGACCGTGTGCTCCTCTTCGGGCATGTGGGACCACGGTCAAGCCCGGTAGTTGCTGCTCCGCGCCGCATTCGCCGTCAGGCACACACGACCGACCCCCATGTGACATGCCAAAGAGAAACAAACGCCCGTGTTCTGTTCGTTGGGCCGGTTGATTCGGGAAGGTGGTGGTGTGGCGGCCGTCTGGTGATTAATTAAGAGTTGATTCAACGCTGTCGCCGTCCCCCTACCCCGCAAGAACGATCCTCGTATGCTTTTTTCAGGCCCTTCATGGATCTTGACTTCTCCTGACCCGCGGGGAGGGGGGGTGTCTTTTGCCAAGGCGCCGTCACAATGGATTGGGCTTGACGGCAAGAAGTCTAACATTTACAGTGATGCGAGCAGTTGTCTAGCCATCGGGTTGCGCTATTTACTGGCTGACAGGTTGAGAGGTGGTATGAATGGTGTACAGCATGCACCCACAGACGGCTTACACATCAATACCTCCGGGCAACATGAGAAACAAACCATCACAGGCTAAACTCGTCGCAGCAGCAACATACATAACAGTCCTTGCGTCGAGACCGGACCTGTTTGTTCCCAACTCAGTATAATAATGACCTCGGGGCTATTTACCGCAGCGAGGGAATAGTGCGCAGCCGCCCCGGATCTTGAGGAAGTTAGGCCGGCCGCTGCATCTCCCAGTGGGTGAACGATAACCTTTATATCATGGAACCCAAAGAACGAAACCGTTCCGCAAAGCCGTCGAGTCTTCCCTTCCATACGCCGTCGCTGCAAAAACCTCCAACGAGTGTCCAAAATATGGTGGTTGCGATATTATGATTTTCTTTCCTCCTCGAGACAGCCAAGGGCGCTGGTAACCAACAACCGCTTGAAGAATTCTTTTTAGAAAAAAAAAAAAAAGAGTTACGCCGTCCTCCTTTGCGTCACCGTCTCGTAGTCTTTGCCCTTCTTCGCCTTTCCATCGCTCTCTAGACGTCTTTACCGCGGATCTTTGAGTACAGCTCGGTATCAAAGAAGTTGTAGTTGGGATCCAGCTCGCAGAAGGGATGCTGCGACAGCAGCACATCTGCCGTGGGCCGCTCCAGAGGGTTTCTATCCAAATGTCAGCAGAGTGGCTTGCAAAAGCAGCCCCGGGCCAAAACTTACACAGTGAAACAGTCCAGCATAAAGGCAATGGCCAGTGGACTGATTGTTTCCCGGACCTCGTCAGGAATGGGCGGTGTCTCGCCGTTGGCGATCTTGTAGATGGCGCCCACAGCCTCCTCCTTGGACCAAGGCCGCCGACCAGCAAACATTTCCAGCACAACACATCCTAAACTCCATATGTCAACCTTGGCACTGTAACCCTTGCCCTCGGAGCGGATAACCTCGGGCGCCATCCAGAAGACGGAGCCCTGCATTGAGTTTGACTTGTCGTTGCCGTAAATGTTGTCCGTCTTCTTGGAGATGCCGAAATCGGAAATTTTGCAAGTTCCGTCGAGATCTAGCAAGATGTTGTCGGCCTTCAGATCACGATGCAGGATGCCTTCCCTGTGGAGATACGCCAGGCCGGACAGCATCTGTCGGGTGAGCGACGACACGACAGACTCCTCGAATTTGCCGTGCTTCCGCAGACAGGATCCGATACTGCCACCAGAAATGTACTCAAGAAAGATGCTTATGGACGTTTCTTTGCGCTCACATCCCAGATACTGCACGATGTTGACATGGTCAAGGTGCTGCATGGTTTCGATCTCCTGGTCGAGGGCCGCCACCAGTTCGCGCATCTTGGCCTTATCTCCCTGCGCCGCCTTCGGGTTGACCTCGACCTCCTTGACGGCCAAGAACTCTCCAGTCGTGGCATTCATTCCGAGGTAGACGCGGCCGTAGGTTCCCTTGCCGATGAGCTGGCCCTTGAACCATCGGAAGGTTGTCTGACGCTTAGGTATGGTGTCTTGGGGAATCTGGGGCATTACCATGCTGCCGCGCTGGTCCGGACGGATTTGTACAATGTTGGCATTGAACATCTTTGTGCTCTTCCTCCTCATGAGTGCCGACGTGTTCTGAGTAGACTGGCCGGGCTGCATTGTTGTCGTGGTGAACCGTTTGTTAGCCTCGTGGGCGCCGCGAGCAACCTCGCGGATGGACTTCATACGCCCAAGACCGCCCGAGCGTCTGACGCTCCTTTGCGCAACAGACGCGACCGAAGCTGGGCGCTCAAGTGCCTTTAGAGTGGACTCGTCCGACCCCAGAGTGTCGTTGTCGTCATGGTAGAACGACCGGTTGCCAGCGATGGCTGTGCGGAGACTCGGCGATGGCCGAGCAGGCGGCAGGGGACGCGCGGGTGCTTCCTTCTCCTCTCCTTCCGTGATGGGTGACGGCGGGTTGGCTTCTGCCTCACCCTCTTCCAGCACCGGCAAGTCAAGATCCAAGTTCGGGAAGAAGTCGTCGAGGTTGTTGATGAGGGCATCGGTGGTCGGGCGGTTGGCCCAGACGTCCTTCTCGACGAATGACTTTCTTCTGTTCAGCTTGCTATCTTCCGATTCCCAGCTCTCGGAGCCGGGGGTGTTTGGGGTTCTTCGCGAGCTCTTGCCGCTCTTGGCACTCGTCACATCCTCTTCGCCTTCGGGCGTCCCGTTCGCGTTGAAACCGCCCAACGACTGAGGAGAGTTGAAAGACACCGAAAGCTGCTTCTTGGATCTAGATGTGTTGACTGTCAGGTTAGGGCGCTTGTCGTTGGACTCGTCGGACGAGTCGTCACCGTCGAAAATGCGAGTAATCTTTGTTGGTTTGCGAGAAGATATCGGAATGGCAAACAAGCCGTCATCCGAGTCGTCGCCTGAATCGTCATCTCGCTGGGGGGCGGGCCTCTCAAAGTTGACGTCGGACTCCAGGAAGTCAAAATCAGGTCCATGTGACTTCCGCCGATGTGGTGGGGGCGGTGCACTGGGAGGAAATTGTGGCGGGCTCATGGTGTTGGGGCTAATCTCCCGGGAAGGCACTCTATGCACTGCTGTGTTTGTTTTAGCTGCCATTCCATTCTGAGTTTCTTGTCCCGGCATCAGCGTTCCCTCGGGGGAGTAGTCTGGTACAAGAAAGGGCATGTTCCCACGGCTCCAAGTAAGAGTGCCGGGCGAACCAGACACCGCCGACTGAGGACTGTCTCGCCCCGAAAATGACTTGAAAAAGTCGACTGATGAAATAACTCCCTTACCTCTCTCTGAGTGCTCGTCGCTCATGGCTGGTTGCGAGGATGCCCGGCTGGGTGACTTGGACCTGCGGTTGGCCGCGACGCCAACCGCGCCAAGGCCTCGGCCCATGCCAACGAGTGCTGCGCCGATACCGGTGCCGGACTGGCTCGACGTCTTCTTCTTCCTCTCTCCATTATTCTGTCCGGGGAGCTCCATGTCCTCGAAGAGAGTGGAGGGCCGTCGAGGCGCGGAGAGACCATCTGACGACCGCATTGACTGGCCCGATTTCCTGCTCAGTGAGTTGGCCTTGAGCAACGTCGCCGATGGGTCGCTCGGCGGCGCAGGAGGCTTCCGCACGGGGAACAACACGTCTGGCTTCTTGTCTTCGTATGGCGACTGGCGTGGCTGATCAAAGTCGACGGTCCTTCCGTGGATGCCGTACGGCGTAGTCGCGCTCTCCGGCGTGTTGCTGCCAGCTGCCCGCCGTCTCTTCTCAAGATACTCGCGTTGCTTCCGCTCCACCTCAGCACGGTACTCGCTTGCCTCTTGTGCAAGCATCTTATCGTCTATCCTTTCCCCATTCATGGTGTTCTGTCTCGACGTCGGCGGGGATGAACTAGACCTCGTCCGTGACACCCCGTTCAGGCGGTTGTAGGCTTCCTGGTCGAGGGATGATGTGTGCGACTGCGTAGCACTGGTGTCGGCTGCGCCCTGAGGCACAGCGCCAGCGGGACGGACGAAGAACTTGAGGGATCCTGTAGCGTCCGCCTTGTGTTTGCGACTGTTGAGCAGTTTCTGGTCGTCGAGCGGGTTGTCATGGCTGGACTTGCCAAGCTCAGTGAGGTGAATCTGAAAACCTGTGGTGTCCGCCAGACCAAGGTTGCTGCAAATAACTTGACGAAGGTCCGTTGCTGATTCGGTTTCCGTGATGTCGCACATACGATAGTTGTATCCATCCATGGTAGCCAAGACAAAGACTCGGTTCGGCCCAGGACGCCTCGACTTGGCCGCATCCTTCTCGTGCACATCAAAGCTGGAGCCAGGTCGAATGTCCAAAGATGTCTCACTGTTGTGGCCAAAGCGGGAACCAAACGAGTGAGGCTTGAAGTTGAGTGCCGGGGAGGTCGGCGACTCCATGTCGTCAGGGCTTGGAAACCCGTCCTCCTTCTGCTTCTTCTTTCTCGACAAAAAGCTAAGAAAGCTTTTGGAGTCCTTGGCGGAGGAGGGAGGCTCAGTGCCAGCGGAGCGATCTCCGTTGGACTCCTGCGGCGATGGGCGGCCACCATCCTGACCGAGGCGACGGGACTCGCCGTTGTTACGGGTGGCCTGAATGATGTCTGCAATGCTCATGCCGCTGCGTAGCATCTGAGTTGCCTCAGGAGGCACACCGGAGCCGTATATGGCCGCGCTCGAGGACACGGAATCCGTACTGTTCCTCGACCTGTGCCCGAACTTTGTCGAGTGCGGAGAGGCCGACATTTGGCCGGCAGAGGAGGGGAACAGCGATGCACTTTGCGGATTCGGGCTCTCGTTCGGGCTGTCGGTTCGCAGTGGCAGCGGACGAAACGGGCCCTCGCCAGACTCGCTAGCGTTCGGGCTGTGTCGACGGGTGCCGTCCACATCGAGCTGCTTCAACATGTTTCTGTGGTTAGTATCCGAGCTCATGGTGTTGTTCAAAGAAGGCATGTTCGTGGACCTGGTCTGTGAGAATCGCCGGCCGCCGAATCCAGGCCCCGGCGCCTTTATCGGCGTCTGCCGTCCATCAGCCTTGGCATGTTCACCCACACGGGTTATCATACTCACGTTGGGGGATTCTGCCATGTCCGACCCAGCGCTAGGCAGGTTGTTGCCGTGGTTGACCGACTCTTTGCGGCCATGCGAGGAAGTCTTGGACGGGTCGGCTGGTCGGCCGGTCACAATGCTCCTTATGAGACGTCGCATTCTCTTGCCTTCCTCCCGCTCCCGCGGCTGATCCCATCCGGTCCCGCTGTTTGTACATTCGACGGCCAATCGGGGGTACACTTGCTGGTGCATCATGCCAAAATTCCCTCGGCCGCCATGTGCGCTACCAAGCTCCAGAAAGTGCGCACCGTGCAGATTTAGCCCCTTGAACGTTTCCTGCCAGTCCTTGGAGAACTGGTTCGAGGCGAGCCATAGCAACACCTTCTCTAAAGGCCATTGAGCTGCCAGGTCTGGGTGGATACTAGAAGCCACTGTCGCAGTCGACGTCGTTGACAACCCTCGGCTGTGCATGGCCTGGGCATAGAGCCTATCCCTCCCAGACATTTCGTCTTGCGGCGTGGTCATGGTTGTGTCGCCGCTTGCCTGGCTGTTGGTAGGCCACGAACCCTGGGACGTGGCCGAAAACGTGGCCGAATCGTCGAAGCCACCCAGGCCCGGTATCCCGACACCTTCGCCGTAGGTGTCGCCCTGTGGTATATAGGTTGCGGACATTTGCCCATGATCGTTGGGCGGAGGCGGGGGCGGTATGGATAGTGTGGTGCCCGTAGCGACTTGCGCGTGCAGCTTGGGGTTATAAGCCTGGTGTTGGCCCGGCGGGGGAGGGGGCACGTTGAAGCCACCGCGACCATCGTACATGCGTCCAAAGGCGCCGTGCCACGGCGCCTGACCGGCCATTGCACTTCCCGGAGGCGGCCCTGGAGGGGGCGGCAGCATCATGCCACTCCCGCCCGCGGCGCCAGGGGCAGACGGGAAGCGCGGGGGCGGTGGAGGTATGGACATCATGTTGTTCATCTGGCCCTGGACGGGGGGCGACATGGGAGGAGGCGGCGGAGGGACCTGAAAGGGCCTCGAAGGGTCGGCCGATGAGGCATGTCGCTGGGTGTTTTGATACATTGGCGGCGGCGGAGGGGGGGGGCCAGCTCTGGTAGCTGGCCTCACGGGTTCGAGCCCGAGGGGACGAGTGGTCGGTAGAGAGCTAGCAGTCGAGGCTCTCGGGCGAAGACCGCCTGCGGAAAGAAAGTTGGACGAGTTTCTCTGTCGAAGGTAGAGCGATGCGGCAGAGGCGCTGTTAACTGTGGGAGGTGACGGCCTGCCAGGCGTTGGCGCTGTCGTCGATGTCTTTGTCGAGTTGTGGCCTGGCAAGTCGTGGACGTTGAAGACGAGGCCGTCGAGATTGTGAATCTCGTCTCTGGACCGTGGCAAGGATGGGAATGGGCTCGGATTTGGGTCGTGGGTATCAGATCTGGTTGCAGAGCGCTGGCGCGAGCTGCTACTCATGGTATGCCAAGTATGGTTGGGATGCTATGGGTACGCGGCACATGGCAGGGGTGATGTGGGCCTTTAGACCGTGGCCATGTCGTGGATGTGGTGCGGCGGCCCTTGTGCCGGATGTTGAATCGTGGTCGTCGAAGAACTTCGAGAGAAGAACAACAGACACGGTATGTCCACAGACGATTTTATTTTTGTTCTTGACTATACTGTCAGCGCCAATCCGGGTCGTCGACAAGATCCGTCAGGCTGAGGGGAATGTAGAATGCGAGAATACGAAGACCAAGACTAGCATCACCAATTAGAGACTTTAGAAAGACAAAGAGAGTCTGTGTGAGAGACAGAGAGGGGTACGCGGTAGGTACGCGGATTCAATGCGGCAGCTGTTCGAGTGTCCTTCGACTAACGGAATACGGACAAGGAGAAAGAAGGAGTGCGAGAGGGTAGGAGATAGCAGAGAGTAGCGCGCTTAGGTAGAGGGACCTGGTACGGAGCAGGTACTGTTCTCTCTGGGCAGTTTGGAGGAGGTTGGAGGCGGCTGGGTAGGGACTGGCGTGAATGAACGAATGCTGGTTGGTGTTGCCTTCGGCTTTAGTGTGGCGTACTTTGTACGACGTGCGTTATCCCACACAGCTCTGGCGGGGCGGCTGTGTCGTGCAGACGTCCGAGCCAATGAAGACAATGTGACGAGGGGGGGGCCGAGGAATGGAATCGTTGTTGGAGTGTGTGTGTGTGTGTGTGTGTGTGTGTGTGTGTGTGTGTGTGTGTGTGTGTGTGTGTGCGCGTCTTGGGTGCACCAGTATTGGATTAGGTAGAATTCAAGTACTATATATCGATCCATCAGGTGCCCAAGGTACCTAGGTAGGTAGTTTTGGGGAGTGATTACGGAAGCCACCCCGGCCTTAGCTTTGGCCATGGGCAGGCAGTCCAAATAAGATTTGGACAACGAGCGATTCAGGGAGGATGAGATTAAGATGGAGATGGAGATAGGGATGGGATGGGATGGGATGGGATGGGATGGGACATTAGCAGTTGTCTCGTGTCCATTGTTCTTAGTACCTACCTACAGAGAACAAGGCAAGACACCTGCTACCTACCTAGGTAGGTAGGTAGGTACCTATAGGCTATGGGCGTACCATCAACCATCAACTAACAATCAATCGTCCTTGCGCCCACCGACGCGGGCGTACCCACATTCAGCGCTTCCTTGCCGCTCTTATACGACCACCTCATTAAACACCAGTCGCAGAGAACGGATACCGGCACTTTGAAGAGAGTGAGAGAGAAAGAGAGAGAGAGAGGTTTGTAATGGCGTTGCGCAAGATGCAACCGTTCGGTTTGTATCTTCTTGACGTATCTGTTTCTTGTAGTACTCCCCTCGCTTCCCAGCAACCTTCCCCGGCATATCATGTTGAGGAGATGACGGCCAGCTGCGCCTATCAACTTCCATCGTCTCCCTCCAACCACGTTATAGCTCAGATGTCCATATCGGTTGCCTCAGGTCGACACCCTATCGGTAGTTACCGTTGCTACAACCACGTTAGCGTTCCAAGTCATCGGGGCCCTTTCGGCCGAGGTGGAGAAGCAGACTGAGGATAGGCGGGTTGATAAAAAAGAAACGTACACTACACGATTCCATTCCTCCAACGTCGGATGTCTTGTCTCAACGACGAATCGGCGGGAGCCAACGCGTTTTGATTCGAAAAGCCTATACCAGCTCAGCGATATTGCCCCAAACCCACCTGCGAACCCCGTGGAACTTGGAGAGGAAACGGCATGATCGGCGCCATTCACCCACTACTGAAACAGGACGAATCCACATCGTTGGGCATCAAACGGGCACACACCTTGCATCTCACAGCTCCGAAGCGTTTCTCCGACTCGGGAACCAACTCCAAAGTGAAAGCTAAGTCGTCGTCGTTGCGGGGATTGCACACAATCCTCTCTCTCTCCCTCTCCCTTGGCGATGCAGACCACATTCCTTCCCATAGTCCACTACATCCCCTTCCTCGCCCATCCCAGTCCCATCGTTATCAGTTAACCAACAGCAATATGCCGATGGGTACCTATAAACTAGTAGGTAGGTACTCAAGATCGACGACGATACCCCCACATGACTTCAGCAGCCAGGGCCGAAGAAGCCAAACCTCAATTTCCAGGAGTTCATTGACGCGTATCCTAATAGTCAAGGCTAGCCGACCGCTAGAAACGGACTCATGACGTACCATCCATCGCTTACCATCCCGCGCTCTTAAGAGTGCCCGTCCCCAAGATGGCCGTCTAGGGCGGTGCCGACGAGGGAACTCTTATAAGAACCTAAATAAAAAAAGAAAAAGGCTTACAGCGTTGTGATGCAAGCCCGAGAACGGGGTATGCCTGCACAAACCCAGGCCTACTAGAAAGAGATCAGATGAACAAAAAAAGAAAAGAAAAGAGAAAATGCCCGTGGGTACCTGCGTAATGCACCCTACCGACGGCGGCTGTTCATCCGTCGAGACTCGAGACTGCGTCACTAAGCTCATGCAAGGTGGGGGTGTGAGGGTGGACCTGCCCGACCTGCCCGTCCTCCGTGATGATGTACTTGTATATGCTTTTCCATTAAGCTTAGCAGCACCTTCAATTAGGACCCGACATGGCCAGAATAGGTTTATGAAAATGACCAAAAACAAAAAGAGGAGTGCCAGCCAGATGCTCTGGTGAATGTGACGAATACCATGCTTTGCCAAAAATATCCCTCTCCCCACTACACCTCAACGTTATAGGCTACACGCTTCTGGGACGCTCTATAATAGTAGACAGACGGTGACTCTCCCGCGACGGCTCAGAACATAAGCTTACATAACGCTGCAGTTGGCGTAGTTCTTTTGGCACTGCTCCAGGTATCCCATGTCCTCTTCGGACCCCTCAACAACATTATGCTGCCTCACCAGCCCCGTCACCTTGAGCGTCTGCACCCCGTCGGCGTGCCACCACTTGAGCTTCTGCACCAGCGGGCCCTCCTCGTCGTCCATGCTGATGGACCACTTGCCAGAGCTCACCTCGACCGTGCAGTTGTCCTGCGGGTAATGGAACTCGGGCAGAAACACTACCGTCGGCGCCGCCTCCGAGGGGGGCGCCGAGGCATTGAGCTTGAGTGTGAAGGAGCAGGTGCGCAGATCGAAGCCGTATTGCAGGACGTCGCCCGCCACAACCCACGGTGACGGCCGAACAAAAGCCTCGGCGGCGCGCAGTCCGGGTGTGTTGGTCAGCTCCGGGTCTTTGGACGGTTCTGATGATATCGACGGGTTGGTGATGTTGCTTCGGAGGTTTTGCGGCGTGACTGTTGACTCATCGGGAACGTCCCTGCTTATCGAGTTGCGCTTCAGTTCCGACGACTGGTTGGGTGACGGGCTGCGGGGAAGAGGCGACATGGGTAACGTCTTGTCGTCCAGGGAGAAGACTGACAGGTCCTCGCCGTTCCAAAGGTCGCCGTATTGGTGTGTGTTCTGCCGAGCGGGTTAGTCAGCGCTTGTAGGAGAACATCAGATGATTCACACTACCTTTGCGACGTAAACCCAGAGGCAATGTCCCTCCATCCCCGACCCTTCGGCACCAAAGTAGTTGGCATCCAGGGCCGCTGACTGATCTGCATAGTCGCCCGTCTTATACGCCTTCTTCTCGCCCATGTCATACGGTATGCCGAATTCGGTCATCACGCAGGGATGATTCCCCATGCGATCCAGACCCTCCTGCCTCAGCGATGCCAACTGGTCTTTGAAGCAGTTGCGGATGGCCGTCTCACCCACCTTGACCGACAGAGCCTCATGCCAGTACCGTCCACGCAACACACCGACGACGTCTACATTCCACACCCTATTCCAGCGTTTTGTCATCAAAGTAATGCCGTCGTACCAATGAGGCGAGAACGCCATCAGCGGATCATCGTCCTCGGTGCCCTTGATCTGAGGCGGAAGCTCCAGCGTTGGGTATTGCATCAGCATGATGCAGTTCTTGTGAATCGGCCGGATGGCGTCTCTGTACAGGCGGTATGAGTGCATGAAATAGGTATTAGTGAACTCCGGGTGGTCAATCGTCTTGCCCGTATTGGGGTTCTTCGAGAAGTAGTCCTTCTTGATCAGCGTATCCGTATTGGGATCCCAAACACCATGCTGGGCCCAGACACACTCTCCAAGCTTCCAACCCTCGTCTCGCTTCCAGCCGTATCTCGACTCGTCGTAATCGGCAGGCAGCCAGGCCATCTCGCCATGGGGGTCCACCAGCGAGCGGCCGACCTTGTAAGGGCCCATGCCGCCCATATCCCACGTTTCCACCTCGCACGCGCGGCCAGAACCGGTAAGGATGGTCTGCCAGATGGTGGGACATGAGCCCTTTTTCAACTTTTGGGCGTTTGGAATGACGCTGATGTCCTGGTATCCGACCAACCCGCAGCCCGGCTCGTTCATGCTCTCCCAACCGATAACGACGTCATTCTCGAGGTCGCCGGCCTCGTGTATGCGCTTCGCGAGATGGGCGCAGGCCGCAACAAAGTGGCCCTGCAGGAAGTCCTGGATGTTGATGCCGTTAATGATACACTTGGGCGCAAAGTCCCTACCGCCAAAGAACATTGTGAAGATGGTGGCGGCAGCGAGGCGCCAGTAGTTGGTCGACCAGATCATTTTGGGGAACTCTTCGGGTTTTGGGTACGTATTATGCACAATGGCCGCCTCGGTAGCAGAGAAACTCTGGGGGTTCAGGCCGCAGGCGTAGATGGTCCACATGGGCGCGCCGGAGCCGCCGCAGAATCTAGACCACTTGAAATGGTGTTAGGATGCAATGTACAGCACGAGATGGCTGTGGACAGCGAAACGTACCACGTCCTGGTGGGGATCCATGAAGATGTAGAAACCGTAGTCTTTGGCTATCCTCAGGATCTCAATCGTATGCTGAATCCATTCCTCATCGTAGCGTCCTGGGCCGGCGGCCTCGATGGCCTCCCACGTAAAAACGTAGCGAATGGTGTTGTAGCCGTAGCGCTTTATCCTCGAGAAGTGAACATGTGCCTCCTCTTTGGGAAACGGGCGGTTGTGGAACGTGACATTGTCCCCATCGAAGAAGTCGTCGCCAATGTGGGAAGGCTGGTCGGGTTCGCTGGGGAGCTTGGCGTCGGCGGCGACGTTGAGGCCTCGAAGCACGACTTGTCTTCCATAGCCGTCGCGGAACTGGCCGTCCTCGATGGTCAATCGTAGCGAAGACATGGCGGAGAAGCTCTAATTCTGAGGTCGGTGTGCTCCTTCCGTCTTTCGTGTCTCACACTACCTACCACCGAGATAAATAGTAATACTCGGAAGTGTGCTTGGGGAGGAAGGAAGTCGTTCCAACTTGGAGATGGGAGAGACACGGGGAGACGACAATGACGGGGGCCGAGAATGAATTGGGACGGTTCGATGACGTCCTGAAGGGGGGGCTTGATTAGTTGGTCGCAATGCCAGTGGGAAACAGTGGGCTGGTAGGGGGTGGTACCTTATCGCGCCAGTGCAGCACTTTAGCGACTGCCAAGCGCTAACACAACTGGGGTTTTCCGGGCAAGTGCTAAGCAAAAGCCAACCAAATGTTGGCCAGCTTGCGGATGAGACGATCAAGTGGTGGAAGAACAGAGTAGATCAGAAACGAGGGAGAAGCCCGGAATAGAAGATGGGAGGAAGAAAAAGAAGAACGGGGCTCAAGTTCATATACGGTCCCCCTCCCCCCCATACTCGCCGCCATTCATCTGAACGCCATGCAGAGGCCGTCATGGCTTGTGAGCGTGGACGTGGATGGGCAATGGCTTGAACCGGCACGAGTGTGCACCTGCCACTCTCGGCTCGTTTTCGTGTCTGACAACAAGACCAATCATCGCGGTCCGCGGGCGACGCTAAGCGGGCCAGGCGGAGCCCCGTGGCGTCGGCTCTCGCTTGAACTCCGGGTGGACGCCGCCGAATATCCGGGGATGCTACAGGTGGGGGTGGGTGGGTCAGTCCGGCAACTGACTCTCTTAGGATAATGATAATTGGCATATAATAACACATCAAATCTTTACTTACATGAAATCGGCTGTGCAGGACGTTGGTGCTGGTGCCGCTTATTAGCTATATTCCTAGTTCAGTGGCCTTTAGGTACTTTGTATTAGGCAAGGTAGGTAGGTAACTGTGAATATTGGCGCAATCCTATGGAAAAAGCCAAAGACGTCGACGTGGGCTTGTATGACTGCTGTGAGAACTCGACCCATATACGCGAACAGATATTGGATACACCCCATCATCGGTCATGTCCAAGGCTTAAATGAGCCGACACCGATAAATCACAGCACCAAAGCTCAAACAGGTTGAGTCACTTGGTCACACCCACGGGGCACCTCAATCATGGATGCTATCTCGGGCTGACTCTGCGCTCACTCTGCGTCCTATGTCCTCAGCATCTCCCATACGACCCCTTTCGTCGCCTCTAGGTCCCCAGATCAAGTCAATGTATAAACTCGGCTGGGGCGTCTTGATTCCCAGGAGATGACTTTTAAAGAACCATGGCAGGTACTCGGACACCTGGTGCCCGATGAATTTGCGCTTCCGCACAGCAAACACCGAATCAAGATCCTCGAGGCTCCGCCTCTTCGTCTCCTCCAGCAACAGAAACACCATGACAAACGCGAGCATGTTGAGCCCTGCGAACAGATAGAGCGACCCGCCGTCCCCCAATCCCGAGTTGATCCGCGGGAAGAACATGGAAAGCAATCCGGCAAAGCCTAGGTTGACGGCGATGGCAAAGGCCGCGCCGGCCTCACGGTGCGACAGCGGAAAGCTCTCCGACGCGTAGGTGAACGGGATCGGGCCCAGGCCGGGCGAGTACGTCGCTGCGAACAGCAAGATGAAGAGCGTCACGACCGCAACCCGGGCATCAGGGTCGCCGATGTGGAACGACACGCCCGCGAGCAGCATGAAGAGCGCCATCAACGGCAGCGTCAGCATGAGCCACTTGCGCCGGCCCAGCGTGTCGATAGTCCTGATGGCGGGGAGGCCGAAGACGAAGTTTACCGCACCGTAGCCCAGGCTGAAGATCATCGAGTCCCGCTTCGCCACGCCGGCGCGGCTGAAGAGCGTGCCCGAGTAAAACGCGAGTACGTTGATGCCGCAGAGCTGCTGCGCCAATGCCACCGTCGAGCTGCTGATCAGAGCGTTTCGAAGCCGTCGCCTGAGGAAGAGCTGCCTCCACTGCCGAAAGAAGCCCGCGACGGTTACGATGAAGCCTTGTGCCGACTGAGAGCCTGCCTCGCCGCTCGGCGGCTCCTCCTGCTCGAGGGACTTGTGGACGAGGTAAATGTCCCGCAGGGCTTGTAGCTTTGTGTTTCTCAACTTTCTGAGAATCCCGTACGCTCGTTGTGGGTTGTAACTCGGGCTCGACGCCCGCATCAAGTATCGCGGGCTTTCGTCACAGAACCAGATGACAAACACCAGCAGCATCAGCGCGGGCACCATGGGGGCTGCCACCATCAACTGGAAGGTCAGCCTCTTATTCGAGTCTGGCGTTGTCGAGAAGACCAGGTTGAAGGCGAACCCGATCATCATCCCCGCGGCCACCCACAACTGCCACGCGAGGATTGACGTGCCACGCCAAAAGCCCACAGCAGTCTCACTGGCAAGAATAGGGGTGCTGACAGCTTTGAGACCCATACCTGTTGTCTTCTGTTAATGGTACTTCTTCTGAAAGAAATCGTGTTGCGCTCACCAATGCCGTTCACTAGACGGATAGCAAATAGTTGATTCCAGTTCCTGGCGAAAGCTGAGGCAAGAGAGCTAGCGAATATCAACAACGCCGCAATTACCATGCCTCCTTTGCGACCCAAATAGTGGTTCACAGGAAGCGCTAGGGGACAGCCCAGCGCCGCCGCGAAGAGGAAGGGTGACGCATTGGCAGCACCGAGCTTCCAGTCGTCGGCTCCTAGCTCAGCCTTTGTTCCGGTCGCGGTACTGTTTTCTTTCTCGACGATTGTGTTGAGGCCGAAGTCGGTATCGTACAGCGACGAGCCGTTAAAGGATGCCTGGACATGGCCTAATGCTGCGTCAGCACCTCATCGTCAAGATGCAAATCGGAGTATGGTTACCTTGCAAAAAGGCTGCTAGCGACACTGTGACGATGATGGTCCACATCCCCCTTTCACTGAACGGAACATCGCGTTCCCGTACAAGTGCTCGTTTCTCCTCCTCGTCCAGCTGGACCGGAAGCTCTCTGCCAGCGCTCTCACTCGGGTTTCTGGCAACTTCGTCGTACAGCCTGATGTCTTTAGCCACACGCGCTGCGCGAAGCAATTCTGCCGTGTCGACCTTCAGATGGTCCCGGGCGAACGATGCGACATCTGCTTCCAGTTGCTCATCCGTGTAATCAGCTAAAGCATAAAGTCAGCGAAGAGAACCAAACTTCAAGTACCACCGAGATGATTGCCTGTCAGTTTGAGTCTAGGGGTCACATAGACGCACCGAGGGGGTTCTCGATTACAGCTCGTTCGTTTTTCCGGCGACTGTAAGCTTGATTGGCCAGCCTTTGGTTCCCATAGTCCGACCCATCATTTCTAACGGTGCCCCTTTCTTTCATTTCAAAGGTTAGATAGACAAATTAGTGGTTGGGTCTCAAGTATTGGTGAGCAAAGGTCAGTATTGATGTGGCATCAAAGGTCTCATCGGTTACTAGCCAGGCTTACACTGGGGATTGGTTCAACTTTTGCCGGGTGCTTTATTCATTTAAGGCTGGTCGTCTGACAACGAATACAAAACGACACACGACGTCGTACAGAAACTGAGACTCTTGGGTCCAGTAGGATCGAGTATCCTGTTCCGCGTCTCGATCGGGTCGAACCTACTGGCCATGTTCTCTCAGCTGGCGATGCCCGAGCAGATAGTAGCAATGCAAGAGGTCGTCATCTGGATCCTTCACTGACTGATCGTCGGTGTGGCACAACTGACTTGCTTCTCCCCGATTCGGATTGGGGTGAACTCCAGAGGTCACTCATCTAGGTAGGCTGTGGTGGCGGAGCTGAGCCTTGTGCCTTCCTTTTGCACTTTTGAAGAAGAGCGTAGATAGTCGTGTGTCCTTGGTCCTTGACCGCGCCGTAGCGGTGCTACTCTTGACCAGCTGTAAGTCCTGAGCTTACAACATCCTATTCATGGGCTTGTTTGGTAAATCGGTGAAGAAAATAACTCATATCCGCCGTCATTTACAGATAACAGCCTCGTCTCGGGCACAAACAAGCTAGCCACCTGAAGCTTCATATCCTCACTATCCCTGCATCGGTGTGGGATAAGAGGAAGTTGGACTGCTCTAGGCAGCACTCACCAGGTGGCTTTGCCCAAGCCAATGACCATCTTCACCGAAGGCGTTTGCAGCTCAACGGGGCTGGGCATGCAGATCCTTGGCCCTTGGTCGTTCATTCCAGAGGGAACTCAAACTGAGGTACTAGGTACTGTAGTTGATGTGAGTGCGGCCCAGAGCCAAGGATGAACCTCCGCACCAAACCCCAGTCTTGGGGAATACCCCGCGGGGGGCAGTGGATGCCATCGGCTAGGATCGATGGTCCGCCCTATACTAAACAGGAAGAACGCACCCGCATACCAACGGGGCTCGCTCTGATGAGCTGATGATTCGTGCTTGAGAAACCGCAGCACCCATGCCGGCTGAGGTGGCAGGCACAACAAGTATGTCCCATAAGGTCACACACATGCCGGAGTGGCTGCCCCTCCTGTGCCCGTAATGATAGTCATTCTATGTGGCTATGCCCACCCACTCCCTTCTCTATTGATGCAATCAGGGCAAAGACCGATGTCTCAATGAACGTGACTGACATGGGTAGGCGTCTGTTGATCCTGAATGTTGCAGGAGGTTTGCCTTACCGACGTGTAAGGAGGAGGGCATCAGGATTAAATGTCATCGATCGCACCGCTGCTGTTCCCTTGGCTGCTGAGTGTTTCAAACCCATGATATGCGCTAAAGGCGACGCTCGAGAACGCTTCTCTTCGACTACCACGAAACCAACGGACGTGGCAACGGTTCGCTCGGGCGACTGAAATTAGAACTGAAGGCTAGAACTTGATTTGGAGCTGAGAACGCTGTTTCGCGCCCGACAAGATGGATCCTCTCTCGATCGCCGCGTTCACACTTCCACTGGTAGGTATAGCCGGCAAGATCATTGAAGGAACAGGCAAGTTCGTCCATGAGAGCAAGGCTATTCATTCGAGTATCGGCGAATTCCACGAAACAATCAGCAACCTACACACTGCCCTACGCAACGTGGCGCGAACCCTAGAGCAGCACCCGAATCAGCATTCTTATGAAAGAGAGCACCATCAAGATATCTTCAAGATTCTCAAATCATGCAAAATCTCGCTTGATAAGCTTTACACAGAGCTGCCCGAGCTGGCAAAGAACCCGGGGCCGATTGACAAAGCTCGCGCAAGCTTTGTTAAGACCTTGAAGTCCAATGTCATCAGAGATTATGTTTCACATATAACATCCTATACCCAAGTTCTTCACCTCAGTCTGACAAGTCTGTCGCTGTGAGCCATATTCCATGCACAGTCCTATGATTAAGCCAAATACTGATATTAAACAGAAGTTCATTATGGACCCAGAAAAAGTCGCAGGACCAGGTGCATGCTGAAGTCAGGAAGCTTACCGATGCTATCCGGTCCACAAACCTCATCTCGCAAGTTGCCACTGGCCACAGACGTTGTTCAACCGAGTGGGACGACGATACCCAAACCAGAGTAGATGACTCGGTGTCGGTGACAAAAGAGATTCAGGCTTGGCGATTGTCGGCCGACGAGGTTGCCGCTGCGGTCACTCTCCAAGACGCAGATCGAAGCAAATCATTTGTGCCTTTCGAGCCTTCCTTTTCCAATCTCTCTCTCAAGAACGACATTGTATCGCAACAGGCGCCGCTCGGAGGCGTTGACTCTGATGATTGGGATCCTGAACCCAACCATCCAGACGGACCAAGCCAAGATATTTTGCGCCATCAGTACGAAGCGAACCAAGAGATAGTCGATCGCCTGGTGGACTTTGGTATCTTCCTCCGAGCCTCGCTTTACCAGAAGAGGGGCATCGAGATACGAGAGCAGCTGAGCCAGCCCGGATATGACCTCGAGTTTAGCTTCGCCGAGCAAGCTGGCATGAAGGAAAGACTGGCCGACATTCTTTTGCGAAGCAAGACCGAAGAGGAGACCGCCGAGGCGATAACGATCCTGAAAAGGCTATTGGAAGAAGAAGTCAGACAACCCGAGGAATTCAAGGATGTCGAGCGCCGCAGTCGTCTGTATAACGACCTCGGATGCCTCTACATCAAGCTTGGGAACCTGAAGCAAGCGAAGACCTTCCTCAGCAGAGCTCTGGAAGGTCGAAAGAACCAGGAACCCATGCCGGTTAACTTGGTACAAGAAACGGCTGACCTATACATTAAAGCCCTGCAACTCAACGGGGCCTTTGACGAAGCACGGGGAGTAGAAGTTTGGGTACACAATGTGCTTATACCGTTGACGAGCCGGCCACCATCGCCACCAGATTCAGATCTTATAGGAGGTCCTATAAGACCGTCGTCTATGGGCGAGCTGTCCCAGGCCCTTGCCTGGTGCCGAGAGAATGGTTTCGACATCGACATACCCAGCGGATTCCGATTCGACACTTGCGATTTCATGACGAGGACATCGCCACTACACAAAGCGATCCAGAACGAGAATGTCGAGGTCCTAAGACAGATGATGGGTAACGTTGTTAGCCTGGAGACTGGAGGAGACCTTGGAGTTCCGACGCCATTGCTACTTGCAGCGTCAACCAAGAACCGTGATGTTGTCAGTCTGTTGTTGCAGAATGGTGCTCGCGTCAATGTCCGCGATAGCGCAGGGCTCAGTCCGCTCCACCGGTGCCAGAGCAAGTTCGGCGGCGTGAACGTAGCCAGGCTCCTGCTCCACGATACCGCAGCTTTGCTGGACATACTCGACAACTCGGGCAAAACGGCGCTGTACATGGCTTGCGAGATGGGAAACGCAAAAATGGTTCGATTTCTCCTGGAACAAGGAGCCGATCCAAACATCTGCCACAAAACCAGAAGAGGGCCCGCGTCGTCTCCCCATTTGAGTGACACCAACGTGTGCACCCCATTGATTGCCGCAATCCAAGTGGTGGCAACGAGAAGCTCGCGCAAGATTGGGATTATAGAAGACTTGTTATGTTATGGAGCGGATCCTCAACTCACTGATGCAAATGGCAGAAATGCGTTTCAAGCAGCCAATAACTCAGGACTGGCCGGATCCGAGATCAAGCGGCTCCTTCAAGAGCATGGCTCGGCGCAGTCTAGAAGTTCGAGTGATACGTCTTCTTCGACGGCGATATTTACCAGATCCTCGAGTTCAAGTGATAACATCCCGTCTACGACTGGCCGAAGGGTTCATCTTAGGAGATTTTGGAGCAGGTCCGAGTCAACACATTCGGGGATCGAATCGGTTCCGGAGCAGGAGTAAACGAATAAGGTGATGATCCATGATAGTGTGTCGGTCAAGATTACAGCTTGCAAATAGGTACCCGATATATGAGTTTTCAGTTCATTTTCAGCGCCACGTGCTAGAAAACCCATGTCGGTTGAAGCCCCAGACGTGATGATGGCGAGTATATAAGTACCTAGGTAGGTACCTAGGTAGGTAGTGCTGAACCAGACTTCTTATCTTATCGCAATACTGTGTTAGCTGCATTGCTCGAAGCGGGGCATGATGTAATAAGGGAGGTTATGGTGGGGCGGTGCTGCCCTCTCTAGCGCTCACCACCAGACAGCTCATGCCTCACTGAGTCTCATACAAAGGGTTACCATATGGAGCAGGAGCGGACCAAATCCTGCATTGCACGACTTCAGCGCCAGATATCTGGAATTCTCTGTGAAGTAACCATTCCTTCCGGTTCCATATTTCTGGTTCCTTCAGCCCGCTGTTCTTTTCCCTCCCGTCTGACGGTGATGCCCCACCACTGGAAGAAGACCTCACTTTCATGATTCACGATCCCAGCCACACGACAGAATGTCAGGTTCCAAGGCGGCCCTCAAGGCTATTGGCGATTATGTGAAGCAACAAAAATGGGACGATTCCATTCAGAAGGCAACCGAGTTCCTCGAGAGAGAGCCGAAGAACTACCAAGCGTACGGAAACGTCATTTTTAACGCTCCCTGGGTGATGAGGCTACTGACACGTCTCACAGAACAATTTTCCTGGCCTTTGCACTTGACAAGAAGAATCGCGTCGACGAATCCGAGAAAGCGTACAAGTCAGCTTCATCGCTGCGGCCGAAAGACAGCCAAGCATGGCAAGGCCTCATCAAGCTCTATGAGAAGCAGAATCGCAAGCGCCTGAGCGCATATCAACAAGCTGCCATCAGCCTGGCTGAGATCTACAGGGATGCTGAAGACATGTACAAGTGTCAGGATGTTATCGACAAGTTCATTGACTTTGCAAGATCTCAAGGGGATACTTCGCAATATGTCGAAGCTCTTAGCGTCATCCTTCCTGGGAGTCCTATATATCCCGCTCTCGAGGGCCGTGTCCCGCACCCGGCCAAGACCTACGAAACAATGGCACAAATCATTGAGGCCGACGAAAAGAAGAGCATCAATACTCTCATTGGAGAGCGTCGGACGAGAATCGGCGCACGGTTGAACGAGGTTACCCTCGAGGTCAAGCGTGAAGTCATGAGCCAGAGCAAGCTTGAGTTCGTTTACCAGCAGCTGATTAACTGGACAAATGACGACGAACTCCGGCGAAAGTACGAGGAGAAGCTTCTTCAATACTCCTACGACCGTCTGCTGGTAGCACCCACCGGCCCGGAGAAGGGCGCGGCCCTTCAAACCGTCTTGAAGTTAGCCCTCGACATGGTCATCATCAAGCATCCCTTCAGACTGGCGTGGGAGATTGCCATCGACTGGAAGGATGCAAAGGATATCAAGGAGTGGGATGTGAACATGTTGCGAGACTACTGCACATTCTTTCCCGAGACAGATCTCTACAAAGTCATCACTGGCTACTTGACGAGCAGTATCTCACCTTTCCCCAAGCCGACGCCAGCAGCAATGGAAGCCGAAGAAACTGAAGAGGAGAGCGAGGATGACGAAGGGGGTGGCGTATCCATGGTGCCGCTGACAGAACAGGATAGAATTCTGATGATGACAGAGGGTATCGCCACGTCCAACTCGATTTTCGCCCGCCGCTTGATGGGAGAGTACTATCAGCACCTGGAGGAATATGATAGCACCGTGGATTTAATGCGAAAGTCGATGGATCTTCTCCAGAGGGAAAGGATCAAGACTGGAATGACCTTTCAGAACACCCATGACGCTTACTCCTTGCACCTTGCCACGGCTCTGGTCTTCTTCCAGTCCCCTCGACACCACACCGAGGCGAAGTCTCTCTTCGAGGGAGTCCTCAGCCATGACCCGTCATCTACTGCAGCACTGATTGGTGTCGGGCTGATCTATGAAGAGGAGGAAGATTACGACGACGCCATTGACTTCTTTGAGCGTGCCCTGAAGCGAGACCCCTCCAACCTTCGGGTGAGGACCGAAGCTGCGTGGGTCCAGGCTCTAAAGGGGGATTACGAAACGGCCAAGACGCAATTGGAGGAATGTTTGCCCCTGATCGAGAAGATTTCGCCGCCTGCCAAAGAGCTTCTCGCGCAGACACAGTACCGGCTAGGATCCTGTGTCTGGAACCTTGATACATCGAAAGCAGCCCGCAAGAGCCGTACAGGCGCTTACGCGTATTTCTTGGATGCGTTGAAAAACAACCTCAACTTCGCGCCGGCCTACACCAGCCTGGGCGTCTACTACGCAGACTATGCCAAAGACAAGAAGAGAGCCCGACGCTGCTTCCAAAAGGCCGTCGAACTCTCATCCTCGGAGGTCGATGCCGCCAAACGCCTTGCGCAATCCTTCGCGGACGAAGGCGATTGGGACCGGGTGGAGCTTGTGGCCCAACGAGTCGTTGATTCGGGCAAAGTCAGGCCGCCTCCGGGGTCGAAGAGAAAGGGCATCAGCTGGCCGTTCTCAGCGCTTGGCGTTGCAGAGTTGAATAAGCAAGATTTCCACAAGTCTATTGTCTCCTTTCAATCGGCTTTGAGAATTCACCCAGAGGACTACCACTCCTGGGTCGGCCTGGGTGAGAGCTACTACTCCTCGGGTCGGTTCATTGCGGCGACGAAGGCCATCCTCAACGCACAAAAGCTCGAGGAGACGATACCTGCTGAGACACTCGGCGACACGTGGTTCACCAAGTACATGCTTGCTAATGTCAAGCGTGAGCTGGCCGAGTTCGACGAAGCCATCGCCCTCTACCAAGATGTCATCGATGGTCGCCCCGACGAAGATGGAGTTGCGATTGCTTTGATGCAAACCTTGGTCGACAATGCGCTGGATTGTGTCGAAAAGGGCCTCTTCGGCAAGGCGGTGCATCTCGCCATTGATACAATCGACTTTGCCTCAAAGGCAGCTGCCAGTGTCGTCGAAACCTTCAACTTCTGGAAGTCGCTTGCCGACGCTTGCTGCATTTTCTCTGCCGTTCAGAACCGAGCAGTCGACTTCCCGGCAGAGTCAATCATGACGCTCGTCGACGGCGGCGACAAGGAAGCATACACTCTCTTTGCAGATATCGACAAGGTCGGCACTGGAGTCATTTCCGCAAAGGGCCTATTTTCTGAGGACGAGAGGCTTGGTGTTGACTTGACAAGATGTATACATGCAACAATCCTGTGTCACAAGCGCGCCATTCATGTGTCAGCCAACGACGTCTATGCTCAGGCGGTTGCCTACTACAACCTGGGATGGGCAGAGCACCGAGCCCACATCTGCTTACCTTCGAGTATCAGGAAGAAGTCGAGCGTGTACTTGAAAACTGCCATGAGGTGTTTCAAGAGAGCCATCGAGCTCGAGGCCGGAAACTCCGACTTTTGGAACTCTCTAGGTGTTGTGACAAGCGAAATCAGTCCTGCTGTGTCACAACACTCATTCGCTCGAAGCCTCCACCTGAACGAGAGAAACCCAGTAGCCTGGACCAACCTCGGAACCTTGGCTCTCCTGCAAAATGACATGCAACTCGCCAACGAGGCCTTCAATCGGGCACAGTCAACGGATCCCGACTATGCACATGCTTGGCTCGGCCAAGGTTTCGTGGCTCTTCTGTATGGGAAGACGAAGGAAGCAAGAGGCTTGTTCACCCATGCTATGGAGATCGCCGAGGCCTCTTCCGTCCTCACTAGACGCCAGTACTCGGTTGCTGTATTTGACCACATTCTAACGACAACATCCACCAACGCAGCTTCCCTCATCCAGCCGATCTTTGCTCTTGGCCAGCTCAACAACCTGAAGCCCCAAGACTTGGCATACGGTCATCTGGCGACACAGTTCCTCGAGCGAACGCAAGATACCGCGAAGGCGGTACAAATACTGGAGAAGATCTGCCGTATTCTGGAGGCCGACTATGAGGTCACGGAATCGCCGCAGGCACTGGCTCAGTTTGCACTGGCCAAAACCGATATGGCAAGATCGTACCTGACGTCCGGTGCTTACGAACAGGCCATTGAGTGCGGCGAGATGGCGATACAGCTGAGCAACGACGAGTCCGACAACGAGTTGACCAGGGAGCAGCGCAAGAAGGCCCGTCTCTCTGCCCACATAACGGTCGGTTTGGCGCAGTACTACAGTGGAGACGTCGGCGAGGCGCTTCTCTGCTTCGAGTCGGCGCTCGAAGAATCTGACAACAACCCCGACGCCGTCTGCCTCCTCGCACAGGTTCTGTGGGCGACGGGCGCAGACGAGTCCCGCGAGAAGGCTCGCGGCGCTCTCTTCGAGGTGATCGAGAAGCGGCCCGACCACGTCCAGTCCGTACTGCTGCTCGGCGTTATCGCCGTTCTCGACAATGACGAAGAGTCTGTCGAGGCGGTTGTGGCCGAGCTTCAGGGCCTCCGGACCAGTCACAAGGTTGGGGACGTTGAACAGGCTCACATTGGAGAGGTGCTGGGAGCGATCGCGAGGCTCGGAGAGACGAGCACGGGTGAAGATGTCATGACCCAGATCCAGACAGACATCATGCTGTACCCTCACTTACCTCACGGCTGGTCGAACCTAGCTGAGTTCGGTGGAGAGCAGCATGCTGCCGAGATGGCATTGACAGTGGCGAAGAAGGGAGTACCGCCTAGAGGAGCACTCGAGGCTGAGGACCTGGCCAAGGCATATGCGGGAACAGGAGTTGCTGCGGATGCCCAGACGGCTATTTTCTTGTCCCCGTGGAAGGCTGATGGATGGAATTCCTTGCGGGAAGCTGTCTATGGCAACTAAAGCTCGTCAACACATTGGGGTCTTGGATCAACTTCTGAAGCGTGGGAGTATGCTTGCCGGCCCCAGGCCGTTTCTCGCAAAGAAAACTATCAACATTTCGTTGAGAGCGCTGCTAGCCCTTACTTTTGAGAAACCCAATCTCTAGATGATAAGATCAAAGATGAAGGCAAGAGAGAGCATATGCTGCTGCTCTCTCGTTAACAAACAGACCAAGGGTATCGATGCCAAACTCCGAGTAATGCTACAACATTTGTTTGCCCTTTTGTCGGGACTTATTGTTCTCTTCCACCTTCCACAGCCTCCTTTAACCGCCCCATTCTCCCCTCAACCCATGCCTTCTGCCAAGCGTCAATCTTCCCGCCAAGAAATACGCACTTCTCCGGCTCAAGCAGTACTGTGCCCCTCGCGATGACGGTACCCTTTTTGAGCATGACCTTCTCGCCAATGTTGGTACTCCCGATGCCAATCCTTTCGATTCGTCGGAGCTCCATCGCATATACCTTTTGCCCCTTGTAATCCTGCAATACGAGTCTATGCGTGGCGTTCCGTCGCTGCATTGGCTGCTGCTGCGTTTGTTGCGCGGCCCTTGCTTCGCGACCAGCAGCAGCGGGTACGGAGCTCTCGTCGATGTTATCATACTCGCCATCCTCAGTCGCAGCTAGCCTCACGACCCTCCGGCCCGTCGTCTGCTCGCCCCTCGCCACAGCCTCGAGCTCCTCGACCTGCTCCCAGCGCGAGAGGCTCAGATTCTCGATGTCGAGAACCTGACATGGGACGTCATTCTGCAAGATCGCCTCAGGAATCTCGGGACTAGTCGTGGGAAGCGAACCGGTGGATGAGGGTTCAAGGAAACCCGCCGTCGTAAGGTCTGAGGCGAGAAGGCGCGCCTTTGCGGTCGCGATGAGAGAAGGGAGAGGAGGGGTAGGAATGCGTGAGGTTAGGGTCGTCGTCCAGGGGATCGAAGGCGTCGGGAAGCTTTGAGTTTGCAGAGCGGAGCAAATTTGGGCTGTTAAGTCCATTGTGTAGGGAATTCTGGGTGTCGATTCACATTGTAAGAGTCCGGTTTGTCCGGCGTAAGTGAGAGAAGATGATGGATATAGCTTCAGTGGGGTACCTACCCCAAAGGCTTGAGAATCTTGGGAGCATCAACCCCACTGTGGATCACCGGAATTAGCATGTGTCGCTTACCTCTAGTACTTTACAGTAGTGCAGCCTCGCTATACAGTTGGAGTACAGGGGTAACCCCCACAGGAGCTCTTCCTAGCCTATCGCCTCCATCCCCGTCATCCCTCGACCTCTGGCTTTGTCTCCTCCGATCTGTCACTATCACGAGCTTTACGACTTCACCTGACTAACTGTAACACAGCGCTCAATTGACTTGGGCATCCCGGATCCGACAACAAAGCCAACTTGTTTCAAAGATAGGGGCACTTTCTCCCGCCAAAATGGCCTCCATTGCCTCGCCCCGCGAACCGCCGGCCCTCACCCGTCGCGTCTCTGCACAACCGCACACCCCGACGTCCTCGACCAGGCCTTCCCTCGATGTTCCGCGCTCTCTGAATAGCTCTCCAAATCCAGGGTCTGCTGCGACATTTGTTAATGGCCCCGGAGCGCCGCCGGCTGCAGGGCCCTCGAAGCGTGCGAACCGCGCCGCCCTCCGCGAATATTACAACCTTAAGAAGGCCGCAGGTAGCGGTGCGCCCTCGCTCGAGGTGACCGAGGACTCATCCGATCGCGGAGGCTTCGCAGAGTACTCCGAAGTTCCGCCCAGCGAGCTGGATAGTCCATCCTTCGACGCCGATGCGTACGTAAGGAAGGCGCTGGCGGAAAATTCCCTCGACGATCTGCTGCGGGTATACACACGGGTGCTGGGGGAGATCCGAGCGCTCGACGCAGAGAAGAAGGCGTTGGTGTATGACAACTACTCGAAGCTTATCTCTGCGACGGAAACAATCAGAAAGGTGAGCATTCGACTCTGCACAATCTCTACTGGGTTGCTGAGACCGGGGACCGACAGATGCGTGCGAACATGGACCCCTTGAACCCCATGGCCTCTACGCTCGACCCGGCGATCGCTGGAATCTACGTTCAGGCGAGCTCGATCCGCGATTCCTTGCGCAAGACCGTCGCGCCGCCCGATTCTAAGCAGCAGGAGGACGATGCGGCTGCGGCGAGGCGGCGGAGGACAAGGCAGCTTGCCAAGGAGGTGTTGGGCACGCCGGAGAAGCTGAGGACGTTGATGGCGCAGGGCAAGGCTGAAGAGGCGAAGAGGGAGTGGGAGATGCCGCGGCGGCTACTCGTGATTTGGAAGGAGAGGGGGGTCGGCGGCAAAGACGTGGCAGAGTGTCTGGAGGAGGGTGATGCGGCGGTCAGAGGGGGCACAGAGGGGAGCAACGTGCGGACATCCAAGGATAGTCGCAGCTCTTGAAAGCTGTTCTTCGTATTGACTGATTTGGGGGCTGAAGCATGCATAGCGAGGGTGTTTCTGGCGTTAAAGGGGGTCTGATAGTTCACCTGTCCAAATAGGGAATTATTTCATAATACTAAGACCAGAGGCTCAACGAACTGAGTCAACAAAGAGTGTCAGTTGCTGTGATGGCCGGTCACTGTGTTTCGAAATCATGAGACTCGAGAACTTGTATGAACGTACGGCCTATCGTCATGCATGAGACTCAGACCAAGACCTGATTGTACTTCTCAACCTTTCAAAAGGCATCCATCAGCAAAAGGGTCCGGGAGTAATTCGACCGATGGAGATGGTTTTCTTCTTATCCATTTCGCCTGGAGCAAGTGGCTCGGGCGTGTCTTTAGCGGCATACGTGCTCTTTTTTCTTTCTTTCTCTCTTCTTTTCTAGAAGTATCTCAGGAGCGGTCTGCAAGTCAGTGAACTTACAACTCGGAGATGTCCACAATGTTAAATGGATCCCGATCGGCCTCGCTGACGAGGACCTGGGCACCAGCCTCCTTGCCCTTCAGTTCTCCCTCCAGCAGTGGTTGCATCACCTCCGTCAGGTACCCTCTTTCCGAGTTGCTGTGGAACACCGTGATGACTGTCTTGCCTTCCTGCACGGCCTTGAGCGCGTTGTGATGGGTCATCTCACCCGTCACAACCACGTCCGCCGCGGCGCTCTTGACAACGTCCCACCCGCTGCCCGCGCACACGGCCACAGCGCCGACGCACACCGTCGATAAGTGAGCCGGGTTCGGAGAGGCGACCATGACGCGACGCATGCCGACGCGCGAGGCGACACGGCGGATGATGTCGGCCAGGGATACTGGCTGGTGGAAAGTGCAGAGGAGGCCGTAGCCCGAGCCCTCGAAGCCTGTGGGCGCCGGGGACGAGAGCGGATTAATGACGGTGCGGGTGGTGAGAGAGGCCGTGGACGAGGAAGCGGGGCCGCCGGAGACGATGTCACCGAGCCAGGCATTGAGGCCGTTGGGCGCGGCATCAACGGCGGTGTGGGGACAGTAGACTGCAATGCTGTTGGCGGCGAGGAGCAGCAGGGTTGCTTGTTGCGGGTCCTTTGTTGTGATCGACTTCAGGCCGGAGAAGATGAAAGGGTCTGAAGGGCGGGTTAGATGGTAATGGTGAGTTCCAAACCGTGGCAAAACTTACGGTAGCTCACAATGACGCTGGCGTTCTTCTGGATGGCCTCCTCGGCGACGGCGTAAGTGAGGTCGTTGGTAAGGAGTACGACGGGCTTTCTGGACTTGCGCGTCTCGGGGACGTCGATGTTGTCAAGGAGAAGGCCAACATTGTCCCATCTTCTATCAGCGAGCTCCTCGGGGTAGCTGGGCGAGATGTTGAATACAAATATGTTTGTAGGGCGGGGCGAAGATTCTAAGGCTTACTGCTTGCGCATGGCATCCACCACCATCGAGGTGAAGCTCGAGGACGAGTACTTGTCGCTGGTCATAATTGTCAGAGCTGTAAGCTGGGGCAGATGGAGGCGAGAAGCTGTCGTAAAATGAGCTTTGAGAACTGAATGTCTTGTTGGGTGGTAAAAAGTCTTGAGTCGAGGTGTAAGTGCAGCTCCGCTAGCTCGTTGACTTATATGCGTTGATGTCCTTGTAAGTCTAGTGCTAATGGAACGGACAGTTTTGCTAGTGCCAGTGAGCATTGCGTCTCATGGACTTCATGCATGAACATCTCAAGACGCACTATTTTCAATCGAATACAGATCGGCTAGATAGGCTCGATTTGGAAGAATGGAAGTTTGGTCGTCTGGGGTGATATGTAGAAAGTCAAGTTCTACGTTGCTCGAAGTACCTAATAAATGCATATTGAGATTTCCCCCTCACTGTGAGCTTCGTGCTGATCTTGATGACATAAGCCCTACAATGACACATATCTCCACTTCCAAGTCATGTATCGAAGACCCGTCGAGTCTGGGTTCAACTCCTGTTGGTTTAAAAAAAAAAGTAATGCTAACGTCCTATGCTCGTATAGTTGCTAGCAAGAAACTGGAACATGAATTTGCGGGGATAGGATATGAGAATCTGGCACTCTCTTGATGGAATTCACAAGCCTGACGATGGAACAGCTATAGCTGGATTGAGAGATACAGATACAGAAAAAGCTTTCCAACATGTAATATCCGATATGGTGTAGTGGCCAATATGATGCCCTCTCATCCCTGAATGGGAGGTTGGGCATAGCCCCGAGTTCGATTCTCGGTTTCGGAACATGAGCTTCTGCAGTTTTGAGCGGTGGTATATATAATATTTTTGGGCTTTAAAGTCCGAGCAGACTGGTGTCCGTCCTATCAATAGATAGAATGTGTTTTTATTTTCAGCGTCTGGATACATGATTTAGAAAAAAGATGAAGACTGAAGGCAGCGATACAGATAGGTTGATTGATTCCTTTATTATTTTGAAGTCCTGGTAATATTCTTGCAAGGCCTATCATCACCCTATAACCAAATTACTTAGGGCGCACGCAGCCCATTGAATTTAAAACAGCATGGTCTGATGATGCAACCATAGTGGAAGATGCGTATACATAGAGGATGTATGTTATATTGATATGTAGTGGTATGTAAGTAGTTCGCCGCCCGCTCGAGAATCATTTGCAAATGCATTCATGCTTTGTATGCCAAACAGCCAGCCTGTGATTTAATTATCCAGGCGCCAGCAGCTATGCTCCATTGCGAATGAATTATTGCTGGTGTGACTCAACTGCTCGTATGCACCGGCCTTGTAAGAGACATATCGCCCTCTCCGCGCGTTTGTTCATCCCGTAAACTTTCTTCTTCTTTTTACGGCGGTAGAAGCTCTCTCTCTCTGATGGCAAACATGCATTCTTTACATGGATTCCTGTTGTCTTTGTTTCACACTATCAGCGCCCAACTGAGCCGAGCAAGCCACACTGAACCGTGACCCGATGACGGAACTGCGCCGCGGAACCCCACCATCTAATCAATCTAATCACCCTACAGCCCACTACCACCCACCACCGCCCCTACAGAACCCAAGCACCTACGATTTTCGACATCTCATCCGGCACCTGGTCGTCGCAAACCACACTCGCCGAGTTCAAACAACATCCATAACGACAGGTCTCTGGCGCAATGGCCAACCAGATAACGGAAGCCTCTCTGAAGGCTGTTCTCATCGAGCGCCTCCAGGCAACTCATGTCGAGATCACAGACATGTCTGGTAAGCATTCCGCTCTTTCTCTCATGTGCAATGCCTTCCCCTCCCAGGACATCGTGACCCCACGTCATGCCCCGCCGTGTTAGAAATACGAGCCATCCTGCCGGCGCGTGCATGCACCGCGACTCATCTGCCATGTATCACTCATATCCAACGTACATATACATATACATCTTCAAGCTAGATGCTGACATTCCCGCTCTTCTTTCCAGGCGGCTGCGGCCAAGCCTTCACCTCCACGATCGTCTCCCCCATTTTCGAGAAGCAAACCTCCCTCAAGCGCCACCGCCTAGTCAACGCCGCCCTCAAAGACGAGATCGCTCAGATCCACGCCTGGAGCGCAAAGTGCCAGACCCCCGCCGAGTGGGAGCGCGACAGGGCGGCCGCCGGCGGCCTCAACGAGGGCCCCCCGATGGATGGGACCGTTGGTGGAAAGGTCGAGGGTGTTGCTCAGTAGGCCTACGGAAACGACGAAAAGAAGTACGAAGGAGGTCTCCAAGCCTCAGTTACATATAATCAGGACAGAGGATACCCATAGCTAGGTACCTGTAGTTGGACATGCCAGGGTACGAGTCAAAACGCTGGATACGTATCGAGTTAAGAATACGAGGCATCTTGGAGGACGGCGCGATAGGTGTTTGGGCTAGACACACCATGTTCAAGCATATACGTTTGGTTTTGCAAAAAAAAAAAGTCGAAAAAAAAAACAGAAGCAGGCTTTTCGTGGCTTCGTTCTTGTCATATGTCAACCTACTCCTAACAGCATGCTTGGACTTCAAAGACCAACCCCCTCATTGATCGCACATCTAGAACAGCCCCAGCAAGTCCTCGTTCGTCTTCTTCCCGTTTCCTTCGCTCGACTGCTGTGCTTGTGGAGTTGGATGTAATTGCATGGCAGCTGGCAGGGGCTGGCCCGAGCCGGTATGTCCAAAATCAAGCCCAGAGAAGCCATTCATCAAGTCATCCATGCCACTGCCGCCTGCACCAGGGCTCATTGGGTTGGCCATTGCCTGCTGTTGCTGCGGCGGCGGAGGGGCGTCGAAGAGACCCATCATGTCGGCCATGGCACTAGAAGCAGCACCTCCAGAGGGGCTAGACACTCGGTCCGGCGTGTTAACATTGCTCTGCTGTTCAGCCGACGCAGGAGCAGCGCCGTCGAAGTCGATATCGAGCAGGTTTTCAATATTATTTTGTGACGAGGTAGTGCCGTTGGCTGCGGCCGCCACCGACGCTGCAATAGGGTTTTCGGCCGCTTCCTGCCGTTGCTCGCGGATGGCTGCACGTTGAATCTCGTCTGCTCCGTAGCGGCCCTTGCCAACGAAGGATTCTGGTGGCTTGTGATACACTGAAGCCAGAGTGGAAAGCTCTGCGAGTAGTTGCTCAAGAAGCGCCGGCGGAAGGCTGGTCATGGTTGTAGTAATGGCAGGCTTCTGTGAGAGCACGATATTCTTGGCGACGTCCAAGTCGCCTGACAGAAGACGCCAGTAGACATAAGCTCTGTCTCTGATATCTGGGTTGTCATTGTCTGTTGTGGCCTGTTGTAGGACCTTTTGGACAAGGCCTTGGGTGTTGCTAGGCTTTTTGAGGAAGAGTTTGACAACTGCAGTAAGAATTTGAAGTTGCGTCTGTATCATGGTCAGCTAAGCCTTCAAGCTTCGGTGATGCTCGACAAACCTGTGTGAACTCTTCCATGAAACCCTCCACGAAACTAGCCAAAATGTCGTCTGCGTTGTTAATCTTCTCAGCGTACTCTCCCACAATCCAGATCAATGATCCCCTGGCAGTAGGCTCGTCCAGCTCATCGATATACTTGCAGAGGGTCGGAATGACGCCTTCATAACCGGGGTATTTTCGGAGAATATCCTTAATCACCACAACCACTTCCTGAACCACATAGTTGACCTTGGTAGCGATCAAGTCAAGCAGCGCATTGACACACTTCTGGCTAGCGCTCTCGATCTTGATTGCTACCTGGCCAATCGCCTTGACTGCGCGCTTTACGAAGTCCATGTCGACTTCAAGAGCGTATTCCTTCAGTTCGGCAAGAAGCTGGTCAAAGTTCTTCTCGTTGGCTATCCGCACCATAATCTCGAGCTTCTGGAGCTTAACGTAGGGAGGGTCATTGTATTTGCAGAAGAACACACGCAGCTCCTTGCTGAGAATATCGGGCTTGGCCTGGAGAAGAAGGTCAATGTTGCGGAGAGCAACATATTGAACCTCGGGGGCGGAGGCCACGAGAGTCACGAGGGGTGGCGCCATCTTCTTGAGGTAAGATCGTACCAGCTCAGGGCTGACGGCCTTCATGTGGATGAAGACGACCTTGACAGCTGCCAGAACCACACTGGGGTTTACATGCTGGAACTGCGGCGCAACTCTCTCGCAGATGTGTTCGGCTTCCTTGGCGTCCGCTGCCGGGTAATCGGCAAGTGTGGTCAAGATGGTGACGCGTCCCCACTCCGTACATTCGTTCAGGGCCATCAGCAGCTTCTTCAACGTCGTGGGGGTTACCACGAGAGCTCTCGTCTCTGGTGCGGTCTCGGTAATCTCCGACAGCGCCTGAACCGAGTTCGCAACCACCATGGGGTTCGGATCCCCGATCAGCTCCTGCAGCGATTCCAGAAAACCGTTTTCTATGCACATCGTAGGGTTGAGGTCAAAAAGCTTGGCGACGCAGATGGCGGCCGTCTTGCGAACGTATGGCGATTCGTCTCTGAGTGTCTTCCGCAACGGTTCTTCCATGTAATCCACCATCTTATCGACTCTGATGCAGCCCATCGTTCGAATCGCCAGCGCACGAATGAGGGGGTTCGGGTCTTCGGAGTCTTGGACGAATGTGTTGACAGCCAAAATGCAGAGATCTGGATGCGACTTCGCGTAATTCCTGGTTTGGTATCAACGACTGCTTTGACAAACCATCTTGGTAACCCGAGATCAGCCTGTAGGGCAGACTCACATCAGGTATAGATAAACTAGCTTCTTCTGGTCCAAGTCTGCTGTAGCAATGTTCTTGAGAACATCAGGGAACAAAGCTGACACGTCCTTGCCCAACGTCATTGCCATGATCGTCTTTTGGATCGACTCCTTGCGCTCGTACGCATACTGGGAAACAAGACCTGCACGCAGTTCGAATGTCTCGCCCTTCCTAGGTGCGGCAAAGGCACCGCGTATCCGATTGACCGCCATGATGTTTGGTATTATCGCTGAAAAAGAGCCTTGGACTGCCCCAGGTGGAGGTTGATAGTGAGGAGAAGCGGTCTAGCGGGATGAGGGAGACAGCCAGTCCAATCAGGACCTGGACAAGCTCATCCAAGATGTCGTAGTATTAGCAGCTGCTCGCTTGTTTTATTCGGTCGTGTGTTTTCGGGTATTCGGCAGATGCACCTCGTCGGTATTCGCCAAGCGGATGAGGTGGTCAAAGAAGCACCTGTCAGTGGAAGGCACCCCTAACCTTAAACCTAGGTAGCCTGGCCAGCCTGGCAGTGCTGCGCACTGAGGCACCACTTTCAATAAGTGCATTAACACCATGGATCCTCTGATATGCATTTAGCGGATCACCATATATGTGGGGCCTTCCAGGTTCCGAGGTACCTAGTCCCCAGTACCAAGCTTCCATCGGCGATGCCCATAACAACTTCGCTTATCTGAACCTATTACATCTATCGTACACCGTCATACCCATCGAGAGCTGTGGAACGTGTGATATTATAGCTCATCGAGCTTACCGCGTTTCACTTTGCCGCTTGGAGTGTCCAGCTTTGTTTACACCTTGAAGCATACAATTATCAGGATCAGTATGGTGAGAACTCACCACAGAAAGTTGACGAATACGTGCTTTGCCTAACAATCCCATTTCAAGGCCACATTGCCGAACTTGCGACGTCTGTTTATTGAGGCAAGGACGGATGATGAAGAGAGAGAAGTATCTAGAAAGGCAGTGAGTTAATCCCTAGATAGTGTGTGAGCTCGACTAATTCAGCCGGCAGTTCTATAACGCAGTTCTATTCATGAGCTCCGTGGCAGTCTTCAGCTTAATAGCCCAGAGAATGAATGCTACTAAATGAAGGATACCAGAAACAAGCAAGCTTGATCAATGTAACCCGGCCCGAGCAAACCCAGCATATTACACCAACTCACGACCACTGCCTTTCGAGATGCCCCTCTCGAAGGTGTTTGGCGCTGGTTCCTAATAATCAAGTTTGTCATCGAGCGGAGCCAGCTGATCACTGTCCCGGTTGATTGGCGATTGATACCCGCTGGGTACAAGGACAAGCCTCAGCAGGAACCTCCTGTCTTCTGCTGTTGGACGTGAGTCACTAAGATGACTGTTCGCAATGTTCATCCCGCCGTCGTAACGACCAGATTACTGGACAGAGGTTGAGGTGCGTATATAGTTCGAGGGGGGAACCTCCCTTTCGGATCTAGACAGGGGATTTTATCAGTTATTTATTGAGGAAATGGCCAAGTCTTGGACCAAACTGAGGGCCAGGCAATCACGAGCCTGTCTTTTGTTACATTCTCGCAGCGTTCTTAGTATTGTCAGCAGCTTCGTCTCGAGGCCACCTACCGCATTTCGGATTGTGTCTTGGTCGATAATGCTAAACAAATGGCTTCTTGGCTGATCAAACAAGAGTGTTGGTGTCTCAGGCATGAATTACCATCGTATACAGTACCGCTAAAGTCGTTCGTATCTGCTTGTCCGAGTATCATTCCTCCAAGTCATTAGGTTCACCCCGTTCGCTCTTAGCTGGCATCTTTGCCTCCTGTTTTCTCCATAACCCAGCAAGAAATTCATTCGTGCTCGCCTCGTCCATGCTCTTGTCTTCTCTTTTCTTCAAAAACCGTGGGAACCGCAGACTCAATCCACGATCCTCGCTGACCAAGCCGATCGCGGCTGTGTACGTCGGGCTCAAGGTAATATCCGCAAATGCCATCTCCCACACTTCCTGCGGCTCAAACCACACATCAGGCTCCGGCCCCGAGTACTCGACGAAGGCCGGCTTCTGCGTCCGGGTGTTGCTCCTATCCCCACCTTTCAGCTCGCCGTCGTCGTAGAACTCCCTGTTCGCTTTGTAGAAGGCGTCCGTGAATCCGGACATGCATTTGCACACAACCTCAAGAGAGCCGGTATGTTCGTTGCGGACGGCCATGAGAATGGGCGACCACCACTTGGACTTCCGCCCCTGCCCATGCCATGCAGCGACCGGTATCATATCCAATGTATCGAAGCTCGCGTTGTAATCCTTCTTGACCTTCAACCACGAATCTAGACGTTTATCGGGTTCGTATGTGGCTAGAAGAGGTTTCCGTCGGCCCCTTTTCTTTATACCACCCTCCTCATCTTTTCCGCTCTTGCCCCTCGATTTCGATTTCGAAGGCGTTCGGGGCTCCTCGGCGACCTCCCCATCCACCTCTGCTGCCTCGTCGCCTTGGTACAAAACATCGGTCAAGTTGTCCAAAATCTTGACCATGATACCCTCGCACTTGGCGTCAGTCGCTGCTTTGAAGAACTCCAGAACGGCGTCGGAGTCTTGTGATGTTGCGTCAAGGGCTTTTACCCAGGTAAACTGATGAGGAACCTCGATGAACATGGAACGCAACAACTCCCTCCGTTCTCGGAATGGGCGATCCAGTAGGGGTTGGCCGTTGAGTAACATGAGGTCGAAGGCGAACATGCATACATTGACTTGTACGCTCCCAATAGCAACGTCCTTCCGTGCGCGGTTGCTCAAGATCTGGAAATTCTTGAGCTCTCCCGTCTCACTGTCCACCGCCACGACCTCGCCCTCCATGATGAAGCTGTTCACGCCTTCACCCCGAATCTTGGGCATCAAAGCGACCAGGTCAGGATATTTATCAGTCATGAGTTCCAGATGACGGGAGAATATTGTCACCGCGCCCTTTTCGTCACAGTGAATTTGAGCACGTTGGCCATCGTACTTGAACTCGCACGCAAAATCTCTGCCTTGAAGTTTGGTAAGCATCTCCGAGAGGTCCCTCGTGATACTACCCAACATCGGCCGTAGGGGAACGTGAAGGGTTAAGCCGCAACGAAGTAGCAGCTCGTCGCAGACGCCGATTTCCAACAAGACTGGTACGAGGTCGTTGTAGTTTGGACGTCGCGCAAAGCAAGCCTTGACGATTTCTTCCGGCCTACTCCATACTTCAGCCAGTTCTTCCTTTTTCAACTTCTGAAGATCTTTGGTTAACCGTAAAGGAAAGTCGGCTCCTTGGGGTCTTGAAAGTAGAAAAGCCCGGGAGAGGGCGATCAGCATAGTGGTTTTCACAGCCCCGATACGTAACTGCTGTCATGTCAGCGAATGACCAAGATAGAAGAAGAACCGCCAAACTGACATGTTGGCACAGCGTCCGCACGATGTATCTGCTCTCTTCACCACCCCGGGCATCCTGTAAAAGTCGATCCACGATCCTCTGTTTGGCCTCCCCACTTCCTTGGCCCTGACTGTTGGCAATTTTGACCAGCGACTGATAGACGGCCTTGATTGTCAAAGGCTTCGGCTTCCGTAAAGTGAAGCTTTGCTTTTTCTTCGCCTCAAAAGCGACGTCTCCCGCATCGCCGTACTTGTCGTAGATCGTCTTCAAAGCCCGACTGTCTAGGCCGCATACCTGCTTTAGCGCCTTAGAGATTGCCGAACCTCCCAGACCAAGTTCTAACGAGATGTAAGGGGGCGAGATGGCATTGGTCGCAAGCCATACGGCTGGCAGCAGACTTCCAGGATCGGCTTCGATCAAGATTCTTATACAGTTGACAAGTGTGTCTACGATTTTGATGCGGCTTTGGGTGGCATTCACCAGAATAAAGCACCGGGTCAGGAAGGCGTAGGATGCATGCCCACCCTCTGCAGCCCAGTGTGCCTTGAGCCGCGGAACAAACTCTGACGGGTCGAATATCAGGGGGCTTTGGTCCAGAGGGATTGTTGTTGCAATGGCATCTTCGGCGTTGGCCACAGAAGACAGTGACAAGGTGTTTTTCTTTGGCGCCTCCGGAACTATGGCAAGTGTCGGTGAGTGACTAACGCCAGGCTGCTCGTTGGTGGACTGGACTGCATTGTTTGATTCAGATTGGGGGGCTGTATCCTTCACCGGCTCCGGACATGGTGTTGAACTTGCCCTTTCGTTTTGAATTTCCGCATCCCATTCCGCTTGCAGCTTCCGTGCAAGTTCCTCGTCTGTCAACGCTGGTTGCTGGTCTCCTGAGCCCGGGGTCTTTGGCGCACCGTCTGATGTCAACTCAGGGGTGGTTTTAAGTCCCGATGCACCACTCTGTTTTTGCTTTGCGAAAAAATATTCTAGTCCCCGTGACGGTACTCCAGACGAGGATTGGTCGTTGAGTTTCCTTTTCTTGTGTGGGCTCGGCATAGCGACGGCGGTATCAGAAGAAAGGCAAACTCATAGGTGACAATTTGTCGACATGAGTATAAAAATGAGTGGGATTGGCAAGACTGAGGCGGAGGAAGATCGAAACGGTATAGTGGCAGCTTCACTACATGTTGTTTAAGCTGGTAAGTTCACTCACCTGCCACGACCTAATACATACCTACCTATGTAGGCACCTACTTAGAGAAGTAGGTAGCTCACCCCTGTAAAACGTCTTAGTCAATGACGGTGTTTCCTCCATACCAGGACAAGGATCCGTGCTACTCTGTTCCCTGGCAACTACTTAGTCATCAAAGCCAGGCCGGTCGGCTATACCTTTCCCCTTTAGCCGGCGCTAATCCTCATTGGATGATCCAAGCGACTTCCACACAAACATAGCACTTTGAACTTTTGGAAATCCTTCGGCGTCCCAAGCCCCACCAGCGGCACCGTTTTCTTCCACGTCCTCCCCCTCCACGATACCTCTCCTAACCCACCGAATCTCGAAAACTACCACTCACTTCACACACACCCCCCACGCCGACAACACCAGCAACCATGTTGAACGGCGAAGATCCGCCCGAGCGGCCCGACTACATTGTCAACATCATCAATGGCCTGGAGCGCTACAACCCTGAGGCCGTCGTTAACCTTGAGTCCTACCTGCAGGAGCAGTGCGAGCAAAAGTACTGCGACTGCAATGCTAACCGGACACTCCTTAAGCTGTGAGCCGCCCCCCTCTCCCGATGCATGCTGTCACTGTTTGTCTTGTATGTACGCTGTCCTTGGCTTGCCAGCCTCTATCAAGGTCCTGCGCCGGCTATATGATGATCGTGTAAACGTTTCCTATTACCTGACATGCACTGGCTGTTCCGTCATGAACCTCTCGGTCGCAACTGAAGTCAGCTTATGGTGTTGCCTGAACGAAACCGGAAAATATCTTTCGAATATCAAACCAGCATGTGATCGTTATGGAAACATCGCTGATCCAATGCGCCTCGGCGCTTCTCTTACAGGTACCAGCTCAACCCTGACCGCATGAAGGATGAGGTCGTCACCAACATCCTCGTCAAGGCCATGACCCAGTTCCCGTCGCCGCAGTTCAGCCTCGCCCTGCATCTTATCAACCCCTCCGTCATTGCCCAAGGCGAGCTTGCCGAGGCCGTCGCCAAGCTGCGCCTCCTCAACTCCCAGCTCGAGGGCTCCGAGTACGCTCGCTTCTGGAACACCATTGACGGTGACGATCTCTGTGCCGATCTCATCGCCGACATCTCAGGCTTCGAGGACCTTATTCGCACCAACATCGCCAACCTTGTCGCTCAGGCCTTCCGCGAGGTTAGCCTGTCTCAGCTTGAGTCGTGGCTCGGCCTCGACTCCGACGCCGCCGCCAAGTTTGTCACCGAGGTTGCCGGCTGGACTGTTGGAGACAACGGCGTTGTCACTGTGCCCAAGAACACCGAGAACGAGGCCAAGAAGTCGGAGATCAGGGAGGACGTCAACGTCGAAATGTTCTCGAGAGTTATTCGGAGATCATGGGAGGAGACTGTTTAGAGGGGTTGAAAACAGATCAGTACATTATAGGCTGCTGCCACTGATTTATTCTGGTGAGGGGAAGAGGAACAGGAATGGGGGAGCAAGGGCGAGATATTCCCCTTGGCCGCTGATAGCTCCTTCAATGGAGTTAGGACTGGAAGAGAGCATGGCGGCAAAATTACCGGCGTTCACTGTGACTTTTGAATTGGGGAACCATAGAGTATATCCCTGAATATGAGACATGCCACAAAGTTCGAGATGTCATGAATTCTTCCGGTTCCAATTGTCTTGATGGTGTCTAAAACCTTTGCTTGCTTTTCCGCCCCTTTAGTCGTAAAACAGACAGACCATTCATCGCTTTTCCAACTCTTCCCACTGAACACCGCACCATTCCTCAAGGTACCCCGCCTCACCAGCCTCGACCCCTCTCGGCTGACAGTCCGCCTCGCAAACCCCCACAATGATAGTGCCCCAGTCCATGCCTTCAAGCGACAGCTCCTCGGCCTCGAGCTCCGTGATAGCATGCGGCGTCATCTGCACCTCAAAAACTCTCCCAGCGCCGCAGTTACCGCACATTGGCATCTTTCCGCCGCCGCCGCCGAGGGCCTTGCCAACGGCGTCGGCCTTGGAGTACAGCAGCGGCGTGCCGGCGAACTCGTAGCGGATGGCCTGCTCCGGGTTCTGTGCCATGCGGTCTGCGAACTTTTGGAAAACGGCGTCCATGGACGACTCGAAGACGTCTTTGGTGTCGCCGCCTGCGGTACCGGCGCCACCCTCGTTGTCGACCTCCATTCGCGCATTCTGAGGCACAGGCATGGGCTCCGGGTCCAGCGTCTCGAACTCGGCGTCCGCAAGGTAAGAGAGCGGGTATGGCTTCGGCAGGGCCTCGGCCGCAGGCCAAGGCTCCGGTGGAGGGGGCGGACTGGAAGGGGTCTGCGGGTTGTTGAGATTGAGGGTCTCTGCAAAGGTCTTGGGGAGGGACGATGCCGGATCCACGGCCTCCTTTTGCTTCTGCTCAGGCTCAGCTGCTGGCTTGGAAAAGGGGTTCGATGCCGGAGCGGCGGTGCTGAAGGGACTGCTGGAAGATGTGCCCGTGCTAAAGGGATTCGCGTTGCTCGCAAACGGGTTTGTCGCGCCTGAGCCGCCGCTGCCAAACAGCGCGCTGCCAAGACCCGGACCGTCGTTCTTTTTGGTCACTTCCTCGACTGTACTTTTCGGTGGTTTCGTCTCGGCTTTCTTTGCTCCGACTGCAGGTGCGTCCTTGGATACCCTTACACCTCTGATGGAGCGGATGCTGCCCTGCTTGCGCCGGCATGTCGGCCTGCGGCACGCGAAGACATAGAGGCGGCGCTCATGGCCGGGGAACTTTTCGGGGAGCTCGCCGTTGAGCTGCAAGAGCTGAACCATGAGATCGTTGCAAACTTTGCAGCGCGCAAGAGACGCCGAGGCTGGCTGTTCGGGGTTCAGCCAGTCCTACAGGTGACGGCGTGTCAGTCAGTCATTGCCCATCTCCCGATCGTCGTTTGGCGGGGTGGAAGACGCGATGCGAAAGACTTACTGGCTGGCCGCCGAGACGACTGATAGTGTCCTCGTCAGCATCTTTGGTGGCATAGCCAAGTAACACATTGGTCTCAGTAAACTCCTGTTCCGAGGAGTCGCTGTCGTAGTCTGCCATGGTTCATGTGAGCTTGACGAGCTGTTCTTTGCGACGACGAAAGCTGCGGCCAAAACTACCCAAGCATTCGCGTTGACTGTGTTGTTCAGATAAGATGGCACTGTGCAAGAGTACGTGGGGTTAAATTTTTTTTGTTTCGGCCTACTCGAAATATTGCGATGCGGGGCTTATCTTATCGCTCCTCGACTGACCTCCTCCAGGCGAGGGAGGGGTAAGTTACACTAGTAACCACCTGCCGCCAGTGCCTCCAGCTTCGAGTGCTTGGTGTCATCTCACTCTTGAAGTGCACGTATAATTGTCTTCATGATTGGATATCATTCCATTGCCCAGCTTGACAGGTCTAGAGCAACGCGTTTTGTCTACCGTGCCAATACCTTTTTACATGTGAACCCATCAGGCTCATTACTCCTCGGGACCATCCATACCAGGGCCTGGGCCTCCTGCTCTGCCCATCTGTCTCGCCTTCAGAAGCTCGTCGCAGAGGAGAAGGTTGGAGGCAATGCTTGAGCTGGAGGCGATGCAGTTCCTGAGCACTCTGAAGGAGTCAAAGATGCCCTCGAGCTCAGGGTCCATTGGCTCACCCGTTGCCAGATCCAAACCAACGACATTGCCGTCCGCGTGCTCATCTTGCAGAGCAGCAACTGTGACCTGTTAGAAATCGATCATGTGTGACGGAAACCATGTACTCACGAGCATCCTGAATGTCAAGACCAGCGTTGGCGGCTAGGGTCTTCGGGATAATCAAAAGAGCATCAGCAAAAGCCTCAACGCCCCACTTGGCCTTGCCCTTCACTGTCTTGGCAAAGGCATCGCTCTTGAGGTGCGCCGCGCAGGCAACCTGGAAAGCACCGGCACCGGGAACGACACTTCCGTCGACAATCATGTTGTAGACACTGCGCAGACCGTCGCGAACGGCATCGGTGACCTGAGTGATGGTGTGTGCATTCGGTCCCTTGATCAACAGAGTAACGGACTTGGGGTCCTTGACCTCCTCGATGAAAGTGTACTTCTCTTCGCCCAGAGTCTGCTCGTATACCAAGCCGGCCCATCCCAGGACATCAGGCGTCAGGTCGTCAACGCTGTTCTGTGCAGTACCTCCGCAGATGAGCTGCAGCCTCTCCATGTTTCGTCTCTTGGCACGACGCAGAGCGAGAATGCCGTTCTTTGCCAGGACGTCGAGGGACAGAGGGTCGATACCCTTCTGGTTGACGATGACGAAGTTCTTGCTGGGGTCGTTTCCGCAGAGCTCCTTCTTCAGATCAACGATCTTCTTCAGCTTGGCGTCGACAAATCTGCGCTCGCTTTCCACCAGCTTGTCCCTCTGCTCCGCGCTCGAGTAGAAAAAGCCCGAGTTGATCTCGGACTTCTCATACTCCAAGCTTACATTCATCGTCAGAATGTAGGCGTTCTCAACACGCTTGGGCATATCGGGGTGGCGGGCACCGTGGTCGAGGGCGAGACCCTTGATCAGCTGGGTGTCCGAGGCGGTGCGGTGCTGCATCTTCATGATTTCAACCATGTGCAGATCGGGCTTGGCCGGGGCTTGGTAGATCGCAAGCACGGCATCGACGATATCGGGGGTAAGCTTGCTGGCGAGGCTGGAGTTGAGCTTCGTAGACAACGACGTGCGGGCTACGGAAAGAAGAAGCTCGCGGTCGACCTCCTTGTCAAGCTTGAAGTTGTCGAGGAACTACCATCTGTCAGTGGCGATCTCCAAGTCTGTTGGTTCGCACGATGCCCACCTTCAACGCCTCGTTCTTGGCAATTTCGAAACCGTCCGTAATGATTCTAGGGTGCAGACCTTCCGAGATGTATCGGTCTGCCTGCTTGAGGAGCTCTCCGATCAACAGAACAGCCGACGTCGTGCCGTCTCCGCAGATATCATCTTGTGCAGTCGCAGCCCGAGCAATCATGACGGCCGTAGGGTTTTGTATTTGCATCTCGCGCAGGAGAACGTTTCCGTCTTTTGTCAGCTTGATCTAAGGTCGGCGCGCATTAGCAAGAACCCAGCAGAAAAAGGGCAGTGTGTCGCACTTGACCGGAGCCGTCAACAAGCCTAGCATCATTAGCAAGATGTCGTGCAGACAGTTTTGGTTTGGTAAACATACATCTTGATGGTACCCAGAGGGCCGAGGTTGGACTTGAGGACATCTTGGAGGCCTTCACCAGCGCTGATGTTGACCTTCAGGGCTTCACCCCGCCGCTATTGGGTCGTTAGCATTACAAACAATGTTGCCGGGAAAAGGGGGAGTGCGCACCCTCGATTCGGCCTTAGGGTTGAGCAGTTGCGCCGCAGACATGTTGACTAGAGGTCGTCGAGAGGTTCGTGAGGGGGGGTAATCGGTCGGTAGTAATTGGATTAGCGACCAGACGTGGAGTGTTCTCGAGATTGACCTGGCCCCGGGAGCTTCAGATGCGGGACTGTGGTGGTGACTTTTTTCTGCCTTGAGGTTAGCAGGCGGTCAGGCGCTGGTGGAAGGTGCTGGCTTGCCAGGTGCTAGAGGAGCCAATGCTCGGTTCGAGAATATCCTTGCTATATGCATACTACCTACTATGGTAGCATAGGTAGGTAAGAAACAGCATGTCATATAAACGGGTCGGTCGCATTATGAGGCAGTTATGGCCCGTGCAGCTTTGGCGGCCAGTGAACCAGGGGGGCCTGGGGACTTGGGGTCCCCTTGAAGGACCCCCAAGAATGGAACCGCTTGCCTGGAGATTGAACCGCTGCTTTATAAAGCCCCAGTGACGGCTCTCCTCGAAATCCAAGGTAAGATATCCTGTTCAAACTCAATCAGATGTTGACAATTTATTCTATTCACCTTATTAAAAGACTGGGTGGGGCGCCTTACTCGTCCAACAAGTCGCCCGCGACTGGCAATCAGGTTTGCCTTGAACCCTACCTGGTCCATGCAGGGAGTTAGGTGAGCGAACCACCCTGGTGACATCGTAGTACGAATAAAGCGGCGATTTGTTTACTCGCTCTGAGTCTATTTCCTTTGGGGACTTCCCATACATCTCAATTACGAATCCATGCCATGCTCTCTCTTCGTCCTTCTCATCTTCTAAGCGTGTCTGAAGTAGCTTCCATCTAGCATATTTCCCCCTCGCTCCTTTGTTTCTACCATTGTCTTTACTCCTCTATTTATCCATCTCATCGACTCAAACACGAAGCGATGTGGGGGTCCAAGCTCTCAGCTGTGCTGTCTGCGCTCAGTTTGACACACTCCGCAGCTCCTGCGACCGAGGTTGAGCAGGTCACCATCGAGAGCAACGTCAAGCAAGTCGCCATCATTGGTACGTGAACACCGCGTGAGCCCTTATCTGACGATCGCGAACCCTCCGTATTACGCCGACCCTCCAAAAAATAGGCGCTAACATGGCATTCAGGGGCTGGCGCTGGTGGCTCATCCACAGCATATTACCTTCAAAGGTTTGCCGAGGCAGAGGGGCTTCCCGTGAACATCACAGTCTTCGAGAAGACCGACCGTATTGGCGGCCGTACCTTGACTGTAGAAGCTTACGATAACCCGCTCGAGCCTGTTGAGCTAGGCGCCTCCATTTTCATAGAGGCCAACCACATTCTGTATAACGCCTCTCTTAACTTTGGTCTGCCCCTGAAAGAGCCCGAATCTGGCAGCGATGGTTTCTTGGGCATATGGGACGGGGAGAAATTTGTCTTCACTCAGGACGATAGCTCCTGGGATTGGTGGAATGTGGCCAAGCTCTTTTGGAAGTATGGCACCGCCCCTTATAAAGCACAGAAGCTCGTCCAGTCGACCGTCGCGACCTTCCTGCAGCTCTACGAAAAGCCTCATTTTCCTTTCCGATCTCTCACCCAGAGAGTCTTCGAGCTGGACCTCCTGAAGGCAACCTCGGTCACAGGAGAGCAGTTCCTTGCTGACAACAAGGCACGTGAACCCGCATAACTTGCGCTGGTCAGCGACTAACCTCTGGCAGATCAGCGAGCTTTTCGCTCATGACATCATCCAGGCAGCAACCCGCGTCAACTACGCGTCGAATTTGAAGTACATTCATGGCCTTGAGACCATGGTTTCCCTCGCGCCTGAGGGTGCCAGGCAGGTCATCGGTGGAAACTGGCAAATCTTCTCGACTATGCTCCAAAGAAGCAATGCTACAGTACAAAAAAACACATCGGTGACCGCCATTGCGCTGAAGTCTGGCCCTTCCAGCTCCAAGTACCTCCTTTCCACTAAGGGTATTCACTCCGATGCCGATGCTGAGGCAGAACAATATCCGGTCGCCTTCGACAATGTTGTGATTGCTACCCCGTGGCAATATGGCGGTATCAGCGTCTCAGAAGGCCTGTTCCAACAAAAGATTGACGAGATTCCGTACACCAAGCTTCATGTCACTCTTTTCGCTTCTCCCTTTCGTATCAATCCAGAGTACTTTGGTCTCAAACCTGGTTCCAAGGCCCCCGATTCGGTTCTGACGACGCTCAACCCCAAGGACGAATCGAAGGCCGGATCCGAGGGCGCTGGGAAAGCGGGCTTCTACTCCATCAGCACTTTGAGGACCGCCACCAACCCAGACACTCTCAAAGACGAGTTTTTGTACAAGATTTTCTCACCTGAAGAGGTTACTGCAGAGTTCTTGTCAAAGCTGCTCGGTGTTGACGTCCCAGAGTCCATCGTCCCACCACAGAAGACCGAAGAGGGCAGCCCGCGCACCGTTGACCCCATTTCTTGGTACCACCCTCATGTTTTCAACTCCTACCCGATTGAGTACCCGCGTGTGACTTTCCAAGATCCCATTCTGAGGGACGGCCTCTACTATCTGTCTGGTATTGAAAGCTTCATCTCCTGCATGGAGACCAGTTCGTTGATGGGAATGAACATCGCCAAGTTGATTGCCGATGACTTATCCGATGCTAAGGAAAAGATGGAAAAGATTGAGACAGACAACGCGCAGGAGATTATTGGACAACCCGAGAAGGCAGCGCCAGTTTCTGATGAGCTGTAAGTTATTTGCTCTTCAGCGTGGCAGGGTTAGGCGTATACATTCGCTCTGTCAATACTCCAGCTCAGATGACGTATGCTTGTGTGTTCAATAGTCAACAATTGCAACGCCTTGCGAGGGATGATCAGGATGCTGTGATTCAAGACACCATGAACTAGAAACAACACTCATATTGCCTGCCCTATTACCGGCCTCATTCATTGTCCCGCAAGCAGGTGTCACCGACGCAGGCCCTTGCTTGATCGGATGGCTCGCACGATATCTAGCTCTCTACTAAGAGGCATCCTCCCTTCTTTTTTCCGACTTTCCCAAGTCCCATTCACCTACCACATCCCTTTGCAAACAGTCATGGCCGTTCGGTCATTGGATTCCGCCGTCCTCACTCTTTCACCTGCGTTTCCTCCTCATTTCTCTCACCTATCTTTTGGGCACTCAGAGTGACCCAAGGATAATGTGTGGAATAGACTAAAAGCTACAGACAGAGTCTGGGCCATCGGCAGTTCGCTCATGCAAAGGTTGTACATATACATGTTTTCTGCACTGGCATCTCGTATTCTGTCCTGGGAACCCCTCCAATCGAAACAAAACCTGCCATACGGAAACCCACGAAATCAAACACTATCCCAGCTCCGTTACAAACTCACCGTCTTTGGGTTCAATCCGACACCCGTTGGCGTTCAAGTTGCAGAAAAAAGCGACCAACAGAAACCAGTACAGTTGTCTAAGGAAGGCAGAGGCATTTCGGTATCGGATGCATGTGAGTCTCATCCTATCACAATGCTCCTGATGTCTGCGGCCGTTTGTTACATGGTGCAGGTGCTGGTTCTGGTGCTTGGGGGCGAAGGCACGAAGGGTCCTGGGCCTAGACCGGCCGTTTGCCAGGAGTCCCACGTGATCCCCTGTCTGCATGACCACAAGGGTACCCACCTTAGGTACCTAAGCCAGGTAAGGTAAGGTACCTATCTAGGTAGGTAGGTAGGTAGGTACCTAGGTACCTCAGTAGACACCTAGGTACGGTACCTACCTATCCGTACCTTGTGTTGCCGTGGCAAAGAAAGAAGGGCAAGAAAAGGGACGTGCACAGCCACAGGCCATTTCACCCCTCCATCATCTGAACCATCCAACCTAAAAGCTACCTTGCCTCACTTATGACGCATTTTCTTTCGTAGTGCCTGATCGCACTTTCGTTTCGTGACCAAGGTCTGGGACTCCCAGTCTCTTTGTCCTTCTTCTCACCCCAGCGGATGGGACATCTTTGCAAAGATTCATAAACCCCCGCAAGAGCTCTCCGCCCACGAACAACTTGCTGCCACAACAAACCCCGACTTCAAGATGTTTGTCCTTCGAAACGGTAAGTTTACCCCGCCGTTTGCCTCTACCAAGTCACTTCCGCGCTGTGTGGCGCGGTCAACGCCGAGGCGCAGTGCGTTGTTTGTCGGTTCTCGTCATCACCACCTTGCAAATAACTTCCGACTTGACCTGTTTTCCTCACCACTCCATCAGCTACATCGATACTGACATTCTCCACCTAGTTGGCAAACTCATTTTTGGATCCAGCAACCTAGAATCCCTGATCGAACTCCCTCAAGGACAACTCTACCTCGTCCGCCCTCTTTCGCCCAAGGGCTACTCTGAACTCATTTTCAAAGACGCCGCAGCCCGAATCCGACGGACCGCACAGGATTTCCAGTACCAGCTTGTAGTACAGAGAGTCTACGAGGAAGGTGAGGCTGAACTGTTGGCTGAGGAGGAAGGAGAGGACGCCGAGATCGACGCACTTGCTGCTGAAAGAGACGAGAAGACCTTCCTGCTCGACGAGGCTCTACACTTTCGCGTCGAGATCCGTCAAGGCTCCGAGAAGGTTATTGCCTGGAGGGATCTTAGTGGTGACACGGGTGACCTCTACGAGTTCGTCTGCGACAACGTTGTTTCCTCTGGCCAAGTCGCGCAATTCGAGCGCATTGCAAAAGAGTGCCAGTACGAACGCAAGTACCGCAAGCCGCACACAACTGCCTCCCACATCGACCTCGAGCAGTTTGAGTTCCAGGACGAGCAGCCGATCCCTCCCGCTAGTCCGATCCACAGCCCGACGACTCTTGTACGATCGATAGAGTCAGCTGACAGCCTTTTTGTGCCCCAAAGCCCCGCCGGTACGCCCACCAAAAAGGAAGACCGGTCACTTGTTCAGACTCCTGCCAAGACCCCCAGAAACATGCCCGTCACGCCCGAGAGAACCAAGGCGACTGGCCCGCCTAAGGCTGCCCAGGCCCCTGCGGCTCTCAGCACGTATGCTGCTGAGAGGGCCGAGTTGCACTTCTTCGACTTTCCGTCCGGCTCCTTTGTTCAGCAGGACGCCGATGTTACCGCTTCTGTTACAGAGGTTGGCAAATGGGAATACTGGCTCCAGATTGAAACTGAGGATCGGGCCTGGCTTGGCATCCCGATCGTCGCCGATATCAACCCTGTATTCAACTTTGAGTTCTTGTCGTTCATCTTCAACCAGTTCTCTAGCGATGGTTCAGCGTACTCCTGGCTGCTTCGATTCAAGGATCAGCCGACGCTGGAGCGTTTTCAGGATGCCCTCCTCCGCGCACTCTGGGAGCAGCTGAATGAGACCAAGTGGGAGAGGATCAAGGAGAAAGAGCAGGAGTACGTCACTGATGCCTTTAATGATTTGACCATGGAAGATACCCCGGAGGAACAAGAAGAGGAAGAGGAAGAGGAAGAAGACTATGAGGACGCCGAGGAAGATGCTCAGCGCAGCGAACATTACGACAGCGACGAGGAGGAGGATGATGTTGAGACCAAGGACGAAGATGGCAACGTCAACTCCCAGCTTGCTGTTGGCTACAAGCATGATCGCTCTTTCGTCGTGCGCGGGTCCAAGATTGGTGTCTTCAAGCACACGGCAAACAACAACCTTGAATTCTCCACCAACATATCCAAGGTTGAGACCCCCAAGGGCACACTTTTCAGCCCGAAGAAGGTCATGCTTCACAACGAGGATCGCAACATGATCTTGCAGAACGAGCAGGACCCCAACAAGCTCTATCGCATGGACCTCGAGTATGGCAAAGTCGTCGATGAGTGGAACGTGCACGAGGACATTCCCGTCCTCAACTTTGCACCCGAAAACAAGTTCGCCCAGATGACACATGAGCCTACTTTCCTCGGTATTTCGAAGAATGCTCTGTACCGGGTCGACCCTCGTCTGTCCGGTACCAAGCTGGTTGATTCTCAGCTGAAGCAGTACGTCTCCAAGAACGACTTCTCAGCCATCGCCACCACCGAAAAGGGTTACATTGCCGTCGCTTCCAACAAGGGCGATGTCCGCCTCTTCGACCGTCTGGGCATCAACGCCAAGACTCACATTCCCGCTCTTGGTGAGGCAATCCTCGGTTTGGATGTGTCTGCTGACGGTCGGTGGGTGCTCGCCACCTGCCGGACGTATATCTTGCTCGTCGACGCGATGCAGAAGTCTGGCAAGAACGAAGGCAAGCTCGGTTTCGAGAAGTCCTTCGCGGCTAGCGACAAGCCTCAGCCGCGCCGTTTGGCTCTTACCCCCGAGCACGTTGCTCAGTTTGCCCACGAGACCGGCAAGCCGGTGTCGTTCACGCCGGCACGCTTTAACACTGGTGAGGGCACTGAGGAGACGAGCATCATCACTGCCACCGGTCCGTACATCGTTGAGTGGAGCTTGAAGAAGGTGGTTCGCGGCGCCAAGGCCGCCTACCGCATCAAGCGCTACGCTGAGGAGGTCAAGGCTGACGACTTCAAATTCGGAACGGACAAGAACGTCATTGTCGCCCTGCCCAACGAAGTTAACATGGTTGGCAAGCAGGGTCTCAAGCGCCCCACACGCGAGAGCATTGCCGGCAACTTCGCGCAGCTCAGCATGGGTCGGAGGGACTCTGGACGTATCAGCACGCCTAGAAGCGGCCGTTATAAGCTTGGCAAGGAGGACATTGTGGCGTCGCCCTACTGAGAAGCCCCCTGCGGGGACTTTTCGTTATGTTCTCATATGTTTTGATGCTGAAACGTTTTTCAACGAGGGCGTTTTCCAGGATTCGATTTGTGCTACGCAACGGTAGGAATGGGGGCAGAAGGGGATGGAGGATGGGATGGAATTACAGCGCAGCACGTAACCTTTTCTTCTTGCTTCTCCACCGAAACCTTCGCCTTCGCTTGAGCTTTCGGTTATGGAGTGTCTGTTTGTTTCTTCGAGCTAAAGATAGAGACCTTTCAATCCCAGATATCTCGAGACACCTTCCATAAACACACGGGGGATGTCTAGTGGATTGGTTTAGTGCTTCTTAACACTCAACATGGACATGTAGAAGCAGCTCTTTCCCCCAGATCGAGTAGAGAGACTCTGATTGATGATCAATTCTCGCGAGACCGCTCTGCTTAACCGGTATTGCAACGCACTGAGATAGACTCAGACGATCGTTTGTAAGTCAACCAGATCGTGCGGCTGATCATGAGGATTGAAGCGGACCACGCCCCATCAGCCCCGACTCGTCACATCTGGGGGATCGATCGCACATTCGTCAAATAGGTAGATAGTCTATTGCTGAATCCTCAAAATACATGGATGGCCGTCATGTACGTCACAATTCCCCTTCTTGTGTGAACCGTTCCATAAACTCTGCTCCCCTCGGTCAATGAAACAACAACAATAACAGCAACAACGTAAAATATTCCATAGAACTCCGCCCTCCCACCGGCTTGGTGCCTTGTACCTGAATGATTATGATGTCGCCTCGCTGTCTTTGCTTCCCCTACCCTTCAAATGGCGTGGCTTGCTTGCAGGTGGTGTGACGCAGCGAGATGTGTATGTCTTTTTTTCCTCTTCATTCTTTCTTTCAATCATGCCTTCATCAAATTGGCTGTCAGACGACGGCTCCTAAAAGGAATATCAAGACGAAACAGATGCGAGTGGTGTGCAAGTTGGATGCAGAGTGGCCGTTATGCTTCTTGCTTGTCCTGCTTTGTCTCCTCGGCGCCGTCCTTGCTGTTCGCCAGGTTTGAAGCCCCCTCAATTGCGCCTTGCAGCGCTTTGCTGACCTGGCCCACGACGTTTCCGCTGATGTTCCTCAACGTCTTGGACTGCATCGTCTCCTGGGAGAGACGTGTCATCTCGGCGACGAAGGACTGACCCCACCACGAGGATGTGTACTTGAAGACGTAGCGCTCGAGCTTCTTGTAGTTGGTCTTGCGCTGCTCCGGAGACATGGTGACGGCGTCGTGGATGGCATTTGCCAGCTCTTCCGTGTTCCAGGGGTTGACGATGAGAGAGCCGTTGAGGGACTGGGCGGCACCGGTGAACTCTGACAGAATCATGACACCGTGGCGATCGCGCTGGGTCGCGATGTACTCATACGAGACCAGGTTCATACCGTCGCGGGTGGACGAGACCAGGCAGACGTCTGACACGGCGTACAGAGCCGTGAGCTCGTCGAACGACACACTTTGGTGCAGGAAGTGAATAGGCATGAATTCGATGGTGCCAAACTTGCCGTTGATGCGACCGACGAGCTCGTTGACCACGGCGCGCAGGTTCTGGTATTCCTCAACGTCCTGCCGCGAAGGGACGGCAACCTGGACCAGCACAATCTTACCGATCCATTCGGGGTGTTCTGTCAGGAAAACCTCCAGGGCATGCAACTTCTGCGGGACACCCTTGATGTAGTCGAGACGATCGACACCAACGATGAGCTTGACTCCGTTGAACTTGCGTGTCAGCGCCTCGATCCGCTCCTGAACCTTTGGCTTCTTGAGACCTTCGACAAACTTTTCCGGGTCGATACCGATGGGGAATGCGCCGACAGTAACGAACTTGCCATTGTAATCGACTCCGTTGGGGGTTGTGGGCGTTCCACTGGGGGACAAGTCAGCAAGGGACTGAGAGGGGCTAGATGCCGGATGGGTCTTACAGAATGCGAGAGCAACTGCTCAGGAAGTGGCGAGCATAGTCGTAGGTGTGGAAGCCGATGAGATCGCAGTCGAGCACGCCAGTCAGGAGGGCCTCGCGAACAGGCAAGATGCGGTAGATTTCGGAGGAAGGGAAAGGGGTGTGCAAGAAGAAGCCAATCTTGACATTCTTCTTGGTGTTGCCGATCTCCTCGCGCAGCATCTCGGGCAACAGCATCAGGTGGTAGTCGTGGACCCAGATCAAGTCGCCGTCTTGGACATCCTGAACAACAGCCTTGGCGAACAAACGGTTTACTTCACGGTAGGCGGCCCATGCACTCTCGTCGAATGTGATTTCACCGGGATGGTAGTGGAAGAGCGGCCAGAGGATGGAGTCTATCGAGGGGTATTCATTAGCACGGTTATAAAATAGTAAAATAATATAAAAAATGGAAAGGGCCCAGGGAGCAGGGGAGGGTCGTTCGTACTGGAGAAGCCGTTGTAGTGCTTGTCGGCAAGCTCGTCATCAATGAAGACGGGGTGGGCGTCATACTCGTCCTTGAGACGCTGCTTCATGCCTGCGATCTCGTTCTCAGGGACCTCGAGACCCGGCCAGCCGTACCATTGGAAGCTGGTGGTTTTTGACAGACCGCTGAGGCCGGTGACGAGACCGCCGGAAGACATGGAGAAGGAGTAGCTGCCATCTTCGGAACGCTTGATGGTGATGGGCAGTCGGTTGGAGAGCAGCAGGAGGCGTCCGGGCGCATTGTCCTCGTCGACGAGCGCAGGCATATTGGGCGATTTGCGCGAGGCGACGTAGTGGTGGAAAAGGTTGTTCCGGTGAGAAAAAGTGCGAAATCTTTCGCGGAGGGTTCGTTCGAAGTGTGGGAAATGGGGGAGCACGGCAGCTAAGCTCGGTCAGTGGTGCTGTGGCGGAAGGGTAAGGTGTTAGCTGCGTTGGGCTGGGATGAGCTTGCTTGCGGGGGAATGGAGGGGTAAATGTAAGGAAGTGGGCAACCAAGCAAAGTACCCGAAGCTGAGGTAACAGAGACGCAATAGGCGTGCAGGGGTGGATTACGGGCTACCTAGTCCTCGTTACAGAGCAGAGCAAGACGGGAAAGGGCCGTTCTGGATGAGCCAGCCAGGCTTTGTCCAAAAGTCTCGAGCTACCCGAATTTCGTTCGGATGGCTTGGGGAGCGAGTCGTCTTCCGTGGATGAAGGTGCAAGCAGGGCGAGATCGAGCGCGGGGCTTAACGAGGTGGAGAGGGAGGCAATACCAAGTCAGGTAAGGTACCTAGTGTAGGTACCTATTTAGAGATGCAAGTCGGTGAGGACAAAGTATGTGGAGAGAAGGTGAGACAGGATGGCAAACAGTGCAAGTCCTAGTTGGGTTGAACAACACTGAAGAGAAGGGGGAGGAAGAGGAGATGGGAAAAGCTCTCATGAAAAAGCAGAAGAATGGAGGGAGACGGAAGACGGGCGGCTAACGGTTTGGCTTGTTGACACTGAGAGGCGTGGTGCTTCTTCATGGGCCAGGGTGGGAGGGTGTGGTGTCGAGGACGCAGGAAGTTGCCGATCCGGCTCAGAAAGTACTGTAGACAGACACCCGACCAAATGGATGTGACGCTGGAGCTCGGATTGCCCAAAAGTAGAGGTACACTTATCATGGTTCCGCCTCGGCAAGGCAAGGCAAGGCGACAGAAGAGAATTGTGTGCTCGTTGTGTTTTGTCTTGAAATGGCGTGGGAGAAAAGCGACAGTTTGGACTGATGGGTAGGCAGACCAGCGAGTTTCTGTGCTGAGATTGCCTTAGTGTACACAAGAGGCGATGGCCTTGTGCAAGTGCCATCCATCCATCTACGTAATTTCTGGGACCCATGTCACATCATTGAGAGAAAAGGCCGGCCGGCCCTGTCATCTCTTATTTTTCCTGTCCTTTTATGCCGAGGCCTCGTTACCTTTCTTTCCTGGCTGTCGTGCATGGCTGCTTCCGTGTCCCCCCGGTCCGCGCGTTTCTGCAGCCCTTCGACTTTGGTGTACTTCTTCTATCCATGCTGCCGGCGACCCCAACGGAGAAATACTGTAGACAGTCTGACCGAAGCTGTAGGGGTGAGCGATATTCTTCGCAGGCCCGTTGAGCCGAATAACCCTCGGCACAGTGGGTGCGTCAATATTACGTGCCTATTTGGGTACCTACGTAGGCATGCGATAGAAGTATCCATACGAAGAGATATGAGAGGTATCGGTACATGAGAAACTTCAACGTCGCCCGCCAGAGAGAGTGAGTGGGTGGGCATTCGGCGCCGAGGAGTGGACCCTTCACCGGCGGTGCATACGATACTATTAGCGCGCCAGAAGAGAGAATGTTCACGATGTCTCTTGAAATTTTCCTTCCTTTCCATACACCCACCCAAGTAACCAAGCGTCTAGGGTCCTGTATGTAATTAGCAGGCGGCGACAGTTCAGGCTGGCTCGACGCTCCACCGGCCGACGCAAGGATGATGGCGCATCGTCTGCGAGGCCCATCCATCCCTGTAATAGTGGCCGAGTATGGGATGGGTGCAGAGTAATAATCAAGTACCTGCTCAACATATTCAATTCTGGTTGAAGGGCAGGCGGCCTTCGGACAGGCCTACGGCTGACCATGTACCCATGGTTTTTCCTTCTGAGCCTGTTCTTTTCTCTTTGGAAAGAGGCGAGAAGAACACCTTTGCACGGATTTACACGAAAGTATCTCCCCACATGCTCGTCCCCGTGGACCTACCTACAAGCCCCAAATGGAGTCGCATGTTCGCCAGGCGATTGATGCTCCGTTGAACGATGCAACCGTGCCGTCATTCTTTATCCCAGAGCAGCCGGGAAGCTCCCTTTACACTACGGTAGGGAATTGGAAAAAGAGCCCCAGCAGCCCCCCTCCGGCCTGCGCGATGTTTCGACGGGCCTCGTAGCCTTTAACCGTTGCGACGCCCAATGGGGATTCATCTGAGAGGCCAAAAGAGCGCTCCAGCCCAATCATCCAGCCCACAAGACTGGATAATGGCCCTGTTTGGCCACCGCAGACTGACATGGGGGCCGGGAGCCCATAACGTCCCGGACCAAAATGTCCTTGACTCTTCGCGCAAGGTGTGACGGCTGAGCTCCTGGCCCGAACAAGAGTGGCCCTGGGGCGACGTTGAGGTTCGATTCATCAAGATATTCTCGATTCCAGTTGAGCATCACCGTGGGGAATGCACCCACGTCTCAGCGCAGTACGCAAAGTCTACATTAGATAACTCCACCTCTTGCCTTGTGTCTTTTGCGGTAGCGCGGTTCATCAATTGCATCTATTGTCTCAAGGCGGACAGAGCACCGGCCATCCATCTTGAACAGTTGCGTCATGGCTTCTCCTGCACCCCCAGAGAACTGCTTTTCAAACTTCAAGTCCCAAAAGACCCATGAGGCCTGGTCTTTCCCAGTCTTGCTCCCAAAGGACTTCCTGGCGTGTCGGGTACGCCTTCCGTCCTCCCAAGACATCAAATGATTGCTGTTCTCCATTGGAACAAGACGGCGATACATACCTAGATACCTACCTAGGTACCTAGGTATAGTAGTGTACTCTCAGTCTTCTCCCGCCGCTGTTGATGGGAGGCGCTCGGACCAAGGACGAGGCAGACGGGCGTCCAGTGACTGCTGCCCCACTCACTTGCGCTCCAACGATTCGCCCTCGACGCGTCTTCAACCGCGACAGAGCCCTCGAGCTCTTGCAATTTCCCCCATTCATCTTACACCCCCCGTCAACTTCGAGGAAGTTCTCACACTCCACGTAGATTCGCAATCAATACCCAATCCAATTCACAGCCAGGGCCAGTCCGTCCACCCTTGTCGTTCTGTGAAAGCATGGTCCCATCAGACGCGAAGCTCGAGGCTGCGCTTCTTGACGCCGTCCGCAAAGTCTTCAAGACGGACCTAGACAACCTTACCGTAAATTTCATCCGTAAGCGCGTCGAGTCGGATCTCGAACTTGAAGATGGATTCTTCTCGTCAGGGGAGTGGAAGGATAAGAGCAAGAAGCTCGTTAAAGAGCTTGCTGTAAGTAGCCATCCATCCTTGACACGCTCGCGCGTCGTTACCCTTGGGCCCCCACCTGACTGATGCCGCACCAGACCGCTCTGATGGAAGGCAATGTCGATCCCGAACCAGAATCCGCGAAAGAGAAAGGGGGCGCGAAGCCGAAGAAGGCGGGCAAGCGCCAGTCAACCGACACATCACCACCCGCAAAGCGTCGAAAGCCTTCATCTGCCGCCAAGGACGAGAAAGTCGAAGATGGCGACTCGGAGAGTGATGAGCCCAAGACCAAAGTCAAGGCCAAGCCGAAGAAGAAGCCAGCCCCACGTAAAAAGAAGCAGGACACGCCCGTGATCGGCTCTGATTCGGATCCAAGCCCGGCTAAGCCAAACCCATCAAAAACCCGTAACGGGCACGTGAGCAAGCCCGAAGACAGCGGCTCGGATGACCTGAGCTCGCCACCAAACAGCGACGAGGAGAAACCAGAAGACGAAAAACCCAAGGCGTCTGAGGAGGACATCAAAGTTTCAGTCGAGACGAAGGAAGATGGATCGGTCAAGAAGAAACACGAAGCCAGCACCGAAAAAGGGCACGAGGAACAGACTGTTGTTGACGATACAAGTAGCGAGCTGTCTGACGTGATAGACGAACCACCCAAACCGAAGCGTAAGAGGAAGGAAGCCGGAGCTGGCAGCAAGGCGTCCAAGCAAAAGAAGGCATCTGCAGGGCCGGAGAACCCCGACGATGCCGAAGTCAAGAAGCTCCAGTCTCACCTGGTCAAGTGCGGCATTCGCAAGATATGGGGGTTCGAGTTGAAGCAATACGGAGACAACACGAAGGCCAAGATCAAGCACCTCAGGGACATGCTCAGGGACGTCGGTATGGACGGCCGCTTTTCAGAGGCCAAGGCCAAGGAGATCAAGGAGCGCAGAGAGCTCGAGGCGGATCTGGAAGCAGTTCAAGAGATGAACGCAAACTGGGGCGTTGGGGCCCGATCATCAAGGAGCAAGGCGCGCGGACAGCCGGCACCGACAAAGGCTGTGAAAGATGGCCTTTCCGAGGACGAGAACCCCAAGCAAAATGACGAGGACGATGACGAGGAACAGGAGTCACACATTCCTTCACGTGCGCGGGGCAAGGCACGAGCTGACCTGGCGTTCCTCGGAGACGACGACGAGGAGTCGGACTGATGTGATGTTTACTGGAGGATATCGCAGTTTGTTCGCGGAGCATCTTTGGCTGATTGCACTTGTCGCAGGTTGTATTATATACCGTGGCGCGTATTATCTTTCCCCCCCCAGGGGCCGTTGCGGAACGTCGGCTGAAGCGACCCGATCAGGGAGCTATCCCTGGCTGGCAAACAATGTACTAGTATGGGACTGCAGTGGGTTTTCCGCCATGCGGGACAAGTTGAACGCACTGATTCGTCTACCTGTGACAGCAAGTTTGATCCCATTTTCCCTCTCGCTCTGAAGCGGGCTTCCAAGTTGACGAGCATACATGTGCCAAACCCCCCAGGAGTCGGATACTGCGTATGTGCTTGCTTCTCCAAAAGCTAGCTAGGGACACGAAACAAAGTTGCCGGTGTTTAAACGCACCAGTCAGAGGGCGATATGCCCGCTCGGAGGCTGGGGCCAAGGAGTCTTTCGTGCGGCGTGGTGGGATAACGCAGCGAAAGAGGGGCAAGAAGCGTGTATTTCTGGGCAACCCAAGTCTCCCCGTATCTGTTTCTGCGTCTCCAATTTACCCCGCCGCGCGGGCGAGGAGTCCCCGCAGACGCCTTCATTCTCCTGGTGTTCTCCCCTCCATCCTTCTCCTAATACCCACTGTACCGGCCAAAAAGGGCGCGAATACGGGCTAAAATAGCCTGAATTGCATGCTTCAACACATCATCCAGTAATGGAGGAAGTTGTCGCGCTTCATAAGGCAGGACAACCATAAAGGAACACAAGGGCCCTTCCCATATCCCACAAGGGCCCTTCCCATATCCCACAAGGGCCCTTCCCATATCCCTCTCTATCCCTCTCTCTCTCTCTCTCTCTTTGTCACAACGAGTTCCGTGACTTCAATTCCACATCATCCTCGTGATTCTGCGCCTTGAGCTTCGTTTTTTGTGGTCCAACGTCTCATAACCACCCTTTTCGAAGAGCCCCAAACCGCCACCCAAAAGACACCGCGTCTCCCATTCACAATGGCCGACGCTCCCTTCGAGTTCTTGCCTCTGGGTGCTATCCTCCAGTCCTTCAAGGTTAAGGGTGTCAACATCGTTCAGGGCTTCCCGAGCCAGGAGCTCTACGAGAAGCACAACTCGCCTTACTTCGGCGTCACCGTCGGCCGCGTCGCGAATCGCCTCGAGGCGGCCGAAATTAAGTCGCTGAACGGCGGAAAGACATACAAGCTTGCCGCCAACGACGGGGACAACAACCTACACGGCGGTCTCAAGCCCTGGAGCTCCCTCATTTGGGACGGCCCCAAGCCCGTGGGCGTGCGCGGGATTCCAGGCGTCGAGGGTCTAGAGGGCGGCGAGAGCATCGAATTCTCGCTCACCAGCCCCGATGGCGACGAGGGCTTCCCCGGCACTGTCAAGGCCACGGTCATCTACACGGCCGGCATGCAAAAAGTCAATGGCAAGGAGGTTTCCGTTCTGGGCATGGAGTATGAGGCACAGCTCATCGACGGTGCCGATGAGACAGCCATCAACATGACGAACCACTCCTACTTCAATCTCACGGGCGATGAGACCTTCGCCGGCACCGTCGCAACGCTGGCGACAAACACGTACCTCCCCCGCCAGAACGGTATTCCCACGGGTGGACCCGTGCCGTTCCCCGGCATCGAGGGCGGCAAGCCGTTCGAGCTGGGCGTCGACGGTCCCGAGGTGGACGATTGCTTCGTCGTCACGGAGCAGCCCGGGTCGGTACCCGTCGACACGCGCAAGGAGGCGCTGAAGCTGCACGTGCACGCGAGGCACCCCAAGAATGGGGTCAACCTCGAGGTGCTCAGCACGGAGCCTGCCTTCCAATTCTACACAGGCGAGGGCATCAACGTCCCGGCTGTCGAGGGTGCGCCGGCGCGGGGCAAGAGAAGCGGGTTTTGCGTTGAGCCCAGCCGGTGGGTAAACGCAATCAACGTCCCCGAGTGGAAGGACCAGATGCTATTGAAGAAGGGTGAGACATACGGCACGCGTATCGTGTACAAGGCCTGGAGCGAGTAGGTAGCGAGTTTGAGCCGGTCCCGGGTTGAATGGTTAAGAATGACGTTAATGATTGCTGTTGTTCACGGAGCAGTTCGACCGTTCTGAATACCAAAGCGCAACCTTCCTTTCCCTTGAATAGCAAACTTCATTCACTTTGTCCAAGTCTGACGAAGTGAATTCCACCGAAGATGGAACTTTCCTCTGAGTAATCGCTGACCAAGGTTGGGGCATTATATCAAGACCTCCCTCCCCCCTCACCTTCTTAAACATATGATGATTAGTGTGTGTATTTATGCAAGCCGATTCTGCCATGTTTGGTGAATTCCGGAGACGATCCGATTTGACTGAGCCAACGATGTGGGTGGAAAACAAAACGATGCAAGATGAGACGAGACGAAAGACGAACCCTTGGATGCGCGGACAGGTCACTGAGGGGCTCTAGCTTCTGTTTTAGCGTTGTAGGTGTGGTTTTGACTTATCGCACCAGCGCCACGGTATCGGCAGGCGCAGGTGCGTGCAGGGACGCCTCTGCGGCTTTCGACATCCCCATCCATCCCTTAATGAACCTACTTAGGTAGGTATCTATCTACCTTAAGAAACGACCACCCAAAGTGTGTTTGTTAATTGCCGGACCATCTACCTAGCTGCCCACGACCACATCAACCTAGGTATCCAACCATCTGACCAAGCCACTCAACGGTGAAAAAGCCAGCACACTTCCTTCGCCCATTACAGCTCATATCCATACATCAACACTAACGAACAGTCGTCGCCTTGTGTCGTCAGACCCGTCTTGCCGGAAACCGACCGAGTCAGGCGCCGCAAAGGACCAAACTCCGCTACCTCCGACGGCGGAATCCCACGCAATCATGACTGAACCGTTCCCAACCCCAACGGCGACGCCGAAGCGCAAGCGAGACGAGCAATTCCCAGCGTCTCCGATATATACGATATCCAGTTTTTCCTTCCAACCGCCCGGTTCCAAGAGCGACGAGGACGGGAGCGGGAGCCCGCACAGCAAGGTCGTCCACAAGTTTCGTGGTTTGGCGTTGAATGGAAGTGGTGGTGGTGATGGTGGAGGAGGAGGAGGAGGTGGGGGCGGGGTAGCCCAGCAACAGAACCGAGATGGGCCATACGACCCTACGAGGGAAGACCGTCAGGACGGATACAACGACGACCCTTTCGTAAGCCGAAAGAGAGCCAAGGTCCCAGACTTGGACATGAAGGACGCCGAGGCAGCCGCGGCACAACCAGTCGTCATCCCCGACCCCGAGATCAAGAGCGACCCGGTTCCTGCGGCGAAGTTTAGATCGGTAAACATTGACACTGATACAACCACCGAAGAGATTCTGCAGCCCATAGCAATGACTGCCGCTGCCACGAACCTGCAACGCCCGCACTCCTTGATCGACCGGCTACATGAATCCAAGTCTAAAGGACGAAGACGCGCCGGCACCCCGCCATTGAAGGGTCGCAAGGGCAAGGTCGTCGCCCAGACTCAAGACGAGGACCGGGAGATGAAGATCGTGGACCCAGTCCGGGCCGCACTGACGTGGAAAGAGGAGGAGATCACGATTTATGATCCTGAAGACGAGGACGATGACGGCACGGGAATCAACGGCGTCGGCTTCGTGCCGACAGCCGCCATGGCTTACGCGCGAACGCAGAAGCGCCGGCTTCAACTGGCCGAGTATAAAAAGCGGGAGGAGAGCGAGGCCAGAGCCCGGCGCAACCAGCGCAGACGGGGCAGCGCCGTGGGCCTGGGCTCCAAGCTGGACTCCAAGTCACCTAGCAACAGCAGTGGGCGCAGCGGCGTCGGTGTGCGAAAGGTTCGCTTCACAGAAGCAGAGCCCAACCCGGTTGTGACGAATGTATGAGCACGGCGGTTATGATGACGTTTTTGATGACTGGGACTGGAACGTGGCATACCCGCTATTCCCTTTTATGCGTGGCCTGGCCGAAGGACGATCATGGGAGGCGTTGACTGGCGTTTGGACACGGGCATTATAAGCGCAAGATTGAACCCATCTCTGCAGTCAAGATTCTGGATGATGACAAGTCCGGCAATCTTTTGTTCCTTTTTGTTTCTTTTCGCGCAGCAAAGCCATGGTGCGAACGAATCGGCATGGGAGTCTAGGAGGCGACGGGATGATTTAAATAGTCTTTCTTTTATACCCCAGACTGAAATGGATGAAGATGATACAGGTTCCCCCTCACTAAGCACACCGTGTCCAATGCCGCTGATGCTTTACATGAAACTGGACAGAAATATTCATACACAGAGATGGCTCCAACCGATATTTTTGGAGGCCGGCAGGGGGGCGTTTACCAGAACCTGTACCAAGCTTTCTGGCTCGCCCTGGCCGCCTCCTCAGCCTGCTGCTGCTGCTGCTGCTGCTGCTTGAGCTGCTCCATCTCCCTCTCCCGGCGCCTCTTCTCCGCCATGGTCTCTTGGTAGACCTCGACCGTCCTCTTCATCTTGATGCGCTCCTGCCGCCGCAGATACTGGCAGTACTCGTATTGCCCAATGCTGCCCGCGATGAAGCTGCCCACAGCCCAGTGTGACGCTTTGAGGGGCGAACCTAGGGGGCGAGGGTGTGAGTTGACATGTCGTTCCCATGCTTAAAGGTGAAATGGTGAAAGTAGAAACGGGAGAGGGGTGTCCAAAGGGATGGATTATTGATGAGAAGGAACCCCTGGAAAGGCGAACGGAAGTGGTGACTCACCCCTCGTAACCATTCTCAAGCCTCCGACGGCCACACCGCCAAGGATGCCGGTTAGGGCGCTCTCGCGGGCGCATGGCGTCTTGAAGACATTGAGGAAGTCGGACAGCTTGATTGACTTGATGGCCTCGCTGATGGACGGGTACCCCGTCTGGGCGGTGCGTTCCCGCGACGGGAAGTTATTATGGAAGTCGGTCGGATCCAGCTTCTTCTGATGCTGTTCCGGGGTCGCCGGGGGTGTTCCGGCTGCTGCTGTTGCGGCAGTCGTCGTATCCGAGCCCGGTGCTCCCTCTCCGACGTGTCCCTGGTTGGACCGGGACCAAAGGTACAGTTTCTTTCCATCCTTCTTAGGCGCTGCTACAGCTGCAGCTGCCGCGGCATCATCTGTCGAGTCCGGCGCCATTTATGTGCTATGCCTGCGCCAAGATTGGGCGCATCCAGAAAGAGTTGGCTTCGTGTTTTAATTGTCGGCTTCAACTCATAGCTTAATCACCGCCCCGAGGGAAGCTTAACCTCAAAATCTGCGTGTGACATGACGTCCACCGAACTCGTCCCGCCGTTGCTAGGCCGGGCGCATGGTCTGTGCGTGCATGTACAGTCTGTTGCGTTGGCAGTGTCGAAAACCTACTTTTTCGTCTGTGCGTTAGCAACCCACCAATGCAACCCTATGAAAAATCGCGATTTTTGGCTGCCAGATTCAGAAATCTGCTATATCCAAACATTGGGTAGTCCCTCTTTTGAAGTTACCCGCCGCCGACGTCAAAAGTAAGGCTATTCAGACCTATATAGGGCTCTTTGCTAGTTAATTTGTTAGTAATTAATACCTCTTAGCCCTCCTACTACCCTAATAAAGAAATTATATAGACCGCGCTGATATATAGCCTTATTACCTATTATTATAGTATATAAGAGTAAGTAGGCTGCGTAGGACCTAAAGTCTACAATATCCTCACCCTAGAGACCTATATAAAGCTCTTTACTAGTTAATTTATTAGCTAGCTAACCAAATCTCAGACTTTAATAGGAGTAGTAGCTTAATAGAAACAAGAAGGCTTAATTACCTCTTAGCCCTTAGATTACCTCTTAGCTCTTAGGCCTCTAAAGCCTCTAAAGTCTATAATATTCTTATATTACTATTACTACCCTTAATTGGATAAGATAAGAGATAAAATAAGAGGTTATATATTAGATTAAATAAATATAATAGTACTATAACTAAATAAGGATAATTAGAGGAAGCTAGTATAGATACTAAAGACTTTAGAGAAGAAAATAGATACTAAGATTATAGTATAGATAGGCTATAGTATATATATAGTTAAATAGTAGTAATATTAGTATAAAATAATAGGGTAAGTAAGAGTATATACTCTAAGTAAGCTAAGTTATGTAAAGTTAGAAGTATAGTAACTATATAAGTTATTAAAGCTTCTTATATACTATAATAACCTTAGCTTTAAAGAGATATAAGACTTCCTCTATAAGTAATATACTATAGAGGTCTATAAGTTAATAATTAGTTAGTAGCTTTAAGATACTAGGTAGTTATTAAAATCTATCTATATTGTTACTACTTAGGGAGATAATATATTATAATATACCTAGGTATATACTATCTATTAATACTACCTAGAGTAATTAATCTTTATTAATAAGTTAGGTATAGATAAGTATACTAGCGCGTGAAGGATAGGCTAGGCATTAAAAGGCCTAGCGCCTTATTATAAGGATAAACTTAAACATAAGCAGTAGTATTAGGTTCTACTAGCCCTTATAGTAAATAGGATCTTTAATATATTAATATACCTAGGTATAACTAATAGTAACAGGTTTTTAGCATGGATTTAAGAGAGAGTACTTCCTAAGTGTGATGCCTTTCTTACTATAAAGTCAGTTATCATGATAGATAACGCTAGCTTTTACCACTAACAAGATATCTAAGAGGTATGTAAATTAGCTAGCGTACGCCTACTATATCTACTGCTATACTTACCTAACTTTAACTCTATTAAGGAGGTATTTAGTAACCTTAAGAAGCTTCTTTATAAGCAGTATTCTATCTAAAATAGAGATATAGAGGATACATAGGACTTTAAGGAGCTGCTTTATGACTATATAGTAGAGGTTAGTTATAGAATAAAACAGATAGAAGGCTACTTTTACTATTCTTTTATTAACTTTAATAGTATATAGTATATATTTAATAATAAAGATTAATTAATAGTAGTATAGTTATTATTAATAGAGGCAAAGTTAAAGTTACCTCTATAGTTAAGAAAGTACTACTATTAAGGCAATAGTAAAGGAAAAAAACACATGTTATTAATAGTTAAAAGAAATCCTCCTTAAGTAACTACTTATTTAGCCTTGCTACTTTGCCTACTGCTAGCCTTGCTATATTATTGCTTCTTATCACTTTGTTACTTCTCATTACTATTATATAACGCTATTAACAACCTATTATCTACTACTTTAATTAGATTATTAACTCTATTACTATATAATCTATTAAGATTAAAGGTATTATTATTATCTTTAAGGTATTAGTTATATATAGATTAAGGGATATATTAACTTAGGTAGAGAAGTAGAGAAGAAGTAGCAGTTAGCTATAGAGGTAAGGATATAAAGAGACTAGTATCTATAGAGGTTAGTACTATAATAATAATAACTAGAGCAAGGTTAACTAACTAAATCTCCTATTCTTAAGGTTGCTTATTTAATTACTAATAGTAGCAGTAGAGGGTAATAAATTATTAACTTTGCTACCTACAGTATCTAACCTAATATATAGCAATTTACTTTATTACTTAGAAGCAATAGAGTTACATCTACTACACTTATAATACTACTACATAAGGATAAAAGTCTTGATTAACCTCTATATCTAGCTAATAAGGGATGTAGGTATATCTTTCTCCTTATACTACTCTTTTGGTATACGCTATATCACTACAAGGCTGTATGATAAGCTCTGGAGCTACTTAAGGGCCTTATTAGTACTACTGTTGCAATGCCAGCCCATCGTCAGGATCCATCGGAGTTACCCGCTAACTCCGATCCCACCGGTCACGTGAGACCGGTCCGAGCTCGTCCGCGGGCCCACCCGCGGCAGCCACTTTCACTGCTAGCTTAACCTAGCAGCCCTCTTGATAGTTATACTTCTTCACATATAATTAACCCTTTTTAAGACCCCTTATTCATCACCCGCTGGTTATTACCAGACCCCTTTCACCTTGCTTACTAATACTGATCAATAGTTGAACCACTATTGCAAATACTGCAGATCAGCAAGGCTAGTCAAGAAGAGGCAGAACTACTCTAAACCCTATAGTAGCAGTAGGACAGTTCTGTGCTTTCTCCCATACAGATAACCAGCTTAGAATACTGTTACAGTAGACTTACGGTACCTCTAAAAAGGGCACCATAAGTGTGCAAGCTTAATTTATACAAGTTAACTTTATTATATTATAAGAAGCTATAACCTATAAGATACTAATTTTTTACTAAAAAATTATTAGATTATAAGACTATAAAGTCCTATACTTTGCATACTAAATAACTATCAATAACCTACTATTAACTACCTTAATATAACCTTATTAACTTTACCTTTTTATTACTTCAACTTTAGACTTATAACTATTATCACAGTTACCTAAAAAGTAACTCCACTAAGCTATTAAATAACCTAATAGTCCAACAGGCCTACAGGAGTATAATAGACCCCCCTTCCCCTCCTCCAACTTCTACAATTTTTTTTACTCCTTCTCTCTTTCTAACTCTCCTTTTTACACTCTTTTTCTTGCTTAAAATATACCTCTAATTACCCTTAAGCAACTAACGCCAAGGAAGTACCACACAAGGAAGGCTCTTTTCAACAAGCAGCAAGTTCAGCACAAAGGAGGAAGGCCCATATCAACAAGCAATACCGCCACTAAGTCATCAGCAAAGAAAGCAAGCAAGACCCCATTAACCAAGCAGTTACCTATACCACCAGCAGTAATCCCTCTAACATACATATATGCCTTCTAGTCTACTAGAAGAAATACCTATATTTAAGAGGTTATTAGGCTAACAGAGAGCAACTGTAATAATACAAGAAGAAGCAACTACTATAGAGTATGCCTCCAAGGCTGCTAAAGAGCACACAAGCAAGCACGTAAGCAAGCGCGTAACCAGCGCAGCACATAGGTATCACAAACCCATACCCAAGGGATACCACAAGTTTATTAACCTATTAATTTAGAGTATTAAGTACTTAGATAAAATCTCAGAGAGCAGCTTGCTCTCTAACTATATTAAATTACTAGATATAATTATCTTGTACTACTTAACTAAGTATAAAGAGTAAGGCTACTATAGTAGAGACTTATAGTAATAAGTCTATAATAAATTTAAAGATTAATCTAATATAGATTTTAATACTACTTCAAGAGTAATTATAACTACCTTCTATAACTTTATCATTAGCTATAGTATATAGGTTATAAAAAAGCCTATTAAAAGTACTATTAGTATAAGGTTAAAAAAGCTAGTTAATAATAAGTACTTCTTAAGGTAGGATAATAAGATAATATATAAAATAGAGGCTAAGTATAAGGTCTTTTATTACTACCTTAATAACCTAGACTTTATATAAAATATCAAACAAATCCCATAAGCTACTTTCTTACTATTAATTAACAAGATATATAATAGCTATAAAAGTATAGACTTTTTATATAAGTTACATAATAAGTTAGATTATTAATAACGCACCTCATATAGCAACCCCTTATTCAAACCTCCCCTATTTAAAAAGCAAACTAACAAAACCTCCCTTATACTAAGTTCGCCTATAACTACTACTATATTCAAGAGGCAGTTACTAAGTATAACTACTCCCCTAACTAATAGGCTAACTACTTATCAATTAACCAACCTTATTAAGCTATATTCAGATAATTTAATATTAAAATTCAGTAGCAGTAACTATAAGACCCTTAACTCAAAGCTTCTAATTTTTTATAACCTCTATATAAGAGTTAGTATCTCTAGTAACTACTATAGGTCTACTATCTTATTTATACTTATAGGTAGTATATAGGAGTATTATACTAACAACCTCTATAACTATACTATTAGTTTTAACATACTTATAGTAAATATTAAATTATAGTTTAAAAGAGATAAAGTCTACTATATACATAACATAGAGTTATAAAGGCTTAGTTATAAGTAAGTTACCTATAAATTACCTAGTAAAATAAGAGTTAAAGTACTAGACTTACTTATTAAGAAAGTTATAAAGCTAGTTAGAGCTATAACATAGTAAGGTATACCTACTAATAGTAACTATTATAATACTCTACTTACTTATTACTAGGGCATACCCAAGTGCGCGGCTGCCCTACTTAATCCACCCACAACTTATAATACACTTTATACACAGTTAAGAAACAGCATAAGTAACGCAGCAGCCATATACAAGCAAAAGACATAGTACCTTATAGAAGGACCACCTAAGCTAGACCAGCAGCACTTCACTAACTACTACTACAACAGCTAACATAGCAGTCACCTGCTATAACAAGGGTATAGTCCAAGGCCCCAAAGCAACTACTTATAAAGCAGCGCATTTCAAGTAAAAAAGTGCTTTGTTTATAATAAGGAAGGATATTAGTTAATAATGCACTTAAAAGAGGAAAGAGACACCTCTTATAAGTAGCTCTAAAGAAGCTACTTTACTAAAAGATTTAAACAATACCTTCTCAACTACAAGAGTAAAGAGCCTAACTCTCTTAGTAATATAACTAATAACAAGTACATACTAGATAATAGTAAAGAGCTCTTTAAGGATATAACTTTCTTTATATCTATAGCATTTTTTAGCAAAGAAAGTATTAATAGCTAGAAGGTTCACACGTAACTGTGTAACCAGGCTACTTTGTTCGCTTTAATAAAAGAAGACCCTTTTGCGCAAGACCCTAGCCAAGAGCAAGATTTAGGTAAAGTCTTTATGCTTAATAACTAATACTCTACTACAACCTTTTAAGGTATCATACTAGATACTAGAGCAGCCTAAGTATTAACTATAAGCTACTAATAATATATAGTTCTTTATAAGTACCTTAGTATAGAATTACTACTAGATACAAGCTATACTAATAAAGCAAGTATTAAATTTAGTAGTAGTAATTTATTTAACTCTCTTAGAGCTATTACTATACCTACCTCTATTAGTAAGCTTACTTTCTATATAATAACCTCTAGCACCCTATTTCTTTTATACCTTAAAGATATAAACTCTAATAGTATATAATTTAATAACCTTACTAATATACTTATTAATTAACTATACAAAGTACTCTAGTAAGCTAGCTATATAATAGTAATCTTAAATATTAAGGAGATTAATAAATTTTGTTAGTATTATTAGCTAAATTTAAAGGCTCCTAGAAGGTTTAAGTTTACCCTCTATAATAACTATAACTTTAACTATAAGGTCTTTATTAATATAATATACTTAGATAGTAATAAACTAGTACTCTATATTATTAATAGTATAACTTTCTTTAATATAGTATAATTTTTATACTCTATTACCACAGAGTATATATAGGAAGTACTATATATATATTAGATTAATATATATCTTAGCCCTCTAGACTGGATTATTATAGATACTAGGCTAAATTTTTATATAGCTAAATTTAAGTATACTACTTATACACTATCTATTAAGATAAAAGAGATCTCTATTAAGGCCTATTATAGTATTAGTAAGGTTAAATAGTATTATATAATACTATACTAAGTATATAAGATAGTCTGTATGGAGTTAGAGGCTAAACCTAAAGTTACTCTATAACTTACTATAAAAGCAATTAACAATACCGCAAGCTCTAATGGCCTTATCTCTATGCTATTAGTTTTTGGTATATACCCTTGTATTAATGATGACTTAGCCCTATTACCCTTAACCCTGTAGCGTGTAGAAGCTATATAAAAGGTGATAGAGAAGATTTGCAATATCTATACAAAAACGTAGGTTAACAAGGTACTTATAATGTATAATAGACCTAATACTATGATAAGCGTTGCTCTCTCTTTATAATTACTTATTAGGGTATACTACTAAGGCAAAGGTTAGAGAGGACCCTACTAATTAACCACTAATGATGGTATTAGTGGTATTATTAAGACCCTGTGGGGACCATGCTAATTCCCTATCACTGCTGTTAAGCTGTAGTACGACCTATCTAAGGTAGAGGACCCTGTTAACTACGCGTAACCCAGACCGCTGGTAACTACCGCAGTGAAGGTACCTGCAAATGCTCTAATCAAATGCGACTCTATTGTGGTCGCCGCGCAGCCGCCACTGGTAAGAAGAGGCCCAGGCTGACTGAGGAAGAATCCGGCTTGAATTTTTGCTGCAGAAGTTGCGCCTATAGTCCCTGTGATTGACTGCGTTTTTACTGCAAAAGAGAATGCTAACTATATACTAGTAATTGAGCTATGTAAGAAGGGTATAATAACCACGCCTAGTAAGCTATTTAAATAGTTAGATGCTAGTAAAATTTAAGGACTTATGGACTGCGGTGTGTTTTTTATTGTTAAATATGATAAGTAAAAGTATGGTGGGATATAGATTTTTAAGTTATGATTAGTATGTAAAGTTAAGAGTAAAAACAAGTAGCTTTATAAGAAATTGTAACTAGTTATCTAAGGTTATGTAGATAATAGTAAAGCTATAATTTTAACTTAGTTACTAACTATCTAATAAATAGCTTAGTAAGTAATACTCTCTATTATACTATTACTTTTATAATAGGGTTATATTCTTTAGTTATATAATATAATATAAGTATATACCTAGTTAGTAACTAAATTAGTATATACTATCCTTACCTAACTTCCCCTTGAAATTTGCTATCTCTATGTAACAGATATAATTATAGAGGTTAAACAGCTACTCTATGGCATACCAGAGGCAGGCACTCATTAGTAGGCTATGTATAATAACTACTATAGAAAGAGCTTTTAGATAGATTTATTTACTTTTAACCCTTACCTGCTTATTTTAGTACCTAAAATTAATAACTTTGTGATAATAGGTATATAAATAGATGATACTATTAGCCTTATAGATAAATTATTCTCTAACTGTGAAAACTGTGTGCTAAAAGAAGCTGCTTTTATGGCTAAACCTAAGTAACTTCTTGAAGTTAACAAGCCTATTACTTTTAATAGTAGTATATTAACTCTTAGTAATAATAGTGAGATAACCCTTTGCTAAAAGGACTAAGGTAAGAAGCTATAATTGGTTAACTCTAGCGCGCTTAATATGAAGTAGTAGTATATTAAGTAGTGTGCCTAAGGTATATACATTGCTTCTATTTACTAACTAGAAGCGGCCTTTGACTATTTAATTACTACCTAGTACTAGTTACTTAGCCTAGCTAAAATTAAGGACCTTAACTAGTAGGTTAAGTAGTAGATAGATAACCTTAACTGTAGGCTGTAATTTTAACTACTAGATCTTACTAGCACTAAACTCTTTGTATTTATTAATAGCTCTTATATAAACAATAGTGATTTAATATTATAACTTAGCTTTATTGTTGTACTTACTAATAAGTCTAGTAATAATAAAGAGTACCTATCTACTAGTGGAGATATTGCTTTTAACCTTATAGGTAATATTATCTATTTTAGCTCTATAAAGTATAAAAGAGTTACCTATAGCGTACTTGCATTTAAGATATATATAATGGTTGCTGTAGCTAATATAGTCTATGTAATTAGGACTATGCTAGTAATAGTCTCTAACTACCTTAAGGTTCCTTAGATCCCTATAACTATATATACTGATTTATACTTGCTATATAAGTGTTTGGTAAAACTTATTACTATAAAGGAAAAGTAACTTATAATAGATATTATAGCTCTTTAATAGTTATATAAATGCTGTGAGATTTATAAGGTATAATAGATCTATGGTATAGATAACCTAGCTAATAGCTTTATAAAGTTATTGCTAAATAAGGTACTAGAGGAGCTTGTTAGTACTAGGTGGATAAAGATATAAATAAATAGATAGGTTTTATATACGTAACATATGGATATTATGTTAGTAGTAAGAAGTTAAATACTTTGTGATTTAGATTTTTATTACGTTTTTAAGCTTTTTGGACTAAGGGCTGGCTGGTAACTATTTAGCTATAATAAAGAGTTGCTAGTATTACGATACTAGCCTATCGTCAGGATCTATTAGAGTTACCTACTAACTCTAATCCCACTGGTTACGTGAGACTAGTCTAAGCTTGTTTGCGGGCCTACCTGCGGCAGCTACTTTCACCGCTAGCTTAACCTAGCAGCCCTCTTGATAGTTACACTTCTTTATATATAATTGACCCTTTTTAAGACCCCTTATTTATTACCTGCTGGTTATTACTAGACCCCTTTTGCCTTGCTTACTAATAGAAATAGCTAGTCTTACTATAGATCAATTTTAACCTCTAACTTAGTTAATTAGGTTACTAGACTTTAGAGATCTTTTTTAGTATAGAGCTTGTATATAATACTGGTTTAGTTATATTAGTATTTAGTATACTATAGATAACTATATAACAAAAGCAACTATCTCTAGTAATAGGTAACATACTGCGTGTGAAGTCTTATAGTAAGTAACAAGGCTGTAACAATTAATAATACTGCAATAATTAATAAGACTATAATAATTAATAAGACCGTAACAGTCACTTACTAAAGTATATACTAAAAAAATAGTAATAAGTTTAATAAGGGAGAAGCTTAGTTAAGAGAAAGACATAAAGAAGGATTTATAGGAGGATTTAATAAAGTATTATTAGTATACTAACTAAGTAAGTTACTGTAATAGTATCTAAGGTAGTAGTAGCATAAATTAGTACTTTATTATAAATAAAACTTACTATAAGTTACTTACTAGAGGGATATAGAGATATAGCAAGAGGCAATACTTTATTAAGATACTAATATAGGCTTAAAGAACCTACTAATAGGCCTACTAATTATAATTAGCTAGTAGTAAATAAAGAAGGTTATACCTATAAGAGGTAAAGTAGGTAATAACTTACTCTCTATAACTATACTTAAAGGAGGGGAAAATCTAGCTACTATTTTAGCCTTACTAACTACTAATAACTCTACTAGTAACGCAGTAGTTAATTTATTATTTAGTAGTAGTAGGGAAGTAAGCCCTTACCTCTAGTAACTATATTAATAACTATATTAGAGTTAGCTATCTCCTTAGCTATAGTATTATTACCTATTAATTAACCTATTATTACTATAACTATTATAGACTCTTTATATAATAAGAAGAATTAATTTAGTACTATTATTATTACTACTATAGTATAATAAGTAGTTACTTATAATATAGTTAGTTAAATTAAAAGATTTTATTAGTTAGTTTATTAAAGTTAATAGATAATATTAGTAATGTAAAGGTAGTTATTAGTAAGTAAAGTAAAAGAGGTCTAGTAATAACTAGTAGGTAATAAATAAGAGGTCTTAAAAAGGGTTAATTATATACAAAGAAGTATAACTATTAAGAGGGCTACTAGGTTAAGCTAGTGGTAAAAGTGGCTGCTGCGGGTGGGCTTGTGGATAAGCTTGAACTGGTCTTATGTGACTGGTGGGATTGGAGTTAGTGGGTAACTCTGATAGATTCTAATAATAGGCTGGTATTGTAATACTAGTAACTCTTTATTATAGCTAAATAGTTACTAGCTAGCCCTTGGTCTAAAAAGCTTAAAAATATAATAAAAATCTAAATTACAAAGTATTTAACTTCTTACTACTAATATAATATCTATATATTATATATATAAAACCTATCTATTTATTTATAACTTTATCTGCCTAGTGCTAACAAGCTCCTCTAGTGCTTTGTTTAGTAATAACTTTGTAAAGCTATTAACTAGGTTATCTATACTATAGATCTATTATACCTTATAAATCTTATAGTATTTATATAACTATTAAAGAGCTATAATATCTATTATAAGTCACTTTTTCTTTGTGGTACTAAGTTTTACTAAATACTTATATAGTAAGTATAAATTAGGATATATAGTTATAGAGATTTAAGGAACCTTAAGGTAGTTAGAGACTATTGCTAGCGTGGTCCTAATTACATAGGCTATGTCAGCTCTAGTAACTATTGTATATATCTTGGAGGTGAGTATACTATAGGTAACTCTTTTATACTTTATAGAGCTGAAATAGATAATGTTGCCTGTGAGGTTGAAAGTGGTATCTCTGCTGGTGTATGGGCGCTCTTTGTTGTTGCTAGACTTGTTAGTAAGTGCGATGATAAAGCTGAGTTGTGATGTTAAATTGCTGTTGTTTGTAAAAGAGCTGTTAATGAATATAAAGAGTTTGGCGCTAGTAAGATCTAGTGGTTGAAATTGCAGCCTGTGGTTGAGGTTATCTATCTACTACTTAACTTACTGGTTGAGGTTCTTGATTTTGGCTAGGCTGGGTAACTGGTACTAGGCAGTAATTAAATAGTTAAAGGCTGCTTCTGGCTAGTAAATAGAGGTAATATATATGCCTTGGGCGCGCTACTTGATATACTGCTGCTTTGCGTTAAGTGCGCTAGGGTTAACTAATTATAGCTTCTTGCCTCGGTCCTTTTAGTAAAGGGTTATCTTGCTATTGTTGCTAAGGGTTAATATACTGCTATTAAAAGTAATAGGCTTGTTAACTTTGAGAAGTTGCTTAGGTTTAGCTATAAAAGCAGCTTCTTTTAGTATGTGGTTTTTGTAGTTAGAGAATGATTTATCTATAAGGCTGATGGTATTATCTATTTATATACCTATTATTACAAAGTTGTTATTTTTAAGCGCTAAAATAAGCAAGCAAGGGTTAAAAGTAGATAAATCTATCTAGAGGCTCTTTCTATAGTAGTTGTTATATATAGCCTACTAATGAGTGCCTGCCTCTAGTATGCTATAGAGTAGCTATTTAACCTCTATAATTATATCTATTACATAGAGATAGTGAATTTTAAGGGGAAGTCAGGCAAGGATAGTATATACTAATTTAATTACTAACTAGGTATATACTTACGTTATATTACATAACTAGAGGATATAACCCTATTATAGAAGTAATAGTACAATAGAGAGTATTACTTACTAGGCTATGTATTAGATAGTTAGTAACTAGGTCAAAATCATAGCTTTGCTATTATCTATATAACCTTAGATAACTAGTTACAATTTCTTATAGGGCTACTTATTTTTACCCTTAACCTCGCATACTAATTATAACTTAAAAATCTATATCCTACTATGCTTTTGCTTGTTGTATTTGATAATAAAAAACATGCTGCGGTCTATAAGTCCTTGGATTTTACTAGCATCTAACTATTTAAATAGCTTGCTAGGCGTGGTTATTACACCCTTCTTATATAGCTTAATTACTAGTATATAGTTAGTATCCTCTTTTGTAGTAAAAACGCAGTTAATCGCAGGGACTATAGGTATAACTTCTATAGTAAAAATTTAAGCTAGATTCTTCCTTAGTTAGCCTAGGCCTCTTCTTGCTGGTAGTAGCTATGTGGTAACTATAATAGAGTTACATTTAATTAGAGTATTTATAGGTGCCTTTGCTGTAATAGTTGCTAGCAGTCTAGGTTATATGTAGTTAACAGGGTCCTCTACCTTAGATAGGTTATACTATAGCTTAACAGTAGTAATAGGGAATTAGCATAGTCCCTATGGGGTCTTAATAGTGCTACTGGTACTGTTGTTAGTAGTTAATTAGTAGGGTTCTCTCTAACGTTTACTTTAGTGGTATACTTTAATAAGTAATTATAGAGAGAGGGCTATGCTTGTTATAGTATTAGGTTTGTTATGTGTTGTGAGTGCCTTGTTGACCTAACTTTTTGTATAGATATTGTGAATCTTCTCTATTGCCTTTTATATAGCTTCTGCGCGCTGTAGAATTGAGGGTAATAGGGCTAAGTTATTATTAATATAAGGGTATATACTAAAGACTAATAGTATAGGGATAAGGCTGTTAGGGCTTATGGTATTATTAATTGCTTTTATAGTAAGTTATAAGGTAACTTTGGGTTTAGCCTCTAACTCTGCGTGGACTATCTTGTATGCTTGGTATAGTGTTGCGTGGTACTGTTCAACCTTACTAATACTGTGATAGGCCTTAATAGAGACCTCTTTTACCTTAATAGATAGTATATAAGCAGTATACTTGAATTTAGCTATGTGAAAATTCAGCCTAGTATCTATAATAATCTAGTCTAAAGGGCTAAGATATATATCAATCTAGTATATATATAGTGCTTCTTATGTATACTCTGTAGTAATAGAGTATAAAAATCGCACTATGTTAAAGAAGGTTATACTATTAATAATATAGAGTACTAGTTTATTACTATCTAAGTATATTATATTAATAAAGACCTTATAGTTAAAGTTATAGTTATTATAGAGGGTAAACTTAAACCTTCTAGGAGCCTTTAAATTTAGCTAATAATACTAACAAAATTTATTAATCTCTTTAATATTTAAGATTACTATTATATAGCTAGCTTACTAGAGTACTTTGTATAGTTAATAGACTAAGGGGTAACTAAATTAGTAATATATTTACTATAGCTCTATATTAGTAAGATAGTATTATACTATACTATACTCTAGCTACTCTAAAAGTATCTATAGGTAGCCCTATTTATATACCACTAGCACTATAGTTATACTCTTAATAAGTATATTAGTAAGGTTGTTAAATTACATACTATTAGAGTTTATATTTTTAAGGTATAAAAGAAATAGAGTACTAGAGGTTATTATATAGAAAGTAAGCTTGCTAATAGAGGTAGGTATAGTAATAGCTCTAAGAGAGTTAAATAAATTACTACTACCAAATTTAATACTTACTTTACTAGCATAGCTCATATCTAGTAGTAATTCTATACTAAGGTGCTTATAAAGGGCTATATATTATTAGTAACTTGCAGTTAATACTTAGGCTGCCCTAGTATCTAGCATAATACCCTAAGAGGTTGTAGTAGAGTATTAGTTATTAAGCATAAAGACTTTGCTTAACCCTCACTCTTAGCTAGGGTCTTATATAAAAGGGTCTTCTTTTATTAAAGCATATAAAGTAGCCTAGTTACACAGTTACATATAAACCTTCTAGCTATTAATACTTTCTTTACTAAAAAACGCTATAGATATAAAGAAAGTTATATCCTTAAAAAGCTCTTTACTATTATTTAGTATATACTTATTATTAGTTATATTACTAAGAAAGTTAAACTCTTTACCCTTATAGTTAAGAAGGTATTATTTAAATCTTTTAGTAAAGTAGCTTCTTTAGAGCTACTTATAAGAGGTATCTCTTTTCTCTTTTAAGTATATTGTTAACTAACATCCTTCTTTATTATAAATAAAGCACTTTTTTACTTAAAATATACTACTTTACAAGCAGTTACTTTAGGGCCTTAGACCGTACCCTTGTTATAGTAGGTAACTACGACATTAGCTATTATAGTAGCAGTTAGTAAAGTACTACCAGTCTAGCTTAGGTAGTTCTTCTATAAGGTACTATACCTTTTGCTTGCATATAGCTACCGCATTACTTACGCTGTTTCTTAACTATGTACAAAGTATATTATAAGTTATAGGTAGATTAAGCAGAGCAGCCGCATACTTAGGTATACCCTAGTAATAAGTAAGTAGAGTGTTACAATAGTTACTATTAGCAGGTATGCCTTACTATATTATAGCCCTAACTAGCTTTGTGACTTTCTTAATAAGTAAGTCCAGTACTTTAACTCTTATTTTACTAGGTAATTCATAAGTAACTTACTTATAACTAAGCCTTTACAACTCTATATTACACGCGCAGTAGACTTTATTCCCTTTAAACTATAATTTAATATTTACTATAAGTATATTAAAACTAATAGTATAGTTATAGAGGTTATTAGTATAATACTCCCACACACTACCCATAAGCATAAACAAGATAGTAGACCCATAGTAGTCACTAGAGATACCAACCCTTATACAGAGGTTATAAAAAATCAGAAGCTTTAAGTCAAGGGTCTTATAGTTACTGCTACTGTATTTTGACGTTAAATCATCTAAATACAGCTTAATAAGGTCAGTCAATTAACAAGCGGTTAGCCCGTTGGTTAGGGGAGCAGTTATACTCAGCGACTACCTCTTAACTATAGTAGCAGTCACAGGCAAACTTAGCATAAGAGAGGTTTCATTAGTTCGCCTTTCAAACAGGGGAGGTTTAAATAAGGGGTTACCATATAAGGTACGTTATTAATAATCTAACTCATCACATAACTTACGCAAAAAGTCCGTACTTTCACAGCTGTTGCACACCTTGTTAATTAACAGCAAGAGAGTGGCTTACAAGATTCATTTAATATTTCACACAAAGTCTAGGTTATTAAGGTAGTTATAAAAGACCTTATACTTAGCCTCTATTTCACATATTATCTTATTATCCTATCTTAGGAAGTACTTATTATTAACTAACTTCTTTAACCTTATACTAATAGTACTTTTAATAAGCTCTTTTATAACCTATATACTATAGCTAATAATAAAGTTATAGAAGGTAGTTATAACTACCCTTAAAGTAGTATTAAAATCTACATTAAACCAATCTTTAAATTTATTATAGACTTATTACCATAAGTCTCTACTATAGTAGCCTTACTCTTTATACTTAGTTAAGTCATATAGGATAATTATATCTAGTAATTTAATATAGTTAGAGAGCAAGCTACCCTCTGAGATTTTGTCTAAGTACTTAATACCCTAAATTAATAGGTTAATAAACTTATAGTATCCCTTAGGTATAGGTTTGTAATACCTATGCGCTGCGCTGGTTGCGCGCTCGCTCGCGCGCTCGCTTGTATACTCTTCAGCAGCCTTAGAGGTATACTCTATAGTAGTTGCTTCTTCTTACATTATTACAGTTACTCTCTATTAGCCTAATAACCTCTTAAACACAGGCATTTCTTTTAGCAGACCAGAAGGTATATATATATATTAGAGAGATTACTACTAGTAGTATAGGTAACTGCTTAGTTAACAGAGTCTTACTTACTTTCTTTACTAATAACTTAGTAGTAGTATTGCTTATTAATATAAGCCTTCCTCCTTTATACTAAACTTACTACTTATTAAAAAGAGCCTTTTATATAGTCTTATTATAACTCTTGTTACTTATTAAAAAGAGCCTTCTTTGCACGAGCTTCCTTAGTATCAGTTGCTTAAGGGTAATTAGAGGTATATTTTAAGCAAGAAAAAGAGTATAAAAAGGAGAGTTAGAAAGAGAGAAGGAGTAAAAAAAATTATAGAAGTTAGAGAAGGGAAAGGGGAGTCTATTATACTTCTATAGGCCTATTAGACTATTAGGTTATTTAATAGCCTAGTAGAGTTACTTTTTAGGTAACTACAACAATAGTTATAAGTCTAAAGTTAAAGTAATAAAAAGATAAAGTTAATAAGGTTATATTAAGGTAGTTAATAGTAAGTTATTAATAGTTATTTAGTACATAAAGTATAAGACTTTATAGTCTTATAATCTAATAATTTTTTAATAAAAAATTAGTATCTTATAGGTTATAGCTTCTTATAATATAATAAAGTTAACTTACGCAAATCAAGCTTACACACTTATAGTACCCTTTTTAGGGGTACTATAAGTCTACTATAACAGTATTCCAAGCTAGTTATCTATATAGAAGAAAGCATAGAACTATCCTATTGCTACTATAGGGTTTAGAGTAGTTCTACCTCTTCTTAACTAGCCTTACTAATCTACAGTATTTATAATAGTAATTCAACTACTAATTAGTATTAGTAAGCAAGGTAAAAGAGGTCTAGTAATAACCAGTAAGTAACAAATAAGGGGTCTCAAAAAGGGTTAATTATGCGTGAAGAAGTATAACTATTAAGAGGGCCGCCAGGTTAAGCTAGCGGTGAAAGTGGCTGTCGCAGGTGGGCCCGCGGACGAGCTCAGACCGGTCTCACGTGACCGGTGGGATCAGAGTTAGCGGGTAACTCCAATGGATCCTAACGATAGGCTAGCATTGTAACAATTTCCCTTCCTTTATAGTAAAGTTATTACTATAATAGATAACTATCAATATCCTAGTAGTTACCTACCTTTTACTAAACTTTATACTTATCTATAACTTTAAAAGCTAGTATTGCTTACTAAGTTATATCTAAACGCGCTCTTTTATATCTCTTAATATCTCCTTCTCTTACTATAACCCTATTATTATACTAGCTATCTATTAGCTTAACCTCTATACTATTTAAAAGAGCTAGATTAATAGTACTAATATAATACCTCTAAATTAGAGGCTGATAGTGAAATAGATATTTACCTTAATAGGCAGTAGTAGTAAGATAGCTATTGCTATAGCTGCTTGTTACTATTACTGTAATAGTAATAGGGTTTATAATAGGGTATTAAAAGGGTTAGAGTAAAAGAGTATCTATTATATAAGCTCTTTATTATTAGTATTCTTATTATTATTATTATTACTATTATTACTATTATTACTATTATTACTATTATTACTATTATTACTATTATTACTATTATTACTATTATTACTATTATTACTATTATTACTATTATTACTATTATTACTATTATTACTATTATTACTATTATTACTATTATTACTATTATTACTATTATTACTATTATTACTATTATTACTACTATTATTATTATTACTATTATTACTATTATTACTATTATTACTATTATTACTATTATTACTATTATTACTATTATTACTATTATTACTATTATTACTATTATTACTATTATTACTATTATTACTATTATTACTATTATTACTATTATTACTATTATTACTATTATTACTATTATTACTATTATTACTATTATTACTTACTTTAGCTACCTATAAGGGCTTTACTAATACTTACTTTTTTAATATCTTAAGGATTATTATTAACTTCTTTAATAGTTTTATAATATAGCTTTTTATAATAACTATATAACTAGTAAAAGGTTAAGTAGCTAATATACTACTTATTACTAGTAATACTCTAGTACCTAATAATACTTTATAAGTAGCCTTATAAGCTTATATACTATTAGCTAGTAGTACTAGTAATACTAGCTCTATATTACTAAGGGTATTTAACCCCTTCTTTTTTAGTAGTATACTAGTAATAATAATAATAACAACAATCTCTTAAAGCTATTTATAACTATAATATCTATATGAAAGTATATGGTATGTATAGTTACTTAGCAGGGTAACCCCCCTGCGTGGCCCTAACTAGGGTGGTGGTGGTGATGGTGTTGCTAACGCACGGACGAAAAAGTAGGTTTTCGACACTGCCAACGCAACAGACTGTACACGGGTTCCCTGCGCGATGTTGGTTAATTGATGTGGAACCCCCCTTCACTGCAGAAAGCGTGCATCTGTCGCGTAAAGTCGCGCCCAGGACGCGTCGGTTTTGCTTGTAACCTAGGTACCTAGTGTAAAGATTGGATTGCACCCCCCCCCCCCCTTCCCCCAGGGCAACTCATTGCTCTCCTTACTCAAGGCGACCAAATCCCACCCTCCCACTCGTCCAGTTTCTCGTGTGGCCGATAGCCGTTGTTCAACTTCCCGTCTTTTCTGTTTTGTACGGGGCAGACCTTCTTCTTTCTTGACAGAATTACTTCCTTGATACCCACCAAAGCCAACTTCGACGAACCCCTCCCCCTGCTGCAAACCCAGGCATTTGCTCACCACCATTGGTCTTATGACTCTCTAGACAGACTTCGAGTCCCTCGAGAGTGCCCTGTCGCCAGAGTCCCTCGACGGGGATCTACCTCACCAACGACAACTTCTCTCTATCCGGCCGCTACCCGTCCCGAGCCAGGCGACGCCCACACGCCAAACAATGCCCAACACAAGCTTGCGGCGTCCGCAAAAAGGCTACCGCCGTGGCGGGAAGCAGGCCTACCATGGCCCCAGCCGCACAACTCGCACCTTCGCCGCCTCGAGCCGCGCCGAAGCGACCTCTGCCGACGAAAAGTGGGAGCGCACGCGGCTGGCGCACGCCATCGACGAGAACATGGGCTTCGCTCGCTACGAGGGCGGCAAGCGCAAGGAGGGGTGGCTCGTCAACGTGCAGTCGACGTCGGTCGAGGACGATCGGAACCCGGGCGGTCGCGCGGCGCTCGACTGCTACTTCATCGAGGAAGACGGCTCGCACTTCAAGGCCACGGTCGAGTACGACCCTTACTTCCTCATCGCCGTCAAGAAGGGCCGCGAGAGCGAGGTCGAGGAGTGGCTCAAGCGCGTGCCCGGCGGCGGCGTGGTCAAGACGATCAAGAGGGTCGAGAAGGAGGACCTGAAGATGCCGAACCACCTGATGGGCTACCGCCGGACGTTCCTCGAGCTGAGGTTTGCCAACGTCAACGACCTGATGGCGGCGAGGAAGGACATCATGCCCATTGCAGCCAAGAACAGGAAGAACGTGGATGCCTTGGACGCATACGCCGAGGTCCAGACGTGAGTTTTGCAGCTCTCACGGTGCGGTCAGAGAGAGAGAGAGAGAGAGGGCATAGCTGACTGTGATCGTGCTCCAGAACAAACGGCGACTTTGACCTTTTTGACGACTCACGAGATGACGATAGACGAGCTAATGCTTCTTTTGCCGACGCCAGCGACTTCATTGTCGACATTAGAGAGTACGACGTACCGTACCATGTAAGAGTAATGATAGATATGGGTACGTCTAATCCGCGAGAACGGGCTGGGTAGGCCGCAGCTGACCATTCCAGATATTCGGGTGGGGAAATGGTACTTCATCGACGTAAAGCACGGCGTCACCAAAGTCACAATCAACGAAGACCGCTTGGCCATGGCGGACCCTGTAGTCATGGCCTATGATATCGAAACAACAAAACTGCCCCTAAAGTTCCCCGACGCCGCCATCGACCAGGTCATGATGATTTCATACATGATTGACGGGCAGGGTTTCCTCATCACTAACAGAGAGATTGTATCGGAAGACATTTCGGACTTCGACTACACCCCCAAGCCCGAATACCCCGGGTCTTTTATGATTTTCAACGAGCCGGACGAGAAGGCGGTTCTCGAGCGGTTCTTCCTACACATTAAGGAGGCGAGGCCCACGGTTATCGCGACGTACAACGGTGACTTTTTCGACTGGCCCTTTGTTGAAGCCCGCGCTAGCGTCAACGGAATCGACATGTACCAGGAGATCGGCTGGAAGAAGGACGGCGATGACCAGTACAAGTGCAACTACAGCGTGCACATGGACTGCTTCCACTGGGTGAACCGTGACTCGTATCTGCCTCAGGGGTCTCGAGGTTTGAAGGCCGTCACTGTGGCCAAGCTCGGATACGACCCCGACGAGCTCGACCCTGAACTGATGACGCCCTACGCCGCCGAACGCCCGCAGACTCTGGCCGAGTATTCAGTCTCCGATGCCGTGGCGACGTACTACCTGTACATGAAATACGTCCACCCGTTCATCTTCTCTCTCTGTACGATTCTGCCCCTGGGCGGCGACGACACGTTACGAAAGGGTACAGGCACCCTTTGCGAGATGTTGTTGATGGTCCAGGCTTACCAGCAGGAGATCGTGCTGCCCAACAAACACGTCTCGCCCAGGGAAGCATTCTACGAAGGCCACTTGCTCGACTCCGAAACGTATGTTGGTGGTCACGTCGAGAGTATCGAAGCGGGAGTCTTTCGTGCAGATATCCCTGTCAACTTTGCAGTTGACACGGGTGCAGTGGACGAGCTATTGAAAGACCTGGACGCCGCGCTCAAGTTCAGTATCACAGTGGAAGAGAAGAAGTCAATGGACGACATCGAGAACTACGACGAGATCAGAGAACAAATTGCTTCGCGGTTGCGCGCACTAAAAGAGACACCGAACCGCAGTGAGCGGCCCTTGATTTACCATCTCGACGTCGCTTCCATGTACCCCAACATCATGACGACAAATCGACTGCAACCCGACTCCATGATTCAGGAGTCGGACTGCGCGGCCTGTGACTTCAACCGGCCTGGTAAGACATGCGACAGACGGCTGCCCTGGGCGTGGAGAGGAGAGTACTTGCCGGCGAAGCGTGACGAGTACAACATGATCAGGAACGCGCTCGAGAACGAAAAGTTCCCGGGCAAGTGGCCGAACTCTCCCCAGCGGACGTTCCAGGACCTGTCCCCAGACGAGCAGACGGCCTTGCTGAGGAAGCGTTTGCAAATCTTCTCGCAAAAGGTATATCACAAGATCCACGACTCTACGACGACCGTCAAGGAGGCCATCATCTGCCAGCGCGAGAACCCTTTTTACATCAACACCGTCCGAGATTTCCGTGATCGCCGATACGACTACAAGGGCAAGGCCAAAGTCTGGAAGGGCAAGACTGAGTCCCTCAAGCAATCCGGGGCGTCGTCTTCCGAGGTCGACGCGGCGAAGAAGATGATCATTCTCTTCGACTCGCTGCAGCTTGCCCACAAGGTCATCTTGAATTCGTTCTATGGCTACGTCATGAGAAAGGGATCGCGGTGGTACTCCATGGAAATGGCCGGCGTGACTTGCTTGACGGGGGCAACGATCATCCAGCTGGCCAGGTCGCTTGTTGAGCGCCTTGGCCGCCCCTTGGAACTGGACACTGACGGTATTTGGTGCATGCTTCCAGCCACGTTCCCAGAAAACTTTGCGTTCAAAATGAAGAACGGCAAGAAGGTCACCATCTCGTACCCTTGTACCATGCTGAACCATCTGGTACACGCCAAGTTCACGAACCACCAGTACCAAACACTCGTGGATCCCAAGACGCTCAAGTACGCGACCCACAGCGACAACTCCATCTTCTTCGAAGTCGACGGTCCTTACAAGGCCATGGTTTTACCCACGTCCAAAGAAGAGGACAAGAACTTGAAGAAGCGTTACGCGGTTTTCAACGACGACGGCAGCCTGGCCGAGTTGAAGGGTTTCGAGGTGAAGCGCCGAGGAGAGTTGAAGCTCATCAAGATCTTCCAACAGCAAATCTTCAAGTTCTTCCTCGAGGGAGAAACCCTCGCGGAGTGCTATGCTGCTGTTGCCAAGGTCGCCAACCAGTGGTTGGACGTCCTGCATAGCAAGGGCTCGACACTGGCCGATGAGGAGCTCATGGAGCTCATTTCCGAGAACAGAAGCATGTCAAAGACTCTCGAGGAGTACGGCTCGCAAAAGTCGACATCCATCACCACGGCCAAGCGTCTGGCGGACTTTTTGGGTGAGCAGATGGTGAAAGACAAGGGCCTCAACTGCAAGTTCATCATCTGCGCGAGGCCAAAGAACGCGCCCGTCACCGAGAGAGCCGTGCCTGTCGCCATCTTTTCCGCCGAGGAGACGACGAAGCGCTTCTACCTCAAGAAGTGGCTGAAGGAGGAGCCCGCCGACACCGACCCCAGAGCCCTCTTGGACTGGGACTACTACCTCGAGCGTCTGGGATCCGTCATCCAGAAACTCATCACTATTCCGGCCGCGCTCCAGAAGATCAGAAACCCCGTGCCTCGCGTTGCCCATCCCGATTGGCTCCAGCGCAGAATCAACATCAAGGACGACAAGATGAAGCAGAAGAAGCTCACGGACCTGTTCACCAAAGGGCCCCTGGAAGACATCACCAATCTCAATGGGCGCTCTGCTGCCGATATGGAGGACTTTGGCAGCCAGCTTCTCAAGCCGAAGCAGGTGGCTTCTGTGGTGGCTTCGTCACAGGCCGCGGCGCCCACCTCTCAGAAGCGAAAATCGCCCGGGCCTGCCGAGAACGCTGATCCCTTCGCTGCCCTTCCCAAAGAGATGCCCTCGCCGTCGGACGACTATGTTGGTTTCCTGCAATATCAGAAACAAAAGTGGAAAATCCAGAAGCAGGCACGCATCCGCCGACGACAGCTTTTCGGAGACCGACGGGGCAATAACCAGAACAACATTCAGAACACCTTTATGAAACAGGCTCATTTGACCTTCATGAGTACGTGGCAGCTGTTGCATCTCAAGCCTACAGAGACGCCTGGCATCGTGAATGCGCATGTCCTCATTGACGCGAAGATCCACTCGCTCAAGATCAAGGTCCCACGACAGGTGTTCTTGAACCTGAAGAGCGGGGAGATGCCGGATGTTGACATCCCGGGATGCGAGGTTGAGCAGGTCAACCACACGCTGCCCAACGGGCATTCTTCTGTTCACCTCTTCAAGCTGACCGTTCCCGAGGATGTTTACTTCAGCGAAGCCGACAAATTCTCGATGTTGTTCAACCACCCGAGTGTTGAGGGTGTATATGAGAAGCATCTTCCCCTCAACATCCGTGCTGTGCTTCAACTGGGCAACCTGTGTACCATTGACGAACAGCAGCACGCGGTGCTCGGTAAGGGTCTGGAGCAGGGGTTCGACTTGCTCGGTCTCAAGCGCCCCTTGAAGCCTAGAACTTACCTCGATACCTCGCCTTTGGCATACATCTACATCTCGCACGTCACCGCAGGCGAGAGGCAGATATTCGGAGTATTCTCGACACTAAAGGATGAGGCACACATCATCATCCTGCAGAAGGCAAGAGACTCTGGGCAGGATCTTCCCAACATCTCGCGAATATATACCGAGCTGCTCGCCCGGCGAGGAGAAGAAGCGGCAGGCACCAACTGGCAAGACTCCTTTACGTACCAAGAGAAGCTCAACTTCAGAATCACGCAAGTAACGACTCGACGAAAGGCACACTTGGAGCTCAGCGATGTTGTCAAGAAGATGAGAAAGGACGAGCTACGTCCGCTCATGATGGTCATCCAGTCGTCCCAGCGCAACATGCTCATCAACGATGTCCCCATCCTCGGCGAGTTCCCCGTGCTGCCCCTCAAGTACGACCCCGCCGACAGCTCTCTCCCACCGCTCGGCTGGCAAACAGTCGTAGCTAGACGACTCGTCGGACACTATCTCGGTCTTGGCTCATGGATCGTGCATCTGACCACTCTCGCGCGGTACGGCGAAGTCCCCCTTTGCAACCTCGAGCGAGAAGACCCGCGCTTTCTTATCGACATTGCCTATGCTAGGCGACTCCAGAACAACAATGTCGTGCTCTGGTGGTCTGCGAGCCCTAGACCCGATCACGCTGGCCATGAAAAAGATGACATTACAGGGCCTCTGGAAACTGTCCAGATGCCCGCGGTCAACAATCCTGGCACGTTCTCCTCGGTCTGTATCGACCTGGAAGTGAGGAATCTGGCCATCAACACCATTCTTACTTCATCTCTGATCAACGAATTGGAAGGGTCTGATTCCATCTCGTTCAACCCCGCCGGTGACGGGAATGCAGCAGGCGACGAAATCATTTCGTCAGAAGGCACGTTCGCCAACGCCGGTGTTCTGGTACTGCGAGAGATGGTCAAGAGTTGGTGGCAAGAGGCTTGCAAAGGCAGCGCGATGGCGGATGTCATGGTTCAGCATCTTGTCCGCTGGGTCGAGAGCCCCGACTCCTTCCTGTACGACCGCGCTCTTCACTACTACGTGCAAATGATGTCCCGCAAAGCCTTCCAGCAGCTCATGGCCGACTTCCGTCGCGTTGGGTCGCAGGTCGTCTTTGCCAACTCGAACCGTCTTCTTTTGCAGACGACCAAGGCCGAGGTGGGCACCGCCTACGCCTACAGCCAGTACATCATCAAGTCAATCAAGAGCAAACCTCTCTTTCACTTCATCGACCTTGAGATCAAGGAATACTGGGACTACCTGGTCTGGTACGACGAGTTCAATTATGGAGGCAAAGCCTGCCAGGAGGTTGTCGAAGCGGAACAACAGACCCTCGACACCGTCATGCATTGGCAGATGGCCACCTTCCTCCCCATCCGCCTGCAGCCAACCTTCCAAGACTGGGTCATCGAGTTCATCCAGCTCATGCACACACTCAAGCGGCCTCAAAACGGAGATCCCTCCTCGACGCCGCGTCTTACACAGCTACCACAAAAGTCTCTCGCCGAAGGCGCTGAAGGACAGATCATCCTCGGCAAGGCCTTCGAGAAGCCCTTGAAGAAGGAGATTGCCAACCTCGTCAACCTGCAGAAGCGTGAGCTCCTCCATTCAGAGCTAGCGGAAGACTACTCCTTCCCGCACCTGCCCGGTTCGCATCTCACGCACCTCTCATCGCGCAACGCCGTGCTCGAGCTAGTCAAGGCGCTGATGCAGGTCCTCTCTCTCGACAAGAACATCACACTCGAGGCGCGCCTGCTACGCAAGGAGCTGCTTGCCATGTTCGACGTCCGTGAGTTCAGCAAGGAGGGCGCGTTCCAGAACCCGAGCGAGAGTCTGAAGGTCATTCAGCTCAGCTGCGACAGCTGCACGATGGCGCGAGACCTCGACTTCTGCCGCGACGAGGACCTGATGCCGGAGGTGGGGCCGGACGGGAAGCGTCTGGGGCCGGAGACGAGACCGTGGCGGTGCACTTTCTGTGAGGCCGAGTACGACCGCAACGCCATTGAGGAGATGCTGCTGGCGCGGGTCGAGGCGTTCGTGGTGGAGTGGACAACGCAGGACCTCAAGTGCGGCAAGTGCGGTGCGCTGCGGATGAACGAGTTCATGGAGCACTGCACGTGCAGTGGAGAGTGGGTGGAGAGCGTGCGGAGGGCGGACATTGTAAGGCGGTTGAACGTATTCCGGAACGTGGCCAAGTTTTATGGGTTGAAGATGTTGTTGGAGGTCACGGAGGGGCTAAGGAAGGGGCTGTGAGAGGTGAGGGCATGGAACGGCGCATAAGGGACGACATGATATCAGCGATGCTGTAGGATGAGAATTCACTTTCGGTGTTCGATGGACAAGGCGTATATGAACGACTCCCCCGAATACAAGAACATAATGCATCACTCGGCGCCCATCACCCTCTGACACTGGGAGTGGAAAAAGACATTTAATCCCGTTCTGATAGAAAGTTGCGACTAGAGGTAGTTTCATGGGCAGGCCTGGACTGGGTGTTGCAGAGACGAACAAGGTCGGGGCCATGGACATCCAGCGAGATTGACCCAGGACGGCCAGGAAACCGACGGCTTTTACGTACATTCTTCAAGTCCTAGCGGAGGCCTAGCCTGACTTTGTGGGAAAAGGCATTGGAAGCCGGTCCAAATCCCGCTTGCCGACCGTCTGCCAGTGCAACAACATTATCTCCTTGACCACAGATGCTGATTCTGAACTTTAGCCATGTCTTCTTTGTAAGACGAAAACAGTGGCTGCTAGCCAGACTTCCATGGGCAACATCTCACTCACGTCTCCCTGCATTTCTTTCTTGTGGCCATTGTTCGGTGGATATCCTGGTTCGCATAACAGCCTACCCGGTGAATAGCCCTGAGAGCAGCTCGCGAAACCGCTCTGTGGGCCTAGGTTGAAGCTGAACCTGATAGATAACACCAAGATGCTCGCCAGTTCTACCGGCATCCTGGCAAGTAACGAGTGAATGATGCGGGGGATACGCACTACAAGCTTCTGTTTGATTCAGGAATCGTTGTTCGATACATGTGAAGTGTGTTAAATGATTGCAATGCCCTCCTCATTTACCCTGGCATTATACAATCTTCTCCTCACCTTTGAGTCCAAGCGCTCAATGTCCCGCGGGTCGTCTTCCCATCCATCTGCTTCATGTCCCCAATGCATCGTACCCTCGGCGTAACAGCTCCCTACCATTGTCATCCGTCTCACGTTGCCCAAGTTATCCAATCTACCGGTTTGGTGGGGGACAAATTCCAGACTGCCGGTGTAACTCCGGAGGACGTACGGCATGAGACCGCCTTCAAGTATGTAAACTTCATCCCCCATCCGCATGCTTTCCGGCCCTACACTGACTTGACCTATTTCGGTGATAAACAAACGGTGACCTGCAGTCATGGTACGCACAGTGTCTTCGATCCACAGGATTTCCTCTGGTTCGAGAGGCTTCTGTGGATCGGGGTCTTTCCGCACCGTTTCGATTTCATCCACCAAAGGGTGTGGTTCGGGAGTCCGGGCGGATGTGTCTCCGGAAATCGTAGTTGCTGTCAAAGAATTCAAGTAGAAGTCCCCAGGACTAACATCAGATGCACCTTTGTAGCCTCCTCCCTTGAGGAAGCCAAGCTCATCCTTCTCTAGGAGCCAAAATGTGACTCGCCACCGCTGTTCGGACTCGAGTGAATGTAAACGACCCCCGTTATCATCGGAGACTCTCAGAGAATAACAAAGACAGGTTGCAATAACATCCAAAAATGGTTCCCGGTAGAGAGGTTTGTGCGTCAGCTTGCTTGGCCGTACTTGCGAAATGGCCAATATGACGTTTGAGAGGTCACTTAGGATGACTTCGCTGACATACAGGACCATGCCACATTTGACGCCATTCAGGACCAATGCTTGGGGCTGCTGGCCCTCCGGATCTTGGGCGCGTTTTATGTACCTATTCAGTCTTGGGAGTTGGTGAGCAGGCTTCCAATGTGAACTATCCTCTGTTGCTACCAAGCGCTTGATATACTGTCGGTACATGAGCGTAGTACCGTGAGATGCGGTTTGATCCACGGAGGACTCTTTGTACATGGAACGGCTGGCGTTGAAGTGCAGTGGTATTTCTCCATGAAGGCGCAAGCGACGCTGGTCAAAACCTGGCACCGGGCTGTCCGAGGACCAGTCCGGCACCCAGGAGGGAGCATCCCGGCGAGATTTGGCAAGCAAGTCGAACATTTCCATCCAAACGAGACCGGTATGGAGAATGATTTCATGGGTCACTGCCGTGAATAGGCTGCTACTAGTGTAGATGTCGTAGTTGACCTTGATGCCGACGTCACTGTGTCGAAAAATTCGCTCTTTCTTTAAATCTTGCGCGAGCTGAAGGAGAGCAAAGACTTTGTCTCTTGATTCAGATGACTTTCTTCTCCGGAATGTTCTCAGTAACCACAGCAGTGGGCTTGTCGTCGTGATATGCGCTGGGTCCCCAAAGGTGCCTGGGAACCGCATCGTGTCGATGGCGTACACTTTTTCCGCCAGGTAGGCCATGACTTGGTTCAACTCCTTGGACCGCAACGAAGATAGTTGCAGGAAGTTCTCGGTTGCATCTACAATGAAAGTAAATGGCAATGTGACACGTCCGTACGCAATCGTGAGGTTCTTGGCGACACACGCTTCTTGTATAACCCACATGCGGTTCCACCAGTCACTGATAGCAAAGAGGCGAATCCTCTCGGCCATCAGCTGGACTCTCTGGTCCTCGGTTGGGTGGTCTGTTGTAAGCGAAGTAAAATGGTCGTCAACGAAGCTGTCGTTTATGCTTTCGAAGCTGAAGGCTATAAAGAAGCTGAAGAGGCAAACAATCTCGTCGTTCTCTGACATCGATCCGGGAGGGAGTTTCTTCCAAAGGTTGGCGAGGTGTTGATAAGCCAAGGCTTCATCTCTGCGCGTTCCAGCAAAATGAACTGGAGAGTTCTGGCCAAGTTTTTCAAAGCGACGTGGGTAGTCTTTTCGGCTGCGGTCCAAGCCGTCGCCCATGTAGGCGATCACATCTGTAGCCCGGCCGAAGATATCGTGCATTGAACCGACCTGACGGCTCTTCTCCACGGCGTCATACTGATTGATGCATATAGAATCTACCCAGAGAACGACGGGTTCTGTCCGCCGCCGAATCGCGCGCAAGGCCCTGTCGAGATTGAAAGTGATGTCGTGGACCCTGCCGTTGACGATGATCTGATTAGAAGTCCTGGTACTACCCCAGGCGTAGGATAGGGCAGTATAACGCTCAGATCGGTCGGCCACATTCAGGGTTGCCTCCAGATCTTCCAGCCATTCGCCAGGATGAAGTTGGAGAAGACGGATTTCTGAGTCTTTGAGATCCTCGGTATACCGAAAGGTTGACATCACTGGTCAGGTCATGGGATGGGAATGTGGTAGAAGTTGCGATCCAGAATCAGAGTATCTGCATCGAAGAGAGCGACATATGACTGTTATGCAGACATTCACGTTCGAGAGGAACATCATGTCAGCCTGCAGCTCCGAACGCTGTTGATTGGCGTATCAGATGCATGGTCACAAGACAACACAAGCTTGATACAGCAAGACATGGTCGGGAGTGCTTGAAAGGAATCGGGAGACCCGTATCCTCGTTGAGAAGCACGCATATTTACTTCCGTGGCAGTACCGTAGCTGTACCGTAGTGATTGCGCACTGGTCATGACTATTGCCAGAACGATGAAGAAACGACACCGCAATAATCATGAAAATTCCATGTTGAATCTGTGTCTGGGTTTATGCGGGGACGGGACGTTGGACAGGGACGGGAAAGTACCCCTCCTCAATTACATAAGCCACATAGGTAAGGCAACAAGTGAGTGGTCCGTGCTTGGGGAACATCACGAAAGGCTGCAATAATTTTTTGGAGCTCCAGAAGCTTCTTGGGTCACGAACAGCACAAGTACAGCCTCCCCCTCCGCGACGACACACTAATTTCGATCTGTACGCCGGGCGACCTACTGACAAAGTACTTGTCGTCTAAGAATCAACATCCAAAATGTCGTTCGGAGGCCAAACTCCGACCATCATTGTCCTGAAGGAAGGTCCGTTACCCCACCGCCCTCTGTCCCCCTTGCCGACCCAGGAACCATTTGACTGACAACTGCCTGTTGCGTAGGAACCGACACCTCCCAGGGCAAAGGTCAGATCATTTCCAACATCAACGCTTGCTTGGCTGTACAGGCCACGATCAAGTCTACTCTTGGTCCTTATGGCGGTGACCTCTTGATGGTTGATGCCAATGGCAGGCAAACCATCACCAACGACGGTGCTACGGTTATGAAGGTTGGAACCCTGGTGTGGGTGGTGTTGGATGGTGAAATACTGACGCGCTTCTAGCTTCTTGACATCGTTCACCCCGCAGCCCGAATTCTCGTCGATATCGCGAGATCACAAGATGCCGAGGTCGGCGACGGAACAACGTCTGTCGTTGTTCTGGCCGGAGAGATCCTCAAGGAGATCAAGGAGCACGTGGAGCAGGGTGTCAGCTCTCAGGTTATCGTCAAGGGTCTGCGGAGGGCGTCGATGATGGCTGTCAACAAGATCAAGGAGATCGCTATCGACACCAACGAGAGCAACAGAAGAGAGACCCTCGGCAAGCTCGCCGCCACAGCCATGACGAGCAAGCTGATCAAGCGCAACACCGAGTTCTTCACACAGAGTATGTGGATGTGGATGCTTTTCTCTGGTAGGACGTTGCTAACCATACGTAGTGGTCGTGGACGCCGTTCTGTCCCTGGACCAGGACGATCTGAACGAAAAGTTGATCGGCGTTAAGAAGATCCCCGGAGGTTCCCTCACCGACTCACTATTCGTCAACGGTGTCGCTTTCAAGAAGACCTTCTCCTACGCGGGATTCGAACAACAACCCAAGTCGTTCGAGAAGCCCAAGATTGTCTGCCTGAACGTTGAGCTGGAGCTCAAGGCCGAAAAGGACAACGCCGAGGTCCGCGTTGAGCAGGTGTCGGACTACCAGGCCGTTGTCGATGCGGAATGGCAGATTATCTACAAGAAGTTGGAGGCGATCCACAGCACCGGCGCCAAGGTCGTGCTCAGCAAGCTGCCTATTGGCGACTTGGCCACTCAGTACTTCGCCGATCGTGACATCTTCTGCGCTGGCCGCGTTGCATCCGAGGACATGGAGCGCGTGGTTCAGGCCACCGGCGCGACTGTCCAGTCGACATGCTCAGATATCCTGGCGGAGCACCTGGGCACCTGCGGCAGCTTCGAGGAGCGCCAGATCGGTGGCGAGCGCTTCAACTTCTTCGAAGGCTGCCCCGAGGCCAAGACATGCACACTTGTCCTCCGCGGTGGTGCCGAGCAATTCATCGCCGAGGTCGAGCGCTCTTTGCACGATGCCATCATGATCGTCAAGCGCGCCATCAAGAACCGCACAATCGTTGGTGGTGGTGGTGCCGTCGAGATGGAGATTTCGGCGTACCTCCACCGGTTCGCCGACAAGAACATCCCCCACAAGCAACAAGCCATCATCAAGAGCTTTGCCAAGGCTCTCGAAATCATCCCCCGCCAGCTGTGCGACAACGCCGGCTTCGACGCGACCGACATCCTCAACAAGCTGCGCGTGGAGCACCGCAAGGGCAGCACCTGGGCTGGTGTCGACTTCACCAACGAGGGCGTCGCCGACATGATGGAGCGCTTCGTCTGGGAGCCGGCGCTGGTCAAGATCAACGCCATCCAGGCCGCGACCGAGGCCAGCTGCCTCATCCTCGGCGTCGACGAGACGATCCGCAACGAGGAGAGCCAGCAACCTCAGGCCCCCGGCCAGCAACTGCCCCCCGGCGCTGCCCAGCGCGCCCTGAGAGGCAGAGGACGGGGCATGCCTCGTCGGTAAAAGATGGTCACGACCGGGAAATGAATGGAAAAGGAATAAAAAAAAAGGAATTCGATGAATGGCGTCTGTATGATACCTAGAACTGGCCCCCATGGGCTTTGGCTTTCAGAAGTCCGAATAGACTGGGTCATTTGTCGCTCGTCACGAACATTTTATTTTTTGGGAACATCTCGCCAGCTATTAGTAACTTTGTTGTGCCAGTTTGAACCAAACCGTGGTCGTGGAGTGGATTGACTCAATCGTGGACACCTCTCCCCCTCATCCTCCAAGTGAAAAGAACATCGTTCTGTTCAACGCCAGACATGCGCAATACGGACGAAAACAACGCACGGCGTCTTCGAGGGTAGGCCGCCAGAAGGCCGCCAGATCATTCCATCCTATGACGGATTTGCGCTCAATTGGCGCTGTGCGTCGTGCATATTATTAACAAGTGTCATCTGGTGTACTCTTCAGACGATCCTCCCAGTTATTAACCCGGAGGTCTAGTGGTTCCTTAGCCGGGGTCCTCCCCTCGGAGCCGCTCCCTGCCCTTGTCTCCACTTTGCACCGGTGGCGCTCAATCCCTCCGCACCTCGGAGACGAAGACGCTATGCGGTCCGCTGCGGGTTGCTGGCCGTTCTGAAAGGGCGGCCCTACTTGGGACGGCAGAAGGCTGTCGCGTCATTGATACTGGAGTATTGGAGTAAAGCAAAAAGCTGCTCTTGCAGATCGTAGACCAGAAATAAACGAGGGCTCGCACATGCGAGAGGGTTGATCAAGGCATGATGCCCCCCCGGGTCTCAGTCAGTCGCCTTAAGTAGGAAGCCTTCCGAGAGAAGAAATACTGGAGCCCAACATTTTCCGGTCAAAAAGTGTCTGTCTCACGTGGCAAACGGAAAACCGTCGCTACCACCAAACCCGCGTTGACGGTCGGCTGCCCCTGTGTCTCTGGGGATCTTAGCTTCGCCCGCGGTTGCGAGGGGCCACGACTGGAACGAAGAGCCCCCCCCCCTTTCCGATCAACACCCTAAAAGGTTAACGGGGACTGGCTCCTTCCTGTTTCTTCTGCTTCGCCACTTTTGCTGAAGATGTTTTGCGTTCCTCAGGGTGGGTTCTAAAGGTCACACGCAGGGACGATCCTTCTTCGCCCAGGAATGTGATAGGAAGGCGATGAAGAAAGAAGTCACATATGTCAAGGGTCTTGGTTCTGAACATCGAGATTCATAGTTTTCACGCACACACTCTGCAGGTTGAAGTCCATTCCAGTTTCAATTTCATCGTATCTCTTCTACTGCGTAACCTAGAACCCAGCCGTGGCAGAGGCATAGTCAGCTGCCATACGCCAAAAATTAGGCCCATTCCCAACCCATTGATGAATGCCAAATCCCTGCTGATCGCCAATATCCGAAAGCCGATACCGAAAACCCCGTGAACCGAAACGTTTTGATTCCCCTTGTAGTAGTACACCCGCCCAGAGAACGAGAGCGTCTCGAGTTCATCGTCGTCATTATATGGTCCATGGTAGTGCTGCAAAAAGACCGAGAGCAAGCACAAGCGTTAAACATCATAACGTACAAGCTGCTGAAATCGAGAAGCCATGACATTGTTCAATAACCATTCCAACGAACCCTTTTCGCCAAAGGGAAAAGAAAAACCAGCCGTGTTATGAGCTACCGAAGAAGACGTCGTCGTTGTGGGTGAACATGTTAACTGCGTCGTCGAACTCCTCGTCAAACTTGCTCATCATGAGCATGCTTGGATCACGATCGAACTGGGCCATACCCTCATCAGTCGTGAAAGCTTTCATGAGGAGTTCATCGTCGGCATCGCCTAGACCCAAGCTTGAGATGCTAGTATTACCGACGGGGCCGGTACTGCCTCCCATTCCAGCGAGCAGTGAATCGTCGCTGAAGCCAGAGTTGTTGGGCTCGGCGTCAAAGAACTGATTGGGCGGCGGGGACGACGACTGGGAAAGTTCCGGGGGCGTGTTATACTCGCTCTTGGCTGGTGACTCGGGTTGCTGGGGCAACGAGATTGGTGCCTCCATGAGGGCCTCGGGCGATACGTATTCGGAGTTGTGGCTCGCGGCCGGAGATGGTTCCACATGCAACTCACGGAGTTCCCTGTGGACGCGGGGAGGCGACGAGGGCATTGGGGCGGACGAGACCGTGCTAATTGGAAGGGGCATGTCGTCGATTCCTAGCCGCTCGGTGCTCATGCCGCACATTTCGAAGTGGTCGTCTGACATCATGTTGAAGTCGTTCTCGGGCGAGTTGGCCGCGGAGCTGTCAGAATAGCCGGATTGCGACGAGGAGGAAGTGGTGGACTTGTTCTTGGTCCTTGTGCGAGCCGACTTGTTAACACGCTCATCCATCTCGGGACGGTGCTTGCGGGGGCGGCCGCGTTTGACGACCTTCTTGACGATGCCGTCGAAAGCTCCAATGCACATGCCGCGCTGGCGGTGGCGAGTAAGAGCGTCGTGGCGGGCAAAGCTGTTGCCACATTCGCAGGGGTAGGGCTTGATGCCGGTGTGAATCTTTGCGTGGCGCTTCAGGTCGTGCTGGCGAACGAAGCACTTCTTGCAAGTGGGGCACTGGTATTGTCGGTCGTTGAGATGCGTCTGAACGTGGGACTTGATGTTTTCTTTGCGACCAAACTTTTTGCCGCAGTCCTCGTACACGCAAGTCCACTTGCCATCGTTGGGATCGGGTCCCGTGATGTACATTGCAATTTCATCGATGGTGACGCCAGTCTCGGTCTTGGTCTCCTCAATGTTGATGCTCGCAATGCTGGCGGCGCTGGCGATGCTGGCGAGGGACTCGGTGCGGCGATGGGGCGAAGAGCGGCGGGAGTCGTCAAAGGATCTGTCGAAGGACCTGCTTTGGGAGGAAGAGCCGATAGTCATGTTGGGATGGTGGAGATCGGGTCTGTTGTCGAATGCGCTGTGAAAGTTCATGAGAGGCGTGTGAGGAGTCGATTGCTGGGACATGTTGCCAGGGAGCTGAACGTCGTCTGAGAGGCCATCGTAGCCACCCTGAATCTTCATGAACTCATTGTTGAAGTTGTTCATGTTCATGAAATCCGGCGTGGGGACCACGTTGTCGTACAGCCCATCGGCCATCTGAGAGGGGTGCTGGGGTCCAGACACGAGGTTCTCCTCGGACTGTCTCCGCAGCTCCTCAAAGATGTTTTGGGTGCGCTGATTTGTCCGTCTGACGGGCTTCAGCGTCTCCTCCATTGACTCATCGTAGCCCTCGGTGAACCGAGCCGGCCTTGCAGACATGGGCTCATGCTTCACAGCCCTGCCGTGAGGCGTCTCCATCGGGGTAGGGGGGAAGTAGTCTGGTTCGTGTAAGTAAGTGGGCATCGAGCGGTAGGATCGGAGCCGGCATACTTGTTGCATCCTGGTCAGGTGGCGTCATTGGTCTCTGCATCTCCATGCCCATCGTCTCGAACTTGTTGACCCGATCCATGATTCCGTTGCTGATCCTCCTCGAGGAGCGCCTCGTGCTGGCGGTTTCGTCCTCGGAGATCCAGCCTTGAGGGGTTCCGGGAGTATCACTAAAGTTCATGAAGGAGGGGGTCGAGAGGGCGCTGTCAGACGCGAAGAGTTCGAAGTCCTTGTTGCCTCCCATGGTACCGGCGTAATCCTGCTGACTCTTGGCCATCATGTCGTTCATCTGGTTGCCATACTGGCTGTACTGTACGGGAGACGAGTTGAAACATGAGGGGTTGAAGCGCTGGGCGTGGGGTGTACCATGGGGGGACATGAGGTAGTTTTCATGGTCGCCGGCGGCCATGAACATTTGTTGATGCGGGTGAATTTGCTGTTGTGAGTGTTGTCGAAGGTGTGCTTGCTGGCGGGGGCCCGGGCGTGCTTGGATGCGTTGCTGCTGCGCTTCTCGCAGTACATGCTGCGGTTGTGCTAGTCCTGTGTTAGTAGTCATACTTACCGTAGCAAAGTCCTGCCGTCTTGTGTCAAGGCTGAGGCCTCGGCGGTGGCCGAGGGCTCGTTGACGCTGGACATTTTGGGGCAAGGGCTGGATCTTCACTGCTTCGAATGCCGTCGGTGTCGAATTTTGGCGTCGGTGGGTTCTGTGACGGGCATGAAGCTGATTTGTTGGAGGGTTATTGGACAGCATTGTGTCGCAAGGTCGAGTCCGGAAGGAATTGTCGTCGGTCGGTTATTGTCAAGGGAACCTATGGGTCCGAAACTGCGCCGTGTAAGTTAGCATCAACGTTTGCGACGGACACCGCAGCAACAAAGAGAGGAGCAACTTACCTCACGCAGCGCAAGCAGAGCTGCCGGGCTAAATGGGGGGGGAGGGAAGTTGTGCTCAGTCGGGGTCGACTTCGCGGGTTAAACAAATGATATCTGGTTTGTTATGCCCTAAGGCGAGGTGAGAAGTCAAGAGAGCTTCAAGAGCTGGCTCTCTACCTAGGCAAAGGTAAATTTGTCAATGGCTACACGGTCTGTTTGTCAGATGCGCAAGAAGATCTGGAGATTCAGTTTCTCGAGCAGCAGCAGCAGCAACAGCAATAGTAGTAGTTGTGGGTTGTGGTTGAGAGATGAATAGGTGGTCGCGATGGACTGGTAGAGGTTGTCTTCCTGCAGTAGTGGATTTGACGGGAGGGGAGGGGAAGAAATTCAAGATTCCACTCTGGAGACAATGAGGGTGGGTTGGAGTAGTAGTAGTAGTAGTAGTTTCTTTCTAGTGGTGGTAGAAAATAGTACTCTGTAGACGAGGGAGAAGAGGAGGGACAGCGGCAGTCAAACAGGACAGGCACAGATGGAGAGACCAGGCAACGAAGCAAGGGGAGGGCCTGGGCTGGGAAAAAGGTGGAGGAGGAGTTCCAAGTGCTGTAACTGAGGAAACCATCTCACTCAAGACGATGGGTTGGCGCTGGTAACCAAGGCGGCGTGGGCTTTGTTGACATGGTCTCCACAGCAACGGACCGCCGCGCCTTCCCTTTGCGCCTGCAGCCAGCTAAGGTACCTCCGTCGGTACGTACCTAGGTACCCTATCTAGGTACCTACCTACCTCCTCATCCATCCCACGCCTTCCCTCTTTTCTTTGCTCTTTGCTCATGCTCCTGCCCGCCCTGCTCTGCCCGGGATAGATCCCGTCATTGTGGGTTACTGCTCCCGGTCCTCCTTCCTGGTCCTTTTAGGACGTGTCGTCGCTGGACAAGGACCGCCTGGCCCTGCACCCTGCCGTTCGTTCCTGGCGTGGTCGCATCTTGGACCCGGTTTCTGCGAAGAGATTGACGTTCTTGTCGCCTGTGTCAGTCAAAATCTTCTTCAACTTACCTACCTAGCGAGGTACCTATTTATTATCATAGGTGCCTTCGCATCCTCGGATGCCCAACGACAAACGGCCGATGGCTACATGCATCATCCGTCCAGGGTCCTTGTCTTCACCCATGTTCGTGGGCAGAGTTTGGCGCTCATCGTCCACGTCGGGTGTTGATGATACCCAAGGCCGATACGACACGACAGCCTTGAATGCGCTTACACCGCAACAATGTCGTGTCGTCGTCGTCGTCGTCTTGGTCGCCGTTATCTGACTGACCCAGGCGCAGAAGTGGACACAGAAACAAACATCCACCCGCCCACCTCCATGTACAGCTAGTGTACATATCCTGCCTGTAGGCTGTGTGTCCTATACGTGGAATCCCGTCGTCTCCGCAGTCAGGGAACCGAATCAAGGACGTGCTCCCGGCCCATCCTGATTCGATTCGATCACCGATCGCACAACCCCGGCAACCGGACTTGTGGAGAACAACCGACGGAACCGCCCAGCTTGACTTCCCTTCAATCCCAAACCATCGCCTGCTGGTGCCGTCTCACCTCAAAATCGCCGCCAGCCACACGGTACCGACGACGCACCGCAGCTGCCGGCGCGCATTGGTGCAGCCACACGGTCGAGTCCATGTTTCATCCGCCCTCGCTCGCCTCCCAAGATGCCATCCCAACGTTACACAGCTTGTCCCTCAAGCACAAGACCCGACGACAATCGTCATCTCTTTTGGTCGTCGGATCCATCATGTACAGCTTTTCTTTTGCACTTCCATCTTGTTAATTTGCAAAGTCATCGTCTCCCTTGCGAGACATGCGGCCAAGTCGGGACTGCGACCTCTTCTCGTCTGTACCCAGCAGCTTCCCTTGACGTCCCTTTGAGCCCGGCAACTTGGTAGCCATCCAGCCATGGCATATGCATGGGAAGCGCCTGCATCTTTGACCCCGACTCGCCCAAGCCAACCACCGTCGTCTTCGACAGCCGATTGACTCACTGCAGAAATACAACGTTCGGTTAGCTGAGTTGACAACAATGTCCACGTGTGAAGATCTAGAACTCTGAGAAGCAGCAAAGATAGACTCTTTCTCGACGAGGTCTACCTCACATGTTGTAGAGCCTTTCGGTTTGAGCAATGCGGGCTAGCCAGAAGATATCTCCAGCCCACACAAGGCTCCTCGGTCTGCGGCAGACGCTTACATTGGACATGAAAGGAATGCCCGGCAATACAAGCGATATGCGCCATGCAGTCTGTCATTACCTAGAATGGCGGTGACGATATGACCATCAATACCTTAGTTGGCGTCTTCTGCCAAGTTCCGTTTTGGACAACAGCCTGGATCCCGGCAACGCCTTTAAAGAGACGACGATCGAGCCTATTTGTAGCTGGCCTCCCGCTCTGAGAGTACTGCGGGAGGCCCCAGTTGTCATGCAGTTTGAGACCATCCTGTTCAAGCCTTGCTTCCCGCTGCCTCTCGACATTAGCGCGTTGTGAGTGCAGATTTGCAGTGCGACGAGGAAACGAAGCTCGGACGTGCGGCCGCATCTTTCCCCCTTCTACCAGCCTCAGGGTGTCATCTTGGCGTCGGCTCTTCCGCAGTGGATTCATTCATACCACTTCGCATTAGGCCTGGTTGTGGATACGTTATAGGAGCAGCCACATGAGCGGAAGCGCGGCACAATCTGGCCATTAGAGTTGTTGATATGTAGTCAAGCCCCGCGAGACTAACACGGCTATCCCCAGTTTCATCGTCCCTTCTGTCTGGTGATCCCTCGCGTAGGTCATACATTGTAACCCTATCATCTAACAGCCCTAAAGTGCTTGGCCAGCATTCAATCACTTTCCGTCCCAGAAGTAACATTTAGAGCCCGTATCGCCAGCTCAGCACTGTTGGTTTCGAACTCCCATAGGAACACAAGAAGAGGATGATGAGCGTATGCGAGATGCATTGCCATCTTTATATGATACACTAATATTATATGCGACATCTAGACGGCCTACTCCTGGCAATCCGCTATAAGACACGTTCACACAGTTCTCGCAGCCATTCATATATAATATCTGCATCAGCATTTGGTAATTGGTCTACCTGGGGTACTGCACAAAGTCCCGTGGCCGAAAGGAGTTTTCTTGCATAGGAAAGCGGCAACGAGGAAGGGGACGATGCTCGGGCAAGACAACAACTGCACTGGCGGAACAACGCATGTTCGTATGTATGACTACAGAACCACGATGGACGTGTGGAGTAGGAGACTTCTCAGGACGAAAGAAAGCAAGATCGGGCATGCACTGGCTGAGTTGAAGGAAGACACTCCTAGGCTGAAAGGGGTAGGACTCAGGCTTTCCTTGAAGAACCTATTCAATGACTTTATGCCACACTGCTATACGCTCTGTTGAGTTTTGCTGCCTCTATTAGTAGGAGCCGCCAGCCCCCAAGCTATGCACATTATTCAAATGCGGATAAGATCCTTCTCGTGCATTCAGCTGGGATTGGCCTTTCCTGGGGCACGGTTCTTTGGCAATCATTCCCATAAGTCGAAACGAAGAAACTTCTGCCAACCCGATTGTAGCAAAAGCCCCGCGCAGACGATTCGAACTCAGCCACAGGGCACCTTGAACCTCGGAAGCTGTCGTTACGGTAGCTCTCCTCAGTCAGGGAGAGCCGTGATGGAGGCTGAGTGGGCCGCGCTGCCGCTTCGAGAAGTGACGCCGCGAGGCGGTGAGGCAAGCGGCGACGACAGCGAAGCAGAACTGGCGGAACTCGAAGTAAGCCAGATGGGTGAAGCCAACTGTGGTTGTACGGGGTTGGCCTTCTCTAAGTAGCCCCTAGCGCCGGGTAGCAACAGTGCATGCCGCGAGGATACACAACCACTCAGTCCCTCGTAGGCCAGCCTTGTTTGAACATTTCATTCGACAATAATGCGGTTGGCGAGGTCTTTCGAAGTGACGCAGCCATTCGATCATTTCTTTTTCTGATGACCCGAGCAGTGGAAGGCGTGCGTACGAGCGGCCAGCGGCAGGGTGGTACTTTGAACAGGCATTCGAGGTCGTCGATCATGTCTTTTCCTTCCGCCGAGCCTCCGTGTTGGAAACGGATTTCGAACCAGGGCGGCGTTTCTACAACGAGAGTCCTGGTTCAACTAGACAGAAGACACTCTCACACATTGTTCAACCCCAGCTTTCTTTTTTAAAACGCGAATTCTGTTGGGTGATGAGAAGATAGGTTGTGATGCCTTGTCGTGGGCGAAAAAAGTATTCCTGTGCTTCAGGACACCATAGGACCAAATAGAGCCAGAGAGCGGTCAGAGCACGTTTGACTAGAGACGTGATGATGTGAAGGTTGGAGTATAGCGATGAGAAAGTGGTGATGTGCGATTGCCGACATAACCATACCAATGGGGTGACAGCAGGCAGTTGACGTCAGTCAGCACTTAGGCAGGTTATGTGAGATGCAGGACAATATAGCTTGAATGCGGTTTTACTGTCTGGAATTGCAGAATACGCAGAGGGGGCGACGACGGATGGAGCGGCGAACCCTTGCAGCAGCATCTCGGACCCGAAGGCGCTCGGGGCCGGTGCAGCATTCACGCGTAGTACGTGTTTGCGGAGGTTAGCTACGGGCTTCGGAGCGCGTGGCGATGGCAGTATAGGTAGGTACAGTTTGAAAGATACAAGTCAAGCCTCGAACCGGTGTTTTTTTTTTTGTACAAATACCTAGGGGGGAAAGAAACTGGTCAGGCGATATTGGCTTGTAAGGTGAGGCTAAGGTGAGGCGGGAAAAAGGAAGAAAAAGGAGATACGCAGACCCGCCATTTCGGGTCGAGGCCGAGAGTGGCTGAAGTGGCAAAGCTGGCGGCCCAGACACAAGGTGCCCTTCGTATTTGCGTGCGAGTCTAGGAATGCATAGCTGGGGGTTCCCGCGGGCGAGAAGTGACTTGAATTGGGAGGAATGGAAGTGCGGTGGTGTACGAATCAGTCAAAGATGATGTGGCTTGTTGCAGACATAATACCTAGGTAATCCGGCAACGACAACTACACTCACTGGCTACGAAGATCGGATGACCTGCATCGCGACTCGACAGGGTTCGGTTGTCTTATTCGAGGCTGTTATTCACCGCCGGCCGATGGTTTAGGTTCATGCAAGGGGAGCCGGGGGGTCCTTTTTTTTCTCTTCCTTTTTTTTCTTTTCTTCTTTCTCTATTCCAGGCTTGCGGAAATGGAGGATCCTGCCTGGACGTTGTTTTGTTTGTTTGACCCAGGAAGGTTTCCGTGGCAATTGAGTTTCTTTTCTTCCGGTGGTCAAGAGACAGACACTCGGGATGTCAGTACAGCAGCACCCACAAGAATCCGGACGAGCGAGTATCTCTGGCTTTGTGATGATAAACGCGCAACCATCCACAGGATGAAAACCCACGCCGAGGATCAAAAGGTGAACGAGGTCACACGGTCTCGGGAGCTTTAGGGAGTCAGCGAGTGGAGGCCCTCTTCCCCCACCCCTTCTTGACGAAGGGAAAAGACGATTGGTGAATGGGCTTGGCGAGCTGGACTGACTGCGGGTATCGAAAATGGTACGTGCACCACCACGCGCACCCCCCCGTCCCCTCGACAACCGCGGTGTCTTTTCTTCTTTATTGAATTTTTCCTTTAAAGAGAAAGAAAGATGCGTTGGGGGATTCATTGCCGCTGCTCTGTATTCTTGCCACCTACAGCGGTGACAATTGGTACTTTTTACCCAGTGGCCGGTGATATTGGTGCAGTAGTGCGTCCAGCAGGTGCAGCGTGCAATGTGCAGCGTGTAGGTAATTAGTCCAGGGGCGGGGCGCCATTCCGACAACCACTACGGATATTAGAAACATACTCTGCCAATCTCGGTCCCCCATGGGCCATGACCATACAGACAGCAGCCAGACCAGGGATCGCCGGTCTACTCGGTTAACGAATACAAGATAGCTAAGGCAGGCAACTGACGGTCTGAAGCAGATCCATAGGTAGGTAGGTAAAGGACTGGCTGGGACTTGACCTTGCACCTGGAAATAACTGACCCGGCCCCCCGGCCCGTCAGACATTATTTTGCTTGGCCTGAGCACCCGAAGCAAGCAATCGAGCTTTTCTGCAACGGCTTTGATCGCAGCGCAAGAGACGATACCGGATTGCGGATACGATACACCTGTTGCCTCCTGTCCGATTCTTTGTTGTCCGCCCTTTGTCTCACTATTGTAAACCTCTCTTGTCTATTATTTACTCTCTCTTTCTCTTGCTCCATCTCCCTCCCTACTGCTTCCATCTCTCCCTCTCCCTTTCTCCGCCTGCAAACAGCGACCCGTAACCTTTGTTGACAAACCCCCGACTCTCCGACTCGCGCACGCGTCGTCCTCGGCACCCACCCTACCCCCCCTAAACGAGTGGTCGAAGCAGGAGGGAAAAAAAATAGCATCTTCGCATCAACACCGCTCATATCGCAATCTGACAAGTTCATGCAATGTCAGGCAACACCCTTAGAGGCACGCCCAACCGCGGCCAGGCCCGTGGAGGTATCCCCTTCACCCAGAGCCCCTCGGTCACAGGCCCTGCTACGCCGAGCACCACTTCCGGCATTCCTCGCCCAGTCCTAGAGACCCAGGCTACCCAGAGCGAAGTTGGTGGATCAGGAGTCAGTGCCAGCCGTCAGAAGCAGACCAAAAGAGATGAGGTATGAATCCTTTTTCTGCTATTACACCGCGATGAATGCCTCCTATTCCTTCTTTCTGGGAGGGGGAGGGAAGAAACAAGCCTGTCTATCCGTTCTGTTCATTCTGCCGTCGTCGAGTCTGCATCGTGACAATCGCGTCTTACCTCGACTTCCAAAACCCACGCCCTCTCCCTCCGCCAAATGGCTCGACTTACCTACGGCGAGCTCGAAAGAGCTAGAATGCTCGACACGATGGATACTGACTACTACGTTAAGGCAATCCGCAAGAAGATGGAGAGCGATCTCTCCAAGAAGAAGAACCTCACGAGCCGAGCTCGTCACTCGCGCAAGGCTCCGCCCGGTACCGTCCTCGCGCTGAAGCCGAGCCAGGCCCTGCAGATAAAGCCTGGCACCACCGTCGCCGAGGCCGCCCAGCTCATGGCCGCCAAGCGCGAGGACTGTGTGCTTGTCACCGACGACGATGACCGCATCGCCGGTATCTTCACCGCCAAAGATCTGGCCTTCCGCGTCGTCGGGGCCGGTCAGAAGCCGAACCACATCACCATCGCCGAGATCATGACCAAAAACCCCCTCTGCGCCCGCACCGACACGAGCGCCACCGACGCCCTCGACCTCATGGTCCGCAAGGGTTTCCGTCATTTGCCCGTCATGGACGAGAACCAAGACATCTCCGGTATCCTTGATATCACAAAATGCTTCTACGACGCAATGGAGAAGCTCGAGCGCGCCTACTCGTCCTCGAGACGCCTGTACGACGCCCTCGAGGGTGTCCAGTCCGAGCTCGGCACGAGCCAGCCCCAGCAGATCATTCAATACGTCGAGGCTTTGCGCTCCAAGATGTCGGGCCCCACTCTCGAGTCCGTTCTCGACGGACGCCCCCCGACGACTGTCAGCGTGAGGACTTCGGTCAGGGAGGCAGCGCAGATGATGAAGGAGAACCGCACGACTGCCGTCCTTGTTCAGGACCAGGGCGCCATCACCGGTATCTTCACCAGCAAGGACGTCGTCCTCCGTGTCATCGCCCCCGGCTTGGACCCCGCCACCTGCAGCGTCGTCCGCGTCATGACGCCTCACCCTGACTTTGCTCCCATGGACATGAGCATCCAGGCTGCCCTGCGCAAGATGCACGGTAAGTTGTTGCTCGGGACGGGGTGACCTCTGAAGAGACGCCAGCTAACGTGCCGCAGACGGCCACTACCTCAACCTCCCCGTCATGAACGACGGCGGCGAGATAGTTGGCATGGTCGATGTCCTCAAGCTCACCTACGCCACCCTCGAGCAAATCAATACCATGTCCACCGGCGACAGCGAGGGACCCGCGTGGAACAAGTTCTGGCTCTCGCTGGATGATGGCACGGAATCCATGATGTCTGGTGAGGGCAGTCACACCCACCACACAAATCTTGGCTCCCGCATCATGTCCCCCGACATGAGCCGCGAGCGCGTTGGCGACAGCGTTGCTCCCGGCGACTCTGCCTCCCACGTCGGTCTCGAGTCGCCGCCGCGGTCCGCCATTACCGGGCACAGCCCGGTTCATCAGTCTCCCGCCGAGCTGCCGTTCCCCTTCAAGTTCAAGGCGCCTTCCGGACGCGTGCACCGTCTGCAGGTCATCGCCTCGCAGGGTATCGCCGCCATGGTCACCAACGTAATTTCCAAGCTTGGAAGCGAGGTCGACTCCATCGGCGGTGCTCCTACGGTCGAGGAAGGAAAGATCTCTGGCGGTTTTGCGCTCAGCTACCTCGACGACGAGGGTGACTCTGTCTCCATCACGACAGACAACGATCTCCTCGAGTCCATCCTGCTTGCCCGTCAAGGCCACAGGGAAAAGGTCGACCTCTTTGTCCACGACCCCGAGAAGCCCCCCGTCTCGGCCGCCCCCCCAACCATCGAGCCGGTCGCCCTTCCCACCCCCCCAATCTCTGCCACCCCCGACCTGCGCCGGAGACGAGCTTACGGCGACGAGGATGACGAGGTGGAGGATGAGGACGACGATGTGTCCCACGTCCGCCGGTCGCGCCGCACCAAGCACGCGCCCGAGCCTGACCAGGTCATTGCCGGCGTTCCCAACGAGCTGCTGCTCCCTGGTGCCATTGTGACGTTAGCGGTTGTTATTGTTGGTGTCTTCACCATCTCTCGTTTGACCAGTAGATAAGGCATACTAGAGAGACCAAGAGACACTAAAAGTGGAGGATCTCAATCACGACTTTACGAGAGTCCTTGGCGAAGCATTGTAGATATGTACCGAGTATTGTTGTCTTTACTAGACTTGAGTATCCCGACTTAATTAATCTGTCGCACACAACCGTTCTGCGAAGATTCTAGCCCAGTTGTGTTTCCGTTAAGTTTAGTAACGGAAACCCCTGGGACGACTGACCATGTTAAATGTTCCTAAGCGTTTTACGAGAAAATGGATAAGTCAGTGATGCTGTCATGTATTGGCTTACCTAACCGTGCGAGCGGTAGGGGGGAGTGGGGCGGCTACTTCCGTCCAGCTCCCCGAAAGCTCCAAAAATTGTTCCCGACGGACGACCTGCAGCGCGAACACTACTCAACCAGCAATCTCGCCGCCGCCGCCGCCGCCGCCGACTCGGTAGAAATGATTGTTAGAAGCATAGTAAGCCGGCATGGTATGATTGTTCTTGCCTCTCGATTAGTTTACACCATGCTGACTACCCTCCCCCGTTCAGGCTGCCGAGCCCTCACGGCGCCAGCCGCCCGATCGTGCTCCCGCGCCCTCACTACGTCCACCCTCACCGGCGTGACGCCCGAGCAGCTCGCGAGCTTCACCGAGACCGCGGCCCTCAGCCAGATCCCCGAGGACCCGCATGTAGTGCGGGAGCGGCTGTTGGAGCAGAGCAAGGCCGTCCGCAGGGCGCACGACAGATTCCGCCGCGTGCAGAAGGCAACGTCGCACGTGGGCTCCCACTTTGAGCGCACCTACGTGCCCTCAGCGCTCGTCAAGAACCCGCTGGCGCCCAAGGACATCACGCTCGAGCTGCTGATGGCCTCGCAGACCCACATGGGCCACCACACGTCGCTGTGGAACCCGGCCAACGCGCGGTACATCTACGGCGTCCGGCAGGGAATTCACATCATCTCGCTCGAGACGACGGCGGCGCACCTGCGCCGCGCGGCGCGGGTCGTCGAAGAAGTGGCCTATCGCGGTGGTCTGATCCTGTTCGTTGGTACGCGCAAGGGCCAGATGGAGATCGTCACCAAGGCCGCAAAGCTCGCGGGCGGCTGCCATCTCTTCACCAAGTGGACGCCGGGCAACATCACGAACCGGGACATGATCAACCGTGGCAAGGGGGTTAAGGTCGTCGACGAGAAGGACGCTACGCTGGACGGGTTTGAAAGGCTGGAGAGGACGGGCCGGCCGCTCGTGCCGGACCTAGTGGTGTGCCTGAACCCTCGCGAGAATTACACTATGCTGTACGAGTGCGGCTTGGCCAACGTGCCGACGATCGGCATCATCGACACGGACGCGAACCCTGACTGGGTCACCTACACCATCCCGGCCAACGATGACAGGTATGCTTCAACACCCTCCCTCCCCTGGCTGGTTTCCCCAACTCTTCCTGGTGCTAGCTAGTGACGAGAGCCCATGCATGACTAACTAACCATATTTGCCCCCAAACAGCTACCGATCCGTCGCCGTCATCGGAGGCGTCCTCGGACGCGCGGGTGAGAAGGGCCAGAAGAGGCGTCTTGCAGACGCGGAGAACGGCGTGGTGGCGTGGCAAACGCCTGCTGAGACGGCGCGGTACATGAGAGGCGAGATCAAGCGGTTCGAGCAGGAGATCAAGCGCTGGGAGCACGACAACGCAGGCGAGAACAAAGGTCCTAGTGGCGAGCAGCAACTACTGGAAATGCTGCAGGTGGAACGGACCAAGGCTGTCGACGGCGAGGCCGACTTGAGGAGTAGGATGGAGTGATGTGTGGTGATGTGTGGTGACGTGTTGACGAGGGATAGTGTCCGTCTCCGTGTCGGAGGAAGGCGGACGAAAAAGAAACGAACATCTGAAAAAAATCGGGAGACGGGAACGAGAAGCACCGTTTTTGTACTAGATACACCGTTGTATGAACATGTAGCAGTATTTATAGAACTTACACCTTGTTTGTCTGCGGGCGGCTGTCTCTACGTTGGGGGGAGCTCTTGTGTAGTGTGATGGTTCTTGGCTGTGCGCCCTCGGACTGAGGTAAGTGACATACGTACTAGAGGCATCGCGTATATCAAACCGTGTGTCGGCGAAGGCGAAAACCTGATCGGTGGCAAATTCTCATCATCCCTCGCTGCCCGGCGGTCCTTCCTAACAATGCACACATTTCCATTTACAATCGTGGTCCAACTCTTCACATGCGGCGATTCATGCTGTGCTGCCTGCGGCGGTGTCTTCTCACGGCCCAGGTCTCAAGGGTAAACGATATACAAACTTGTTCCTCAAATCAATCGTAGATACCTGAACGGGATACCACGCCGTGAAACATCAGCCGTTCATCAGCCGTTTCTGGTGTGTATAGCTGGAAAAAGGGGGGCTTTTGCTAGGCCATGTTGGGCGCCAGCGAGCAAGCTTCTCTACGGGAGTTATCAAACAGTGCCAAGAGGACGCAGACGGCTCAACTGCCACCGACTTGCAGTGCAGACGACAATAGGGCCAGTTCCGAAACAACTATCCAGTGTCGCCCGTCGGCACTCGATAACAACGCGGCACAGTGAGAGAGAGAGAGAGAGGACCAGGAACGTACTTAAAGAGTAGAAAGCAACCCACTTGGATCCGCATTTTCTTTGGTCCTTGTTGGGCCTCCGTGAGCGTCCAGAGCGCGGCTTGACGACGGCCGAGTCGGCACGAACAGCGTAGCGCACTTGGCTGGGAGTGTACCCCGTTTGCCTCGCAATGGCCATTGGAGGCATTTACGCATCAAAGTTGAGGAGATGCGAATGCGGTCAGCGTCTGTGAAGTGCTTGGCATGGACGTCTTTTGGACGTTTCTCCAACGCGGTGGTAGCGGCATAAGGTTGGAAGTCTCCATTAGAGCTGCATGTGGGGAAAATAAAGGCCGGGGAGGAAAAGCCTCTGGTTGATGCCACTTACAAGGCTCTTGTGACTGACCACCTACCCCTACCTACCTAGGTAGGTACCTACTTACTCAAGAGCTCACTTGGAGCGGTGAATTCCCAGCTGGTGGTGCTATCGACAGCCAAACTGGTAGAATACTACCTAGGTAGTGAGGTAGGTTGTTAGCCAACTACTTCCGCAGTACGCCCTCGCAAGCCACCAAGAGGCTTGCGCCACGGCGTGGCTGTGGTCTTGGAACAACTAGGTACGTGTGTGCCTGTCTTGATTATCTAATACGGACCCACTTTTCCAGCCCATGTTGAAAACTTCGCACCTGCGCATTTCCCCTCCCTCCTTGAAGTCTTGAAAAACCATCACCAACGAACATTTCAGCACGGCACAAGCAGCAGCACGGCACAAGCACAGCACAGCGCCAGCTCCGTTCGGGCTTCCCGCACCACACCCCGCCAAGGTCAGGCATTCGTGCATGATAGCTGTGGTGGGTGCCATTGCAAAGCTTAACGCAGGACGGTGCCAGCTCCTCCACCACACGCTTTCACTTACAATTTGACACGCATATCGACATTTTGGTCGATGAGAAGTCGTGTCTCTCATTAGCCAGTCAGAAGAGAGGACCTGATCGTCGGACCAGACTCGGTAGGCTTACTTGCAGCCTTTCCTTACAAATCAAGACTTGCATACTCCCCTCCTCTCCGTCTTGTCACCAAATATATCAGATCGTCGGGGACGGCAGAGGAGACTGTGCTCGCTCGCAAATGTCATGCGCTGGCCGCTTGTCGCTGCTCTGGTTTTGCTGCACCATGTGAAATGTAGACTAACTCTTGATTCGACGCAAAGTTGGTAGAGCCAGACTCGGTGCAAAGGGCAACAGCAGCTGCCCTACTTTTCCCTCCACCCGCCACTTACACCACCTCAAAAGGCCCCAGCGGTGCCGATCCCGTCCCCGAGTCAGCACAACATGCCGGCCATGCTGGATGATCCGGCAAGTCCCACAATTTACCGTGTCTCCGGAGCGCTGCCGTATCCGGATCCGAACAAGCCCGAACTACCCGTCGATATCGTCGCGCGTCAAGTGACGCTCCGGGATCGCCAGACGACCGCGACCATCATCCCATTTGCATCGCAGCATGAGGTGCCTCAGTCCCTTGTTCGCTATCTCAGCGATCAACTAAACAAGGAAATTGAAGGCGGTGATACGTATCCGATGATGGATCCTATGCCGGCCGGCAAGTTCGGCGCCTACTGGTTCCAGAATTTTGGCGCCATCATGCTGCTCGGCAACATCGAGCGCGCCGACCTCACCGAGGACATGGACTGGTCCCGAGAGTGCCTGGGTAGCTTCTACATCAAGCCCAACTACCCCGGCCGCAGCAGCCACGTGTGCAACGCAGGCTTTCTCGTCACCGACGCCTCGCGCAACCGTGGCGTGGGCCGGCTGATGGGCGAATGCTACATCGACTGGGCACCCAAGCTCGGTTACACCTACTCCGTCTTCAACCTTGTCTACGAGACCAACGTCGCCTCGTGCAAGATTTGGGACGCGCTGGGCTTCAAGCGCATCGGCCGCGTCAAGGGCTGCGGCAACCTCAAGTCGCACCCGGGCCAGCTCATCGACGCCATCATCTACGGGCGCGACCTCGTACCCGGCGAATCCGAGGAACTCGTGAGTGAAGAGCGTTTCGACAAGATCAAGTTCTACCTCAAGTACGGCAAGTATCCGGCCGGGGCTGACCGCGCCGAGAAAAGCAGGCTCCGGAGCGCCGCCACCCACTACAAGCTGCTTGACGACGACCGCCTGATGCTCAAGGACAAGGTGGTTGTCCCCGACCCGCGCCGCCAGTACGAGATTGCCCGCGAGGTCCACGTCGCTCAGCACGGCGGCATCAACAAGACAACGGCCACCATTGCCGAGAAATATCACTGGAGCCGCATCAAGGAGACGGTGAGCGACGTTATTAGGAACTGCGTCGAGTGCAAAGAGCTCAGCAAGATGCCTGCCCCGGGAGGGAACGGGGGTGCGAGGGGGAGGGCGGCCGCGGTGGCCGCTGCCGCCGCCGCCGCCGCCGCCTCTTCGCCGGCCAACATTTCTCCTTCCATCTCAAATATCACGCTTTCGAATCCTTCATTCACAAACACCTCAGCATCAACCCCGCCACCCTCAGCCGCAGACGTCAATACCGCAAATCGCGTCCTCGCCCTGCAGCATCACCACCTGTCTCCCCTATCCCCGCCGCGAGCATCGCCGTACGACGAAGTCGCATCCATACCGCCGTCGCACACCCTCCGCGACCCCTCCGCCCCCTCTGCCCCGTCACCCGCACCACAACCCCATGTTACAGGATGAGTCCTTCCAGCCCATTGACCCGCAAATTATCGGTCAGCCGCCCACGTCGCACGATGACCCATACAACCACTACCACCCGCACCACACGGATTTTCAGGCGCTCCTTAATGCGACAGAGGCGGAAGAGACGGCCGAGGAAGCGGCAGCCGTAGACCGGGACCTGGACATGTTGATCGAGCAGGGAGACGATGACGAGGACGAAAGGGACGGGGATGTGCCGATGGGGGAGAAGGAAGGCAGGGATAAAGACGTCTACTCTATAGAGTTTATCAACGGGTGAGATGGAGGGAGGGGGTCAGCTGTTTGCGCGCGTGTTGTTTGGCGTTTTGGGTTGGGTTACGGTGGCGGAAGTTTTCTGCCTACTCCTACTTTCCGGACTTCTCTACACGAAAGGCAGGACATGTCGGCTTTTTTGAAGAATCAATGCATACCAATACAGTTTACATGAGATATCGTAAAATCCCCATGAGCTGGCGACACATCGTTTCTCAAGGCCCTCGTCGCAGCACGCAAACTCCACATGCTCGGAATAAATGAACGGCCCTTGGAAAATCACGTCTATCAAGCAACCGTATACCGGCTGTGCTTGAAATACTGTTTTGGGGTCGGGGTTCGGCTAGGGCAAGAGCTGGAGACATGGCCGATATGGCACCGTGTTTTTGTCGACTTCTGCATGTGAGATTCGTGCTCATTGACACACTCACTTCCGCAATTGGGGCTCGTGGCACCGGCCCTTCCTGGACAGTGAAGGGACAGACACATACCTTATCCCCCCCTTTCCGCCCTTCGTAGCATCACCTACACTCCCGGAGGCACACATAGAACCAGATGAAAGTTGGCTTTGGATATCTCGAGACCACGATTACACTCCACCGAGTTTGACCCCGAGTCTGGTCCAAGTCGCGGGCGGTCAAAACGAGCGCTATGTATTATATTCCTGACAAACGTCCTAGAAGTCTTCTTGTCGGAGTCTTGAAAGTATCGTGATGCAAGAAACTTGAACTGGCTCTTTTTTTCGGTGCAAACGCACACTCACTGGGCGGATATACACACCTCCGCATGAATCTTTCCACGATGAAGCTTACCCTGGTCGCCCCTGTTGCCATTATACTCCTAGAACCATATTATACAGAGCCGATAAATGCTAAATGATTTGGTACGATAGATATATTATCCACTTCAACAAACTCTTTATTGTCCAGGCGTACCTCCCTCAGTCCTAAACGTGGCTGGTTATGAAACGAAACCTTACAGGCTGGCCCGTGTTGACCCTCTCAATACTCGTTTGCGTTTCTCTGTTTTCTACTCAATCTCTACGTGGGGGTGAATCATGTCCTACTACTGATAGCCCTCGTGTTGGTGATGCAGAAGAGAGGCTGTGACTGGTGTGTCAAACACAGCGATTGCCGTATTTTCATTCTTCATTTCTCAGCATTAAGCGAAGAAGAGCAGGCTTGCCTTGATCATATTTTCTATTAATGCATATGCGTAGGCTCAACCGTGGCTGGCCAGGCAAGTCATACGCTTAGAGTCACCTAGGAGAAAGCGTTCAGTCTGGTATCCACTAACGGCTCCGTCGACCTTAAGCCGGCGTTCATGATAGAAAAAGCTCTCGAAAGCACAGGCTGAGGCCTATTGGGGGTTCTTGGCCCCAAACCAGCCACTAAGGGACCCGGCGGTTGCGAGCTTGGGGTCGAGAAGGACGCATACCTCAACGTCGTCTGCAGCAAGGCTGTACATATTGCCTAGATGGGGTTAAGGGTCATGCCGACGAGATATTGGCTCGCGTGTTTATAAGCGAACTGAGCTGAGCCAAGTTTGGGTCGACACAAGAAAAGATTTTGGTTGTATCCGTCACCTTATTAGGTACAAATACAAATTAGCCCGAACGGATAGGAAAGACCCATGTATGCTTGGTCTCGACGTGTAGTGATGAAGCGCTTATAATCCCCTCGTGAATCGCCGTCTCTGAGAACATCGGCTGTAGCACCCATGCGGACGTTGATACCGTCGGCCGCCTCTTTGAGACCCTTGTTGACGAAGTGGTTCAGGTTCTGCTACGCCACCTCGGACTCACCAGAGAGAGGCAGGCTGTGGTGCCGGAAACGTGGGCTTGGAGGAGCCCCCATCACCATGCACAAGGGTATCCTGGGGCGGCAGGCTCATTCGGAACCCTTGTTAGCCGCCGCCTGGCTCATCCAACCGACTGCCCGCTCCGGCAAGGATGAGAATATTTGCCTGGATGGGATGAATATCTCCTTAGACCCTAAAACAGGGTCTTGATGCTCTGGTCGACAGATACATGAGCTGCAGTACTAAGCAAAATGATTTACACCAAAACAAACAGAGCCAATGAATGCATTGTAGAACTGAGGAGACGTGGTGAATAGTCCTTACCTCCGCAAGTCTTTGGTTCGAGGCCCTGTTTTAGGATCTACGCAGTAGGGGACTATCACATCATACCAAGAACACGGCGGTGAGAAAGCCGACATTCAACCCTGAGGGTCCCTCCGCTTGGCCGGCTCCATAACCCTAGCCTGCAGATAAGTCGATACTACGGCCCCGGCTATAATTGGGTGGGTACGGCACCAACAGCGGCACGGTCAGCGTTCTGGCAGTGTCTAGCGTCGGGGACTTTGTTGATATCCAGAATAAAGTTGAGGAAGTTTCCTGTGGGTTCTCTGCTATACATACTCTTTCGACACTACACACTCACAGTCATCATGGACACATTCACCGTGGGGTCGAACGTTGAGGAACTCGGCGTGTTGGATATGGATAGACAACTCCCACCCTGCCGTCTGTTGAAGAAAAAGGAGACAAAGATGAAGAAGGACGTCGCTGCCGTCGGTATGACCTGTTCTGGACACCATGCGCGGGCCGCGCTTGGAAAGGAAATTGCACTAGCCCAGCCTGCCTTGGTAGCTCGTACGACGTGCCTCAGTTTTTGTCTTGGCCCGCCCGCGCCTTATCCCAAGATGCACCTGACCCCTGGACGGAGGAGGCCCCGGTCTCCGTGGGTGTTTGAGGGGGGCCTGTGAAGCATACCCGGCAGGCTTGCGGGCATCTTTTCTGCCCCTGAGACTAGTCAAATACGGATTGCTGACAGGAGCTGAATTAATAGCGGGCGCAACTTAGATGTAAGAGGTTTCTATCATAATATGGCATCAAACCAACCTCGGCCGATTGGTTCTCTAAGATGATATCTTGGAACCGCGCCTGTCCTGGAGTCTTGGTCTCTTCTCTCGCCTTTGCCTGCATACATATCCGTCACAAATATCAAGGGTGAGCAATCTCGATATTTCTGAGAGGCTCAAATGTCTCCGGCCGGTGTGAGTAATGATAGCTTGCGTCTGAAGAAAAGAACATTTCATCTGACGTCAATCAGGCACAGAACCGTGGCAACGAAGGGGGGACGAATACATTACCAGAAATATACGAACAGCCCGGCTTGGAAGCCGTCACGCAGGAGCAACCGAGCCTTGGGCAAGACTGGTCTGGGCTTCAAGCCGTCAACCATGGCAACCACCTCCAGGATAGCCACAAGGAGGTGATGTACCGCAACAACGAATACGAAAAGATACCCGTGGTGGCCAGCGAAGCCGAGTCTGACCCCGGCGCACAGAGGTCGGCGACGGCACGAAAGAGGAAACTACGGGGCCTCATCGGAGCCGGCGTCCTGCTAGCCGTCGTGGCAGCCGTCGTGGGAGGCGTCGTGGGGAGCAAGATAGCCGATGGCGCAAATCGCGGTGAAATACCAGAGCCGCAGTCGACGAGAACCCCCGCGGCGGCCCCCAGCGGCACGCCGACCGTCGCGAAGGTGCAGGCGATACGCCGAGGGTCACCGCTCGCGGCGACGGGCTGGTAGAAGAACGGCAGCGCGGAAATCTTCCTCTTCTATCAGGGCGGTGACAACAAGATCCGGCGATCGGTCGGCGACGCCACGACCACCAACTCATCATGGCACAGCCAGAACGAGATCGACTCGTTCGCCGGGGGAGACTCCCGCTTTGGGGGGGGCTCGATCGTGTTTGACACTGCATATGTGGTAAGATGGCCCTTCTTCCCCGAGCTTTGAACATACAGCTCAAGTCGTAAACCAACGCAGCCGCAACCGGAACTCTTCTACACCAGCACCGGGAACAAGCTGCTCGGCGTCAGTATGAACGATCTGCACAGCCCGTGGTACCAGGAGGACAACGTCAAGACCATGTCCCTGAGCACCGGCGCCAACAGCAGCGTCGCGACGTACTGGCCGTGGAACACCTACCAGACCGCCGATGGCACGCTCATCGAGGTGCGCAACCAGCTGATCGGGACCGAATTCAAGCCCGCGGCGGCGTGGGACGCCAAGAGGCTCCGTGTCCAGGCCGCCAACGCCAGCCAGCTGGCCCTGGTGCCGGCCTCGGCCAACTTCAGCAAGATCGCCATCCAGGGGGGCTACGGCATCTTTTATCAGGCGATGGACTCTCGGCTGGTCGCGCTGATCCCCGACCTTGAGGATAACGTGCCCGCCAGCTACGTGACGTCGTGGCCGCCACCGACAGGTGTGTCCCCCCTTGTCTGTTTCTCTTCCATCTCCTTTGGAGAAAAGCGTTTGCATCGTCGGCTCACCATGGCCGAGCAGGCTTCCCCTCCATCACGCTGCCCGAACGGGGCGCCTTATCCGCCTTCTCCGTGGCCCGGCCGTCAGACCCGCTCCAGAGGGTCGACACATATGCCCTGTACCTCGACGCCTCGTTCAATATCAATGTGGTGTACACGGACTCCTCCGATGCTTCCTCGCCCGTCTGGAAGACGGCGCAGCCCGACGCGCTGAAGGGGGCCGACGCGGACACCGAAATCGCGTGCCTTACGATGGCGGCCTCGACCCGCGACAACTTCGGGCAGCAGGTGCTGCTCAGGCCGGCGACGAGCATGGTGAGGTGTTATTTCCAGCGCGAGGGGCTGGTTAGAGAGGTGACGTTGAACGGGACGCAGTGGGTTGATATCGGCAGCGTGCCGATATCCTGACGACAAGTACTTCCTCCGTCCTCCTAATGATTTTTATGTCTTGGAAAGCGTATGGGTCCATATCACTAGTACTCCCTTTTTGTTTCTATTCGCCAAAAGCATCACGATATTGCTTGCAACCTCACGCTCCAAGTGTCGTGTCTCCAGGTCTGTCGGAAAAAACCGTGTGCGCTGCATTGCGACACAAGCGTTGGCATGAGAGCTGCAGGGTGTCATTGGGTATAAGTGTCCATCTTGGTGCGAACGATGGGGATGTTTCGTGTCCCACAACTGAACCTGTCTAGCCTCCTCCCCGGAGGAAAGACCGCGTCAAAGACGATGGAACAACATGACGATGACACGGTAGGTAGGTTACGGGGAAGCAGTTGGTTCGACACAGCTGACGGGTTAAGGCTTGCAACCGCTTCTCGACGGGCGACGGGCAACGGCATATTAAGGTCGAGGTGATGGAGATGTTCCAAGATAGCCGCTTCCATTGTCGCCCGCGTTATGCATCGTATCAACCAGTCCTCGAAACAGTATGACGACACGGAGAATATTACGGCGAAAAGCCAGCCTTAAGTCACTTGACTTGTTTTGCGGGAACAAAAATAGCTGGGTTGAGCCCACGACATTCGCAAGGATGAACCATATCTCCCGCATGACTTTGAGATGCAGTATTAGCGGAGCCCCCCCACCCCGACACGTGTAATAGGCGTCGGTGAGCGGTGCCAAACAAACAAACAAACAAACAAACAAATAAACCTGGCTCGTGAGGGTATTATGTCATTTGGGAAGAAGAGGGCCGAGCAGAAACAAGCACAACCCAAGCAAGAAAAAGACCCAGAATAAAGATGAAAGGCGACAACGAAGTACCGACGCGATTCCCGCACACGCGGCTCCAGAAGTCGGGTCAGAACCAACCCACATAAACGAAGGAGATGATACTGCTTCGAGCAAGAAAGCCGGGAGGAGCGTGACTTTTCCCACCGGCGGACACGAGTCGATTTTTGCCAATTTATTGGTTTGCCATGGAGCCCCCCCTCCCCTCCATCCCGCCTCTACCGAGCCCAACCACACCGTTGAAGATTGGGTTTGGGCCAAGATGAGGATGGACGGACGGGGCCGTCGCCATCAGGGTCTCTCCCTTGCCTCCACTGCACCCAACCAACCTCCCTTTTCACTGCTTTGTTTCCTCTTCGTCTCCGGCACGCAGACGGCGGTGCACACGACGCCGCCCGCCGATCGGGAAGTTTCTCTGGAAGGGAGGGATGTTTCAAAGTGCAACATCGATCCACCCCGACGCGATGCGGCCAGAGATGGAAACGCTCCTGTGGGCAGCACCCAGGTAGGAGCGCCATGATGGGTGCATAAAAGTCGGCACTGACCACACTGCGCTGGATGTGGGGGTGTGTTCCTTCTTTTTTTTTTTTTTTTTTTGTTCACGTCTGCGGATACATCGTCATCGGACACTTCAATTCTGACCTTTTAGTTTGGTTCCAATTCTTCAGCTTCGAGAAGCCAAGACCTCGAGAAGACTTGACGGATGGGCGTTTACTTTTGAGCGATGTCACCCTAATGGTAGGGCTCCGGCTAGTTTAACGGTTGGTTGGCTGGCTGGCTGGTTGGTCAGTCGACTACACACAGCAGCATTCTGACCCAGGTACCTTATGTACCTACCTAGGTAGAGAGAGTATCCGTACCTGTAGAGTACCTACACATCTCTCTCTCTCTCTCTCTCTCTCTCTCTCTCGCAACGGTAAACTATGCCACATGCGGTCAAGTATGTATACTACACCATCACTATCCGTACATTTATTCAAGTTACGCATGCACGCACACCAACGAGAAAAGCCAATAGTAGTAGTAGAAGCTGCCGAAAAACTGATCGTCAGGGGGGCCTTGAACATGACACACAAATCCGGTATCCCGTTTTACCTTCCCCAGCGCATCCACTCTGCTCTGCGCCAAGCAAACGCTGTGTCCCCCCCCCCCTTTTTTTTTTTTGTTTTTTTTTTCTACTTCCCTACCCGAACCCCACGTGCGCTTTGGAGGACTTTTTCTTTCACCTCATTCGTACATTACATGACAAAGATGGAGCTTTGGTTGAGGGGGCGAAAAGGAAAAAAAAAGAGGTCCTCTGCAAAACAAGGCAGATTTCTTGGTATTATGCCAAGATTTATTCTGGGGAGCTTAAGGCTTTCGCTGCTGAGGGTTGCATGGAGACTGGGGGAGGGGTGTTGCAATCAATCATCGGGGGAGAGAGAGAGAGGCCGACTACCTACCGATGGAAGTGCACGAGGACGAAGTCATCCCGCCCTGACACATCAGGTGACCTGACACACGGCTACGCGCATCGTCACACTTCCCCGCTGTCCGCTTGCCATCTACTGCTGCAAGTTCACGGCCCCCTCTGTCAAGTCATCACCGAGTCCCCCTTAGCAAGCCAAGCAGCAGTCAATGCCCCGAGAGCAGTCTTGTTACGACGTCATTTGATGCTTGATTACTACGCCTGTTTCCTCTGAGAGAACCTAACACCGCTTATCCGAGGGGGAAAATCCAGCACAACAGCCTCTCCAGCACCCCAAGTCTCCCCCCAAGAGCGGGGAGGTTGTAAAACGCGCCCAAGCTCGCCAACACACTTCCTCGTGCGCATGTCACAGGAACTCCCTCATCAAGACGAGCTATGTTATCCAGCAGTAATATCTCGAATAATTACCCATTTGTAGAATCCCCCAGGGAGGCCCCTCGTCCGCCACATAATATGAGGGACCATGTACTATACACACAAGATGGGTGAGGGGGAAAAGCGTGGAATACCAATACTCCGTCGCAATTCTTCCATCCAATGTCGTTAAAAAAAAAGGTGAGGTATTCCCAATCGCCGCCGTTGCTGTTTTTTTTCTCTCCAAGGGAAAAAGAAAAACTTCTCGGCCCGCCAAGTACTCCGGTCCAAGGCAACCGCAGAGTTCAAGATACCCAGCGGATATGTTTGGCGGGCCGAGGACGTTTTTGTCGTCATGGTACGTGTAGTTGTGGGCGGGGTGTGGCATAATACGGTGTGCGTGATTGGCGATACGATTGGGTGGGGGGAGGGGGTTTAGATTATCCCGTCTCGGGACAGGTCAGGTCATCCCTCCCCCCTTTGGTGATATCCGAAACTTGTTCTAAAATGGAGTGCAAAAGGAGTGGACGGCGTAGAGGGGGGGTACTGTGGCCGACGGCGGATTCAAGGTCCCCATAAACAAAGAGAGAGACGAATCCAACGCAAACCCATATCATAATTCCGAGATATGTTCCCTACACCATGATACATATGAAATCCGACAACACTGGTAAGCCTTCGGAAGACGCTCCCGAGTCAGCCAGCGCCGGGAGATTTAAACACCTCTAAACGCCATCGATGCCAGAATGTGAAAAAGTAAAGTTAGGGGCCAAGGCCCAAGTCGTTCGTTGTCATGGACCGGAGTGAGGTGCTTCGCTCATGCGTTGGTAACCTTTAAATAGGGCACGTGCCCGGATTAGCCTCAAGTTCATCCCATCCCATTCGTCCCAACTCTCAAAAACTTACTCGGAGGATCTTCCGCGAGTAATCCTGGTTGTCAGCGATGCTGCCGTCGCTCATGCGTCGGTGAGCCAGGGTGGGATCCATGCGGGAGTCGCTCATGGACATGCCGCTGCTGCTCGGGGGCTTGGAGCCACCAATAAAGGCGTTCACGGCAGCGTTGCGGCGGTGCTCCTCCTCGATCTCGGCGTTACGTCTCCGACGAATGAAGAAGAAGGCGCCGCCAACAATGGCAGCGATGACGACAACGCCGACGACGACACCGGCTGCGATGCCGGCGGTGTTGCTGCCGCCGTTCTTCGAACCCCCAGTCGGGGAAGGTGATGCCGTTTGAGTGGGGGTCTCGATGATGGTCTCGACCGCGCCGCCAGACGTCGATGTGGGCTTCACGGCAGCTGACGAAGTGGTGGCCGGAGGCTGGTCGTCAGGCACAACGAGCCTGAGGCCCGTGTTGAAAACGGAGTAGTACATGCCACCTTCTACACCACCGCCTGTAGATGCGTCAGTACTGATTCAATAGACAAATCCCGGGAGGGGGTTCGTCGAGTTGGGTCAAGACATACATGCTTCAGCGGGATAGTACGGGCAGGGGAAGTTGCACTTCTTGTCGTCAACGACGGCACTTGCTGGGGGGTAAGAGTCACCGCAATAGCAGTCTTCGCCGTTCAGTGCCATGACGTTCTTCTTCTGGACGAGCTTGCATTCGTCGTTGCAGGATCCACTGCTGATACCCTGTTTGGGGATGTACTTTTCCCATGTTGTGGCATTCATGTTGTAGCAGCCGTGCGCAGTGAGGGCGGATGGTAAAGGAGCAGAGCTGGGCTTCTGGACGCCCTGGGTGGCTGACTGTGCAGAGGCGAAGCCAAAGGCCATGAGGGCCAGCGTAACTACCGAGTTCTTCATTTTGGTGGTGATGGAAAAAAAAAAATAACTGGCGTCGAGGGGTATAACGAGGGCTTGAAATAAAAAGCCGAATGGGTTCTCGTGGAAGTCGCCAATCGAGACACGTCGTGAGGTCCCCGAGTTCTAACCGAATGCAAACGGGGTTTCGATGTACGAACAAGTCGGTGCGATGTCAGTGGGCCCGACGGTATTTCCAAGCTTCCAAAGTCCACACAGCGTCGTCGAAAAAACCCAGCCCGTTCGATCGATAGTTGTCGGTCGATTGAGTGGCGATGCGGTCGATCGATGGTTGGTGTGATGTTGATGAGCGAGTGTGTCGGACGATTGTCGGATCGTGCGGGAAACAAGGCGAGTCCTAATGAATGTGTGGGCACCGACAGCCTCGTGGTTCTTTCTCGTGTCGGGCTCGTAATCAAGCGTCTTGTGCGTTTCTCCTTCTGGACCCTCTCTCTTGCTGGAAAGGAAAAGAAAAAGAGGATATCACAGAGAAAATGGCATTGAAGGAGAGGGCGAATGAACAAGGGAAAGGAGGATGATCTTGGCGAGATTCAAGATGAGCAACAGAAGGACAGACTTTGGGGGGGAGGGGAGGAAATGAACGAGTGACAGCGGGTGGAATTGGGAGGGAATGGCTTGTTTTGTTGAAAAGAGAGAAACGAGCACGAAGTGGGTTGAGATGAGGAGGAAAAGCGAAATTGCGAGTCCACTTTGCGGCATCCCGGGGGTCTTGAGAGGGTGTGTGTTCCAAGAAGAGACACACCCCCTATCCTTCCCAGTACCTATCTCTTCGACGACACCCACCCACCCCACCCACGCACATGCACAATTATTCGAACCCGCCTTTTCTCTCTCTCTCTCTCTCTCTCTCTCTCTCTCTCTCTCTCTCTCTCTCTCAGTGTCTGCTCTGCCTGCGGATGCGAAATGGCAGGTGGGATAGCCAGTTTCTCTGACGGGACCACCTTGGCTACGTATCTCAGTTGCATAAACAGTCTGTCCATACGAGGAGTGAAGCGGACGGACAGCCAGGGCAAGCCAGATCAGGCTAGGCCGGACACTCGAGGCGAAAAATAAAACGGCTTCCCGCCCTGTCATCCGGCGTATGCGTGTGCATAAATCTCCAGACTCGAGAGAGTACTCGAGAAGAGAGATGCCTCACCACCACCACCACCACCGCCACATCTGCTATGAAGCCGCACAGCGGCGAACTCGTGCTGGGAGAAGCCTTGCGAAGCGCGCCTAGCGAGTGTAGCAGGCATCGGTATCAGCCAAGGGACTCCCTGGCGTTGCCAAAAGCCCCGGAGAGAGTCTGATATAGAGAGAGAGAGAGAGAGGAAAGCTGAGCGACAACAAGTCGATACGACGGCGAGGGAGACCCCATCAGGATGGATCCATTGGGTGGCATGCCTCAGTCCGCTATTCTACGTCGACGCCGATTGGATATCTCTGAGGTGGTGCGACAGGGGGCTCGCGTTTGGGGTCTTCCTGGTCGAGGATCCAGGAACCAGAATTATCATCAGGGGCGCAGTCGACCATGCAGATCATGGCCTGTATCGGGGTGGTCCGCGGTACTGGGTACAGTCTGTGGGACGTGAAGCATGTTAGCAGAATCGGTTCGTTGTCCGCAAAGTCTCTAACGCGGGCCATCGTCTCTGGTACGCGCTCGCTATCGCAAGCCAATCAGCTACGTACCGCACCGCCTGTGAGCCCTAGTGGTACGCACACCACTATCCACGAAGTACCTACCTAGTGCACCATGAGGTAGAGTGATCAGATCCACTTTCCAATTAAATCTTTCACCAATGCAACACACCACCGCCAACTTTTCCCCCTCCCCTTCTGGCCGTGCGATGAGGATATCGCGCGGACCCTTTCATAAATCAGGATTTGTGCACGGAAGAGGGAAAGGGGGAGGCGGTGACTGACTTGACACACACCCGCTACACCATCGTCGGTATGTATGTACACTACGTCCCTAGGTAGGTATGTACTGCAGTACAGGTAGTTTTACCCCGATTGTGAGAATGGGGAAACAGGCTGACGCTGGCCACTCAACCCGATAGACCACCACATTGCGAAACCCTCTCTCTTCCCACGGCGAGAGACAGACGCAGGTACACTCAGAAAAATGGAAATGGCTGTTTTTCATTCGAGGCGGACATCCGATCGTCCGTTGTTGCCCAGCCGTTGTCGAACCTTTGTCGAATCGTCGGGTCGGCCTATACCGTCTTGTACCTATTGTATCTGTCGGGCGTCCATGTTCTGATTAGCTGCCACGCGAACCCAGAACGGCGGCAAATCCCCCCTCTCCCCCTCAATCGACGAGGATCCCCCGTGCGTCCTCTCTCTATCCTGCGACGACTTGGACGGCTTTTGCGTTTGACGCTGATTGCGAGTGTGTCACGCGCATGGGTACCCACATGGAAGCTCTGGCTGGGCATTCAATGGATGGTGCAAGACGGGTACAGAGAGAGACGGTCCAACAAGTTGTGCTGTACCGTACCGTCTGGTTGTACGACGGGATGGGATTGGAGGGAGGACGACGAGGACGCCTGCGCACCAGCGTCCGTTGCACCTTTTCTTGCCGCTGTGCCACATTACTTGACAGGATGCACCTGATCTGCCTTCGCTGGGCCGTGCCATTTCCTCTCAGTCAGTCCCCCTTGCCTTCCTTTGGCAGCGTTTCTTTCCTTCTTCGTCTCCAATCGTCGCGAGGTCGCGGACCGGCTGAGCGTGCGTACATGCAGCTCAGCCATGTGGGATACCGAACGAACGAACGGCCTGCTTATGGCTCCTTCCCGTCTGACTGACTGACTGTTCGGACGGACTTTTTCTTTCTTTTCCTTTTCTTGTTTTCGTCTTTCTGTCCCGCTTAGACCCCCCCAGATGGTGCAGCAATTTGCAGCGTGTCCCCTGTAATGATCGGATGACAGTGGACGGAGTGCTGGAACAACGATCAACGGGCGGTTCAGGGCGGGTTCAAGGGAGACGAGGGAGGAGGGTTATGGCTGGTTCGATGCTTCTGCTGGTGTTTCTGATCATCGTCGATGGGCAGCAAGAAGTCTCGAAGCCGTTGGCTTCAGCCTCCCTCCCCCGAACGACCGACTTGTGAAAACGAAACCCGCCTAGCATCAAGCGGCCGCCTCCAAGTCGCGGATTGAAACGTGATACGAAGAGTGCTGGACAACGGTGGAAGGTCCCGTCGTCCTTTTTTATTTTTCTTCATGACTTCGGCAACACCGTTCATTACGAGTACTGCTCTTACTGCCTAACGCCCGCCACGGCACCTGGGAGACGGAGCCGCCAGAGTGGACATCCCCCGGGTGCCAAGGCTGCATTGCACGCTGTCAGCGCTCTAGGTACGCTACGCCGAAGAGCCAGGCGTTTATATCCTGCGGTACAGTCCACGAGAGAGTGAGCCGTTTGGGGCGTGTTTGTCTGGTGGTGCTTAACCGGGAGTGATTGGTCACATTGCCTCACTTCAGAGTATGTGTGCTGCTGCTGCTGCTGCTGCTTGCGTGCACCCACGCGGTGCGCCAGAAGCAGCAAGGAGGAGGCGACGAAATTGGTTATTAGCGGATAGCGACACTCCCCTATTCCTCCTAGGGGTGTGTGTGTGTGTGCGCGCGGCATGTGGGCAGACAGGATACGAGGCCAGGCGGCTAGGCCAAGAAAGAGAGGGAAAAGAGAGAGGCACAGAGGCTTGCAGCATGCCACTTGGTCGTCCTTATTGTCAAGGTTGCCTTGCCTGCGTGCCCACCATACCCCAGAGGCAGATGGCTTGCATTGACCCCCAGTGACCCCTTAGTCCTACTACATACATAGTATACGTAGTCTTGGTTTCCACCCAACAGATAGATAGATATGCATGCATGGCCTATTGCTCTTCAGAAGAAGCCGAAGAAGGCATCGGGCGGTGCAGGAAACGAAAAGCCATCATCATCCATCGCGCCAGCAGCAAAGTGGTCGGCTTGCCGGCCGAGAAGCAGCCTCCAAGGAGACATGATGCCTTTCCTCGACATGACGGGCAGATGAGATGCCAGAGTAACAGCTTGCTACCAGTCATGCATGTCTTGCTTGGCTCCAGGTCGCATTGCTTTATTTTTATTATTTACTCCTTGCTTTGAGGGATTCGATATTGCCCCCTCCCCCCCAAAAAAGCACAGCCTCGTTGTTCAATCAAAAAAGCCTGCGTCATGTTGCTGTTGGCCTCGTTGGGCGTCCTGCAGACGAGAGATGATGTTTTCTGCATCCGTATCTAGCTAGCAAGGGGACGGGGAAGGAACGGGGTCCAGCATGGGTTGAGTCGGGTTCTATTTTCATTTATCCATCCATCCCACAGACACTATCGAAGGATACGGTTTGCCGAGATATTGGCGAGGAGCGAAAAGGAGACGATTATATTGGATACCTCAGCCCAAAACCACTGGCATGCCTGGGCCGTTTGCCGTCGTTGGAGGGGACAGCAACGAAAACACCACGTTTCTAAGGGTGAGTACCAGTAGGTTGATCGATAGATGGTGTATCAAAGAAGCTGCATTCTTCGAGAACAACGACTAGTCAGTTAGTTGCATGAGGGAGGGGTTCGTGCCGGGTAGCCTCGCTCGCAGGTCATACGTTGGTGTCGTGAGTTAATTGCGGCCGCTCTTCAGGTGACAGACTTGACTTACCAAAGGCCCGACTCCCGAAGCACTTCACACTACCTACCTAGGTACCTTAGGTAATCAGTTAGCAACGTCCTCCCTGCCAGGCGCTCTAGCCTCTGCCTCTGTTCTCCCAGACCTTCACCATCGTCACAATCTTCTCTTTCCGCCCTCCTTCTTTTCCAAACCTTCTGGAGCAGAAAAAGCAATTCTCGACGGTTCCGACACACCGGAACTCTCAGCGTCCATCATCCGTACTAATTACCCATTACAATTTACTTACGCACGCCATAATATCTACGGATACGCCCTCAAAAAAAAAAAAAAAGAAGAAGCAATGTACTGCCGTCCGCACGCACGCATCCGGCACTGCCGTGAAGAAAGGGCCTTGCAGAGTTCCAACCGGTTCCATCGGTCTTGATTAATACGAGCAAACCACTGACTCTAAACCGGCTCCTGGTGCCGGCTCAGAAAAACTTGTTTGGCGAGCAGGCTCCGGCCAGTGGCCACAAGTTACAACAACTGGTCAGGGTCCCACCCCCCTCGAGATGGCCTCTCAAGCACTCGACTCCGTTGATCGGCTCGCCGAGCTTCCTATCTCGAGTTGGTACCCGGCTCCCGGTTGTTCGTCCTCGCCTTACCGTCTCCCGACCAAGGAGAGCGAACACCGCGCCCCGAAGGACTCCATCTCTTCCACTCTCGGCTGCGACGCCATGCGGGAACTATCACCCTTTCTGCACATGGCATGGTTGTCGTGTGTTTATTTCTAGACCCAGAACCCCATCTTTCAAGACAAGTCGCTGCAGGGACAATCCCGTCCTTCCCTTGACTTGTGAGCCAGCGGTGTAAACCTGCCCTTTCTTTATACTGGTATCCAGCCTTCCATGTGGATGCTCTGGAGAAGGCCGAGTCATGGTTGGTTCGAGGGCACCGTCCCTTTCCAGCTGCCCAGCCTCCCAGATGTCTTCACGAGAGACCCAGTGTTGCATCCGCACTGACCCCAAGACGTCACTGGGCAAGGAGCTCCCGTGGATTGGACCGAACTATCATGAGGTCCGTCACTCTGGTTATGGGGACCCGTCACGTCGCCTCTCGACCCTTTACGGAGAGCACCGGATAAATTCCGACCGCGGTTCTCCGGAACCGTCGAGATATTGGCAATGACCCGCCTTTGAGCGGTTTTTTTCTTCTTCCATTCAACGAGACCGAGGCCGTCTCCTGCCCTCCCCACCCCACCCCCCTTACGTAGTATGTGCGGTATGACCGTGCTTGCTTTGGATGGTACTCTGTATAGCTCTCCCTTCCGGTTGAAATGAGGATGGATATTCTCTTCATCTACCTACTCTACTCTACTCCTGCTGGCCCTGTCGCAGATCCCGCCGGTTCCCTCACCCTAATTGCGATTAGCCTGTAAGCCCGTCCTCGCCCAAGGCCCGAGCCCGCCGTCCCGCAAGTGGCGGCACGAGATTGAGATTGCTCTGCCCATCCATTCATCGAGAGGTTTCCAACCGTTCCGCCTAGTCTTGCATCAGCAGCATAGGTACTCCAGCACTCCAGGCGCCGCTCGTCTGCACATATCAAGGGGCGAGTGGACGCCGTCTTCTCAGACAAACACTCTCGCTTGGATGCAGTCCCGTCAACAAACTTGAGACCAGTCTCAGACACTTTTAATTACGCGAGGCTGCCATTGATGTTTACCTTTTTCCCGCGCAACGGTTCGTGCGTGTTCCGAGAAGCATCTCGAACCGTACACGCCTTCCAGGAATGAAGTTGCCGTCTCGAGACATGGATTTCTTCCGTGTCTTGGTGGATTTCTCAATCTTGCAGGCAGAATAGCCTTCACATCAAGAAGATGCTCATGACGCATGTTCGACAAAAATAGACGGCCGAAGCACGTCGGGCTGAGGTGAAAATATGCTGCGCGACGGGGAAAGCCGGCTTCGGACACATCGAGGACTGGTAGACGTCGCCACCACGATCCTCGACGTTGACATCGTTGCGTTATTACCCCAATTCCATCCGACAGGCAGCGTGAGACGCCGAGGTCAAATGCCATGGCTGAGACCTTGGACGCGGTTCAACAACGCTGAAGCACACCGGGGGCCGTTTGGGTTGAGGTCCCGTCTACACACCAAGCTGAATCCAGACAAAAACACGGCTTCTCCCTGCAAGCCCAAGAGCCGGCTTGGCTTGTTGTGCCTTGTCCACGCCAGGAACAAGGCACAAGGCACAATGACTTACGTGCCGTGAACGACACGATCGACCTGCATTTCGCTACCGAGATGTTCGTCCGAATTCTAGATCCCGTCGCCGGCGACCAACTTACCAATTTTTTTTTACATGTGCCGACATTCTCTGACAAAAAAAAATGAAGAAGAAGAAAATCCAACAGAAGTAGGTATTTGACTTCCTGGATAGAGCTGTGTCCCAACCAACCGCTTCGGAGGTTTTCCAATTCGTCGTCTCCGTTTTTGTTATTTTTCTTTCTTTTCTGGTTTTCTGCATGTGATGATCTCCTATTGATTTCCTCAACCGGTCCTAACAAGGCCATTCTGTATCAAACCAGACGCAGGGCGAGACGCCCCCCCTTTCCCCCCGGCTCGAATGTTCGCATCCTTCTCCCCACAGTGGAATCGGGCAAGTTGTTTCCTGCGCAGATTGATTACTTCGTACACGCGGCTCAGAAGCCGTTCCTACAAGGCCTAGGCCCTCCCCCCTTCTCCTCTCCAAGGACCGAAAGGGTCTAGACCGTCTGCTCCCGCCAACATGGCAACATCTCAGGCACCCCATGCTCCTGTTCTCGCGCCGTCCACCTGAAAAAGGGTAGCGGCCTCGATATTGGCGGGTTCTCCTGCTCATCTCCCAAGTCTTCCTTCTTCGCCACGGCGTGCGGATGCACTGACGCTCCAGCTGTCAAAAGGAGATGGGCTTTTTGCCGGCAAATTGCCCATATGTCAGCACCCCATCCCATATACTTTACTAGCCTTGCGTTAGACTTCAACATGCCCCCCCTCTTCTAATGAGCCTCAGCCCTCGTGTAGTGTAATTTGCGATCCTGTCCGTGGCGGTACTTGTGTATCGCTTAAGATGCATCTTGATTATACCATCCCCCCTCCCTCTTCCCTTCTGATGGCGCCGGAAAGGTCCGTGACCACGCGTTCCTAGGACTGCTGGGTGCCCCCCTCCTGATGCGTCTTCTAAGCCTTAGCCAGGAGGTGTTGGAATTAGTCCTCTGGTGTTCCGCCAGACCCGGTTGGCGCTAGGCGCCATTTGGAGGCGGTTTCTTCTCTCTTTCTCAGTCTCTCAGTTGCGAGAGTTTATGTCTAACGGCACTAGTGCTAATGCTCGAGTACATTTGTGCTGTTTCTAGTCTGCGCTTCCACGAGTGGCCTCTCCATCCTCCCAACGGCCCGGCTGGGCGTGATAGAAGATGCCGGACGTGTGGTTTCGACACAACTAATGGGTCTCCGGAAGAAGAAGGGATCGGATTGGTTTGGCTTTATCGAAATTCGTCACTCAGCCGGGGTCGGAACGGACACGCGCGCTTGAGCGGCTCGGAACAAAGGGCAAAGGACGCTGGTCGGCCAGCTCTCCCCCCTTAGCTGATCGACTGAGACTTAGCTGATCGACGACTACCACGCGCGCCCTAAGCCCGACTCAGGGAGGAGATAATACCTCATGAACTATATTCGATACAGCACAAAGGTTCGTGTGGCGTAGCCCAGCTGCATGACGATGGTGGATCATCCTTGACTGCCGCGTTTTTTTCTCTCTCAATTGGGGTTAGTAAATCTGCGTGATGCGCGCCGCTATAGTTTGTTAAATATTTACCTTGGGTGACGGGGAGACCATGTTATCGTGAGGTGGACATGCTGGACTTCATAGACTCGATGGCGCACAAGGATCCATGTAGGTGTAAAGTGAATGCTACGCATCTCTACTTGAAACATACGGAACCTTCAAAAGTGAACAGGATATCGTAATGACAAACATATTCCGGGCCGAAACCCATGGTAACTGGAGATATACTACTGGCGGGGGCTACAAAGGAGCTGATTCAACTCGGATAACGACACATGCGCCTGCTCCTCATCATTATGATCTCAGCTGTTTAGAACCCCATGGGGCCTGGACCAACGTGCAGGCTTTTCTGTGAGATCTGCCGCCTATAGAGATTATATCCGGACCTCAGCCTCTGGGCTATAGGGAAAGGGAGAGAGTTCGCCTTTCTTTCTGTAGCCTTAAGCAAGCATGTGGCGATATTCGCCCTAGAGCTAGAGACGAATAACCTCGTCCTCTAGGCCGTAAGGCAAAGGGAAAGGTGTATGGATCATCAATAACCTCTCGTCTCCTTTTTAAATGTTTTATTGTAACAAGGCTATGATCGGCACTCCTGTCACGCGAGAGGTCAATATAACAATCGGCTATGATCAAAGCTCACCCGGGGCCGAAATAGACCATCGCCGCTATACAGCCCGTTGGACCGTGACCAGCATGTTTGGTCCCATGAAGGCTTGATACGCCAGTCGCTGGCCCACATTCTTGTGTGTCGCTTGCACTCGCCACTGAGAACCAATACTCACCCTCGCTTCGGATGTTTCGTGCCTGTACCTTTCAAGTATGTAAGGGCGCCTGGCGGTATTCTCACCTCCTGGAAACAGGCCCTCGACAATGTGCCAGTGTGGATGAGGCTGCATGCCGAGAACCACCACCGTCCTGCCGTTCAGGTACCTCACGAGCCAGAGCACGAGGCGGTGGTGCACCGGCTGGGGGACGCCGACGACAATCGCCGCCGCAAAGTCCTCTACGAAAGCCTCGCCTGCGAAGGAGCGGCTGACGGGGTTCCAGTAATGCGCGGGCGAGGCCACGAACTGGCTAATTTCCAGGTTGAAGTTGACCCTGAACGAGTGCGGAGGGGACTTGCTGATGTCCTTGCTCCGCTCCCAGCTGACCTGCTTCCGGACGCATATCTCCCAGTCCTGCAACACCATCGCCGGCTTCTTGACCAGACAGCACTCCGTGGGCGACTTGCGCACCCAGCCGTCGGCGGTGTGCTGCAGACCGACGTAGACGGCGTGCTTCGTCCCGCAACGCCGGCAGGCGCCGCCCGTCCGACAGCCGAGGTCCATGTACAGCCTGTCGTCGGACACGCCAGAGAAGAGCATGACCTTGAAGCTGATTCCTCTGTTGGTGATGGAGAATGGCGTCAGGGCAATGTCCATCCTGCTCCTCTGCTCCAGCGTCGCGCAGTGGGCGAACTCTGACGGGGACCCGGCGAACGCCCCGCGGTACTGCTGCTTGCGGCCGGTTTCCGCCAGCCAGGCAAAGAGCGACATGTCGTCCGTCTCCTTGACCACCTCCTCCTGCAGCCGCTGGAAGGCCTTTTGGCCCTCCCCGTATAGCATCGGCATGTTGATGTCGAACAGCCCGAGCAGGGAGTAGGCCCGGTCTTCCACGCGCGTCGTCTCGCGATGGGACGCCCAGGACATCTTGACCGCGACAGGGACGGCGGTCAGCTCCTTCCAGCACGCTAGCACGTCGTGGTCGATACCGGTGATGGCAGACAGAGTCGCAGCCTCGCCATCTTTCGTGAACCGGTACTGCCAGCCGGCGTCGAAGAACTTGACGTAGGTCGGCGCGATCAGCTCCTGCAGGGTCCAGCCGCGGCTGAACCACTTACAGGCACCCAGAATCGCGGCGTCCTCGGGCAACCTGCGGAAGGGCCAGGAGGGCAACGGCTGCGGCTTCGTATGAGAGGGCAGGTCCGAGAGGAAGACGAAGCAGACGTCGGCCTGCCTGTACCACTGGAACATGGAGTTGATGGCCTCGCTGAGCTCTGCGCTGCTGGTCTTGTCGATGCAGCAAGTATCGGCCCAGGCGTACCCGAGGCCCTCCGCCTCTAGGGCCGTCTCGCAGGCCCTGGCGATCTTGGCGAAGCCCGCCTTCCCCTTGGCCTTGGGGAGGTAGGCCATGTCCTGGAAGGTGACCTCCTCCCCCTCCCAGGTGTGCGAGAGTATCGCGTACTTGACGGCGGAGGGGTCGTGGATCTGCTCCAGGACCAAAGTCCTGGTGTTGATGAGCCACATGGCAACCGTTGCCAGGGGCGAGTGTGTGTGCCGACGGTTTTCCAACAATTGGGGTTCGGTGGTCCTTTGCTGCGGAGAATTGTAGCGTAGGCAAAGAGCGGGATTTGGTGTTTATTAGTGTCGATTCGATCATTGCCGTGCATTGCCAAGTGGTCGCCTCATGTAGGCTGCATTGGGGGTCGTTGCCTTGCGTGGATGGAGACAGGTCAGACAGGTCAGGATGACAACAGGAGTCGCGCGCATGCAGAGCAGCCTGCACCATTCCCGCTCGACATGTGGCTGTCGTACTATATTTACCCCTCCACTATCTAGCCTGGCTTGGAAGTGCACATTCTCACGGTGGGTGGTGGCTGCGTTTTGAGCATACGCGTCAGCACTGCTGACAGGGTGTCACAGAACGAAGGCGTATCCTCCAGGCTGGAAACTCGACGGTATTGATCACACGAGAGCGATGGTATCGAGCTTGAAACATGACTTGGACTAAAGGAGCAGAAGAGCTCACCGAGATGGAGAGGATGACAAAAAGGCATAAAATAAAAGCCAGAGATTATTTTCTTCTTCTGCGCATTCATGCCCGAACCGAGGCCGAGCTCAGTTGTCCTACCGCCCTCTCTCCTCACATTCTCCGCGGTGTTTACGCCAATCCTTTTTCTGGCACTCGGGGCTGCAGTACTTTACATCGAGGCAGCGCGTGCATTTCTTCAGTGCGGCTCCGTCCTTGCCCGTCTTGCCGCAATTCCTGCATCTCTCCTGCTGAGGGGGGACGACGCCGCCGGATCTCTTGTAGAGATCCATGTCGACAATGTCTTCTACGAGCGGCACAGCAAAGGTAGGGCTGATGGCGATGCGGGTGGCGTACTTGGCGGCCGATTCCCATTCCGGGAGGCCGATGAAGTTGTCCGGGAATTGGCCGTTGCCGCACGAACAGAGGACCGGCTCGCTGGGCTCCAGGGACAGAGGAACGCACCCGGTCTTGCGATACTCGCAAGACGACTTGTGGCTCCACGTCCGGCTGCGCTCCGCGAGGGCGGGGAGGGCCTTTTTCCAGAATACTAGCTCCTCGTCGTTGACCGTGACGGAGCACATCTCCAGCTCCCTGAGAAGCAATAGAAATGGCTCGCATTTCTTAATGAGCGGGATTGTCAGCGGGAGGACCGCGGCATCGAGGACGATGGAGGCTGCGGCGGCATCAAGCCTGATTGCGGACACGAACACCAGCATATGGATACCGCCGCGGTCGGGGTGATTGAGGCAGAAAAGGCCAGTCTGGCCTCCCTGTTGGCCCGAGGAGAGCATGGTCATGCTGAAGAGGGATTCCTTAAAGTTAAGTCTGGGGGACGGCGAGAGCCCTTGTCTTCCTGCGCTGACTTCATCGCGCAACGCCCTCTCGGTGGGGGAGAACCCGAAGGAAAGGAGCGTCGTCATCCAGCGGTTCTCGCTTTTGCTCGAGAGGTCGATGATGGGAAGACGGTCGAGGTTCAAGTGTGGAGTGTTGAGATCCGCTGGGGTGTTGGAAAGGCTTCGTGCGAGGTAGGTTGGGAAGACGAAGTCGTCGAGAGCTGTCTTCGTCTGTGGTTGGGTCGGGGGCACTGCAAAGGGGGCGACGACCTCGATGTAGGACGATTTGCGAGCGATGCGGGTCTTGGCCTTGCTTGCGTCGACTGGGACTGGGAAAGTGAGTGGGTAGATGTGCCGCTTGTCACCAAACACGATGTTGACGGTAAAGGGTGATGCTTGTTCGATGGCGATAGGGACCTTGTCGGCGAGCAGTTTCTTTCCCTTTTCCACCAAGAAGTCGAGATGGCCTGTAACAGTCTCGATTCTGTTCTCGTTCTCGGACGCCTGAGCGGTGAAGATAGACGCCGTCTCGTTGTTGGGCCGGACATCAGACTCGGCCACAGTGGCCGCCGCGTCAGACGCAGCGGGATACATAGTCTGCCCAGGCATGTACTTGGTGACGAAGACGTTGTCCTCATCGCCCAGCTTTGCTTGGAAGATTTTCAGATCATGACCCAAGGTCTTGCTGAAAACGGCAACGCTTTGAGCGGAGCTGATGACCTCCAAGCGAACATAAGCCGTCTTACGTTCCATCTGGAGTGCAGCAGCTGGGACGTAAAAGGAGGCGATGAGTGGAGAGTTTCCGAGCCAACCCGCCGGGTCCGCTTTGACGACGACGGAGAAATCGCTGCTCTCTCTGTTGCCGCTGGCGAGGATGTCGCCAAAGACGAGTTGAACCTCGTCGTAGAAGTTGTGCCACTGGTGATTCGCATTCTCGCCAGAAACCAAGGATCCCCTGATGGTGGGAGCGCTTATCTTTGCCTGGTCCGACCCCGCGTAAACCCGAGTAAACGACTCTCGCGGCACAACAAGACTAACGGCCACAACCTCCGGCACGTGCTCCCACGAGTCGAAACCACCAAGCTTACGATTGGGCTTGAGTTCTTGACGAAGCCAGGGTTCCGAAAAGACACCTTGGGTGTGCATCTGCAGGGATAGGTCCTGTCTGAGGTTGCCCGTGAACATGAGACTTCTTTCCGCGCAGATCTTTTCTATCACCAGCTTGCAGGTGACGTCGAAATCGGTAACGGACAGTCTGAGCTTGAGATATCGCAGGAGGGAGACGAGCGTGCCGCGATGAAAGTGACAATAGGCCGTGTTTCGAACTAGCTGAGAGAGGGAAGCTTTCGAGATGGAGAGCAGCTTCATGGGGTTCTCATGCGCAAACATCTCGAGGTACAGACCGAAGAAGATGCTTGCCAACGCCTCTGGGTCGATTCTGAGGGCACTGGTCGAGCTCACTCCAGAGAAATGTTTGCTTTGCTTCCATGTGATACGGTTGTGCACTTGGGACGGCGTGTCACTGTTTGACTGTACATGGTTGGTGCCCAAACCAATAAGAACCTCGTCGACGCTCGATACAGCAGTGGCGTTTGTCCAGTATTCCACAGGGCTCGCTCCTAGGAGCAATGAGATTGTTCGACCATGGCCGTAAAGGAGCTTGTCGAAGGCTTCCTTCGTAGTATCTTCCGTCTTGAGGAGAGTCTCAGTAAACAAAGCTGACCAAGGTTGGGCTGTGAGCAGAGGCAGCGCTGATATGAGGATGTTCAGAGTACCGAAGTGGTCTGCGAGGTTGGAAGTATCGATAGTATCGAAGGCCGTCGGGGCTGTTGACTTTGATCCGTAAGCCTCAGGATCCAGAGCTAGGATCCGAGCATCAAACTGTCGGCGGTACCACCCAGCTGATGTCTGCTTGGTGGTAGTGTAGTGCTGAAAGGTCTGGCACAATGCCAGAGCTTCGCTGGCAACAGAACGAACCACTAGTCTCTTTGCCCGAAGCATAGCGCCGCAGGCAGTGGCCCACACTCGGAACTGGGTCTTCGCGGCGGCGAACACCTTGGACTTGTCGTCGTTCGGGTTGGGCTTGAGAGGAGACTTCTCCGCCAGGCAGAGGAACGCAGCCGCAAGATGGAAGCCCAGAATGGGGTCAGTTCCATAATGCAAGAGACGATGCTCCGTCAAAGAGGCATAGAACAGGGGGTTCGGGTTGCTGGTGGCGTCGCTAGGTCCCAAGGCGGCAGACTTCCAGAACTCTTCCAATGCTTCGACGATCTGCTGTGAATGTTGCAAAGACACAAGGGCGGCTGATCGCAGACCAGTGAAGGAGACGCCGTGACCGAAAGCATCCTTCCTCCTCTTCAATGAGTGTTTCATATTGGCAACTAAGGCGGCCGTGTTCGTGGACGCATCATTAGATTTGGCGGTAGCGTCATAGGTGATCCAAATGGCACGAACATCGTCCATGGTAGCCTGATCACAGAATGGCAACACCTTGCCATAAGTGCTTGCTTTCCATGATTGCAAGGACTCTGATGCGGAGATGAGCTTCTTGACTTGGGATACCAGAATATTCAAGTCCGTGTCGTCCAAGTGAAGGCCGTAGTACAGGTTCCAGAGCGTGTTGCCGGAGGCGCTGTTGTCCAGGAGGAGGGAGAGCAGAAAGATGTTACGTGCTTGGGTGGGTCAGTAAAAAGCCGAATTTGATGCTGAAGCAAGAGAAGTGACCGTACCCAAGATGGCCTCGTCAATGTCGTTGATGGTAATGTCGAGTTTACGAATGGCTTTCCGAGTGTTAGTGAGCCGGGCACAAGAGAGACAGGCCGTGACTTACGGAGTCCATCCTCATGATACGAGGTGTGAAGGATGTTCCTTACATCACCACAGCCGAGAAGAAGAAGGTTGGCATCGATACCATGAGGCAAGTTCTTGGCCAAGTTGATGGCGGGAGTGTTGCCCACCGCATAGAAGAAGGAGATGGAATTCGCGACAGTAGGGGTGAACATCTTGGCGATGGAGACGTCCGTGAGGGGGGCCCGACAAACGAAAATGAGATATGAGATTGAGATCAAGGATGAAGACTATGAACTAGCCGTGAGTAAGGATGAGGAGAGGAATAAGACGCAACGTCTTTGGTGACACTCACGATGATGCAGAATACCGAATTACAAAAACAGACAGCATTCAGATGCGGTGTGGAGTGAGTAGCTCATCAAACAGTTCAAGCTCGAACAGTACTGAGAAGACGCGACGGGCCGGAGTCAGTCAAATCAGATTGGCCTGCATGAATCAGTCCTATTGACGATCAAACGGAATGCCTTTTAATAGGTAAAGAAAGGAAAGTACTAGGAGGGGCAATGGGAGAATGCCTAATCGAACACCGGGAGGGAATGAGACATGCTCTGCCTACCTGTAGGTAACCAGGTAACTAGGGAGGTAGGTAGGTAGGGGTAGATACCTTTACTTCTCGGTGCTCGTTGATACCTACTGCCAGTCAAGCCACCTCGAGTTGTTAGGTAACCACGGGGCGTAATACTCCAGTGGCCCAAGCTCTTGCCGTCCCCGCCACAGCCAGCACGTTGATAATCAGTGAGTGGTCGCTGACCGCTTTATTCAGCCATAACGGCAGAACCGAGGTGTGGACGGCTCAGCCACAGCTTTTCGATGCCTTTCGCGACGCCATCGCGTTTTTGCTCGACAGCTTCAACACCTCACAAAGGAATTGATGACTTGCGCGTTACTTCCGCCCGTACCAACAGGAGAACCCCACTGAACAAACCATCAAGTAAGACAACGGGTACTTGGGGAAGGTGCTACTTTTTTGCCGTTATCGGAAGCGACACGTATTCCACACCACCTTAACCAGCCCAGCTGCAGTGGAAGCTTCCGACGAAAAACAACATTCCCAACAGAAGAGGTTGGCCATGGCTCTTCATCCTACCCCGCGAGTTCAGCGCACGTCGCAAAACACACAATACACGTATGAGTCTGCCCCGGGCTCTAAAAAGTCGATCCGGCTTGCTCACACGGTCCAGGTATAACCTCTCGAGACGAATCCACGATGTCAAGACATACCCTGTTCAGTCTCCCCAGGGAGCAACGATCCTCCTGTACGCTCATGACAATGGTGTGACGATAGTATGGCGCGGAGGAAGGCGTTTCAAACACAAACTGAAGAAACATTCACTTCAAGTGAACGAGAAACAGAACGGTGCCCCCGACGATTCCGTCATGATCATCGACTCCGACGATGACGAACCCCCAGCCAAGGCCGGCAAGGCTCTGGCGCCATTCACGGACAAACCCGAGTTCGAAGACTCCCGGGAGGCTGGCCCGTATCCCGAAATCATCCAGACCCTTGATCTCTCCCTCGGCACTGCCGCTCTCCACCTTGCCGTGCTGCCCATGACACCCTGCCCCGCCGAAGACGCTTCGTGGGTGGGAGCCGATGTCCTCAAGGAGAAGATTGTCTTCACAGTGGCCTGCGCCACCAACGAGGTCTACGTCGTGACGCTTCCATTGACCCCCCCGAGTCCCGAAAGCAAGGCCCGCCCGGAGCTGAGATCAAGCTTGCTGGCGGGCAAGGCCGGTTCTGGCCAGTGGGGGGAGCGCGTTGTTCTCCTTGGCGGGCAATACAAGCACAGCGATGGTGTTGCCATGTCACTAATCAAGCCAAAGACGGCATCCAGCTCCGACCGGATACGGGAGCAAACCGGTGTCCCAAGTACGCAGAAACCTCGCCTTGTGGTGGCCGCACATACTCGTGAGGCATCAGGAACACTGCGTCTTTGGGACGTTCCCTTGGATGTTCAACCAGGAGAAGCCAATGGCCGAATCAGCCCCTTTCAGTCCGAATTCTTGCCCAGCCCCCTCTCCAGCATCTCTTTCAACCCCACACACCTTACCCAGCTCCTCACGGTGGCCTCGCCACATGCTGTACGCATCTACGACTATGCACTGCCCTCGTTGCCTCCTGATGACCAGGCCACTGGGCCCTTCCCTAGCCAGGGATCTTGGCTTCTCTCTTTGTTCCAGCCCTTCACTCGCCCTACCTCGACGCGGAAGCCCATCCTTGACGCAGCCTGGATCGCACATGGTAGGGCCGTGCTTGCCTTGCTCGCAGACGGCGCCTGGGGTATCTGGGACGTGGACGGTGCGAGCCCCCTCGGCGCCTCGATACTGGGCAAGAACAGCTCTGGCATCAAGGGTGCTGCGCTTACGACCTTCAGCGCCAGCGGCCATGTCGAAGGCACAGGCCCCTTGCGCGCAACAGCTGGAGTACCGAGGTCGAACGGCGATGGCGAGTTTGTTCCCTTGACGCCGCATAGCCGTCGTGATGCTGCGGCATCATTAAGCGCAGCTGGCTCTTTGGAACGGCTCGCGTCTGTCAGAGGTGGGATCGCAGTGACACCTCTGCCTGGCAGTAGCTCGGGCTCTGCTGACGAGAGCGTTGTGCTCTGGATCGGCGGATTGGACAACGTTTCGGTCATTCCAGCAGTCTCTCGGTTTTGGGACGCACAACTGCGCCGAGGCTCGGGAGGTGGCGTGAACCTCTTCAGCGGCACTACCCCGACCAGGATGATCCGGCTGCAAGACCTGTCCACAGGCCTCCTCGGAGAGCGTTGCTGTGGTGTCAGCGCTGCCGTCAACTTTGCCAAGCTGAAGGAGAACGACGGCGGCCTGCAGATCGAGGTCCTTATCATGGGAGAGAGCCGCTTAGTGATAGTTCACGAGTCCGAGGACACACCTGGTACCAAGGTCGGATCGGTTGTTTCGACGCGCCGACGTCTGTTCGGCGACAAGGGCAAGGCAGAGCCGCCCAGCGCCATTATCGTCCACTCGCGGCCCGACCAGCCCCGAAACGTCTCGTTCAACCTGACCGTCAACAAGACGAGAAGCCTGCGTGCGAAACCAAGCGGCCGCGACAGCTTCGACGCCGAGGATGCCACGCATGACTTCACGCTACCCGTCGGACGGCCCAAGTCGGGCTTTGGGTTTGCCGACACACTCAATGCAGCGGCAGACCTCCAGGACGATGTCACGACGCGTGACGTCGAGGTGGAGATGCTGGACATTCTGGAAATTGACCGGGCTTTGGAGTATATGGAAGACGACCGGGGTAGTGGGCGGAAGAGGGTTCTCTTCGAGGGAGACCAGGACCGGTCGTTTCACTAATGTTCGCTGACGAGACTTGACCTAGATGAGACCAAAATGTACGATACCCATGGGCCGTCTCAGCAATCGGCCCAAACTCTCTGCGTTCGTGGTGCGCCTTGCTGTCGACATGCTTTTCCCCCCATGTTTTTCTTCTTCTTTTCTCTTTTCTCTTACGTCTCGAGCACACAATCATCACTCGCCTAGCCTCTCGAGGCCAAGGCAATCCGCACGTCCAGGTGGAGCGCAAGGAGAGATTAATCCTTGATCCAGCTCTGTATTACGAGCGGTACATCAAACAGCCCTGTGTCCTCTGGGACTTTTCCTTCTCGCAAGGCACAAGATCGCAAGATGAAGTGTTGTCGGGTGGATTGACTCCATGACGAGGGCATTAGCCGACGGTTCCTACTTTAGGACAGGGACTTTTTACGGGCGGGGGCAAACGGGTGGTTCGGCATACGCGAATTGACCATTTGCTCTCCCGGCCTGGCTTGCCATCCTGTTATCTGCCCCGAATCCTTGACTCTGGTCGTCTCTGGCGGCTGGAGGAAGATGGGAAGGGGGGTGGGGGATGTCGAGGCTGGGAGGTGGTTCCGTCGGTACATGATATCAACGAAGCGTGATTTTGTTGATTAGTGATATGTAATTGTCTTCCGAAGTGTTATGTCTAGCCTGTACCTGTCTCGCCATGACACTGCCCTCCACGACTGCCTGCCTGCCTGCCTGCCTGCCTGCCTGCCTGCCTGCCTCACTGTAATGCTCGACGACGCATAATCACCGTGGACAGTAGCCCGCAACGCATGTGACCCGGATGGGTGGAGGTGGAGCCGTTGAAAATGAACACTGCTGTCTTGACTATATTGTATCGCTTTTGATATTCTGTAACCGCTGCGAAAGGGAAAAACAAGTGGCTCAGAGCTCCCCTCAACACCTCCAAATATTATCAACATTCTGCCCAGGTTAGGCATGCCGTTCCGCAAGTTGTGACTATGAGCGAATCCTCCACCATGCCATACGGCCCTCGAATCAGTTCAGAATTCCACGTCTGCCGTGAGCTGTTGAAGAGTCCGGAAATCCATCAACACGTAGGCCTTTTCGCACTCGGGGTCTTCCATCGGGTTATAGACCGCAGATGGGCGGTCGCCCTCAAGCTTATCCCTGGTACATCCTGCCCTGCGCGCGGTTTCGACATCGGCCTTGCTGATGATTTGTAGGCACGAGGAGCCAGGCAGCGAGCGCACGACGAAGCCGACGTGGCAGCCCTGGAACCCGATGATTCGGTCTCCTCTCTCGATGCAAGCTACTGCTGAAGCGAAGCCCACACTGTAGTCGGTTCCGATGAACTGCACGAGTTCGCCAGTCTGCATGCCCGGAATTTCTTTCTTCTTGCTCGGAATTCCTTTCCTTTTGCCCGCAATGCAGCAGGCCCGGGTGAAAGCAAAGTCGGCGTTTTCAGTGGTCTCGCTGAAGGCCCACCCGCGGGTTTGATCAGAGAAACAGAGCCCATTAAGTGAGCGTGTGCCTCCTTCCAGTCTGCCAGATCTGATGACCTTGGTTGTGTAGTATTCCACGAAGGCTCGGAATGTAGCGTCGTCCTCTTCGTCTTGACACACAGGCATGTAATCTCCCGAAGCATTCGGCCCGTGAGAGTGAGTGATGTCTCGATAGCTTCGTCCGACGTGGTGGACGTATCCAGCAAAGTAGCCCTTGGCGACGATGCCATCGTGCAAAGACGTGAGCAATGGGGTGGGATGACTCAATTGGAGATCGCGACTAAAAATAAGACTACCAAGCGCTTTCTGGGCGAGCGCCGCAAAGCGAACGACGTTGGTTCTTTGCTTGTCTTTGGCATCTTCAACAATGCTCACAGGGTCGATTGCCCCGACTTTGCTCCGCACCAGATCCTTCTAGGCCTGGTAATCGGTCCTGAAGTAATCGATGGTTAAGTATGAAAGGCTAGTGTCCATCTCTTGATTGTCTGGGCTGCTACCTCGAATCTGGTTTGCAGTGGTTGCACGCACGTCGGACGATATGTTGATCAAGGCGCGGAGCACGTCGAGGCGGCTATTGTCTGACTCATAGGAGTGGTACTCGAGCAGAAGGGCCTCCAAAGGTAGCTTCCTGTCCCGGATTTTGCGCACGTTGAGGGTTTTGACGACCGGAAGTATTTTGCAGTACTCCATGTGGCTGCAAAAGTCCCTTTCCCTCCAAATGCTTTTGCCGGAAACGAACAAGACGTGCCGGGCATGGTAGAGATCGTAAAGGAGCCAGATGCGGCTCCAGTAGGCCTTTTCCCCAAGGTGAGCCGTCGGGATGAATTGCCGGTGAGTGCTGTCAAGACGTCTATTTTCCGGATCGTTCATAAAATGGGCGATGAATTTGATCTTCCCACGGTCCCAATTGACCTTCATCCGGGTCCAAACGTCTTGATTCGGCAGCTTTTCCCGATACTGCCCAAGATCATCCGGCCCGAGCCAAAAGACGACGACTTTGGCGTGTGCCACAATGGCCGGCAAAAGACCAAATTGGGAGCGTCTTTCGTCTTCGTCTTCAATATTGATACAGATGGCGTCAATCCACAAGCAATGGTCATGATCTTGGGAGCGCAAATGTAATAGGGCAAGGGCTAGGTTGTGGCGGATTTTGAATGGCTGGTCGTTGATCTTGATTATGCGCGAATTGTCCTGGCAGTCCCAGTCGTCGTCAGATTTGGCCAAGGGCAGACTGGCGTCGGCTTCTGACGCATCTTGCCATGCGTAGGAAAGAAAGGCGTACTTTGGATTGTCATCTAGCATGAATGGTTCCTCTCGAAAGAAGCCGACCAGTTCGTCGTTAAACCTGCCGCTGCGTAACAAGAAGAGGCGAATGCAATCGGCCTTATTCATAGCCTTGTGTCGGAAAACCATTGTTAGACGGCCTTCGGGCGATGCGGCGATGTTGTAACGAGTATTTAATGGAGGCAAGGGTAAGGAGTTAAGTAGCTTGTGTGGTAAGAGCGACCGGACAGTGGAATGAATGCTTTGATAATGCTTCAAACGAATGTCGGCTTTCCCAAAAGTAACAGTCGGGGACGACGTGGTCGGAAGTCGGATGGACTGTGAAGACGAAGTTACCTAGAAGTATTCGAAAGAGAGGATACATTTAGCGGAGGGTTGGTTAACCGGGAATGGAGCAGAGTTTTGGGACTGGAAGACGGTACCATGGAAAGTGGCTGCCCCATATGGAGGGAGAAAGGAAGGAATGATGATGGCCATGACCATGTGCGAGGGCCCAGTCGAGTCTTGTTCTCTCTTCACCGCCATCGGGGGGATCATAGTTCGACTGCACCGGAATCGCAAATGGCCAACATGCTGTCAATGGTGTCACGAGAGCTACCAGACAAAACATACGAAGGGACATGCTGTGTCATCAATCGCAATTTTTGATTGAGCTTGCTAAAACGCCTCCATTTGTAGACCCGAAAACACCCCTTTTCCATGCTATGAGGTAGTAGTAATGGTAGTGTACAGTGAAAACACGGCGAATGTTCAGTCGTGAATCATTCGTCGTATGACAATCCTCCATCGTCCATGCTCGTGAGGGAAAAGAAGCACTTTACATGCTCTTCTTGACCTGCTCGGCGGTGCCCTGGGCCTTGCCGGCGAGCTCGCTCGCCTTACCCTTGGCCTGGCCAGAAACCTCGCTGGCCTTGCCGGCGGCCTCACCCTTGAGCTCATGAGCCTTGCCCTTGGCCTCGCCCGTGGTGTTGGGGACGTTCTGCTTGACCTTCTCGGCAACGGTGGCTACAAGGGAAGTGTTAGTGAATCGCAGCCCCAAGTTATCTCCAGGATGAACAAGCAAGGCTGATGGCTGCTTACCTCCGACATTGATGCCGTCGACGAGCTTGTCGCTGACCTTGCGGTCGACAGTCTTCAGACCATCCTTGACTGCTTCGGTGGCGGACTTCTGGGGAGGAACGGTGGTGGTGAAGGACCTGGGCGCGACGGCGAAGGTTCTGGGGACGACGCGGGGGAGGGTAGCTAGACGACGGCCGGTTGACTCAATGAGGAACAACATTTTGAGTGTGAGTGTGTGAGGATTGTCTTATTGTCGTCTATGTTTGAAGGGATTGCTTGGATTGGATTTTGATTCGTTTGGGTATCAGTTATTGTTGTTGTTGTTGTTGTTTTCGAGCGTTGGAGAGAATACAGAAAAGGGGGGATTAGAGGTGCAGGCAGTTCAAATATGAGAAACGGAATGGGATAGAACAAGGACAACCAGGTACCTAGGTAGGTAAGCTACTAGTCGCGACTTCCCTTCACCATGGGAAGTGAGGTAGCTACCTCACTCAGCTCGAGCTACATATGAGCTTAGGGTGATGTCATCGCAACGCCCCCCCCTCCCCCCTAAGGGAGGCGAGGCGAGGATGGGCACGGGCGGCTGCTGTACACCCTGATTTGGTGGGGCATAGCTCCCGCCCTAGCAGAGTCTGGAACTGCACTGCTGCACAAGGGGGCACTGACTGCACCACACATGCCAAAACCCCCCACCAAATGACGTTCCTGGACAGACCAAGACATTGTATCACACCTACATCATCGATCGAGGAGACGCTCCCCCCCAATGCAGCTAGCTACCTGCCTACATGTTATTTTTGGGGACCGGTACTGTCAAAGTATCCTTTTGCCATTGCTCCGGTTCCCGCGGGCTGTTCTTGAGAAGGGAAATGACGTTATGGCTACTTTGGCAGCCCTTCATCGCACCATCGCTCGTACATACCAAGGCTTCGTCAATTGTTCTGGGCTGTCTGCATAACCTCGGCTCTTGGGCCGACACGAATAACGAAAGGATTGAACGGATGACTCGGAAACTTGAGGTATCAACCTATTGTGCTTTGGTGCCTTCCTAGGTAGCCTCCAAATCTTCCTCAGCTCTCACCCTGGATCTCGATCACTCCCGTGTTGCTCGGAGCATCCACCAGGTGATAACCGTCTGTGCTCTCGGCCCCCGCGGCCCCACTACACCGTGACCCGGACCTGTGAACGGAGCCGACTGCCTCTCCGAACCGTATCTGTCTCGGACGCGCATACGACCCGCATCCCTTGAGCTCCCTTGCTTTCACTGGCCCGATGAAGCCAGCCCCCCCTGCTATATGCCATCTCGCCCACTAATGGCATGAAGGCGCATGTGAGGGAAAACGCCGTCATCATGATCGCAGCCTTTAAATACCCCCTTTCGATCCCTTTGTCGTTGGGATAGATAATGATTTGTTGCTGCCAGTTCTTGCATTTCAATCACCAAATATTGGCATCAACACAGAATTTTGCGACGCCATCCTAATTACACAAATCCTACCCACACAAACCCTCTCACTATACAGCATAATGTCGTCCATGGAGAACGTGAGTGCAGCCCCTCCCCTTGCATCGCCTTAGCCTATTGCCCCATAAGGTGTCACAGACCCAGACCCGCCAGCTGACATCGACCACACCGCAGCAACACGGCGCGTACGGCTCCTTTGGCTCTGCCAATGATGCGGACCTGGTCAAGAAGGTCGACGAGTTTAACAAGAGCAAGATCGAGCACGGCGGCGAGGAGCCCTCGTCGGCAGAGGGCAAGGCCGCGAAGCCGGGTCTCGGGACTTCCCGCGGCGACGGCGCGGATGTGCAGGAGGCCGGCAGGAAAGTAACGGAGAAGGTCGGCGGTATGTTGGACAAGAACAAATAGAGCAGCCGAGCGATGCTGGTCCCGTCTCATCGGCTGCCCGGTAAACCCTCAATGAGTTATGTTGTATAATGAACTTGATGAAATAAATTCTTCATTGGTCAAGTCGCTGTTGTAAGACTGTTCTCATCAGCAGGAAATTCTGCATTCGATATGTTCGTCCGGCTTTTCTTCTTCCCTCTCTCTCTCTACTATCTACACATATGCTGGCCCGCTTATGCCAATTTTGTGACCAAATCATACGGCCATGAAGCCTTTTTTACCCAACATGAACAACGTGGTATCAGTGACAGTCACTTCCTTTGGCGACCCTACAGGAACGCAATTGAATGGCCCTTACTGGCCCTTGAAAACAGGCTTCCTCTTCTCTTGGAACGCCTTGAGCGCCTCGTTACGGTCTTCGGTAGCAACGACCCGCTCGTACATCTTGTTTTCGACCTCCTCCCTCGCCCACGCGACAGCCTGCAGTCCGGCGCGGATAGCAATCGGGCCGCCCTCGCAGATCTCGCTCGCGAGACGCACACTCTCACCCAGCGCCGCCTTGCGGGCCGCGAGAAGCACCCCCTTGTCCTTGTCGCCCTCGCCGGCCTTCTCGGCTTCCTCGTGCGTGATGTCGACCAGACGGTCCGCGATGCCGAGGAAGTAGGCCTCCGGAGCCGAGACGCGGCGGCCGGTGAGGATCAAGTCGCGGGCGCGAGAAAGGCCGATGAGGGCGGGAAGACGGTGGGTGCCACCAGCGCCGGGGATGATGCCGAGGCGTGTTTCGGGAAGCCCGACCTGGGCGTTGGAGGAGAGGACGCGGAAGTGTGTGGAGAGAGCGAGCTCGAGGCCGCCGCCGAGGGCGATGGACGAGATGGCGGAGATTGTCGGGATAGGGAGGTTCTGGAGGGATGTGAAGGTGGAACGGAGGTTGTGGAGGAACTCGTCGGTTCTGTCAAACAAGTGCGCGTTAGCAGGCCAGTTGGCTTTGACTGATGTAGGTAGGTAGGTAGCACGTACTCCTGCTGCGTGAAGCCCCGCCTCTCCTTCAAGTCGGCCCCCGCACAGAAGCTTGTCTCAACAGCGCTGGCAAGAATCAAGGCACGGGTCGGGCCCTTGACGTCCTTGCCGGCGGCGCCGCCAAAGATCTGCTTCTGGGGCAGCTCAGCGCCGCTCTCCGGGTCGTACTGGGCGTGGATGGCGTCGACCTCGGCGCGCAATTGCGAGAGCAGGGCCTTGGAAAGGGCATTGCGGGCCTTTGGGCGGTTGAGCTCGAGGATGCGAATGTGGCCGGACCCGGGGGCGGGCAGCTGGGTGACGGTTATCAGCGGCTGATTGGAGTCCGAGGCGGTCGATGTCGAGTAAAAGGCGGCGGCCGCCGACTTTGAAGATGCGACGGTAGTGCGCGGGATGCGGATCGCGACGCGGAGGGGGGCGAGGCGAGGAGGCATTATGGCGGTTGGGGGAGGGATTGAGATATGATGAGAAGTCGAGGGTATCCGTATAGTGCAAGTGAATGGTGAGAATTGGATGTGGGAAGCTAGCCGGAGATATCTTTAGATGGTGCGGCAGAGCTCGAGAATTGGGCCGAGGACGTGGATTGGAGGAGCGAAAGCTCCATTGGTGAAAATGCCATGACGTTATGGCATTTCGGGTTTGCTCGGCTATTTGTGGGGGGACATCCTGCCAGCTGCTGTACAGGGATGGGGCAGACGCTACCAGCTGGCATCTCCAGCCGGGCCAAAAAGCAGGTACAGCTCTCGGTGAAGGAAGCTTCCCAGCCGATGTTACCGAAGATGGCAAGGAGCTTGGAGCACACTTGGGCACACACACACACACACACACACACACATACCTAGGTAGGTATACGCACTAAAACAACCATCGTCGATGCTTGTCTTGCGAAATACTCGCCTAGGGAAACACAGTCTCAACGAATTCTCGAAAAGAAACACCATCATCACCGACCCCCGAAAACAGCCAAGACGAATCATCCACACGCCATCAAGGGGGCCCATATGGCCCGTGCACAGTGACGTCCACGTTCCAGCCGCCAAGCTCTCCGTCCCTGCGCAAGCGCACACCATTGATTGAGGGGAATCGCGTGTCCCGTGGGAGTGGGATTCCCTTTAAATGGAGCTCTGCTGCAGCTCCGTCGTCTTGTTTCCGCCATTGTCTACCACCTGCTCATCTACTCGTTCACCATGTCAGACAGCACAACAGAGAGCATTCTCATTCCCTTTCTGGGGGCCTTCCAAGCCTCCTTATCAGTCCTGTTGACCATATCAGCCGGAGTCATTGCCACCCAGTTTGGGCTTCTCGACGATGCCAGCAGTAAGAAGATTTCGACATTCTGCGTGCGAATGGCCCTTCCCGCACTCCTGATCACAAATGTCGGATCTCAGCTTGACATCGATACTGTAAGTTCAAGGCCCTCCGTGACACCTAGTTCCGACTTGTCTGACCCATCCATCAGGGAATCCGATACGTTCCTATAGCAATCTGGGCAATCTTCTATACCACCGTCTCCATTGGCATTGGTTTTCTGCTCACAAAGGTTTTTGGTATGCCGGACTGGGTCATCCCGGCCATTGCCTTCAATAATACGACCAGCCTGCCTCTCTTACTCGTGCAGTCTCTGGACGCCACCGGCATTCTTAGCTCCATAGACGACAGCTCGGGCGTCGTGAGCAAGTCAAAGAGCTACTTCTTGGTCAATGCCATGATTGGCAACTCGTTGACTTTTGCTCTGGGCCCGAAACTTATCAACGGCCAAGAGGAGGAAGCCCCTGACAAGTCTGCTGGCGACAACGAAGACAGCCAGAGCGACAGCGAGAATGAAACTGAGTCGCAGGAACAGGATGCCGTCGAAAGGAACGAGCAGACTTCGCTTCTCCCCAAGCCGGTTGCGGCCAATGGCACCCGCGTCGGATACTTCGCCTACGGAAAAGGCCGTAGGTTCTGGTCTTCTCTCTCACCCACCACCCGCTCCATCCTCGACTTCCTGTACGCGTTTATCAACCCTCCAGTCATTGGAGCTCTTCTAGGAGCCCTTGTCGGTCTCGTCCCCACCCTCCATCGCCTGTTTTTCAACGAACCCGAGGAAGGTGGCTACCTCAACGCATGGCTCACTACTGCCATTAAGAACGTTGGCGAGCTGTTCGCTGTGTTGCAAGTCATTGTCGTCGGTGTCAAGCTTTCCAAGGCTATTCTCCAATACAAGAACGGAAACGACTCGAAAGAGAGCAGAGTACCCCCAGTGCCATTCTTGGTTGTAGCCTTCGTTAGGTTCATTCTTTGGCCCATCATCTCGATTGGCATTATTTACGTGTTGGCTAGCCGGACGAATCTGGTTACTCAGGACGCGCTACTGTGGTTTTGCTTGATGCTCATGCCCACTGGACCTCCGGCAATGAAGCTGTCTGCGCTAGCTGATTGCGAGGGGTCTGAAGACTCTGAGAAGATGTTGATTGCCAAGTTCTTGACTGTGAGTGGGGCCTTTTCCTTCGTGAGACAGACATGATACACCTGCTAACCTTGCCCTAGATGTCGTACATAATCTCACCTCTGATATGTTTCGCAGTTGTCGGCGCCTTGAAGGCAAGCGAGGCTGTGGCTGGAAAATAGAGTCGGTAGCGTTCGCAGTTGTCCTGAACGAGAAGGCGACCCGAAGTTGGTAACACATAGAGACATATACCGTCCCTGATACCAAAGCATTCGCTTTCGAGACAAACCAATGATGTTTTATTCCAGTTCAAGGCATTTTTGACGGCTTGGACGATATAAGTCTTTTTGCTGGTTGCAAAAACAAATACAAAGGTCACAACACCTTTACCTGGAAGGATGTTGTCGCTAAAGAGTCCCATCCTGAATACTGCTGGCCAGCTTGATGAACGTACCCATTGCCCGTTCAACCTTTGAAGCTTTAGGAAGGATTGCCAACATGCTCAGAAATAGATCTCGTAAGACTTTGCTGCATCCAGAACCATCTTTTCAAACGGAATCCAGTTCTGCCCTGTCGCCTTTACCGCTTTGGTTCCATCAACTCGCCTCCCGTCGGGAGGTGTGCTGTAGTCTTTGAGGTAACCCTTGCCCGGCTCTCCCTCTTTGATGATGTCTCTCCTGCCGGGGTAAGCCTTTCGGAGAACGTCATAGTACGCCTGGATATTGGCATAGTTTTCACTGCCGCCGGCGATATAACGCTGCCCGTCCGCGGCGTCAGGCCTATCCGCCGCAAACACAACCAGCCGAGCGACGTCACGGACGTCGACATGTGTCCCGTTTCCCGGTCCCGCCAGAGGCAGCTCCTCGCCGTTCATGACGTGGTACGCAATAATGGCAGTGTCGCTCAGCCTCTTGGGGTCCTTTGGCAGGATCAAGGGCGGGCCCACGACCCAGACCGGGTTGATCGCCGTCATGCTGAAGCCGATGCGGCCTGTGTTCTTTTCCCGGAACCCCCAAAAGGCACTTTCGGCCTTGACCTTGCTCGCGACGTAGATCTGGCCGGCGTTCGCGTCCTTGCCCGCTTCCCGGAGCGCGTCCTCGGCGTCGTCGTTCCAGTCCGCCTCCGTGACGGTGCGCCCCTCGAACCGCGGGCCGAAGCCCCTGATGGCGACGATGGACGACATGAAGACGAACGACTTCAACCCTGGCTCCCTGACGGCCGAGTTCAGGATGCCGAGGGTGCCCTCCACGGCTGCGCCCAGCACCTGTCCGGCGTCCGTGTTGGTAAAGTCGACCGGGCTCGCGAGGTGGGCAATGACAGCCACGCCCTTGACCGCGTCGTCAAAGGCGGCCGGGGCCGTGATGTCGGGCACAACGGCCATGGAGAGCCGGCCCGACGCGGCGTGAGAGGGGAGAGCGTCGGTGAGGCCCGCCGCCGAGCTTTGAGATCTGACAACGGCACGCACCGGGTAGCCGGCTAGGAGGAATGCCTCGACGGTCCGGGCACCGATGAAACCGTTGGCGCCGGTGACGAGAGCGAGGCCCTTGATCGACGACATGTCGTATCTTGGATTGTTCGACTATGCGCTTGTTGAGCTTGGTTGTAGTAGAAGCGAGACTTTTTAACCTCACTTTCTTTTTTTCTTTTTCTTCTTTTTTTTTTTGCTGACTTTTGATCAATTCGGTTTTTCGTAAACACAATCGATTTGTTTTCGTGGAAGGTGCTCGTTGATCCGTCTGACCACCTACTTATATGTTGAGTGCTTGTTGCTGATGCTGTGGTGTGTCCCAGCTCGGCTTTTGAAATGTGTTATTTACGGCGCGCCCGTTCCTATCACTTCGCTTATTAACACCGCGTCTTTTTTTTTTGTCCTTGGACGAATCAACTGACAACGGATGAGTAATGACGCCACAGTCAGCTTGCAACTTGCAGGGGTAAAAAAGAAGCCTAGTTCCCGTGTCTATCCGTGTGTTCCGAAGTGGCACATGGTGTTTCTTATCGCCGAAGTCGCGAAGCTGAGTATGCAGGTGCGTGTGTTGCTTGAACATTGCGTGCTAATGCCACACGGTTGGTACCCAGTACCTCCTCCACAACAGTCTACAGAAGACAGGTCTGTTTGCTTATTTGTTTGTGTTATTTGACGCCGGAACGTTCCAAAAGAGGACAAAAGGCGCCTAGGGTAGCCAACTGCGGTGTCTGTATATACAAATACTCCTGCCACGGCCTGTCATATCAAGACCCCGCTGCCAACCTTGCCTAGGATTTCAACTTGAATTGTTCCTGCAGTCAATGAACAGAAGACAGGTTGCCCATACTAGGTAGGTCAATAGGTCAAAGTAACCTTCATTCTGCTGCTTGTCTTTTTTTAGTGCAGGTGCTCTATGCAATTACTACTACATCACCGAATTAGCAGGCTGCATAAAATGGCGTATTAGTGATCACAAACACGCTATTGTCACGACAACAGGCTGAATTATTGCTGGGAGGAAGAGAAAGTAATAACGATGACCATTACACAGAATGCAACATCTATCTTTACACAACAAGCGTCACTTATAGCAAACTGTTCATAATGGCCTCAGTCCAATCCCACATATTAACTATATGGATACTCCAAACGTCTGAAAACAGAGTTGGTGACACATGGGTTGACACGTCAAATCTGCTTATTCTCATTGGCTCAGGCCCTCCAGTTCGTAGCCAGTTCTCCACCAAGAGCGTGCGTGGGTCCTCCAAAAGAACGACCTTTTCTCACGTCATCATCCCATTTGTTTGGCATTCGGACCTTAATTACCCCACTACTTGCGGTGACTGCTTCACAACCTCAGGAGCCTTACTAACTACACAAGTATCGATTGTCGAATCCATGTCCGGTAGCCAACTGCCATTCAATCAAGTCCAGTAAGATACAATATCAACTGCAATTGTTCGCCGGTCTCTCGTCTTGGACGATGCCAAGAGATCCGTCGACTTGTTCAAGACGCACTTCAATGCAGGCATTTAGATATTGATTGACATCGTATATTAGACCAAGCAATCATGGATTCGTCCAAAGGAAGTCAACAACTGCCACCGGAAGCCATCGCGCTGGCTGGGCGCATGTACGAAGGTGCGCGGAAAGGTGATATTGCCCTCTTCCAGCAAGCCCTGCCGGCTGGGCTTCCCGCCAATATGACCAACGAGAAAGGCGACACATTGGTAAGGGTTGTGCTATCTAGTCTCTCTCCAAATTCACTGACAAGAACCCAAACGCAGCTCATGCTGGCCGCTTACCATGGGCATGCGGAGTTGGTGAAGCTCCTTATCCAGCACGGGGCCGATCCCAATCGTCTGAACGACAGAGGACAAAGCCCCTTGGCGGGAGCCGTCTTCAAGCAAGAAGACGCTGTAATCGAAGTGAGACTCTTCTCGAGAAATTCTTACTAGGTGTCATGCCGAGTTTCTTCAGGGTGATTCCGGCTAATGTTTCCGCCCAAGGTCCTTCTCGACGGTGGCGCAGACCCCGCTTATGGCAGTCCGAGCGCACTAGAATGCGTGATCATGTTCAAACAGGGTGATAAGTGGCAGGCAAGGTTTGAGTCTGTTCAAAACAAAGGTGGCAAGAAAAATATGACTCAATAATGGCCTCAGAGGTAGTTGATGGCAGTGGAATAGTTCCGTTGGCTCTCCTAACAACATAGCTACCTATGCACTTCAATGCTTCACCTATAGAGTTCTCTATGGAATCTATGCCATATTGATTTTGCGGCTCATGAGCTGTGCTTTGCTAAGCTGTCTCCGCTTCCTCTGTGAAGGGCTTTTGCGCGTAGACGACGTGACTGTAGGATATGTCAGCTTCCGTTCTTTTCTTTTTGTAAAACAAGACATCAACTTGTCCAACCCAATGGTGGAGATTTATAGATACAGCTGCATCGGTCAGACGAAAGCTCAGGTGGAATAAGGGGCCAAAAAGATATTAGGCAGGTCATTTGTAATGGAGGCAGTGAAGCAACATTACCCCGCAGAAGAAGACGTCTGTTTGGGGGACGAGCGATGCAATCCTCAAAGAAAGAAAGAAAAGCAATCCGTGCTACGCCGAATCATGTTCTGTCATGCAACGACTAATTACCAATTTCATCTGCGCTCAAAAGTAGCATATTGTCAGAGGCTGTGTAGTACCGAGTAAAGGAGTCAGTGGGAGGGCAGTTAGGGGTCACTAGTGACTGTTATTCCAATCTATCTCCTCTCTAAACCTTGATACTATTGTAAAAACCCCTTTTATATGCTCTTTGGTATAACGTTATTCTATTTTATGGTGTCCCCTAGGCTCTACCTAGTGCCCTGCTAGCCCTAAAGCTGGTACTACTTTTAGAAACCTAATATGATCCCCTCTCTCTAAGGTCCTATCCTTAGGACCTAGTGGTTGATTAGTTAGCCCCTCTATTAGTACTCTAATACCTTGCTTATAATACTGCTTATACTTTAGTAAAGTCTAAGAACTCTACTAAGCTTAGTAAACTACTAGATAGGTAGTTATCTCTCTAGCTAACTACCTATCCTTAGCCTTACTCTTATTTTATAGTAGCTTAGTATAGCTAATAGTCTCTCTAGTACCTTATTAGGCTTAGCTATCTTATACTTAGAGTATAAGTCTTAAGCCCTTACTACTATTAGTAAGAGGCTACCTACTCTACTATAGAAATGCCTTGCTTACCTATAGTACTACTTTAGTTACTTATTCTCTTCTCTTTCTTATAGCTTAGTATCTTATTATCTATAAAGTAGTATAGTTAGCTTTTATTACTTATACCTTTATTTCTTTAGTAGCTAAGCCCTAAGTTATATTATTCTTAGCATAATAGTAAGGGTATACTTTATAGTAGTAAAAGAGGTACTAGTACCTCTCTAGTACCTTTTACCTCTTTTTCTTTCTAGAGGTATTATTATTTCTTTATAAGCTAAAGTTATTATTATTACTTACTTATATATATACTACCTAGTAAAATAGCTAGGTCTACCTTCTCTTTTTTTACTTTTTACCTATTTTTCTTTTTTTTCTTCTTTTCTTTATAATATTTTTATATTATTATTATTTTTTTATTTTTTATTATACCTCTATTACTATAGTAGTAATAATAGTATTAGTAATAGTAATACTAGTAGTAGTACTAGTACTAGCTACTTCTCTACTACTACTATTATATCCTCTATACCTCCTACTAATCTTACTATCCTAGGTAGCTCTAGTACTCTCCCTAGTCTCCCCCTAGTAGCCCTCTCTACTAATAATACCTATTCTAATACTTCTAGTATTATTAACCCTATTATTATATATAAGGTCCCTTATTATTACTGCTTTTAAGCTATAATAAAGTAGTAGCCTAATATAAAAGATACTATTACCTATCTTTTCTACTATATTAAGACCTAGAGTATATACTTATCTCTCTAGTACCTCTCTACTACCTCTCTACTATTCTAACTATTCTAGCTACTAGTAATAAGTACTTCTACTATACTAGCTAGTATAGTAAGCCTTATATCTCTATAAGCTTATCCCCTTCCCTACTATTACTACTCCTATAGCTATTAGTTTATTACTAACCTATAGTAAGCCTTATATACTACTACTACTACTACTCTTATTCTTAAAGTAGTTTTTAAGGATCTCTATAAAGAGACTAACCCCTACTCTTATTACTACCTTATAAGTATATATATACCTCTATACTTCTTTAGTACCTCTTAGCCTAATCCTTTTTAGAAGGAGATTAAGAAGGCTTAGTTTATAAGCTTAAAAGCCCTTTAGATAAAAGCCTCTAATATATTAGTCTCTAATACTAAGTATAAGGCAGTATAGGAGGAGGAGGAGTAACTTCTCTACTAGTATAAGGTCCTTACTCTTAAGGGTGCTTACTTTACTATAAAATAGTAGGCTAAGTAAGCTAAGTTATTAGCTAAGAATACTAAGATTACTACTACTACTACCTAGAACTAGGTTATTATACTCTATAAGTAGACTAAGGCTATTAAGGCTTAGAGTACTCTCTTCTCTTACTAGACTAAGTTCTATACCTATATTATATATTCTTTCTTTACTCTAGTACCCCCCTAGTACTCCCTTATAGTATTAATAATAGCCTTTAGTATACTAATAAGATTAACTTTTAAGCTAGTAGATTAGATCCTAAAAAAGGTACTACTAATAATAATAAAGAGGAGTCTAACTAGTAGGCCCTAGCACTCCCTATATACCTCTCTAGTACCTTACTAATACCTCTCTACTATTTATTTAATTAGTTACTTATCTCTAAGCTTAGAATACCTAGCCCTTAAGCCTCTCTACTCTCTAGCTTTAGTACTAAAGGGATAATAAAATCTAGCTACTTTATAGCTATATAATTATTAACTTAGTTCCTCTCTAATAAGCCTCTAGTAATCTCCTATTTATAATCCTACTATAGTTCCTTTACTATATTTTGTTATAGTTCCTAAGAGTTCTCCTTCTCTCTATACCCTTACTACTTTATTAGATACTATTAGTTTCTCTAGGGGCCCTTATATATAACTATTCTCTCTACCTAGTATATATCCTTCTCTTCCTTTTTAATAGGGACTACCTATAGCTCTACTACTACTCTATAGAACTTCTCTAACTATAATAGTAAGAATATATTATAGATATAGTATTATATCCCTAAGTTAAGCTTATATACTTTTCCTCTACTAACTACCTATATAACTATAAATAGCCCTAAATACTTATCTAAGAGCTTCTTTATAGAGTACTTTTACTATATAAACCTTACTAATAGTAAGACCTTCTCTTCTACCTTAAACGCTACTATAGATTGTTTTATATTATACTACCTCTTATAATTCTTATTAGCTATCTCTAGTATCTAGAGGATTATAGCTTACTAGCTCTATAGCTACTATATCTAGTCTCTTACTAATAGAACTTCTGTTAGTAAGGCCCCTTCTAGCTTTATATTATTTATATTATATAGCACGTAGCCTATTAGAGCCTCTACTAGTACTATCTAGATTATACTATACTAAGTACTATTATAGATAAACTTAGCTATTAGTAGCTACTTTACCTAATTATCTTACTCTAGGCTATAGAAAGCCTAAAGAAAGTGCTTAATATTCTAGTTTTATTACTTTATCTAGCTATCTATCTATAGGTAGTAGGCTATACTTAGCCTCTACTTAATAGCTAGTAGGTAGTATACTACTAATTAGAAATAGCTAGTAAAGAGAGATCCTTAGTTAGATACTATTACTACTAGGATACTAAATCACAAGAATACTCTTTTAACTAAGAGAGATACTAACTAGTCTACTATTAGGGTCTCCTATATAGGTATATATAGTATATACTTTATAAGTTAGTCTACTATAACTAAAATACTATTATAGCTCTCTCTAGTAAATTCTTTTAACTTAGGTAGCTTAGTAATAAAATCTAGGGTAACCTATTCTTATGGTTAGCTAGGTAGTAGTAGGGGTACTAGTTCTCTATAAGGTAGGTAGTAGCGTGGCTTTATCTATTAATAAGTTATATATATCTAAATATACTCTATTATATCCTTCTTTATTAATCTCTAGAAGAATATCTATCTAATCCTTTTAAGTATATAGGTTACCTCTAGGTACCCCCTAGCTAGCTTATTATAGAATGCTACTATAATCTTTATCCTTAGTATATACCCTTCTAGGATAACTACCTTACTCTTATACCCAAGAACCCTATCCTTCCCTTCTAACTAGTTATCCCCTAGCTTTTACTACTCCTTGGAGGTAATTACCTTATTAGCTTACTATACTACTATAGTTTCCTTCTCTAGGCTTAGAGTAAGTTCTTCTAGTAGTAATAGGTATACCTCTATTAACCTACTACTAATAATTACTACTACCCTCTAGATAAACCTGCTTAAGAAGCTTTTTAGAAACGCACCCTGTACCTCTTAGTCTTCTATACCCAAGGGCTAATAGTCTAGCTACTATAATAGCCTATTAGCTATATTCTCCTTTTCTAGCTAGTAGTTAATCTTAAAGTTAAAGAGGGATAGGTCTTAGAGTAACCTTACCTACTAACTATTAAGCTAGGGCTTACTAGTAAGGTAGCAGTACCCTAGGTAGTCTATTAAGAATATAATCCTACTCTAGGTATATAAAAGGTAGTACCTCTAGTATATAGCTACCTCTTAGATTATAAGTAGCTTAGCCTTTAGTATACTATACTATAGCTTAGTGCCTTTTAGCTTTCTAGATAAGAAGGTAATAGAATACTACTAGTTCTCTACTAGCTATAATAAGATAGCTCTAATTATAAAGTTTAATATATCTATCTCTACCTATATTAGTAGTACTAGGTTAAAGTACTATAAGATAGGGGCTTAGGTAAATATAACTTAGAGCTTATAAAAGGCTTTAATTACCTCTTTAGTTATTATCTTCTCCCCTACTACCTTAGCTATTAGTTAGTCTATAAGAGAGGTATATACCTTAGAGTAGTTCTTAATAAAGTACTAACAGAACCCTATAAACCTAAGAAAGACTTATATATCTTTAATACTAGTAGGGAGTAGCTACTAAGTAATTACCTCTATATAGTCCTACTTTATAGTAATACTCTCTAGAGATACTATAAACCCTAGAAACCTAATTATCTTAGTATAAAAAATATACTTCTCTAGGTTAGTATATAAGCTAGTAGTATCTAACTAGTACAGTACCTCTTTTACTACCTTTATATAACTAGCCTTATCCTTAGTAAAGATTAAGATATTATTAAGGTATATAATATAGGTAATATCTACTAGCCTAGCTAGGGTATTATTTATATATACTTAGAAGGTTACTAGTATATTAACTAGCTTAAAAGGTATAACATAGTACTTAAAGTATCTATACTATATCTAAAATACTATTTTCTACTTATTATTAGTATAGATCTTTACCTAGTAGTATATATCCTTAAGGTTAAGCTTAGTAAAATACTTTACCTCTTCTAAGTAGTTAAGGATCTCTCTAATTAGTAGTAATAGTATATAGTTCTTAACTATAACCTTATTAAGGCTATAATAGTCTATATAGAGGTGTAACTTACCTCCCTTCTTTAGTATAAATAGGATTAGCGCCCCTATAGAGCTCTATAAGGGCTAGATCTACCTCTTGCCTAGTATATTATTAATATACTTCCTTAGCTCTTCTAACTCCTTCTCTATAAGGGGGTAGATAGAACTAAACAGTAGTTCTACCCCTAGCTTAAGGTTAATAGCATAAGAGTAACCTTTATCTCTAGCTAGTTTAGCTACTAGGTTTATATTAAATATATATACCTATTCTTAATATTTTTCTAGTAGTTTAAATCCCTTTATCTCCTCCCCCTTTTCTCTCTTTACTATATAAGGTAGTAGCTCTAGTACCCCCTTAGCTCCCTCTATATATAAGTAGTAGACTAAAGGATTACATACTAGTATTACTACTACCTCTCTTTATACCCTCTTTAATACCTTTCTTCTTTAAATAAGTTATAGGTAGCCTTCTCCTAGTAAGTAAGTCTACTTAATTATTACTTACTTAAGATTTAGCTATACCTTTTACCTTTAGAAGATCTCTAGGATAGTATTATATATACTTATATTACTTACCTAATAGGTATAGAACTATACCTTTCTTACCTCTATATTATCTATTACTTTTATTACTAATACTACTACCTTATAGTTAGGTACCTTACCTCTTTATACCTCTAGTAACCCTACTCTCTCTCTATAGACCTCTAGTAGTACCTCCTTATATAATATCCTCTAATATATAACATTCTTATCTACTTTAGGGTTAATTAATACCCTTCCTTTTCTCTATATACTAGCTACTCTAATATAGAAGTCTACCTTAAAGTAGTAATATAGTTTCTCTCTCTAAAAGATCTATATACTATTAACCCCTATAGCTACTAGCTAGGCTGCTGATATATAGTGTTTACCTATATAATAAGGCTAGTTATACTTATAGTACTTCTCCTCTATATACTCTATTAATATATATCCTAGCTTGCTATAGTTAAAGTATATAGAAAAGCCCTAGAAGTACCTTAAGGGTTATCTATACCCTCCTTATTTCTACTTAACCTATAGCTTAAGTATAGGTATATATATAGCTACCCTAGGTATTAAGACTAACTATTACCCTTCTAATTTATCTAAGGGGTAGCTAATACTAGTACTAGGGTAATAGCTAGGGTCTACTAGTTCCTTCTCTCTTATAGCCTTTACTAATCTTTTATTATTATCTTAGTATATATCTTTATAAGTATCTCTACCCTCTTTACTATATTATTTAGTTCTTAATAAGTAGCTAATAGCTTATATACTAGGATATAGCTTTATAAGTCTAGGAGTAGTTAATTTAAGATATAGACTACCTACTACCTCTCTAGTTAGAGGTCTAGAATCTCTACCTTAACTATTTTATATTAGTTAATAAATTATTAGTATATCTACCTAGGTTTCTACTATATCTTATTTAGCTCTATAGCTATACTAAAGGCCTATATATTATTATTAGTAATACTATTATAGAGCTAGGCTTCTATCTATTTCTAGGTAATTAGGCTAATATTACTACTATACTAGAGGTTAATATAGCTTCTCTAGCTATATAATAGGTTACCCTTTAAGTAAGCTTTTATAAACTAGACTTTACTCTTATTAGCTATAAATTCTTTTTTAGTAATAGAGAATTAGCCTTATAACTTAAAAAGGAAGTCTTTAAGGTTGTTTTAGTTACCTCTCTTATATTAAATAGAGGCTAACTACTTAATAAGAGTATTAGTATATCAATACTTAAGCTCTAGCTAGGTAGCTATAGGTCCTTTACTAGCTATATATATATTATTAATAGACTCTCTATTTCTAAAGGCTATAATCTATTTAATTATCTTCCTCTTTCTTACCTTAGCTACTTTATTATTAAAAAGAGCCCTTAGCTACTTCTCTATTAACCTATTAAGGTTAGTTATATACTACTTCTCTACTATAGTCCTACTAATATCTAGTATAAGCTACTATATTACTAGGCTACCTTACTAGGTAATAGATTAGGATTAGGTTAATTATATTAGTACTATTACTACTCTAATAGTTATTATACCTATAAATAAAGAGACATTAGAATATATTAGAGGCTATATAGTACTAAATAAAGGAGTTAGTAGAAGGGTAGTTAGAGGTTACTAGTGACTATTATTCTAATCTGTCTCCTCTCTAAACCTTAATACTATTATAAAAACCCCTTTTATATACCCTTTAGCATAACATTATTCCATTCCACAGTGTCCCCCAGGCCCCACCCAGTGCCCCACCGGCCCTGAAGCCAGTACTACTTTTAGGAACCTAACAGGCTGATACCTGTTTAAGGCCACGCCGGAAACATCGATATCAAATACCTCAATGATATATATCCCGTTGTTAATTATCCCCGTTGTTTCTAGAACTTCAATCAATTGGATAGATAAATAACAGAAAAGGTTGTCATTCCCGAGCGTAGTCCCCTCAATCAGTCAAAGTCTTTGTTCTCTAGATGATAGCCCAGGTTGGATTGCAGAGCTAACTCATGAATGAAGAAACGAATCAGCAAGGAGAAAAGTTGCGGTGCATTCGAAAGGATTCAGTCGACTAGGGGCTATACTCCAAGTTATTGTAGTCCTTTTATGACCGAATAACTGGTGCGCTGTTTTTGATATTGTTCCTTCTCGTCCAACCTCAGAACATCACCATGTCTCTCCCTTCTCAAATGTTTAATATATACACAATCCACAGGTAAATTTGATAACAAGCAGGATAATGGCATCAAGACACCTGGAAAATGAAACTTTGGATAAATCTATTGACACAGTGAATTTTAGGCCTATATATGTTAGGTTCCTAAAAGTAGTACTGGCTTTGGGGCTGGCGGGGCACTAGGTGGGGCCTGGGGGATACCGCGGAATGGAATAACGTTATGTTAAAGGGCACATAAAAGGGGTTTTCACAATAGCATCAAGGTTTAGAGAGGAGACAGATTAGAATAATAGTCACTAGTAACCTCTAACTACCCTTCTACTAACTCCTTTATTTAGTACTATATAGCCTCTAATATATTCTAATGTCTCTTTATTTATAGGTATAATAACTATTAGAGTAGTAATAGTACTAATATAATTAACCTAATCCTAATCTATTACCTAGTAAGGTAGCCTAGTAATATAGTAGCTTATACTAGATATTAGTAGGACTATAGTAGAGAAGTAGTATATAACTAACCTTAATAGGTTAATAGAGAAGTAGCTAAGGGCTCTTTTTAATAATAAAGTAGCTAAGGTAAGAAAGAGGAAGATAATTAAATAGATTATAGCCTTTAGAAAGAGAGTCTATTAATAATATATATATAGCTAGTAAAGGACCTATAGCTACCTAGCTAGAGCTTAAGTATTGATATACTAATACTCTTATTAAGTAGTTAGCCTCTATTTAATATAAGAGAGGTAACTAAAACAACCTTAAAGACTTCCTTTTTAAGTTATAAGGCTAATTCTCTATTACTAAAAAAGAATTTATAGCTAATAAGAGTAAAGTCTAGTTTATAAAAGCTTACTTAAAGGGTAACCTATTATATAGCTAGAGAAGCTATATTAACCTCTAGTATAGTAGTAATATTAGCCTAATTACCTAGAAATAGATAGAAGCCTAGCTCTATAATAGTATTACTAATAATAATATATAGGCCTTTAGTATAGCTATAGAGCTAAATAAGATATAGTAGAAACCTAGGTAGATATACTAATAATTTATTAACTAATATAAAATAGTTAAGGTAGAGATTCTAGACCTCTAACTAGAGAGGTAGTAGGTAGTCTATATCTTAAATTAACTACTCCTAGACTTATAAAGCTATATCCTAGTATATAAGCTATTAGCTACTTATTAAGAACTAAATAATATAGTAAAGAGGGTAGAGATACTTATAAAGATATATACTAAGATAATAATAAAAGATTAGTAAAGGCTATAAGAGAGAAGGAACTAGTAGACCCTAGCTATTACCCTAGTACTAGTATTAGCTACCCCCTTAGATAAATTAGAAGGGTAATAGTTAGTCTTAATACCTAGGGTAGCTATATATATACCTATACTTAAGCTATAGGTTAAGTAGAAATAAGGAGGGTATAGATAACCCTTAAGGTACTTCTAGGGCTTTTCTATATACTTTAACTATAGCAAGCTAGGATATATATTAATAGAGTATATAGAGGAGAAGTACTATAAGTATAACTAGCCTTATTATATAGGTAAACACTATATATCAGCAGCCTAGCTAGTAGCTATAGGGGTTAATAGTATATAGATCTTTTAGAGAGAGAAACTATATTACTACTTTAAGGTAGACTTCTATATTAGAGTAGCTAGTATATAGAGAAAAGGAAGGGTATTAATTAACCCTAAAGTAGATAAGAATGTTATATATTAGAGGATATTATATAAGGAGGTACTACTAGAGGTCTATAGAGAGAGAGTAGGGTTACTAGAGGTATAAAGAGGTAAGGTACCTAACTATAAGGTAGTAGTATTAGTAATAAAAGTAATAGATAATATAGAGGTAAGAAAGGTATAGTTCTATACCTATTAGGTAAGTAATATAAGTATATATAATACTATCCTAGAGATCTTCTAAAGGTAAAAGGTATAGCTAAATCTTAAGTAAGTAATAATTAAGTAGACTTACTTACTAGGAGAAGGCTACCTATAACTTATTTAAAGAAGAAAGGTATTAAAGAGGGTATAAAGAGAGGTAGTAGTAATACTAGTATGTAATCCTTTAGTCTACTACTTATATATAGAGGGAGCTAAGGGGTACTAGAGCTACTACCTATATAGTAAAGAGAGAAAAGGGGAGGAGATAAAGGGATTTAAACTACTAGAAAAATATTAAGAATAGGTATATATATTTAATATAAACCTAGTAGCTAAACTAGCTAGAGATAAAGGTTACTCTTATGCTATTAACCTTAAGCTAGGGGTAGAACTACTGTTTAGTTCTATCTACCCCCTTATAGAGAAGGAGTTAGAAGAGCTAAGGAAGTATATTAATAATATACTAGGCAAGAGGTAGATCTAGCCCTTATAGAGCTCTATAGGGGCGCTAATCCTATTTATACTAAAGAAGGGAGGTAAGTTACACCTCTATATAGACTATTATAGCCTTAATAAGGTTATAGTTAAGAACTATATACTATTACTACTAATTAGAGAGATCCTTAACTACTTAGAAGAGGTAAAGTATTTTACTAAGCTTAACCTTAAGGATATATACTACTAGGTAAAGATCTATACTAATAATAAGTAGAAAATAGTATTTTAGATATAGTATAGATACTTTAAGTACTATGTTATACCTTTTAAGCTAGTTAATATACTAGTAACCTTCTAAGTATATATAAATAATACCCTAGCTAGGCTAGTAGATATTACCTATATTATATACCTTAATAATATCTTAATCTTTACTAAGGATAAGGCTAGTTATATAAAGGTAGTAAAAGAGGTACTGTACTAGTTAGATACTACTAGCTTATATACTAACCTAGAGAAGTATATTTTTTATACTAAGATAATTAGGTTTCTAGGGTTTATAGTATCTCTAGAGAGTATTACTATAAAGTAGGACTATATAGAGGTAATTACTTAGTAGCTACTCCCTACTAGTATTAAAGATATATAAGTCTTTCTTAGGTTTATAGGGTTCTGTTAGTACTTTATTAAGAACTACTCTAAGGTATATACCTCTCTTATAGACTAACTAATAGCTAAGGTAGTAGGGGAGAAGATAATAACTAAAGAGGTAATTAAAGCCTTTTATAAGCTCTAAGTTATATTTACCTAAGCCCCCATCTTATAGTACTTTAACCTAGTACTACTAATATAGGTAGAGATAGATATATTAAACTTTATAATTAGAGCTATCTTATTATAGCTAGTAGAGAACTAGTAGTATTCTATTACCTTCTTATCTAGAAAGCTAAAAGGCACTAAGCTATAGTATAGTATACTAAAGGCTAAGCTACTTATAATCTAAGAGGTAGCTATATACTAGAGGTACTACCTTTTATATACCTAGAGTAGGATTATATTCTTAATAGACTACCTAGGGTACTGCTACCTTACTAGTAAGCCCTAGCTTAATAGTTAGTAGGTAAGGTTACTCTAAGACCTATCCCTCTTTAACTTTAAGATTAACTACTAGCTAGAAAAGGAGAATATAGCTAATAGGCTATTATAGTAGCTAGACTATTAGCCCTTGGGTATAGAAGACTAAGAGGTACAGGGTGCGTTTCTAAAAGCTTCTTAAGCAGGTTTATCTAGAGGGTAGTAGTAATTATTAGTAGTAGGTTAATAGAGGTATACCTATTACTACTAGAAGAACTTACTCTAAGCCTAGAGAAGGAAACTATAGTAGTATAGTAAGCTAATAAGGTAATTACCTCCAAGGAGTAGTAAAAGCTAGGGGATAACTAGTTAGAAGGGAAGGATAGGGTTCTTGGGTATAAGAGTAAGGTAGTTATCCTAGAAGGGTATATACTAAGGATAAAGATTATAGTAGCATTCTATAATAAGCTAGCTAGGGGGTACCTAGAGGTAACCTATATACTTAAAAGGATTAGATAGATATTCTTCTAGAGATTAATAAAGAAGGATATAATAGAGTATATTTAGATATATATAACTTATTAATAGATAAAGCCACGCTACTACCTACCTTATAGAGAACTAGTACCCCTACTACTACCTAGCTAACCATAAGAATAGGTTACCCTAGATTTTATTACTAAGCTACCTAAGTTAAAAGAATTTACTAGAGAGAGCTATAATAGTATTTTAGTTATAGTAGACTAACTTATAAAGTATATACTATATATACCTATATAGGAGACCCTAATAGTAGACTAGTTAGTATCTCTCTTAGTTAAAAGAGTATTCTTGTGATTTAGTATCCTAGTAGTAATAGTATCTAACTAAGGATCTCTCTTTACTAGCTATTTCTAATTAGTAGTATACTACCTACTAGCTATTAAGTAGAGGCTAAGTGTAGCCTACTACCTATAGATAGATAGCTAGATAAAGTAATAAAACTAGAATATTAAGCACTTTCTTTAGGCTTTCTATAGCCTAGAGTAAGATAATTAGGTAAAGTAGCTACTAATAGCTAAGTTTATCTATAATAGTACTTAGTATAGTATAATCTAGATAGTACTAGTAGAGGCTCTAATAGGCTACGTGCTATATAATATAAATAATATAAAGCTAGAAGGGGCCTTACTAACAGAAGTTCTATTAGTAAGAGACTAGATATAGTAGCTATAGAGCTAGTAAGCTATAATCCTCTAGATACTAGAGATAGCTAATAAGAATTATAAGAGGTAGTATAATATAAAACAATCTATAGTAGCGTTTAAGGTAGAAGAGAAGGTCTTACTATTAGTAAGGTTTATATAGTAAAAGTACTCTATAAAGAAGCTCTTAGATAAGTATTTAGGGCTATTTATAGTTATATAGGTAGTTAGTAGAGGAAAAGTATATAAGCTTAACTTAGGGATATAATACTATATCTATAATATATTCTTACTATTATAGTTAGAGAAGTTCTATAGAGTAGTAGTAGAGCTATAGGTAGTCCCTATTAAAAAGGAAGAGAAGGATATATACTAGGTAGAGAGAATAGTTATATATAAGGGCCCCTAGAGAAACTAATAGTATCTAATAAAGTAGTAAGGGTATAGAGAGAAGGAGAACTCTTAGGAACTATAACAAAATATAGTAAAGGAACTATAGTAGGATTATAAATAGGAGATTACTAGAGGCTTATTAGAGAGGAACTAAGTTAATAATTATATAGCTATAAAGTAGCTAGATTTTATTATCCCTTTAGTACTAAAGCTAGAGAGTAGAGAGGCTTAAGGGCTAGGTATTCTAAGCTTAGAGATAAGTAACTAATTAAATAAATAGTAGAGAGGTATTAGTAAGGTACTAGAGAGGTATATAGGGAGTGCTAGGGCCTACTAGTTAGACTCCTCTTTATTATTATTAGTAGTACCTTTTTTAGGATCTAATCTACTAGCTTAAAAGTTAATCTTATTAGTATACTAAAGGCTATTATTAATACTATAAGGAGTACTAGGGGGTACTAGAGTAAAGAAAGAATATATAATATAGGTATAGAACTTAGTCTAGTAAGAGAAGAGAGTACTCTAAGCCTTAATAGCCTTAGTCTACTTATAGAGTATAATAACCTAGTTCTAGGTAGTAGTAGTAGTAATCTTAGTATTCTTAGCTAATAACTTAGCTTACTTAGCCTACTATTTTATAGTAAAGTAAGCACCCTTAAGAGTAAGGACCTTATACTAGTAGAGAAGTTACTCCTCCTCCTCCTATACTGCCTTATACTTAGTATTAGAGACTAATATATTAGAGGCTTTTATCTAAAGGGCTTTTAAGCTTATAAACTAAGCCTTCTTAATCTCCTTCTAAAAAGGATTAGGCTAAGAGGTACTAAAGAAGTATAGAGGTATATATATACTTATAAGGTAGTAATAAGAGTAGGGGTTAGTCTCTTTATAGAGATCCTTAAAAACTACTTTAAGAATAAGAGTAGTAGTAGTAGTAGTATATAAGGCTTACTATAGGTTAGTAATAAACTAATAGCTATAGGAGTAGTAATAGTAGGGAAGGGGATAAGCTTATAGAGATATAAGGCTTACTATACTAGCTAGTATAGTAGAAGTACTTATTACTAGTAGCTAGAATAGTTAGAATAGTAGAGAGGTAGTAGAGAGGTACTAGAGAGATAAGTATATACTCTAGGTCTTAATATAGTAGAAAAGATAGGTAATAGTATCTTTTATATTAGGCTACTACTTTATTATAGCTTAAAAGCAGTAATAATAAGGGACCTTATATATAATAATAGGGTTAATAATACTAGAAGTATTAGAATAGGTATTATTAGTAGAGAGGGCTACTAGGGGGAGACTAGGGAGAGTACTAGAGCTACCTAGGATAGTAAGATTAGTAGGAGGTATAGAGGATATAATAGTAGTAGTAGAGAAGTAGCTAGTACTAGTACTACTACTAGTATTACTATTACTAATACTATTATTACTACTATAGTAATAGAGGTATAATAAAAATAAAAAAATAATAATAATATAAAAATATTATAAAGAAAAGAAGAAAAAAAAAAAAAAAAATAAAAAGTAAAAAAGAGAAGGTAGACCTAGCTATTTTACTAGGTAGTATATATATAAGTAAGTAATAATAATAACTTTAGCTTATAAAGAAATAATAATACCTCTAGAAAGAAAAAGAGGTAAAAGGTACTAGAGAGGTATGTTACGACCCGAGAATCTGTTGGTGACTAGTGCAGCCTGAAGGACCCCAGTCAAAACCACCAGACGGTGAGACACTCAAGATGCAGGAGTGCGGCACAGCCAACGGAACGGAAGAACTAGGGAAGGTCACGTGATGGATCAACAGGATCGATGGTGATCCAAACTGATCCCCCACCAGGGATCAGGACCACGGGATACTGATCCTACACCAAGGATCAGTAAAGGCGAATAATGATCCAGGAATACACAATAAGATATAAGGACACTCATTCCACTTAGATAGATTACCTTCTATAGCTCTTCAGCAATCAACTTGTGAAACATCTTCGGATAACTTTCAGACTCCTTTCATCTGCTTATCTTTGCGATACTCCACCGCGAGCTATACGAGCTACTCAGACTATCGACTACCTGACTGATCACCGAGTGATCGATACGCCAGCAAAGACACCAGCAAGCACCGACACTGTTAATTACCATCGCAGCCTCAGCTATACTTTAGCAGAAAACCCACTGTCAGGAATCTGGCCGTAACAAGGTACTAGTACCTCTTTTACTACTATAAAGTATACCCTTACTATTATGCTAAGAATAATATAACTTAGGGCTTAGCTACTAAAGAAATAAAGGTATAAGTAATAAAAGCTAACTATACTACTTTATAGATAATAAGATACTAAGCTATAAGAAAGAGAAGAGAATAAGTAACTAAAGTAGTACTATAGGTAAGCAAGGCATTTCTATAGTAGAGTAGGTAGCCTCTTACTAATAGTAGTAAGGGCTTAAGACTTATACTCTAAGTATAAGATAGCTAAGCCTAATAAGGTACTAGAGAGACTATTAGCTATACTAAGCTACTATAAAATAAGAGTAAGGCTAAGGATAGGTAGTTAGCTAGAGAGATAACTACCTATCTAGTAGTTTACTAAGCTTAGTAGAGTTCTTAGACTTTACTAAAGTATAAGCAGTATTATAAGCAAGGTATTAGAGTACTAATAGAGGGGCTAACTAATCAACCACTAGGTCCTAAGGATAGGACCTTAGAGAGAGGGGATCATATTAGGTTTCTAAAAGTAGTACTAGCTTTAGGGCCAGCAGGGCACCAGGTAGGGCCTGGGGGACACCGCAGAACAGAATAACGTTATACTAAAGGGTACACAAAAGGGGTTTTCACAATAGTATCAAGGTTTAGAGAGGAGATAGATTGGAATAACAGTCACTAGTGACCCCTAACTGCCCTCCCACTGACTCCTTTACTTGGTACTACACAGCCTCTGACACAGCTGTCGATATTCCCACAGAACCAGGCGAGCTTACCACCACATTCGTCAATCTTACCCTCTCATTTCGAACCACAAGTTACCGGAAGCCTTGATCTACGACAACAACATGAAGCTTTCAGTCATTGCCAAAGCCTCCCTCATCGCCCTACTGAGCCTTGTCGACTCAGTGTCCGCCAGCTCGCGCTGCCTGCGGCGAGGAGGAAGGTGGAAGTTGAACATTAATCACGAAATCACGATAGAGAATGTGGGTTCGGACAACATTGAGTCGGTATGCAAATCGCTCTGGGACAACCTCAGACGTCACCCAGCTTGCATGGTCTTCAAACCCAACGGATGCGAGGAGGCCGCCTACAAGGGTGACCTTTACTTGTACTTTACAACCACTTTGGTCTGCAACGCCGGAATGGTGCACTCGGCCTTTTACGAGGCCACCGGAAACCATTGGGGTGCCATAAATTGCGAGTGAGAACCTCTCTAGTGGAACAGAACGAGCATGATCTGAGGAAACCGCAAAATCCTCGCCTCCTCGATCGCTATGGGGGCTGAATGGTAAAGACAAAGGTGGATTTCGCACCGGGGCACTAGACTGAGAAAATCACGACTTGGAGGCTATACACATTGTGGACGCATGTCTCGGACGGTTGAATCATTCATGGATGGTAATTTTTGAGAAACCTCTATTAAACACCCATTTACACCCGTACGAACGTATACGTGAATAATTTAGCCGCGATATCAGGCTTTCAAAGTTTGCGTTTGCGACTGGCAAACATGAATTCCATTCCCCCAACCTCCCTCGGTGGGCATGTTCGCATGATAAGGAAACCTAAAATCTCCAGCCCTCTCGTCATTCTCGATCCCGGATTGATTCTCTTCAGGCTGTTCTCATGGAAGGGGGCGATATAAACCAGCCGAACAAGGCAGCCCTTCCAGCCCCTGATTCCGATTCAAGAACGTCTGGCGATCTAATTCCAGACATTGTCCTTTATTATGTCACACTGGATTGAGCTGTAGTCGTTATTAGTCGCAACAAACCAGGCACGGTACACCCATTCTTGCTCGCAAGCTAAATAGGTCCATAGCTTGATCTCGACACCGGTCTGATTGGCTCTGCATATGGGCTTCTTGGGAGCTATGAAGTAGTCGCGACAGAAGCGCGTCGATTTCAAGTCTCGCATGAAGAGTCGGCAGATTTTATCAACTTCCTTTTCCGGAACAGTCGCGTTGATGTAGTACAGTAGGCCAAAGAGATTCTCGGGGTGGGCGTCTTCTGAGATGCCTTTAAGCAGGCAGGTTGCCGAACCGACTTGACTTGGCTGCGGGGGGTAGGATGTGGTTTGGGAGGTTGCTGGGAGGCCGAGGACAGTCGAGGCCAGGGCGAGAATTGGTGCTGCAATGATTGAAGATTTCATGGTTGAGAGGTTTGAAGTGATAAAGCGACTGAAGCTGATGAGTGTCAGAATCGAAAGGGCAGGGAAACATGGAGATGATGTTGCAAACTACGTTAAGATCAAATTTGAAATCGACTCTCAACTCTATGTATCACAAGATTCGGGACGTCCAAGGTCCATGGACCACAGAAAATAAGTCACCTCGCGGGCGGGATTTTCGACATTGGGGTTCCCATAATGTCAAGCAAAGAGACTTTGGATGCTAGGTTCATCCAACGAAAGGATCCAAGAGTATGGATATTGCTTAGCGTCAGCTTCCAACCGCACAAACTAACGACTATAAAAGCACACACAGCCCCAAGAGACTAGAAGCCTTCATATGGGAACGCGTGACGAAATTCGTGGTTAAACCTCCCAAAATCTGTGGTTCATCCTACCTGTGGCCTGGATTTATAACACAAGCCCTGTGATCTCTAAGTTTCTCTTACTGATGGATCTAGGACTATCTTGTCACTTTTGTTTCAAGGATATAGACGGGCCAAATTATAGATTCTTTTCCCTGTCCCACCTTAAAATAGTACATTGTCTCCCTATTTATTTGCTGTTTGTTGAATCCCTTTACCCTTCGTGCCTTTGATCTATATCTGCCCTCCGCCTAGTGTTCAAAGGCGAAGACTCGCTGTACCACTCCAAACGGTACATAAAGACGATAGTTCCCTCGGAGGAATCGGCGGAAAACATTCGGGCATGGAGGGAAACCACGGCGAGTCTGCGGGCCACCACCCGTCACGAAACGAGCCTGTGGGCTACTACCATTACCCTCCCGGAAACGACATCGCTATGCCTGCCCCGGACCAGCTTTCTCAGCAACTCCCAGTACTCCCTGAGCCCAATTATAATCAATATCGTTTGCTCCAGGCACCGGGCATGTCGGTCGCTGAACCGCGGGTTTCAAGTTCTGGAGATGGCATCCACCTCCCCCGACTAGGAGACACACCGGCCCCTCAGTCCGCACGGGAGGACGGATGGCCATTAATACCCGTCCAAGAACTGATCAGAGACGTCGACGACCACTTCGGACCTCCGTGGAACCAACGGGCGCGAAGCGGGGCGCCTGATTGTCAGAGACCCGGCAGCTGTCCACCCCTCGGGGGCGGCATCGATTCTTTCGGGAAACTTGAGGGGGCCGTTTCTTTCATCGAGACCGTGTCCCTACACCGAGACAAGAACCCTGGCAAGATGGCAAGGAGAAGCGATGGCAGTGTAATCTACGTCTCGGAAACCATTAACAGGCAGTTGGTGATTTACCGCAACGCTGGACCGCCTACGTTCCAATGGGACGAGATTCGAACCGAAGCCGGGTACGGCTGGGCCGATCATGCTGGTCATGCTGGTCACGCCAGTCATGCCGGTCCCGCCGGTTGCGCCGATTGCGCCGGTCACGCTGGTTACGCTGGTCACGCTGGTCACGTCAGTTATAGTGAGCAGCTGAATGGACAGGAAATTGTGCCGGTCGACGACGAGCAGGCCGAGTACCTCGGAGAGGTCGAGCCGGACTACTCGTTGTACGATCAGTGGCACAACCAGAACCCTCCGTCCAGCCCACAAGATGGTAATTGATGAGGTAACCCACCCACCCTACTTCCGCAAAGCCCCCACCTCCGCAAATCCCCATAACCACCAACACCACCACTATCACCACTTTATTCCTCAGGTCTGCCGCCCACCCATATGCAACTTTCGGCCTCGCTGGATAATTCGGATGCGCTGGATTCATCCGGACTATCCATATTGCCGATATCCGTATTTCCTGATAGCTGGCTCTGCCGTATGGCTGCAAATCGACTGTTGGGGGATGTAGGGGCCTTTTTCCTCCTACAGTTAAGCAGGTTATCTAGCTGGGCCCTTAATGCCCTGTTTTCCTGCTCTATAACAGACCCCTGGAAGAACTCTTCATCATACGCCTTTTGCACCTTTCTAGATAGGTGACGGATAGTATGGGTATCCTGCCCATCCTTACCCAACTGTTGGAGTTGATATAGTTGATGCCGTAGTTCGGCAGGCCGGCGAGGGTTGACCATGGGATAACAGATACGGATTCATCCCACTGCTGGCTGCCAGCCTGGATGGGCTGGCTGGCCTGGATGGGCTGGTTGGATGCCTTGGATACCAGGGGGTTGGATAGGGGGCGCCTTGAAGAGACCGGCCATAACCCAGCCCCTTTCCAGCCAGCCCTTATATTCTGGCTGGTTATTGCCGCATCTCTGGCCTCTAAATAACAGGCTAGAAATGCCCTTTTGCCAGCCACTGTTGAATCCGTCACTATATCATCCATCGATTCAACCCCCTTCCTATAGGCGTGCTTTAATGGGCTGAAGACAGCCACATCTAGAGGCTGGAGGACTGCAGAGGAGTGCGGCGGCAGATATAACAGCCAGATGCGATGCTGCCAGCATTTCCACATGAAGTCAGTGGTTATATGGCTGTGATGCCCATCTAGAACCAGCAGTCTATATGCCCCTGGTTGGCTGGGTTGGGTATATGGGATGAAGACCTTCTCCAGCCATCTAAGGGCAGTCTGGTCAGTCGTCCAGCCATTATCAGTATATGTGAAGTGCCACCCTTCATATCTAGATAGGTTGGATGGGAACCACTGGGTCTGGAGGGACTTGCCCTTATATATAACCAATGGGGGTATGCGCTGCCCATCAGCAGACACACATTCCAACAGTGAGATCCATGCCCTGGATCCAGGCTGTTTTTTCTGGATATATCGCGATGCGGCAGAGCCCAGCACCAGCCCATTAGTCCCTTTGCCCTCCATGATGCCAGTCTCATCCATATTCCATCGGTTGGATGGATGGATGCCCTTGATCTCTGGGATATCCAGACGATCGAGGAATTGCTGGATGATTTCTGGCGAATGGGCTCGCCAGCGCCTGGCATCTATCGCCCTGGATCGCTTGGTCCGGATTAATGGGTTTCGCCGCAGAAATCGCCGCATCCACTTCCTCCCTAGAGGTTGCTGCCCATCGCCCAGCATACGCTCTGCCAGGCCCTTCAATTGCCCATGGGAAATAGGGCAGCCCAGAGCTTCCTGGGTTAATATATAGGCAACCAGATTATCCTCCTGGGACTAGGTTAAACGCTGCATATCGGCAAAAGCAGCATTCCTACTTTGCCTACCCCTTTTCAGCCGATAATAAAGGGTATGGTATGGGATGCCCCATTGCTGGGCAGCCCTACTGATAGGGCGCCCATCTCGCGCATCTGCCAGCGCCCGTTGGAGCTCAAATTCGGAGTATTGCTTCATGATGGGTTGAAGAAGATATCCTCAAAAAATGGCGTTGTTTGGCGATATATGGCAATTGTTGTGATAGTTTGAAAAAGGTGGTGATGTTGATGGAAGAGGATAGATGCGGCATTTTCGGCATTTGCGGAGGTGGGGGCTTTGCGGAAGTGGGGTGGGTGGGTTAAATCTGTGGGCTGCTGGAGTCGACGAGTCAACTCTTTGGGCGCAGTCCATACACATGATGTCCGGAAGCTTCCTTGCAATGGAGGCAGTAATAGCCCAGCGGACCAGCGAGTCTGCCGACTAGTAGGATTCCCGGTAGCAGTCCTGGAGGCCATCGAGGATAGGAAAGCTACTGCCAGAGAGACCTCGATTCAAGGTTGGTTCGATGTACCTTGTGCGGCATTTTGGTCTTCCATCGGATCTAATACAATAGCCTCTCTTTGGGACTCACAGGGCCCTGTGTGAGTCGCTCTGATGGGCCGATTATAGACGCTTCATTCTTGGATCATTCGCCCTCAAACCTCGGTATTGCACGAGGCCTGTTGTAAGTGGCCCCCATTCGGAACTTCTTGAGTCAACTGGTTAGCCATGACAGCATTCGTACTCACGCATTGACTCGGTGATCAGTACAGACGACAACGACAGTTATCATTTGCCCTTGGTGGAGCTTAAGCACAGTCGCTTGTGTCAATACGCTCCAATGACCTCGTATTGCATTTCCATCGATACGCTTAACTTAAAAACTGGTCAATAGGGTGGCAACTGCAATTTGGAGGGGCATCAGTGCCACATGTCAGAGAGCAGAACCAGCCAGTTATTAGTCGCATGTGTGCTGATAGGCTTTGATATTTGGGATATTACGAGATTTGTATTCTGTGATAGGGCATTGGATAGCTTCAACATACCGAGGGGCGCTTAACCTCAACGCCGAACAACTGGTTTCATGCATCTGTGGTACTGAGTGTGGCCAAATCTGCCAGCGAGTAGCGACATGTCGTTATGCGTGGCGACGACACCAGAAGGGTGCTGTCATTGATATTTATGCAGCGTACTCCCCCCCCCTGTAAGCGACCCACCCCTATATCCGAACCACCCGAAAATGCCGCATCCATCCCCTTCCATCAACATCACCACCTTTTTCAAACTATCACAACATTACCCATCCGCATCCAAACAACGCCATTTTTTCAGAATACCTTATTTATTATACTATGAAGCAATATACCGAATTTGAGCTTCAACTGGCGCTCCGTGATATCACAGATGGTTGCAGTATCCACCAGGCTGCTCGTATATGGGGTATACCATACGCAACCCTTCGGCACCGATTCCACGGCAGGCAGAGTAGAAATATTGCCCATATTCATAGGCAACAGTTATCCCAGGCCCAGGAGGATAGTCTGGCAGCTTATATATCCACTCAACAGCAACTAGGCAGAGCCCTTACCCATCAACAAGTCAAGGGACTGGCAGAGCGCATGATGGGCGATAGTCAACAACAGCTAGGGAGGAAGTGGATAGGGCGATTCCTACGGCGAAACCCATCGATTCGAACGAGGCGATCTAGAGCAATGGATGCCCGGCGATGGAAAGCCCATTCGCCAGAGGTTATCCGCGATTTCTTCCAACGTATAGATGATATCCCTGTTATTAAGGATAAGTCAAAGCACCCACTCATGGCCCACCCCTGCTTTTGGCCCACCTAAAAAATGATGCCATCACTACCACTACCCTCTATTCAATTAACTGTCAACTACCTCTTGAAGCCACGATAATACAGCTTTCGGCCTCACTGGGTATATCCGATGCGCTGGATTCATCTGTATCACTTTCAACCTCGCCAGCCTCCTGCTGAGCTCGCCGCACCTCTCTGATCGTCGCAAACTTCGTATTAGGATCCAGCGTAACAGCCTTCCTTTTCCTGCTAGCAGTATTGGCGACCTTGGCCTCCAGAAGCTCTATTTTTTGCTGGGCGGCAGCTAGGGCATATGACTGCTCTTGGAAGCCTTTTTTCACCTTTCTGAATAGCTGGCGTTGTGTGGCGATGTTTTGTTCCAGTTGGGTAAATATATGCAGCTGGTCTCCAAGGTCCTTCACCTTCCTTGGCGTCGACCACTTGACAGCAGATAAAGCAGACGCCCAATCCTCCATATATTCAGCATCTGGGAGCCCATTTCTACCTCCTTTGGACTTGTTGAGTGGTGTTGATGGGGCTGATGATGCTGATGATGCCGTCGGTAATAGAAGGGAGCTCATAAGTGGCTTTGCAACAGTAACAGGCCACAACCCAGTGTATTTCCAGCTACTCTTGATGTTGCTGGCAGTCATCCCAGCCTGGCGAGCCCTTTGATAGCAGGAAATAAAGTTCCTTTTGCCTATAATGGTTGAATCGTTCCACTGCGAGAGGTAACCCAGCTCCTTGCGATAGGATGCCTTTACAGGTCCAAAGACTGCTTGATCCAGTGGCTGGAGGATATGGGAGGTATGTGGAGGTAAGAATAATAGATGGACGTTATTCTCATAGCATTTCCACATAAAGTCTGTCGTTGTATGGCTCCCATGCCCATCCAGGATAAGAAGCCTTGCCTCGCTAGTCTGGGGAGTAGTCTGGGGCAAGAAGACCCTCTGTAACCACTCAACAGCAGTGGCATCAGTAGTCCATCCATTCTCTGTTGCTGTAAACTCCCATCCATCATAAGGGCCAAGATCTAGAGGAAACCACTGCTGCTGGACCGTCTTGCCCTTATATATAACTAAGGGATGGATGTAAATACCCTCAGCAGATATACACTCGATAATAGACACCCATGCTCGTGAACCAGGCTGCTTTTTCCTCACTGAATTGGTTGCAGCCCTTCCCAGCACTAGCCCATTATCTCCCTTGCCCTCAAGGATGCCAGTCTCATCCATGTTATATCGGTTGGCTGGTTTAATGGCCTGGATGCGAGGCATCGCGAGATATTTGAACCAGTCCCTGATAACCTCAGTAGATGCTCCATTAACACGTCGAGAATCGATAGAGCGACTTCTCTAGACCTTAATAGAGGGGTTTCTTCGCAGGAAGGCATTCACCCATCGCTTGCCAATAGGCTGGTCATCACCCATTGCCTTGAGAATACGCTGGGCGAAATCCCTTAGCTGTTGATGGGTTGGTGGGAGCCCGAGGTCAGCCTGGATTTGCACCCAGCTGGCCAGCCTGGCCTCTTGGGCATGGGATAGTCGCTGGAGGTCCTCATAAGCAGCTAACCTTGGTTGGTGGCCCTTGAGGCGATTCCGAAGGGTTGAACGTGGTACACCCCATCGCTTGGAGGCATCGCGAGCCGATATGCCGTTTGCGATATCCTTAAGTGCCCGATTGACCTCATTTTCGGTATACTAGACCATTGTATAACAAAGAAGGCATCCTGAAAAAATGAAGCGATTTGATGAAGGTTAGTAAAAGCGGTGATAGTTTGAAGTTGGAGGTTATCTAGAAAGAGGGTGGCTGGGAGGCATTTTTTGGGTGGGCCAAAAGCAGGGGTGGGCCATGAGTGGGTGCTTTGACTTATCTATCCTTCCAACCGATGGAATATGGATGAAACCGGTATTATGGAGGGCAAGGGAGCCAATGGGCTGGTGCTGGGAACTGAAGCATCGCGGCAGATACAAAAGCAGCAGCCAGGATCCCGTCGATGGATATCCATCATCGAGTGCATCAATGCCACTGGGACCTCCTTGGATCCCCTGGTTATATATAAGGGAAAATCAGTCCAGGCACAGTGGTTTCCAGAAACCAACCTATCCAATTATGTCAACTGGCGATTCAAAGCATCAGAAAACGGCTGGACAAACAACGAGACTGCCCTAGCATGGCTGAAGGAGGTCTTTATCCCTCAGACTATGCCCAGCAAACCAGAGGCAACCAGACTGCTGGTTCTTGATGGGCATCACAGCCATATAACTGTTGACTTTATGTGGGAATGCTGGAGGCAACGTATATATCTCCTTTTTCTACCGCCGCACTCGTCTGCTGTCCTCCAGCCCCTGGATATATCGGTCTTCAGTCCATTAAAGCAAGCCTATTGTAAAGGGGTTGGATATCTAGATAACTGGATAAGTGATTCAACAGTGGCTGGAAAAAGGGCATTTCTACAGTGCTATTACAAGGCTCATAAAGCATCTATTACAAAGGAGAACATCAGAAGTGGCTGGAAATGGGCTGGGTTATAGCCAGTTACCAGACAGCGCCCTCTATCCAACTCCTTGGTATCAAAGGCATCATTATCATCATCCAGTCAACAGACCAGCCAGCAACCAAGCAGCCAGCAGTGGGATGAAGCTGTATCTATCGTTCCATGGTCAACACCTCATCGGTCTGCTGATCTACGGCGTCAACTATATCACCTGGGTCAACTATGCAAGGATAGGTTGGATATCCATACTATTCGTCACCTATCTAGAAAGGTATAAAAGGGGTATGATGAGGAGGCATTACAAAGGACCCTTCTAGAGAAAGAAAATAAGGCACTGAAAGCCCAGCTGGACGACCTTCTGAATCGCAAGAGGAAAAAGGTCCCTCTATCGCCGAACAGGACCTTCGCAACTATATGGGATATCCAGCAGGCGCAAAATCCAGCCAGCGATGATATGGATACAACAGACGTATCCAGCGTATCCGAATTATCCAGTGAAGCCGAAAGTTGCATATGGGTGGGAGGAAAACCTGATGAAATAGCTGGTGATAATATGGGGGATGGCAGGTGATGGAGGTGGTTCGGATGTGGGGGTGGGTCGCTTACAGGGGGGGGGGGAGTTATTGCATTACCCAACTCTAAGTTGAAACAAATGCGCGTCTATTTACTTGGGCTCATGGGGGAAGCGACACCAACCAGCTAATCACCTGCCCAGCAGTTCCTTCAGCTTCCGCAGCGCTTCCTTCTTCACCTCGTCGACCGGCTGCCGCACGTCGACCCCGACGACGTCGGGCTCGTCGTCCTGCGGTGGGTCAAGGCTCTGGAACTGGCTGTGGACGAGGTTGGCACCGGCAAAGTGGCCGTGCCTGTTCTTGACGCGGTCGAAGAGCACCTCCTCGGGGGCGTGGAGGGTGACGAAGTTGACGAATATATCTTTCTCCGGATGGGAGGCGCCGCGCAGGACGTCGCGGTAGGCCCGCTTCAGTGCGGAGCAGGCGACGACGACGCCGCGCAGGCCGTCGCCCTCCAGCTCGCGGAGGGCCTCGTCGCGGAGGCTGTCGAGCCAGCCCCAGCGGTCGTCGTCGGTGAGGGCCTCGCCCCTGTGCATCTTTTCCACGTTTTCCTTGGGGTGGTACTAGGTGGTGTCAGTGTCATGCGCCCAGGCGTTTGCGTTTGACGGGGTTGACAGCCCGGGGGTGGGGGGGGGGAAGGGGGTGGGAGCACAGACATCGTCGCCCTCGATGAAGTTCATGTGAAGGGATTCTGTGAGGTACTTTGCTATGGTGGTCTTGCCGGACCCCGTGGGCCCCGTCAGGAAGATGATGTGCTGTTTCGGGCGCGACATGTTTTGGGGTGGACCTTGCAGCAGGTGTGTTGATGCTCGAGAACAAGGCAACGACTCTTAAGAGAGGCTGAATGTGATTGTCCCTCGGTTCGGATCTCGGCACTGGACAGGATCAGAGCACGCGGGGGAGTTGGTCTAGGCCAGTGACGTTTCTGAAGCCTCCAGGAGTGTATATTCAGCAGAAGATAACAACAGCAAGGTACTCGAGAAGAGAGAGGGCAAAAGAAAAGAGTCAATGTGTCCACGCGTTCCTCCCAAAGTCGTTTTTCATTCGTCTTGGGGATGGTCTGATGTCTTGACGTGCGGTTCTCAGTCTCAAAGCCGCTCATCCGTCACGCTCTCCCTGTTGCTTTGTTTTCCCTTTCTGGGTGGTCGGTGCAATTGCTGGATGTCGTTCGGATGATGTCATGCGGCGGATCTAGCAGTGGGACGTTTCGGCGAGCCGTTGGAGCCATGTTCCCTCCTGCTGTGCTGTTTTCTTCTTCTTCTTCTTCTTTTCCTCTCGTTCAATGTAGCGGAGACGACGGGTCAGACATTAGGAAGAGACGATAAGTACGAGAGAGAGAGCCATCATGCGGCGCGGGCACTTGGACGACAGTTAGTAAAGGGCTCAGAAAGCTTGCCCATGTCGACCGGTCGTGAGCATACGGCACGGATAGCAGCATGAAAACCATCCAGACCAGCACAGCGACTCATTTCATGCCCCTCGCTTTCTCTTTAAAACAGGCAACTCGAGGCTAAACGATGCCATTTCAGCTAGCCAGAATTCGTCATTCCGGCTGTTCCGAATTCTTTCCATGGATTCATTCACCACTGGAGATAGCGAAGCGGCCACTCATGGCATGAGGATTGAAGTGTGGGTACGTACCGCCAACAGACGGCAGCGGGAATCCAGCTGGATAAGCTCTATAGTAAGGTAAACAGCGAACATGATCACAGCTATCCATAGGCACAGGTCTATTAGTCTAGTTGGTTAGGACGTCGGATTCTGATCCTACTTAATCTCTTCCGTAGGCCCAGGTTCGAATCCTGGATGGACCTAATTCTTTTCGTTTCATTTGGACTCTTCTGCATTCAAAAAATGGTTTCTTGTGTGGTTCTTCTCTCTCTGCATCTCGTTTCCCTTTTTTCTTTTTCTTTTTTTTCCCGGCCAACTAACTAACCGACCATCACGCCACCTCATTCATTCATCCGAGTCTGGCCCGGTTGACTTATTCCATCCATCAAACTGGCTTGATGCACACCTGTTCTTTCATGCGGAACGCACCTCATTGACGGACTTGTATTGTTTAACCATACATGGCACCAAACATCACCTGCAGTCAGTCACGCACTGACGGGTTTCCTCTGCTTGAAACAATTTCAACTCATCCCCAAACATGAGAGGAACAGCATCATCGTCTCATGTGTCCCCTTTCAACCTTTTTTCTCTCTTTTGCTTCTCGCCCTCTCTCGCTCTCTCGCGGTGCCGTACTTTGGATGGATGGATGGATGAGCGAATGGATGGGTGGATAGATGTCCGTGTCTATCAGAAAGTCTACCCGTATCTCACATCCCCGGCGCCCTCGCGGAACCAGTCATCCGCTGCCAATGCCTCTTCGGGGCTCGCGTAGCTGATGATGGTGCTCTTCGTCGTCGTGTAGGCGTGGTACGCATCGATGCCGTTCTCGCTGCCGACGCCGCTCGCACTCTTGGCGCCGCCCCACGGACTGCTGGGGTCGTTTCGATGGTGCGTGTTCACCCACACGATGCCCGCGTCCATCTGCTCCGACACTCGAAACGCCTGCGCCACGTCGCGCGTCCAGATGCCCGCCCCCAGCCCGAATTCGCTGTCGTTGGCGAGCGCGATGGCCTCCGCCTCCGTCCTGAACGGCGCCACCACCACCACCGGCCCAAACGCCTCCTCGCGCCAGATGCGCGTCCTGAGGATGTCGCCCGACGCGCTCGACACCAGCACCGTCGGCTCGAAGAAGTAGCCCCTGGAAAAGTCGGTGCCGTCGAGGCTGCTCGTCCCAGACATGCGACGGCCGCCCACGAGGGCTGCGCCCTCTGCAGCGAGCGCCTCGTCGACGAGCGCCTCCACGTTCTGTAACTGCTTCGCCGAGACCAGGGGCCCCATCATGGATTCCTGATTGCTCGGAGACCCCATCCGCCGGGTGATGGACTCGGCCTTGACCCTGAGCCTCTCCAGCACCGGCTGCAGGATGGTGTCCTGGACGATGATCCTGGTGCTGGCGACGCAGGTCTGGCCGCTGGCGATGAAGGACCCGAATGCGATGCCATTGACCGCGACGTCGACGTCGGCCTGCTCAAACACGACCAGCGGCGCCTTGCCCCCCAGCTCCGCCGTGTAGCGCGCCAGGTTGCCGCCGACGATGGACCCAATCGCCCTGCCCGCGGCTGTCCCGCCCGTGACGTCGACCTTGCGGACGAGCGGGTGCTCGACGAGGGACTTGCCCGTCGTCGCGCCGTAGCCCGGGAGGACGCTGAAGGCGCCGTCGGGCACGCCCGCCCGCTTCAGGATCCTGCCCAGCAGCAGTGTCGTGAGGGGCGTCAGCTCGCTGGGCTTCACCACGACGCTGTTGCCCGCCGCCAGCGCGGGGGCCACCTTCTTGACGGCAATGAGTAGCGGGTGGTTGAAGGGCGTGATCTGCACCACGACGCCCAGCGGCACACGGTCGACCCAGTTGTGCAGCTTGCCCACGGTCGGCAGCACAGCACGCTCCTCGGTGCGCAGCAGGGCGGCGTAGTACTTGAACCACTTGACCAGCGTGGGCACCTGGGCGCGCATCTCGCGTATCGCGCGTCCGGTCTGGCGCACCTCCAGGGGGATCAACGAGGGCAGCTCCGCCGTGAGGAGCTCCGCCGTCTTGTCGAGGACATCGGCGCGAACGTGACGGGGTAGTTTGGACCACGTCCCGGCCTTGAAGGTCTCGTGCGCAAGACGGACGGCCTCATCGACGTCTTCAGGGGACGCTGCGTGACAGCTGCATGGAGCAGTTAGATGTCACTCGAACAAGTATGGACGGCGTGCTGGGCAAGGAGAGAGGTCCGAGAGTTTGACGGCTGAGGGGACTGTCAACTTACTGGGCAAACACCTCACCCGTCGCAGGGTCTTCGACCTGGATCCTGATACAGTGTGAGAAGTCGAGCATGAAGCACAGACGAGCCTTCCGTCACTCAACGCAGGGCGCTGCGGAGCACGGGGCAAGCGCATCATGAGGCGCGGAAGGGGGAGGAGGCTAAGGGGGAGGATGTCACGAACTGTTCCGCATGTCCCGGTCTCTCCTGTCCTCCGATCCAAAGGTTGTACGCCTGTGCTGCCATCTTGTCTTCTTGTGCGGCTGTCACTTCAGAGTTTTGTTGTTTTCGTTTTTACAACCGTCTCTGTGAATCGGCCAGCCTCTCTCTCGGAAGTTGGGTATCAAGTTGAGTATTGAGTGAGTTGCGTTTTATTCATTCTTGGACAAACTGCGGGGAAACCCGCATTGCGGGAAATGCGTCCGCCGGCCGGCTCCGTGCTTGTTCCCCACTCTAAATCTCACCCCCCTCACCCCCTGCTCCGCCGAGATAACAAACTCGCAGTGTTCCGGGGTTCGGTTCTGTCGTGTCTTCTTATCTACACAATCTCGTAACGCAACGCGAGGCAGAATCACGGACAGGGGACTAACGTCAAGACAAAAATAAGAATTAAAATAATAATAACAAAGAATTCGAGGCCCGTTTTAAGCTCCACGGCCCGATGTATAGTTTATACTTCAAGGGGAAGCGAGGGGAGCACCATCTTCGCTCGGCTTTTGTGCCGGCTATGTACAAAGCGCACACGCTCCCCCTCGACCAAGCATGTTTCTCGGTCCTGCACGCCAGACGCAATGAACCACCGTTGGGAGCTGAAGTAGCCGTCAGCTCAGACCCTGCCTCAAACCTGCAGGAAAAAAACCCCCTTCGTCACTGCAAAAAGGCAGGGAAAGGGTGTGAAATGAGAGAAGAAGGGGGAGAAAGAAAAAAAAAAAAGGCTCGGACGACTTCCATTGAGCCTGGGGCCCAAGTTTGGCCGGAACGCGTCTTCGTTCGTCATGCCATATTGCCATATAAGCCGGCATCTGACGACTCTCTAGAGCCGTTGGCCCCATCCCTCCCGATGAGCGATGCCCAGCTAGTTGAGATCTTCTGTTAAACGGCTGGATTGATTCCCCCATCTTCCCTCCTTTTTCCCGCCTTGCTCCTTGTTTGCTTTGGGCCCGCGGCCGGAACGTCTTGTCCTCGCCAGAGCTCATTGTAGCCAACAGCAACGACGACCCGCCCCCGATCGGATAACTCTCCCATTTTCTCTTCGTTTATTCTCCAACTTGACCAGCCGCCATCATGGATTACATGCGATCTCTCGTCGGTGCCAGCACAAAGAAGATCCAGGTGCCCAAGGTGGCAACGGACGATGTGTACCCGGTCCACTTCTTCGACGATACGAAGCCCTTCCGTGAGATGCTCCTGAACTGGACGCTCCGCTTCGACGACGTCCTCGACCCGGAGAAGCTCCATGTCTCGCTCGCTAGACTCCTGGAGATCGGCGACTGGAGGAAGCTCGGTGGACGCATGCGGTTGACAGTGAGTTGTGTCCCCCCCCCCTCCCCCCCTCTCCCCTTGCGCCCTGCCAGCCTGTTCCAGAGCTCTTGTTTGTTGGTTAAGAAACCTCACTAAACACAAGCTGTGCCTCTCAGAAAGACAACAAGCTCGAGCTCCACGTCCCGCACAAGTTCACGCCGGCCCGCCCCGCCGTGCGCTTCTCGCACGTGGTCCACAACATGAGCATCACGGAACACAAGCAGACCAAGGACATGCCCAAGGCCACCACCGTCCCGTCCATCCAGCCCGGCGTCGTCAACTTCTACACCCTCGGCGCGCGGAAAGACGCTCCCCGGACGCTCGAGGACCTCCTGTCGTCCGACGAGCCCGGCATCGCCCTGCACGTCGTATCCTTCAACGACGCCACCCTCGTCGGCCTCCTCTTCTCCCACGTCCTCTTCGGCGCCGCCGGCATGCAGGCCCTCGTCGAGGCCTGGTCCCAGGTCCTCGCCGGCCGCGAGGCCGAGGTCCCCGTCCTCCACGGCGCCCGCAGGGACATCCTCGACGAGGTCGGCGTCGACACGGACCCGGAAAAGGAGACGTTTCTGCTCGATCGCCGGGTGCTCAAGGGCTTCCGCCACTTCCGTTTCAGCCTGCGCTTCCTCTGGGATATTATGCGCCGTCCCGAGATCGAGTCCAAGATTCTCTGTCTTCCCGCCGACTTCGTCGCCGGCCTCCGCGCCCAGGCCATGGCCGACCTGAACGCCATGGACGAGAAAGGCATGGGCACTGGCGAGGCCCCTTTTGTCAGCGAGGGCGACGTCCTCACCGCCTGGTGGACCCGCATCGTCTGTCTCGCCCGCGGCTCCAACCGCCCCGTCACCGTCCTCAACGCCGTCGACATCACCGGCCGCCTCAAGGGCGTCTTCGCCCCCGGCAAGCTCTACGTGCAGAACTTCGCCCTCGGCACCTGGACACTCCTCAGCTCCGCCGAGGTCCTCAAGGCGCCCCTCGGTTACGTCGCCCGCTGCTTCCGCTACGACATCCAGACCCAGACCAGCCCGTCCCAGCTCATGGCCTTCATGCGCCGCATCCGCCAGCGCGGCCGCTGCAAGACCCAGCCCCTCTACGGCGATCCCAACAGCATGCTCATCATCTTTACCAACTGGGCCCGCTGCAAGTTTTTCGAGTGCATCGACTTTTCCCCGGCCGTCATCCCTACCGTCTCGGAACTGCCCGCGGTCCCCGAAATCCCTGAAGCAAACGCCGCCGACGACATTGTCAGCAACAGTAATAGCATCAGCACCGTATACGGCGACCCAGAGAAACAGGCCAGCCTGGCGCAGGTGTTGAGCCGCCCGCCCCCCGGCAAAATCTCGTACCATCACTCCATGACCCGCACCCGCACCATCCTCTCCCGCAATGTTTTTACCATCCTCGGCAAGGACCTCAACGGCAACTACTGGGTCTCGGCTCTTGGACACCCTGAGTGCTGGGACAAGCTCGAGAAGGAGGTCGCCATCTCCTCCATGGACACCCTCAGACGGCTCCGCCCTGAGACGACACATTAAGGGAGATGAGGAGGTGTGAGGAGAGTCGGCAAACGCCCAACACGTCGTCCGCGCTCATTTCTGCTTGTTTCTCTGTAGCGAACATCCGGTCCTGCGATAACCCCTCTTCTTTGCGGGTCGGCGGCTTGCTGCCGACTTTTCGCACGAACAAGGCCCCCCCGCCCCCCCTCTCCTTTTGCGGCCTTCCGGTGTGCTTCTTTTTTCTGCCTGCGGGTTGGCTTTTTTGTTTCCAAAGGGTCACCGGCTTTGTGACTCGGGCGATCTTTAGGTCAATGGTAGTTTGGCTTGGCTTGGTCTAAGCGATTGACGTGGAACAGGGGCGTTCAAACCATGAGGGAGAATGTAGTAGTAAGGGAGGGAAAGAGGATGGAGGCTAGCCGGCGTAATATATCCAAATTGTATTGCCATGGACGCACAATGAACGAAGGCATCTTCATGAGGACCCTCCATCATCAACCACTCCTCAAAAGCCCGTGAGGTACTGCAACGGTTGGCAGAGGGAACAGTATGCCGTCTCGCCCAAACTAAATATGCTAATTGCACAGAGGGAGAAATATCTCACCGACAATATTGCCAAATAAAAGACGTGCTATGTGGTTTCTATATGTGGGTGGCTATGCCAAACGGGAAATGCCATCTGCACTGGTATCAAAATCCAAAACAAACGCAACATCAAGTTTGGTATCACAGATAACTTAGGGATGCTGTAGCAGAAAGAGCAAAAACAGGAAAAGCAAAAGGTGTTAAAAAAAAACCAAACCAAAAAACCATGGCTGTCCTGTCGTGCCTTGGTCCGACTCCACGTTCTAGTCTTTCATATCTTCGTCAGTCGTCAGCAGCGCAACGGCCCCTTAATCGTCCGTGAAGAACTTGACAATCTCCTTGAGATCAAACACCGTGACGCCGTGGCGTGGGTAACAGATATACACTTGCTCGCCCAGGACGCCAAACTTGTCTCTGAACTCGGCCTTGTTGCCAAGACCGAGGCTCTTGACGATGCCGGCGTACGTCTTACTCAGGAATTTGGCCCGGACGCCGTGTAAGTGCTCGCCGGGCACTAACTTCTCGCTGACGCCGGCCCCAAAGGTCACAGGGCCCGAGATGCATGACAAGGCATGCTCGACAAGCACCTCGATCGTGCCGTTCGGTGCGTCGGGGAAGTCCAGCGCCCACTTGACTTGCCAACCGTATCTGGGGGCGAGCTGTGCGAGGACTACCATGCACAAGACCTTGCCGTCCTTTTCGGCGGCAAAGTAGCGGCGGTGGGCCTGGTCGATCCAGGGGCGAATCTCCGTAAGGTGTACTTGTTTCTTTGACTTGCGTTTCTCCTTCCACGCCTCGATGGCCTGATAAGCGCGCTTCATGAAGTCCTCGTTGGGCCTGAGCTCGTGGATCTTGATGCCCTCCCTCTTGACGCGTCTGGCGGCTCGGCCGTCGGGTGTGGTGTGCTGGTCCGCATCCGCCCGCTGCTCCACGGTGCAGCTCATGGTTCGCCAGCCGATGCGGTGTCCGAGAATCTCCTGCACCTTGTTGGATACCAGCATCCATACAGGCGTCAACTTGAGCTCCTTGGTGACAAACTCAACGAAGGCCGGAATGATCTCTTCGTATTGACCCCGGTCGCAGAGAGGGTCTCCAGTAATCATTGCAAACTTGCCCTGCTTGACATATCCAACTGCGGCACCACTGCTATGGCGCCAGATCTCAAACCTCTCGTCGAGCCACGAGGTGTTGCTGGCGTCTCCGTAGTTGGCAATCAACTGTTCCAGGGGGGGTAGCTCCTTTCCGGCCCACATCTTGGTGGTGTCGGCTCTCGGGTGCGGCAGGGTGAAGGATCTCGCTGGCAGAGACTTTGGGTCGCGATAGAATAGAGTGCCGTATCGGACATCCCCCAAGTTGAGGAGGAGGAATACGACGCGATCCAGTCCGAGGCCGGCACCGCCGTGCGGGGGAGCACCCAGATCGAAGGCCTCGAGGTATTCGGCCATGTCGTCCTCCGAGATGCCCTTTTCGGCCATATTCTTTCGCAGTTCCTTGGGGTCGTTGATACGCTGGCCACCGGTGCAAATCTCCTGGCCACGGACAAAGATGTCGAATGAGTTGGTCCAGAAGGGGTCTTCGGCCTTGTGGGTGTAAAAGGGACGAGCGTTGGCGGGGAACTTGTCGAGGATGTAATAGTCGGTGCCGTACTTTTCCTTGACCAGTTCGCCTAGACGGATCTCGTCGGGCGTCGAGAGATCTTCATCCTCAACGTCGCGGCCGTCGTCACGCAGCATTTGCAGGCCCTCGGGGAACGGGATGATGGGAGTCTCGTCAAGCCAGACAAGGTCTTCACAAGGGAAGCGCTCGCGGATGATCTTGAGCTCTGGCATGGACTGAACAGCCGCGAATATGTTCTTCAAAGTCTGGTCGAGAACCTTGATGAGCTCGTGGTAGTGCTTGTGAATCTTCATTTCGATGTCGAGGCCAGTGTACTCGGTCAAATGACGGTGGGTGTTTGAGTTCTCAGCGCGAAACACGGGACCGATCTACACACATGTCAGCACTAGTAGACTTTTACCGAACGGGCTTCATGCTGCTCACTTCGTACACCTTGCCAAAGTCGGCAGATATGGCCATCTGCTTGGCCAACTGAGGGCTCTGCGCCAGGAATGCACGCCTTCCAAAGTAGTTGAGCTTGAATACTTCGGCGCCACTCTCGGTAGCAGCGGGCTGCAGCTTGGGGGTCTGGATCTCGATGAAGCCGCTGTTGTCGAGGGTCTCGCGGAACTTGCGGGTAATCATGGCGCGCACGTGGAACAGCGCCTGGTTACTTGGGTGTCGCAAATCGAGGATACGGTTGTTCAGCCTAAAGTTCATGTTGGCTGGGGGTTGGTAGTTGCTGAAGGGCGGCGCCTTGGCCGGGTTGAGAAGGTGGATGGAGTAAACGTCCAGCTCAACGTCGTGGTAATGTGCCGACTTGACGTGCTGGACAGGTTTCTTCAAGGTGCCAGATACCTGCACAATGGACTCTGGGTGCAGGCGCTGAACCCATTTGACCATGTTGGGCGTGGCGTGGGCGAGGACTCCCTGAACGGTGTTCGTCTGGTCACGGAAGAGAAGGAAGTCGAGATGCTTCGAGATGTTCCTCTGGGTGTGTATTCTCGCGCGGAACGCCACCTTGGTTCCGATGTCCAGCTTGACCGCGTCGGCGATGGTGGTCAGCTCGGTCGGGTACTCGCCCTCGTCAGCCTCACCATAGCGCGCGCGGGTCTCTTCATCTTCGGTGCGACGGGCCTCTTCGTACTCGCTCCGGCGGCGTTCTTGGAGCTGACGCTCTTCTTCCTGCAGGCGCTGCAGCTTCTCGCCACGTTCCTGGCGTTTGATCTCGCCGCTTCTTGCCGGGCTGCGTCCTGTGCCGGACTTGCTGGACTTGCTGGACTTGCTGGACTGGCTGGTGGAGCTCGAAGTGGACGAATTCTTGTGATAGACGGTCGTCTTGGTGTGGGTGGAAACGGTCGAGCTGGATGGTGACTTCAACGGCGTGAACTTTTGAACGAGGCGTGAGAGCGTGCTCGGTGAACGTGGCACAGCTTCTTGCTGGGTCATGGTGCTGTTGCCTCTCCCCTTGGCAAGGGTTAGGTGATGTTGTTGTTGTGTATTGTGTGTGTGTGATGTACTAGCTAGCTTGCTTGGCAGATGTGCAGATGTGTAGTGGACGAGAAAGATGTGGCAGAGTGGTGAGGAGGGTGACAACATGAGAGGGTAAATCAGTACGGGGTGCAGGGTATAAGAAAGAAAAGGCTCGGCGTGAGTGGAGAATGCACGTTGATATTGAGTAAGGGTTCGGGCTCCGTCAAGGTCCGTGGGTCCCTCGTGCCTCTGTCGGAACAAGACGACAGACAGTCAATGGTCTCGTTGCTCCCTCGAGGCTTTGTGTTGTCGCGTATTAGTGACTTGGCAACACGGCACGCCGCACCTTGGGAGAGGGCAGCGGAAGGGCCTTGGTTGATGGGACGAGTCCGGGATACGCGGGCAGTGACGCAGACATGTAGCCGAGGTGATGATGGCAGGGCGGAATACGTGTGTACACGAGGCAAACAGGGAGCTCCAGGAAAGCCAAGTCGGCATGTATCGTGTACCAAGCAAGAGCCAAGAGCATACGTGACCTCCCTCACCTCTCAGATTTGTACACTACCTATCTAGGTAGGTAGGTACTTAGCTGACCTCACCTTACAGGTTCTCAATCTCGGGGAACCTTGGCCGCCGGGTGCTTTCCACCGATCGCCTTGGCGCCAGGGAAGAAAAAGTTTGCTGAAAAACACCACATTGTGCGTCCATCGTATCGCATCGCATCGGATCGCATCGGGCAGGCACGAGCAATGAGGTCCTCACTTTCCACTGCAAGTCGGACCGCGTGGTGTCAATGAAACGTCATTGGCTGTGGGGCAACAACCCGTCCCTTCCCTCCTCTTGGCACTCTCTCGGTAGGTAGGTACCTGACGAGGTCACGGACGTCGGATCCGAGGCCGTGAGTGGCTGACAAGTACCTGTACAGGTACCTGACGAACAGGGTTGGTCATTCATTCATGGACATTTTGCTCCGGGGATCGCCCCAGCAGGTCGGTCCACTCCTTCCCGCATTCGAGGGGTGGAGGGGTGGTTTCCCCCCAACCTGGTGGTCGGATTGGATCCCGGGGAGAAAAACAGTCAGGGAGGGACTAGCGGGAGTGATAGGCAACTAAATAAAACAAATAAAATAAAAAAGGAGAGAAATAAAAGATGAAGACCAGCAGAGAGGGGGGGAAACGGAAAAAAGAACAAAAGATCTAAGAATATGGCACCATTGGACTACAGGTGGGTGACGGTGACACTCTCTGTACATGTGTAACATTTCTCGCATCGTCTGGAAACCTCGGCGTTGCTTCCCTAGTAGGTACTGTATTTAGCTCCATGTACATCCCGGAAGTCACGGCCCCACACCACCCGCAGGCTCAAATGACGTCAAAAACGAGCAACGGGCAATCGGCCACAACATCTGTCTGTACTTGTACCCTTTCACCTGTACACCTTACGTAATCAGATATTGACATCTTGTTTCGGTTCCTTATCCTGCCTGCCACTGCCGTTCATCAGTACAGACGGGCCCTTTGTGGCCTTGGCTGGTGTCTTTTGCCGTTCCTTTCGCCTTTGTTAGTTGTACGGTGTTACGGTATTATGTATCTCGCGCTGCGGAAACCATTCCCTTATCCTTCAGAGCCCGTTCTACACTAGCCACAGATACCCATCTCGATCAGCCACACACACCATCTGCCCCGCCACATCCCCCCTATCCGCTATTGCGGAATATCAAAGCAAGGCACACCCTGCCAAGCAAAGGCTACTTGGACGTCAACACCGCCTGACGCCATCCTCAGACGCACCTTTCCTTTCCGCTAATTATTACACGTGTACCTACCTACCTGCCCTCCATCATCCATCCATTCCTGTTGATTTGTCACATCTTCTCCTCTCTCTCTCTCTCTCTCTCTCTCTCTCTGTCTCTGTCTCTTACTCACCCCGTTCGACCTATCACCAGCGGATTACAGTTCCGACGTACCCGAAATAACGCTGCAAGCTTTGAGCACCAAGACATACCCTGTTGTCTCTTTAATTGCCTGCCTCTCCCTGCTAGCCTTGCGCCCATCCCGCTACCTTGACCCTGGCGTGTTGCGCATCCCGCATCCCCAATGCTGCAGAGCAAACTCACCCGCACCGTGTCCAGCATCTCAAATGCTTCCAGAGCGAGCAAGAGCAGCAAAAAGGCGAGCAAGGCTGCTACTGTGGCCAGCAGCATTGCCGGTAGCGTAACCGACACTTCCGACGATGATTATGACAACCCACTAGAGAGCGTGGCTCGTTGGCGCCTGACCGCCAACGCCGTCGCTCTCCGCTCGGGAGCCGCCTTTGCCTTTGCCCTGCAAAACCGTTCTTCTCCCGTCCCACCCGCTGCGAATAGGGTCATCTGGCTCAATTCCACCCTATCGGAGTGGAGCGGCAAGGAGAAGATTAGGGTCGACGTCTGGCTCCCACCCACCACCACCACCACAAACCCCACGGGCAAGGTCCCTGCACTTATCAATTTCCACGGCGGGGGGTTCGTCCTCGGTCAGGGGACCGACGATGCCCGCTGGGCTGGTGCCGTGGCTTCCGCCCTCAACGCCGTTGTCTTCTCTGTCAGTTACCGCCTGGCCCCGGGCTATCCCTTCCCTACGCCGGTAGAGGACTCTGCCGACGCCATCTTGCAGATTGTGGCGCGTGCCCAAGAGTTCCGCATCGATACAGAAAAAGTGTTTCTCTCGGGATTCTCGGCTGGAGGTACGCTGGCCCTCGCCAGCTGGATCGTCCTCCAGCACCCCGACAGGTGGGGTTACAAATTCAACCTTCCAGTCCCCGACATCTCCGGCATTGTCCTCTTTTACCCGCTCTTGGACTGGACCATGACACGGCCCCAGAAGCGGCAGACGTGTGGAAGGCCTGACATGACCCTGCCCAAAGGCATGACCGATCTTTTTGATGCATCCTATATATACCCTCCCCGAACGAGGTCGGAACGCGAGGATCCCCGCCTCTCACCCGGTCTCATGACAGACGAGATGATGGACAGGCTGCCGCCTGTTCACATGTGCTTATGCGAGTTCGACATGCTGCTGTTGGAAGGCCAGAACTTTGCTGAACGGGCCAAATCCAGAGGCCGTCGGGTCAGCACACGTGTTGTCGAGGCCGAAAAGCATGCCTGGGATAAGCCACCACCATTCACGCCCAAAGACTCGGTCATGATCGAGTACAACGAGGCCATCACCTCTCTTAAGGAATGGTCGGAGAACGCTCATCCGGAGCCCGGATAAGTGCCGCAGGCCCAGTCACAAGCCTCCTGGTGGAGATGGCCAGTGCGCTGTGACTTCTCACTAACATTGCAAAAGAGGTCTCGATCCAGAGCTCTCAGATCAGCAAGTTTATTTTTTAACTCTTTTTTTCCCCAGTTTTTCTAATAAATCTGCTCAATATTGAGGGGCGTCACTACATACTTTAGCGGAGGAAATGTTGAGCCCCAAACCGAATATTCGTTCGCAGATCCCTGCCACCGCCACGAAAGCCGACGTACCTAATGATAGAGACACGTGCAGTCTTCAAAGTTTGGTGGCTGCCCTTTGGCGTTGCGGGGCTTGAAAACTTTCCAGGCAGGTTCTCGACTTCAACATCATCATCAAGATCAAGCAACCGTGCGAGATGGAATACACTCTCCACATTCCGGGTGACCAAAGGAAAACTTCTACGCTTTAGGGCTGTTTGAGGCTGTGAAAGATGGCGCGACAACGCAGCAGGAGGTGCGGCGCGGCGTTCTCAGACAACCAAGAATGGAGCAGAGTTTCTTTCGTTCCGCCCTAGCGACAAACTTCTCGTGACAACGCCGTGGCTTCGAATCATGACCCTCGGGTTGATTCCCAACAACGTACACGAACTTGCGTGCGTTTCGTGGCTAAGTGGCGGCTGGGTTGGGTTTCGATGACCGGCACGGGTGGTTGACGCTATCGGATACGGTGTAGCTCGATACGGCGAAGGGTCCATGAGCATTTTGGAACTGAGTTTTGGATTGTGTGCCACATCGAATCAGCCAAAGAGACAGAAGAGGGCTGATAAAAAAAAACATGGCATGCAGTCCGGACTATCGCGCGGATACGAGAACAAGTCGCCAGAGTGTCTTTTGCCCAACCCGAGTACTGAGTCTCCCAGCAGATATCGGTCGTCATGGGAATTGAAAACCTCTCCATAAAGCTTCCGGAAGTCAAAGTCCATATTTTCATCCTCTACCTTACTGTAATAAGCCCTCCTGTTTAATGTGATCGCTACCTTTTCCTTTGCTCACTATCAAGCAACAACCTCACACCATGATGCCGCATCGATACCACAATATCTTGCGCCTCGTTATCACAAACCTGCTCGGGATACAAGCAAGACTGATTTTTTAACATCTCTCCCATAGTTTCCTAAGAAAATGAAATGGATCATAGGGACAAATAACTCTTCGACCCAAGCCAAGCGTCTTGGAAGTGTAACTCGTATTCCGCAACCTAGAAACCTAGGTATTGTGGTTGGGGATAACGCGGCGATCGGCGGTGCGATTAAGGCTAGCTCTCCACATTCGGAAACTTCACTTCTTGGCCACAAAGGTAAACCGCCTCCATCTCCCCAGCCGGCCTATCAAATCGGCTTCAAATATCGCCATCGAGAGCCACAGAACTCGCCACATGGAGCCTTATCGACCACAGTGAAGAGTCAACAAAGTTTACGAATGAATATAACGGAACATGGAAAAAGAAACTGCTATCGTGCAATACGGGAAACACTGAGCCCTTCCTGAGACCTCGGACCTCAGACCTCAGACCTCATACGGGGTGGTCAACGGAGTGACAGTAATGCCATCATTGTTCCGCGCACCCGAAATCTTCATATTTTTCACCTTTTGCATTGTACTTGTGAAAGTATCCCCCGGCCGACTTGGCAACCACATTCTGGTTATCCATACAGCGACCATTGACCCCTATGGTCGTGCGGAACGCGGCATACCAGTCGTAATCATCGAAGCATTTCTGGCCGACGGGAGAGCAGTAGCCAAACTGCCAGGCTGTGGGGGTCAGCAGCTTGCAGCCATTCAGCGCCGCCAGCAGCGTGTCCTTGCCCCAATCCCACCCCGCCCAGCCCTTGCCCGTGATCCGGTACTCGTACCAGAGGCCCATGTTCTTGTAGGAGCACATTCCGTCGACCCGCTTGTGAGTGGGCCTCTCCCACTTGGGGTACAGCTCGTACGTCGTGGACCCGCGGACGTACCGCCCGCCGTACTTCCAGCTCATCGGGTTGCTGTCCGTGTCCGTGTCGCAGCTGAAGATGAGTTTCTTGAAGGAGTCGAGGCATTCGTTCTTGTTGAACTGCGCGGCGCCATCGCTCAGCTTGATCTTGTATCGGTGCTCCTCCATCGTGCCGCTCAGGTAGGTCTCCTCCCTCTCCCAGTTGATCGTGTTAGACGGGGGCTTCAGATTCTCACAGAATTCCTTGTAAGACTTGTCCAGACGCTCCCAGCCCACATACCCCCGGGGCCAATCGAGTCCGTCAGATGACCAGCACTTGAACTCGTCCTGCTTCGTCACAGAGCACGATTCCTTGCCGAGGATCTTGGCTCGCATCCAGGCGATCGTCTCAAGGGTGCTCGCCGCGATGGTCTCGTGACCGTTCTGGTTGGGGTGGAAGTTGCACAAGAACGAGTCTGGGAGCCCGATTCCAAAGGGCAATCCCGGCAGCCCATCTCCCGGGCAGTTCGGGGCGAGAGTGTCCCGGGACTCTAGGTGATCAAGTGCGACCACGGGCGGGTTCGGAGATTTGTATAGTATGGAGTCGTACACGTCCTCGGCTGAAGGTGCGACCTTGATAGGCGACTCGGCCGATATGTTGGCCTGACTCCGCTTGAACTCATCATGGACATGCTCCGTGACCAGATGCGTGTCCGGCTTGAAGAACTGCATCGTCGGTTGCTTTGAATTGGGGTACTTGCCAGTGTCGTCACTCGGGGAGCACATCTGGCCATCCACAATCCCTGGCCAGTCGCTAACGTTGTCGCAGATCAATGTCAGTTACGACCTATCCGGGCACACGCGGTCATGATAGAATTACTGACCTCCAATCCGAGTACGCGATACGGTACTTCTTCTTCCCGTCGTACTCGGCTACAACTTCGGAAATTGCCTTGTTGATGTCGCCGACAAGGGAGTTGAACTTCTTTCGTCTCTCAATGGTCAAGGGAAGTGCCCTTTTCCCCGAATAGCTGGTCAGCTTCCACTCGAGGAGAGCCCAAGTTTGTTTTGTGCCGCAGTCTTCGTTGTCGGTATTGAAGAATGGTGCATATCCGTTGTAAACCACGATGCTGTCTTTGCGCATCTTGTCTTCTAGCGCGTCCAGCACCTTGCGGATGTTCGGCTTCAGGATGTTGTCGATGTTGCTCTGCGCTTTATCAAGCACGGTTTGGCAAGAACTTTCGTCCCATGGCAGGAATACGCAATCCTTGATCATTCCAGCCTGTGATGAAGTTAGCCCATCACGTTCAGATGGAACATGCCCGGCCATTTGTCTGCCGTCATCGCCGGTGGTGGATCTTGCTTACCAGACACAGGTCATTGCCGCCGGCTGTTAGGACGACCAAGTCGAGCTCGCCTTTGAGGTTCTTGGCTTGCTTCTCAATCCCATCCGTTCGATCCCCGCTACAGGCCAGATACTGAAAGTCTTTGATCGAGCTACCAAGGGCCTGGTTGACGATCTGAGGATAGGAGTAGCTGTAACGGGAGCACTTCCATGTCTCATCCAACTTTGCCAAGTTGCCTAGCTGGTTACCCGAGCCGATGCCAGCTGTGAAGCTGTCTCCAATAGCGGCCCATCGCTCTATGAAGCTGAAATCGACTTCTTCTGCTCTTGCGAGATGGGACGGGTATATCGCAAAGAGTGACATGTACCAGATGCGAAGATTCATCTTGACCATCTTCTTCTTTTTTCTTTCTCCCGGTTGTTGTCTCGGGTTGCTCTTGGGAAAGATGTGGGAGGAGGGAAGGAGTTTGGCTAAAGACAGACCCCACGGCATCGATCAAAGCTGCCGAGTGATATGGAACTTGGGGAGGGGTTAAAGCGATTGGAGTCAATGTCCCTTCAGTGAACTCTTAACATGCCAGAGAAGTATCTGAGGCGCCACTGTCCGTTACCCCGACCCTTGCCACAAACGATTTGACCGACTCTCATACTATCGAGGGCCTAGAACGAACCAGATCCCGGTACAGGATGGGCATGTGAGTGGGTCTGTAAATTAGTTCCTGCATACAAGATCCGCACTGTGTCAGCCGAGCTGTGTAAGCCGAGGTGTGTAAGCTGAGGGTAGTAGTAGGATTCCGGACTGCCTAATCTTATATCGCGCAATCCAAGACAACCAATCCGCCGAAACTCCGTATCATGTGTGTCTCGTGGCGAATTGATCAGCATGTTCAATAGGAGTCTGCTTATGTACTTGTGAAGAGATAATCTGAACCAGTCTTCCCGTGATACACCTAGACCATACGGCCGCACTGTCGCACGTAGGACCCTTTACTCAACTTTTTTCCGCACTCATTCTGTTCATCCGCAGACGAGATGCAATCATTCGCAGTGCTCATCAGCTGTCTCGCAGCATTCGTGCTGTCGCAGAAGGCAAATGACACGTTCCGCTTTCAATCTCAATCCTCTCTCAGGGGCTCAGCGGCGGAGGAGCCAGAATACACCTGTTCCGAGACTAAGGGTTGCGACCTAGGATGCTGCGGTCAATTGTAAGTAATGTCCTCCCATCTTTATGGAAAACCCGCTGAATCCCTTTACAACAGAGATCCTCTCACTGGAAAGGGAGTATGTGGCCTAGGTAAGGAGCTCCCGTAGTGGTACCTTGGCGAGCTTTGGGATTCTGCTGTCTCGATGTCAAGCGTTGCGTCACTCAAGATATAGCAGAACACCCGTGATCAAGAAACTGACCCAATTGTTCGCCAGGGCCTACATTCTGTGGAGAAGGATGCATCTCCGGCTGCCACTGGAAGAGCGAGTGTGATCCCGGCTGGGGCATTCAATGGTCGAATGCGTCCACCTGTCCCTTGAACGTTTGTTGCAGCGAATTTGGTTTTTGCGGTAAGCTTCCTCGCAACCATTTCTTTTTCTCCCCCCCCAGACAAGTATCTGGGAGTCTATATTCTTCGGGTAGGACGTCGTAGCTTCCGATATAAATAGGAACCTCTTGGAAGTATATATGAGAGACTGACTCATACTGTTGTGTAGGAACCACGGCGGGCTTTTGTGGTGGTAAGGTTGTCTCGTCTCCCGAGTGCGGCAGCGGCAGCAGAAGCTCGGACGCCATAACCATCGGATACTACGAAGGGTGGAATATGGCGAAGCGGTCTTGCAACAGTGAGTGAAGCGTCGAGTTGAGCAGATTGGTGCACGTGTACGCTAACCTCAAGCCCTGTAGCCATGAAGCCATCCGAGATTCCCATGGGATACTATACGCATATTGTCTATTCGTTTGCTCTCATCGATCCCAAGACTTTCCACATCGCCGACATGGACGCCGAGGTAGCGTCCCACTACGACGAGGTTACAGCTCTCAAGTCAAAGCAGCCGGGTCTACAAGTGTGGATAGCTATCGGTATGCTATTCTGTCCTCCATAAAGGAGAATCGTAGGCTGCTGACAAGCAAACTCAGGTGGATGGGCCATGAATGATCCCGGACCTTGGCGCACTGCCTTCTCAGACATGGCGAGGACAACGGCCACGCAGGATGCCTTCTTTCAGTCACTCATCACGTTCCTCGCTCTCCATGATTTTGATGGGGTTGACCTTGACTGGGAGGTACGTTGTTCTAATTCAACACCTCTTTCGGCTACCAAAGTCGACGGCGCGCTGACTGGACCCCCATAGTATCCGGTGGCTGAAGACCGTGGGGGAAAGCCGGAAGATTTCGAAAACTATGTGACCATGATCTCGAGACTGCGGGCGGCTCTGAATGCTAGCGGTCGGCGTTACGGATTGAGCATCACCCTTGTGAGTTTTGGAAGCCCTCGGGTGCTTTCGGGTGGTGGAGTTGTTCATCAATTCCGCTGGCTAACCTCTTGGTGCAGCCCGCTTCATACTGGTACCTACGAGGCTTCGATATCCAGAATATTGAGCCGCATCTAGATTTCTTCAATATTATGACATACGACATCCGTAATTATCCCTGACATTCATTTCCTTCTTTCGTATCCTGACCTTTACTGACGTGCGAACAGATGGTGTGTGGGATCAAAATGTTACTTCAATCGGGCCCTATGCTTTTGCCCATACCAACCTCACGGAAATACAAGTAAGTTCAATCTACCATCCGGATACCAGACTATTCGAATGTAGTTGATTAATTGCATTTCTAGACTGGCCTCGAATTGCTGTGGAGAAACAACGTCAATCCCCAACGTGTCAACTTGGGATTGGGCTTCTACGGCCGGAGTAAGAGTGTTCTTTTTTTCTATGTTCTGTATGGCGGGATTTCATCTGACAGTATTGGTTAGGTTTTGAGATGAAAGACCCAGGCTGCATGGTTGCGGGCTGCGAGTTCGCGAATGGAGCCAAGGGCGGCGAATGTACCGGCACTCCCGGTGTTCTGTCCGTCGCCGAGATCAACAAAATCGTCAAGGACGGCGGCAAGGTGACCTACGACCAGGCCGCCGCCGTCAAAATCGTGACCTGGGACACGAATCAATGGGTGTCTTGGGATGATGTTGAGACGCTCAAGATAAAGCAAGACTATGCCAACCGGAGGTGTCTGGGAGGGTGAGTTGTTCCACTTCTTTTTCCGGTTTGACGTTCATACTTACATGTCGTGTGGTAGAACCATGGTTTGGGCCATTGATCTCGACGATGGCACTATGATCAACGCGCTGGGCTCCAACCTCAATCGTCCAAAATCCGAAATCGCGCCGGACGTCGTGGGCTGGATGTACGATTCTGGCCTTGTACCTGGTCCAATCACGCTGCAGGAGCTCTAGAGGTCCTCGCACAGTTCTTTCAATAGCCCAGTGTACACCTTTCTCCAGAGACATCAGTTTGGAGTGCAGAATGGGGAGGACCGTAAATATTGTTGCACTAAAGCGAAGTTAAGAATATCGATATAAAAAGCAGTCTCCAGGGCTTAGATATCACATGGTAGCATGCAAAGGATTATGCCCGTAAAATGAATTAACTATCCGAATACAGAGCGTCAATGATGGGAAAACTTTGGTGCTCACTATGTGTACATGCATGAACTGATGTGCGGCGGGAACTACGTATTGATTGACATGATGAAGCACACGACATCTAAACCCTATCCAGGCAACATTTGAATCAGACTCAACCCTAACCTAAGTTTCCGACAGTGGGCGACTAGTACTACTCCTTGCATACTTTGCTCTTGACCATATCCTTCCATTTTGTATAAAACGGACTCTTTGTCGAACTAGGCAAAGTAGGAAAGTCGTGTGGGGAGAATGGTTCGTCGTAGATTTTCTTGATGCCAATAACGTCGCCTTGGGACGGCTTATCGTTTTCGCCAAATGACGATCCATCGTTCTTGAGAAGCATGTCGTAGCCCGCGTAGATCATTAACGATGTCCAGTCCACGTGTTCATTGGTGGCGCCGGTCCGCGGGATGTCGCTCGACCATTGCATACCCGCGGAGGAACTTTCGGGGAGGTAGTTGGCGGCGGAGAAATGATAGTCTTTTGCGAATGCCGGGGACCTGCAGATTAGGTTGGATATCTCTTCCAACTTGGTCGGGTTGTCGGGATATTTCCGCCTAATCCGGTCGCGGGCCTCAGTGTAGTCCTTGAACCGGGCGCAGTAACCCACCCACCCCACTTCCGCAAAGCCCCCACCTCCGCAAGTGCCGAAAATGCCGCATCTATCCTCTTCCATCAACATCACCACCTTTTTCAAACTATCACAACAATTGCCATATATCGCCAAACAACGCCATTTTTTGAGGATATTTTCTTCAACACATCATGAAGCAATACTCCGAATTTGAGCTCCAACGGGCGCTGGCAGATGCGCGAGATGGGCGCCCTATCAGTAGGGCTGCCCAGCAATGGGGCATCCCATACCATACCCTTTATTATTGGCTGAAAAGGGGTAGGCAAAGTAGGAATGCTGCTTTTGCCGATATGTAGCGTTTAACCTAGTCCTAGGAGGATAATCTGGTTGCCTATATATTAACCTAGGAAGCTCTGGGCTGCCCTATTTCCCATGGGTAATTGAAGGGCCTGGCAGAGCGTATGCTGGGCGATGGGCAGCAACCTCTAGGGAGGAAGTGGATGCGGCGATTTCTGTGGCGAAATCCATTAATCCGGACCAAGCGATCCAGGGCGATAGATGCCAGGCGCTGGCGAGCCTATTTGCTAGAAATCATCCAGTAATTCCTCGATCGTCTGGATATCCTAGAGATTAAGGGTATCCATCCATCTAACTGATGGAATATGGATGAGACAGGTATCATGGAGGGCAAAGGGACTAATGGGCTGGTGCTGGGCTCTGCCGTATTGCGATATATCTAGAAAAAACAGCCTGGATCTAGGGCCTGGATATCCCTTATTGAATGTGTTTCTGCTGATGGGTGGCGTATACCCCTATTGGTTATATATAAGGGTAAGTCCCTCTAGACCTAGTGGTTCCTATCTAACCTATCTAGATATGAAGGGTGGTACTTTATATATACTGATAATGGCTGGACGACTGACTAGACTGCCCTTAGATGGCTGGAGAAGGTCTTTATCCTATATACCTAACCTAGCTAACCAGGGGCATATAGACTGCTGGTTCTAGATGGGCATCACAGCCATATAACTACTGACTTCATGTGGAAATGCTGGTAGCATCGCATCTGGCTGTTATATCTGCCGCCGCACTCCTCTGCAGTCCTCCAGCCTCTAGATGTGGCTGTCTTCAGCCCATTAAAGCACGCCTATAGGAAGGGGGTTGAATCGATGGATGATATAGTCACGGATTTAACAGTGGCTAGCAAAAGGGCATTTCTAGCCTGTTATTTAGAGGCTAGGGATGTGGTAATAACCAGCCAGAATATAAGGGCTGGCTGGAAAGGGGCTGGGTTATGGCCAGTCTCTTCAAGGCGCCCCCTATCCAACCCCCTGGTATCCAAGGCATCCAACCAGCCCATCCAGGCCAGCCAGCCCATCCAGGCTGGCAGCCAGCAGTGGGATAAATCCGTATCTGTTATCCCATGGGTAACACCTCGCCGGTCTGCTGAATTCCGGCATCAATTACGTCAACTTCAACAGCTAGGCAAGGATAGGCTAGATATCTATACTCTTCGCCACCTATCTAGAAAGATGCAGAAGGGCTGGGATAAGCAGGCATTCAGACTATCCAGTATAGAGCAACAGGCCTGCCAACAGCAGGAACAACTAGATATCCTGCAGCAGCGTAGGAGGAAAAAAGCCCCATCATCACCCAACAGTCGATTTGCAGCCATACGGCAGAGCCAGCTATCAGAAAATACGGATATCGGCAATATAGATAGTCCGGATGAATCCAGCGCATCCGAATTATCCAGCGAGGCCGAAAGTTGCATATGGGTGGGCGGCAGACCTGAGGAATAAAGTGGTGATAGTGGTGGTGTTGGTGGTTATGGGGATTTGCGGAGGTGGGGGCTTTGCGGAAGTAGGGTGGGTGGGTTAGAAGTTGGTTCCGAACACGTTGCCCCTGCTGGACGAGTAGGGCATCTCCCAGAACATTCGGTTTTGATGCTCGTGGTATAATCCCCACACGTGCCCCAGCTCGTGGGCAATGGTTGCGACGAACCTGGTTCTGCCTTCGTCGGCACGCAGATAGCTGTTGATGTACATGGTGGGACCAACGTAGTCGGGTTCGCGGTCGTCAAGGGCTGGTATCCCGACGGTCGCAGACCCGGCACTTCCTCCAGCCCACTCGTCAGGTGTGATGCTGATGACCAAGATCTTATGACGGTCCTCGTGTTCAGTGCACGAGGAGCCGGGATCGGCGATCTCCTTGTACTTGTACACGGAGGAAGCCAATCCGGCCGTCTTCCATAAGTTGGCCGCAGCTATCAGATATTTGTGGATTCCTCTAGCCGCGGTGGACTCGTAGCAGTAGCTGATGGTCTTTTCAGGCCAGCGTCTGCGCGTTTCGTCAGGCCTCATCGCGAGCCACCGCTTCTGCACGAGATCGCGACGGCCCACCACGTCTTTGACGGCATAGCCAGACGCATCGGCAGTGATGACAACATCGTGACGATCGTGGGGCGGCTGAGGTTGCCACACAGCGCTTCCACCTCTTGCGGCCCGGATGAGTCCGATAAGAAAGATGAAGATGCCCGCGAGCAGCATGATGTCAATGTAGGTTGATGAGAGGGCTGGTTGAGCCTGGCGTGGCTATGAAACGAGAGGCAGTTACTGCAAAGAGAAGCGAGGGAGACTCGAAAAGTTCTAAGTGAAGAAGGTGGAAATGTTGGGTGACGGGGATACCCTAAGACACAGGCAAGATATCTCGCCTGTGGCATATCCTACGGGACAACCGGACCTATGAGAAGATGATATTTCCGACCAAGTAGTGATAAGGACGACGAAGGCCTAGAGCACCCATAGAGCTCGCATCTAGACGTGGATCTCGGACTTCCAGCCAATGATACGGAAGAAGCAATCTTACTTAGATTAAGCATCCAAACATGTGATCTACGGACTGGCCCGTCCATTAGCTTCGGCTACTAGTTCCAACGTCAGCCTCCTATGCAGGAGACGATAATAGTGCTTAGGAGGAAGAAATGAAGCTTCCTACGCCAAGCCTCATGCACACCGGTTAGGAAGGGTCCACCAATCATTGCCTTTCATCTCTAAAACAGTTTCCTATTCCGACCACCATCCGACACCGTAGCATTGCTTACACAGTATCCCATCTACTGTCAAGCTTTACGACTTTGATTAACCCTTGCTCATCGGGATCGCGTTCGCAGATCCATAGCTAATGTTAGAAACTCGGAGCACTGGTCATACAGCGAAGACTTTAGCCTAAGATGCCATGATTTTCACTCCGAATCTGAAGTCCATCATGTCAAAAGCTCGACCAGGAGAAGGCCCTCCATCTCCAGCCGTTCCTTCGTGTCTTTGAATCTTGGAAACTGCACTCATCTGAAACTGCTCAGCGGCTCAAGATGTCGACAACTCGAGCGTTCTCTTTGGTTCCCGCACTGCTTGCTTACACAGTTGGAGTGCTCTCCCAGGCTGTTCCGCCGCCGGGGCCAACCCATCCTGGGGCAGCATCAAACTGCAACAAATGGCACATAGTCACGGGCGACGACTACGGCTGTAGTGTTCTGGAGACACGCTATCAGATCAGCCATTCCCAGTTTCTGGCATGGAACCCAGCAGTCTCGAGCGACTGTTTGCAGAACTTCTGGCCCGACTATGCGTACTGCGTGTCGGTCGACGCCAGTATCACCGCGACGCCGTCCAGGTCGAGCACTACTACGTTCACGACGCGCACGACAGGCACGACGTCGGCCATTTCGTCGTCAGTGCCACCGCCCATCTCGACACCGTACACCATCGACCACCCCGTCACCGATCTCAACATCACGACGCCAACCCTTCCCAGTGAGCCATGGCCGCCACAGAAAACGCAGCCGGGCCAACCGTCGTACTGCAACGACTGGCACCTTGTAACGCCCGGTGAGTCATGCGTGAGCATTGTCAGCGATCACAACGGCTGGATGGGAATGGAGGACTTGTAAGTCTCTCCGAAACTACACTGGCAAACTGCTGGCAGTCTGTTACAAGACCCTGACCCATGACCTCTGCGTCATCATCCAGTCTTCTTTGGAACCCAGCGCTTGGCATCGATTGCAACGGCCTTTACCTGTATTACTATGTCTGTGTGGGCATTCAGCGACAAACGCAGATCTCCATCGACTTCCCCACGTTTGTCCCCAACGCCACGGTTCCGACGATGGTAATCCCGACACCTGTGGAGCTGCCGCCCGTCGACAATAACTTCGAGCCCGTCCCAGTCCAGGGACCGCTGCCTACAGACTGTGTGGAGTACTACCAGGCGCGCTCGGTGAGAGAGAGAACCGTTTCCATTGCATCCGTTGCTGTCACGAGTTTCGGCCCACTAACACTTGATCTTTTGAACGAAAACAGGGCGAGACGTGCCGCACTATCGTGGAAGCTCATAAGAGTATCACCGAATCTCAGTTCCTGGCCTGGCACCCGTTTCTGAACAACAACTGTGATGGCCTCTGGTCCGGCTACTACTACTGTCTGTGGGCCGGCAACCAGATCCCGGAGCCGCCGGTGCAGACAACCGTTCCCACGCCCGTTGACCCCGACACCACGCCGGATTGCCGCGCATGGTTCCAGAGCGGCGGCCTCACCTGCGACGACTTTGTCCTACTTTTTGGGCGCTTTTCTCTCGCAGATTTCCTCAAGTGGAACCCACAGCTGGGACTTTCGTGCGAGAACATGCAGGTTCGTCTTTTTTTGTCCCCTTTGTTTCTGTCTCGACACGAGTGTTGCGTCGCCTACCTGAAGCATCCTACCACTGGCATGGGTCGGAAATATAGAGTATACTGACAAACGGGCCGCAGTCCGAATATTGGTACTGCGTAGCCGTGCCCGGCACGCCCACGACACGGACCGCGCCCTTGCCATCGGCAACCGAGCCGCCTCCGGATAGCACGACCAGCATTCCGGACGTGCCCGTAACGTCCACATCGTCTGGAGCCGTAGCAACACCGACACCCGTCCAGGTAAGCTGATCGAGTTTGAGTGCCCAACGACAAAGGCGGGGGATATTTTTTTCATTTTCTCTTACTGACCGCAACTCTACATAGTCTGGCATGATCTCGGGGTGTCGCAAGTTCTATTATGTGCAGCGCGACGACGGCTGCTGGGCCATTGCCAACTCGGCGGGCATCTCACTGGAGTAAGTACCTGGTGATCGACGATGCTATATCCCCTTTTTGGCACTCCAAGGGGGACAGAATGCTAATATAAGATCTGCCTTTAGTGACTTCTACAAGTGGAACCCGGCAGTGGGGGATTGCTCGGGATTATGGCCAGAGTATTATGTTTGCGTTGGTTTGTAGAAGGACGCCTCCGTAGATATACCATATCTAACAATTTTGGAGAGGTCTAAGTGTCTTCGAAGTAGCGGGTTTCCTTCCTATTATTGAGTATGACTGGAAGATATATACAAACCATGGATGTTGCCTGTAACAATGTTGCAGATGTTCAAATCACTGTGAGCTGATTTTATCAACTTGAGTATTCTCAATATGAACCATAGCACGATGTGTTATCTGCTGCACATTCTCCCCTCCCCCTAATTCGTAGGCAGATGGCTCGGGCGGACAAGACCTCAGTGGCAAGAGACCGAGAGAGGAACGCATCTTCGGGAGCGAACGTGGGCAGGCCCTTGTAGTCCAAGAGACACTCGAAACCGAGAGAGGTTTCGCTCCGTAAATGGTGTGGACTCATGTTAGATCCCGCCGACGATGGCGGGAGTCGCCTAGGCATTTCTCCGTAAGCTCTGCGCCAAACGGAACCCTGGGGGTGAGAGCACCGATGCCACGAACCGCAGAGCCTCGATACCCTGATGCTGACGCAGCCGTATAGTAAACACCAAAGTTACGGACAAGGCGGTAGAGCTATGCGGAAATCTGACGAGAACTTCCACTGTGAGAGAGAACACGGCGTGTGGAAGACGCGAAAAGGGGCCCCTGTGCAGGCCATGGTAGAATACCATCAGCTTGGGCAAGACCCCGAGCAGTTGGATGGAACAGGAGCTCGGAGGGATTGCATCGGACGGTCGAGCGAAGGTTCTCTCGGCTTTGTGCCGCACAGGCCGACTGGTCAGGCTTCCGAGGGGAAGAGGGGAGGGAAGACAGGCACTGGGGCCACCTTTGTATTGCCAGACGATGGTGGGCGGATTCGCTCTTGTGGCAGTGTAGCCTCTCCCTCTTTTGGTGGATATATATGTGGCGGTACTAATACATGGCATTGCCGTAAGGTCCCAATCAAGGTATATCACGCCCCCCCGCACCACTACTACTACTTCTATACTTTCCTATCTTATCCTTATGATGGGCGTGTTATGATGGTACTGTAAGGTTAAGCTTAGTACTGATACCTTGTCGTCATGGAAGCTGACGAATACATTGCATGCAATGTCCAAGACGGGGTTTTTTTTGGGGGTGGTTACTCTGTTTCTCTCTGCCTATTTCCTGGAGTAATATCAAGCACGTCACATCTAGCGAATGCCTGGCGTTGTTCGCGATCACCCCTTTCCTCCCGTTGTGATGGATCTCATCTTACTTTTCTAGTAGGTGAGGATTGCTTCTGGACCATCTGAAACCCGCCTCTTGGTTCAAGCAAGGCTCTGAAGAAGCAATCGGTGAATAATCTCGAGCCAAATGGGACGAGAAAGAGAGAGAGAGAGAGAGAGAGAGAGAGAGAGAGAGAGAGAGAGAGAGAGAGAGAGTTAACGTAGAGCGTGCAGCCGATCATGGCTGTGTCGAGCGATTATCCTTGCGTGTAGCCAGTGCAGTAGGCATTTCACCGCAGGGTCTGCAGAGTGGTTAGGAACAACCCTTCCAACGTCGATGGTTGAAGGTATCATCGCTCCACGGCTAACTCGTCCTCTTCCCCTGCACCGCTGGCATGGGGCAAGTGTGGTGGGGTTTGAACCGAGCTGGGTTTACAATGCCGTCTAGCCACCCACGGCTTCTTCCCTCCTCTTCAATGGCCTTGACTTATCCCGCACGGGAAGCCGGCGTGCTCGACCGAGAGGGAATGGTCGATATGCCCCAGCAACAAGTGTACATTCGGAGTATTTTCCTCGGTGCCAATCGGAGCTGCCGTGTTAATGAGCAGCCAGAGGCAAAAGTTGTCACTGACCTTGGGTGGGGTGCGATACAGCAATGGCAAGCTACTTTGAGCATCTCAGCTTCGCCGCGGTTTCAGTGTACTATGCGTTGGCTTTCAAGTAATCTACGCCTACACTTCATGAAAGTACGGTCGCAATGAGCTGGGCAGACTTGACGTCCGGCTCCAAGACTCCTCGGGCTCCGTACAAGCCTTGATGCAGTTGGTTGGTGAAGAGCAGACTAGCTGTCACTGTGTGTTGTTGCGGAGGCTGTTCACATCCAGCTGACGCGGCCATACTGAGGTAGGTAGTCCAAGCGGTCCCTCTTAAGGTCGCACATGTACACAATGATACTCTAACACAGTAAAATTATCATACCCAATACTTTAACACAATACCATTAATAGAGTTTCTAGATAGAAACACAACACCATGGAATCTCATAACTAAAACTCCCTATCAACCAAGGCTATCTTGGTTAGAGCCTTAGGAGATACCTCCTCTAAGCTGCAATACCTAGTGCCTTCTGCTCTGACTGTCCTGCTGTTGCTCTTCACCTCAATACACCAAACGCACATCCAAGACTACAAGATGTTCCGCCTCACGACACTCCTCCAGAATCACGGCGCCCACAGCCTGATCAACGTCGCCAATGCCCAGCCTCGATGACTGAGGCCAATCACTAAGGGATTTTGCCTCAATAGGCTCAAATGGACATTGGCGACGTTGATCGGGCTGCGAGCGCCGTCTCATTGATGCCACCGGAAACATCTCGGCCCTTCCCTCCAAGGATGACGAGAATGTTTTGATTTCAATGACGACACAGCTGCGACATCCCGGAGATGGTCGAGGCGAGATCACCTGCAAGTGCCACCCCGAGCATGCTAAATTTGATAGCTTACGGAGCAAAATATTGCAACGTCGGAAAAGCCAGCCCACTCGGGCCCCGTTGCAATGCGAGGTCCCATCGGCTGGCTCCTTGTGCAGTGATACCTCGCCAACGGTGATGCCCACTTGAAAGATACAAAGATGGAGCCGCGAGCCGGAGACGGACACGAGGGCCTGAGCGGGGGTACGCCAACGATGTGGTGCTTCCGTCAATGCGTTCAATGGTGCGTTGGTAGTGGAGGCGGACCCTCGATCGGGTGGATGCCGCCACGACACGGGTGGGTATGACGGTGAGGTAGTAAGGTCAGAGGCCACTCTCCCGGCCAGTGATATCGGAAACTGGATGAGGCTGTGAGCGTGTACCAGGGTCCCGTCCCGCTGGCACTGATCAATATTGCGAGGGCTTGAACTGCCAGCCAGGAGTCATTCGCGCATTGCTTGCCGAATGGGCAGCAACCGTCTCGTGGCCTGGCTTGGACCCAAGTTGAGGTGGCCCTTGTACTGAAGGCGCCAAGATGTGCGAAGGGCAGAGATGCCCGAAGGCGACGATAGCACGCGATGTCTATTCCAGGTGTCACAGAGAGGGGGCGAGTCGCCAAGACCGTCCGGAGAAGCGAAGGCTCGTTCCGGCGTGCAATAAAGCAAAAGCACCTTGAAGTGATGATTGATGGGGGGCAGGTGATCTACTTATCGACGGTCCCGGCTCGTTCTTGATAGGTCGCCAAAGCAGGAGAGTCTAGTGTAAACGTCGTTGCCTATTCCTCTACACACCATAGCAGCGAAGGCTATAGGCTTTGATTATCAGCTGAAGAAGCGTCGTCATCATCGACGTACAGACACTTGGTGGCGTGAGAAATTGGTGCGTCAAAATGGAGTCAGTTCGTGCTGTAGGGCCGGTAACTGACAGGTCGAGAAAACGGAAACCGATGGCGTGGTTAAGAGGTTCCAGACTGACCGTCCGAGGAACATTGTCAATTAGATTAGGGCCGGATCGTTGATTACATGCAAGGTGTGTCGGAGTGTTCGAGGTTTTGACGGTCTAGCGTGAAGAATTGTCATTGGGGAGGGGCGCCGGTGTTGGAGATTGAGTGGTAGTTGGGCGGTGAGCTCTGATCAAAATGGGAATAGGGGCAAAATTCCGCGCGTTCCCCTGTATCAGGAAACAGTTGGGTAGAGATGGTGAAGAGGTTGAGGAGATGAGAGTCCACAACATCGCGTGCCAGTTCCAAGCAGGGCCGATGAATTGCGACTGCAACTGGGTTGACTGCTGTAGTACCGCCAGTAGGTAGTGATGGGGCCGTAGCTGGAGAGCCAGGGGGATTTAGCAAGGCGGGAAGGGTGAGTTGGTAACGTGAATATCTGTAGTGTAAAGTTTCTTGACTCGTCATGGGCGGCCACTGAAAGGCCAGCCGGCCGACTTGATGAGTGAGACGGCCGGCGGTAACATCAGTTTCGGCTCTCGAGCGTCGGAGTCATCTCGGCTGGTGCACTCACTGGCTTGATAGTAATTAGATACATGCAGTGGGCGCTAGGTCCTCGAACAGTACGGATATGTGGGCTTGATATTAATAGTGCACGGATGCGTGGGGTTGTAATAGTAGTATTGGCAAGGGCCGGACGGACACACAGATGGTGATCCATGTCGTCGCCCTGCAATATTACCACGGGTGGCACCCGATGCGCCAGGCTTGCAGACCGGCGGTTGACCGTCGATACGGGCCTGCAAGAAGAAGGCCGGAGGGGGGACGGTCGGGGTTGGTCGGCTAGGAACAATTGGCGGGCGACGGCCGTCAGCGAGAGGGTGTCAAATGTCGGTGGCCGAGCGAATGAGCGATGGCGTAGAAGGCCTTGGTGTCTGCACCATTTCAGGGGCCGCCATGGGTGTCTGCATGCATGCATGTGCTTCCACGCGGGCGGGCGCATGCAAGAGGGCGAGTGCGCTTTTGGCGAGCGGATCATGACAGTAAGCAGGCAGAGAAGAACCACAGAGGCACAGAGTGCGAGGATGAAGCATTGAGCATTGAGCGAGAAGCATATATCGGCGGGAAAAGAAGCATAGTTCGGGCCCGCGACATTAGTAGCTAGCGATAAGACGGCATGGTGACGGGATATGCCCTGCGGCATCAAACCAGCCAGGAGGCCGCAGCCGAGGTCTTGTGTGAGAGAGGAGGACAGATGACCGGCATAGTTTCACGTCGTAAAGTTGCAGCCTGCAGCGGCTGCAATGCCGTGCTGTGGGAAAGCCATCCAGAGCGCGACAGTTGTGGCTGGCAATGAGCGCTATAACGTAGGTGACGAGAATAGGTAGGTGAGAGCTGTTATGTTATGCTGTAATTGTATGCTCCGAAGGACGGGCTGGGGGGAGGGGGGGGGATGTTTCTGCTGTGCTGTTCGTACCATTCCTCTGGGAGCATGACAGTGGTGACGATAGGATCCTAGTAGCTCGATATGGGATTGCTGTCGGACTCGCGGGAATAGTCACGGGGGGTTGATTGGCGCCGAAGAGGACTCATGGGCAGAAGTACGGCCGATGTTCCTTTTGACAGATGAACATCCACGCTGGCATCGTGGCAGCGTCACATGAGCGGCATGAACCACACGAACCTTCCCACACCACACCCCCCGCTGCGCAGCCGGTGACATGCATGCCTTCCTCGACCGGCGCTCATTCAGACCTCCCGTGGAGGATAACCCTTGAAGGCGGCTTCTGGCTCGGGTTGGAGAGATGGCTGCGTCTTGCATGACCCCTGCAGATGAGTCCACTCCTATCCTCTTTCCTCCCCGCTCTTTTCATGAGCGCTTGCATGGGGCTGGTCGAAAAAGAAAAAAGAAAAACAAAAACAAGCATGTATTCCGTACGGATACTGGAGGAACAAAGAAAGAACAGAAGGGAAAAGAAAAAGGGGCGGGGGAAGCTAGTCCAAGACGGCGGGTAACGGTTACCGTCGTCGGCGTCTGGCGTCTTACGAGGCTATCCAGCCATCTCTCTTTGTGTCGTCCGCCCTTGGCTTCCAAATGATGGGCCGGTGTTTAGCGGATGGAACACGACATGTTGTTGAATAGGTAATAGTCGTCGGATCAGCCGGAATTGGCGTCGGGCGTCCAGTATCGGTCTGCCGGTCGAGTCAGCTCGTGTGGTGGTGGTGGTGGTGGTGGTGGTGGTGGTGATGATGATGATGTTACCTAGACTACCTACCTAGGTATGATACGAAGATTGATCCTTATTCTGGGCGAGACACGGTGAATGTGCGGATGCATTGGCGGGAATGCAGTCAAGGCAAAAGGAGCAGAAATAAGAAGGAATCATATGAGAAGGTTCGACAGACAGGGAGGCAAGCACGGAAAAGGGGGGAAGGGCGGGCTGCAGGTACGGTGGGTACGTACTGCAGTGGTACTCTCCGCTTTGGGTGGGCGAGGGTCAGATCTGTACCAGACTAGGTAAGTAGGTATCCAGTTTCTGTAGTGAGCGTACATAGTACCTGCCTACCCGTAGTCGTTGATGAATTATTGTAGCGACTTTCGGATAGTGTGGCCACAGACTTGCTAATAGAGAAAACAACAAGCAAGACACGCAGGCAGGAGGAAATGACAAGTTGCAGGGGCTTCGAAACCACTTGTGATGAAGCGCGGAGAAAGGGACAGGAGGAATAGAGTGAGTACCTGTAGTATCCGTAAAATCTATTACTACCTAGTAGTACATACCTACCCAGTCATCACAGTACCTGGGTAGGTAGGTACGTTGTAGAACCGGCGAGGAAGCTTCCACCCGCTCGCTCTTTCCCTCGTCTGTTGCACGCCCACCCACCACTCACCTCCGGCTTCTGGCTTCCGCTCTCGGTACGTACCACGTCGACGGGTAGGTGGGCAAGAGCGGGAAAAGGAAAAAAAAACAAAAAAAAAAACAGAGGCAGGGTGCACGGCGGAATCTGGGCGTTAGAGGAGAGGGGAGAGGGATGGCGAAGAAGGGAGATGCCGGACGCCGGATGCGGAAATGGAGTAGAACCATCCCATTCCATGCGTTCTTCTCTGCGGTATCTGTGTACAGGTAATCGTATGTACTGGGTACCTTGTCACCGTGCTTGCCTATATTCCCCTTGCATCTTGTTATTGTTGTCATCGTAGTTTCGTCTTGTGTTTCTCTTCTCTTGGTCTGAACAGGACAGGGACATGCATCGGACAAGCACCGTACGTAGGTAGGCAGGCGGTAGCTTACTCCGCACTCATCTATACTCGGTACAGATGCCAATCTGACGGGCCATGTTGAGCTTGCGCAACCAAGCGTACGTCTGGCTGGCTGTCTGTCTACAATGCATCTCTGCATGTGGCTGCTGCATCTCCTCATGTTCCATCCGGCTGTGTCATTGACACCGTTACTGGTCTTGCAGAGTCAAGACTACTTTTTGTACTATACTAGGTAGTCGAGACACACACACACACACCCACCGCAAGTTAGAAACAGCGATTCAAAGGCGCAGCGCAGAGTGGCGTCCCCTAGCGTCTTGTCTACGTAGGTACAGAGAGAGAGAGAGAGAGAGAGAGAGAGAGAGAGAGAGAGAGAGAGAGAGAGAAATGAGAGCTCTGTCTACAAATATTAGAACAAACAACGGCTTGGCGTTATTGTCACCGCTCGTTCATCCTCAACCGCGTCCTCCCCCATTCAGCTCAGCTCGAAAGACAAAGACGCAGACACGCGGCGTTTGTTTGCTTTCTACGCCTCGACTACCTACCCAAGTTAGGTAGTTACATCACCTTGCTATATACATACCTAGTATATTCAGTACCTATCTAGGTAGTGTGAGGTAGTAGTCGATTTACCATTACATCGTCAGGCTATCCGTAGTGTAGTTCCTGGTATCCCTCCCGCGTGTCTCTCCGCCAGCTACCTAGGTACCCTAGTAACTACTAATTACCTACACCACACACACACACCACACCAACGCCCGCCCCCCCTGTCCCGTTCCTGACTGCCTCCATCCTCGGTCCTGGTCTTGCCCACTGGGCCGTTGCACTGAGCACCTGGTCCTTCCCACTCTCCCTCCTTTTTTCCTCTCATCATCACTGAACGGCGTCAACGAGCCCTGACCTTGCCTCGACCCGTCCTGGACCCGGTCTTCCCGCTTCTTTTCCTTCTTTCTTTCGGGTTCGAGTTCGTCCCTCTCTACGTGTGTTTCAACGCTGCCCTGCTCGCTCGGACATGAACGCTAATATCGACACGCCCTTCTTCTCTAACTGCTCGTGCTTCAGCAGCCAACGACCCTAGCGCTTGCATGTATGCATGCATGCGATGCACCATCAAGCATCACTCGGAATTATACCCATATCTTCCTTCTTAGGGGCTAATAATAATACACACGCACTATTGCTTCTTCCAAGCCTTCTTTTGGCTGCCAACACACCACCACTAGGTGTACACATAACCAGGCCCTGTTTCTCGTCGCCCCGAAACCCCCACCCTCGCTCAGCGATCGATCAACCCATCTAGTAGTGTATGTACTACAGTAAGTAGTACTCACTCACTGCAGCCTGTCCAACTAAGTAGGTCAGGGCACGATTTAAGGGTACCATCCATCGCCGCCTCATTCGGACCTTCGTACCACTTTACCCACCCAAACCTACCCGCATACGAGTACCTAACTACTGATACCTACATAATAAATCCTCCCGCCCATCGTGGCACCGTCTTGACCCTTGACTGCTCTGTCCTTTCCACCCACCCACCCCCATGCAAAGGGGGGAAAACGGCGAGTCGAGAAAAAGCAAGCTGAACACAAAGAAAATCTATCGACGCCTTCCACAGCAACATTGCCCGCCCCCCCTCCCTCTCCTAATCAAAGCAGCCACAAGGCGCTTGAGTAGCCGCTGTTCGATTGACGGCGCACCGCTCTTAGGACCCGCCCCCCCTTTCTTCCCTGCTCGGCTCCTGCGTGGTGGTCAGTCACTTGTGCTCCTTTGAGTCGTCGAGGCTCCCCTGCGGCGCTGCCATTGCCTTTGGACGGGACCGCTTACCCCCTTGCGGTCGTCGTGCTGGATATTGCTTGCTTGCTTACCGCTGGGCTGCATCGGACAGACTTGGGGTCCCCCTCCATCTAGAAGCAAGCGTGCCTGCGTGGCATCAGTCAAGCGGTAGTCTTGTCCGAACCTTACTTTGGACCCTTCCGACATACGCGCCCGCGCCTTGCGCCTCTACGCTTGTTGGCCTGAGACCCGGAGATGACTTGAAAATCCTTCTTGACCCCCACGATACCTGGTCGCCCGCTCCCTTCTCCTTCATCATGTACGTCGAAACGCCGAGACGCTCCAGTCGTCGTCGTCCCGACCTCAACATCGACACCTCTCCAACCGTCTACTCCTCGACGACGTCTGCCATCGCCGTAGCCTCACGAGAACTGGCTACCGCTGTCGCTCACAACGTTCCCCGGACGCCTCCGCCGAGGAGTAAAAACAGGCCGCCGCCGCCGCCGCCGCCGCCGCCGCCGCAGCAGCAGCAGCAGCAGCAGCCTTCTTCATCGTCTGTCCCCAAGAGCAATCCCAATTCTCGGTTACTGAAAGGCCCGGCCCTCTCCCGTCATGCCGACGACTCGTTTCTAGACAACCCCGACTCACCCGACAGCTTCGACATGTCCGCCAACAAGGAGAACAATACCCCCGAACATGCTCATCTGCGCGACTCCCACGACCTCTCCCTGTCCCCACGAGACGTTACTCGCGACTCCCTCATGGCCAACATGCTCAATTCCCTCGATCAATTCAACCTGGCCGCGCCGGCCTTCGGTCCGTTTGGGGCCGGAGCGTCGGGCATGCTCGACGAGCCGTCTCAACAATACCAGTACGATACCGACGGCAACGGCTTGGTGACGTCGGTCCGAGGTGGGCGTGCCAACGGACACTCGTACATGTACAGCTCCGATTTCGACGCCGACGATGCGAGCAGGATATCCTCACGAGGACGGAGGAGTAATAGCAGCTCCACCTATCAACCCGCCTTGCATCGCATCAGCAGCATGCGCGAGCCGTTGCGAAGCGCCTCGGGCCCAACGCGCCAAATGCACTCTCGAGGGGGCAGGGGAAGCGCAAAGAGCAGCAGCTCCAACAGTATCGATGCGGGCTATGTACAGGTCCTCAGTAGTACGAGGTGGGCATCCGGCTTTGGTGGCAGATCATCGAGTTTCGATTACGGCCACCGCCCTCCCGCACTGCAGGCCACGCAACAACAACATCAGCAACAACAACAACAACAACAACAACTACTACAACAACCACCGCGGATTCAACAAGCCGGGGGTTCCCCGTGGCATATCGAATTCTCGAATAACTTTTTCGCCGACGACGACGACGACTACGACGCCGCGCCGACGCCTACTGTGCCTGCCGGGCCCCGACGCACAATGACGCCCTCGGCTACAGGCATCCCCCAAGCGTTAGCGGCCGCACCCGGATCCCTTACGGTGGAGTCGGTCGAGCCGCCACCTGTCGCGCTCGAACGCAAGCGATCGAACCTGTCCGCAATAAGTAGCCCGACAACCCACCGCACGCCGGATCCCAAACACGACAACCCACCTTACGAAGAGGCGATGCCTTCGCCAATGCCGGTCCCAGCGTCTGCCCCGTCTGCCACTGCAACCCCCTCACCATCTTCCATCCCCGCCTTCGAGATCGATTCCGCACCGGCACCGCACGTGGGCTACGGCAAGACGAAGGAGGCCGTGCACGACGTTCAGATTCCGACACAGGCGGCGTCGCAAACCAAGGAAAAACCCGGCTTTTTCAGGCGAGTCTTTGGCTCGTCCAAGACCAGCACGCCCAATACCCAAGGTTCCACGACCGTCACGTCGCCATCGTCTGCCGACGCCCCCGACCAGAGGTCTGGGAGCAGCAGACCGCTGCACACCGCCAACCAGATGAAGCCCTCCGCACCCGCCGCCTCTTCGAGAGACGCCTCTTCGTCCCAAACCCAGCATCACGTGCTGCAAAAGAAGCCAAGTTCCTTCTTCCGTCGCAGGAAGAAGTCTGTGTCCGCCGACGAGATCCCCCCCGTGCCGCCTGCCGCCACCGCCCTCGAGCCCCCAGTGCCCCCCCTGGTGCCCCCGATACAGTTGGCTGTCGCCCAGGATAAGCTTTCTGCGAAACCCGAACCCAGCCCGATCAGTAGCCTTCGGAGAGTCATGAACCCATATCTTAAAGGCAGCCCGGTGACGCCAAACACGCCTTTGACACCCCAATCCGCCCCCCCTCTGCAAACTCCCAATCCTGAGATGGCCTCCGCCCCCGCCCCAGCTTCCCGCGACGACGCAACCGCCGACGAGCAGCCGCGCTCCTTCTCGCCCGATTACGAGCCGAGCCCCAATGCACGCATAAGAGAGGTCCGCACCGGCTCTCGCGGTGACGATGACTCGCTCTACGATTACGACCGTCGCACCGACACGCCGACGCGGCCGCCCCCGGAACCTCCCATGTCGGCCGAGAAGAGAAATAACTCCTTCCTCGACATCGATGGCAGCGACAACGAACCCGACTTTGAGTCGAAGCGGGGCATCAACACGAAGGAGGCTGGTTTCAGGTCTGCCAGGACCAACAAGGATCCGTCGCCCCCTCGGAGGGCTCCTTCGGACAGACGCGACAGGACCCTGAGAGGCAGAAACAGCGAAAAATTGGCCGTCGCCGCGCCAGACTCCGATGATGAAGAAGGCAACAGACCAGCGCTAATTCTGCCGATTGAGGGTACTAGGTCTGCCAGCAGGGCATCGGGGTCAACCGCGACCGAATACAAGTCGGCCAAGAGCGGTGCCCCTAGTCCCAGCGTCAGAATCGATGCCTCGGAGAACAACAGCCCCAAGGCCCACGGCACGTTCGAGTCCAGGGGCGTGAAGCCTCTGGACGAGCCTGATTTCGTCGTCGGGGACCCAACAGAGGACGACCGCCAAAAGGCCCAAAAGATCTTTGACGGTAACGAGGACTTCATCCAGAAGGAGAAGGCCGCTGCGTGGATGGGCGAGGAAGGCCCCATCCGGCAGAGAACCCTGCAGGCGTATATGGACCTCTATGATTTTACAAACAGGAGCATCTTGCAGAGTCTGCGCTCGATTTGCGAGCGTTTGGTCTTCAGGGCGGAGACGCAGCAGGTGGATCGCATCTTGGTTGCCTTTTCAAAGCGTTGGTGTGACTGCAACACCAACCATGGATTCAAGGCATCCGGTACGTTTTCTTGTCCATGTCCCCCCGGACCCGGGGATAGTTTTTTTTTTTCGAGTCCGGGAGCTAACACACGACCCAGATGTTATCCACACAATCTGCTATTCGATCATGCTGCTCAACACTGACCTGCATCTGGCTGACATCGAACAAAAGATGACGCGGAGCCAATTCGTCAAGAACACCATGACTACCATCACTCAAGCGGTGGCGGAGTCTGCTCCCGACGCGTTTGAACGGCCGTCTATACTGCCAGGCAAGACCAACAACTCCCTCGGAGGCGACGATCCCAGAGCATCGATCGAGGAGCGTTTCACCACCCGTCGCTTATCGTTCCGACCCCCGCCGAAGCACGACGTCGACGCGTCCGGAGACCATGGCCCTGACGATTGCGGACCCCTGGTTAAGGCGCCGTTCGACGGTTCGATGCGCGCCTGGGAGTCCCAGGTCGAAGTCGTCCTCAAGGACATCTACGCCTCGATCCGCGACGAGCGATTGCCACTCTTTGGCGCCGATCCGTCCAAGAACCTCGCGCCGAACTCGCACAGCGGTCTGTCCGTCATTGGCATGTTGAAGCGAACGCCCAGCGTTCTGAGTAAGGCCCCGTCTGAGAGTCAGGCATCTATGCGTGGTCGCATAGCTGAAAATGGTCGTGCCCATTCTTCCAGATGGAATTCGAAGAGCAGGTCACGACCTCGTGTGGGCAATCCGGGATTCTCTTCATCGCGAACGAGCTTCGAAGACGGAAACTCAGTTTGGAGCCCTACGTTATCCTCGGCAACCTGGAGCAAGCTCTCGTTGGGCCGAACGCAAACATCGATGTCTGTCGATTCGCTCAGTTCGTCCTTCCGCGGAGGCGACTACTCACAGTCCATCGGATTTGCCAACGCCCTTAGCCAGGCCGTCATCCGTGACGATGAATCAGCTCTCGGTAAGGAGCCATCCATCGTGAGCGACGAGCTGAAGCCCGCCCACCTGCTCGAGGACGAATCGCTGGAGCTCGCCGGTCCCCCCTGGGTCAAGGAGGGCATGGTGATCCACAAGCACCACCTCGACGGCATCGAGAAGAAGGCCAAGGACCGTCACTGGAACGAGGTGTTCGCCGTCATCCAGCGAGGCCAAATGAGTATCTTTTCCTTTGGCACTAAGAAGTCGCTGGGGCGCAAGAGCCGCGGTCGCCACGCGAGCAAAGGCCCCGCCATCGTAGGAGGCGGCAACTGGCAGGAAAACGCTACTAACCTAGGCACCTTCAGTCTTCGGCAGACCCTGGCATCTACGCTGCCGCCGCCGGGCTACTCGAGAGCCCGTCCTCACGTCTGGGCCTTGAGTCTGCCCACGGGTGCCGTCCACCTGTTTCAGGTCGGAACCCCGGAAATCGGCAAGGAGTTTGTGACCACGGCCAACTACTGGAGCGCGCGCTTGAGCACACATCCGCTGGTCGGCGGCATCAGCAATATCGAGTACGGATGGAGCGATGCCATCATCAACAACGCCCTCGTCGCGGCCATCAACGAACAGACCTCGGGCCCGACTACGGGGCGTCAACGGTCCAACTCGCGACCCCAAAGCGGCACCCTTCACCCTCGGCCCAGCATATCGAGCTTCCGCTCCGGGTCTCTCGACCAAGGATCCGGCGGGCCTTACAGTCCGGGTGGCCGCGGCTACAAGCTACCCGGCGACCGAATTCACGTCGCCGAGTGGGCGCCTCCGGCACAGAGCATGCGCCCCAGTAACCTGCCCGAAGAGGAGCAGCTCGAAAGCCTCCTCGCGTACGTCAAGAGCATCGAAGACGAGCTGCAGGCACACAATCAGCTTCGTAGCCCCATGCTGCTCGCCTTTACGCCCCGCGGGAACAATGCCGTTCGCGCCATGGCGAACTGGGAGCGCAAGAGCGCCTACCTCCTGCGGGAGATTGTCAAGTTCCGGACCTACGTCGACTGCCTGCAGCAGGCGGGAACACGAAAGAACGAGATCTACATGGAGAGAGACTTGGCCCGTCGAGCGGCCAGAGGAGAGCTGGAAGAGGGCGAGATTGAGTTTGATGTTGGACGAAACACGACGATGAGTGCCTAGAAAAGCGTACGGCGCTACGGGTGTGTTGGAGTTCCACGAACTGGGGAACCTTCACATGAATGGATTGTGCGCGCACGGCCGAGCCCACGACGACATGACACCACATTGGACTCTGGGAGTTTGGAGTGGGCATCATCTTTTGGGGTATTGGGCCTGGTTTATCATCTTTTTCTTTTCTTTTTGGCCTATTCTCTCGACTTTTATTCATTTGTACAAACATAAGTTCGATACCCAAATCTGTTGTCAATAACACCCCGCCCTCTCCTCATGTCCCTTACCTCTTCTCTCTGCCCTAGGTATTTGGGAAACACGGGGAACCTTGGGGCGGGGGGCTTTTCGGATATTTTCGGGGTCTGTTGAGGAAGCATAGCATGCATCGGATGATCAATTTTCTTTTCTTTTTCTTCCCCCCCCCCCTCCCTTGGGCGATCGTAGATGGTAGCGCACTCTGCCGTTTTGAGATAAAATAGAGGGCATGGCTGATGGATTCTTAGTAACGTTGGGGGAGGGTTTGGTTAATCCGTTGTCAAAAGAGTAATACGGCCAGCAGAGGGGAAGAGAAATGGAAAAGAAGAAAGAAAAGAAAAACCAAAAGACGCAGAAACAAAAGCAATAAACTTGTTTCTCGAACATGACGAGGTTTGGACTCGAGTTAAGACGCTCGACGACGCAACTCACTTTTGTGCTCCCTTTTCCTGACCACCTTAGGTATCGAAGTCGACCAAGCTACCCCATCATGCCACACTATCCCCCCCTCCTTCGATGGGAGTGGTGGATGTTTACAATGGGCTTCTAGTTCCTGCACCGACCTCATTAACATTCTGAATGCCTTAGTACGCAGAACATGGCGACGATGAACCCGAGACAGATAGCCAAAAAAAAGGCTGAGGGAAAGGGGGTGGTAAAAGTGGTTTATTAGTGCGTAGTGTTAGAAATATCCCTCGAGCCTCGACGGCCAAGACGCCTTTTTGATAGTCCGTTATACATATCTACATACAAACACACAGGCCCCAGTGTCTAAACCGTATGCACAGATGGAAAAAGAAAAAAAGCAGGCAACGCCGGTCCTGCCATGCAAAGCTGCACACGCAGTTAAAGCAGCACAGTGGCGAATATAGCTGCAAGACCAGCGACAAAGAAGCTGGTCTGCACAGTTTGGGAAGCACTGGACGCGGCGATGCGCGACTGAGTGGGCGTGCTAGTGGCCAAAGGAACCGTCGTCTGAACGCTGGAAGATGCGGTGGGCGTGCTGGAAGCCTGCCTCGTCACGTTGGATGAGGTGCCGTTAGCACGGACCAGGGTGGCGGCAGCGATGGTGGCGGACGACACGGGTGGGGTTGTGGTGGACGTCTGGACGACGGTGCTGTTGACAGGGATCGCGGGGCCGTCGGACTGAGCGGCCTTGTCCTTGCCGCCGCCGTTGTTGTAGGCGACGCCGCCAGCAATGGGCTTGTCGGCGGCACCAGCCCCGACGACCTGTATGCTCTGCCACTTGCCATCGGAGCCCTTGGAGTACTCGTACTGCTTGGCGCCGGCCTTGTCGCCGCCAGCGTAGTCCCAGACCTTCAGAGAGCGATAGTGGCCAGCGAAGGGGCCCTTACTCCACTCGGCAAGGCCGCCAGCCCAGTCAATGGTGCCCTGGGCAGTGCCCTTGCCTCCAACCCAAGTGCCAAGCTTCAACTGCATAGGCGTCTGCGGGTAGTTGCCCTCGGCCGGGGTGGCGGTGCGGTATACCTCTCCGTCAATGGAGAAGACGATGGACTCCTTGGTCCACTCGATGGCGTAGGTGTGGAAGGAGGTCATGGGGTTGAAGGGGACCTCGTAGTAGCGGGCACGCGTGTAGTCGTTGACGCCGAGGGCGTAGAAGTTTGTCTGAACGTGGTTCTGGTCGGCGCCGACAAACTCCCAGTCGATCTCATCAAGACAGTCGGACTGCAGGACGATGCTGGTGACGATGCCGCGGCCGGGGGCGGCCTGGAGCTCGACCTCGACCTTGCCGAAGAAGAGGTAGTCCTTGGAAGTGAGGGTGGGGGCGTTGTCCTCGCCGAAGATGATCATCTCGGCGCCCGTGTCGGCAGAGAAGGACATGACTTTGGGGTTGAACTTGACGCCACCGTCAACGATGAAGAAGGACTCAAGGTCGTCGATGTTCTTGGCGGTCGTGAAGTCATAGCTGGCTTCGTTGCCAAAGGCCGGGTTCGCGGGGCAAGCTGCGGGGGATCACATGTTAGCATCGCGGTACTGTGGGGTGAGGTGATTGAGCGGGTGGGTGTAAGTAGTAGGGGATGGGCCGGAACGAGGACACTCACTATCGCCCTTGACGGGATTGCAGGCCGAAAAGGTCTGAGCGGATGCTAGGCCAGCAGTGGCCAGAGCCAAGGCAGCGTATCTCATCATGTTGTGCTGATTGTGACGAGCGCGGTGGTCGTGAGGTGTCCGATGGGACGGGTGTGAACGAGTGTTGTTGGCTTGCTGGGGAGAGTAGACGAGGACGAGGACGAGGACGAGGACGAAAGGAGCGTCGGCCGGGGTTTATAGACGGATATGGAAGATGAGCGGCAAGGAAGCGATGCAGGACCACAGACGTCTATTTACCGCCAAGGAGCATGAGCCAAATATAGAAAGAAGTTTTGTGAAGGCTAGCGGTGACGAAGAAAGGATCTAGCGTACGTACCTAGCACGGGGAAGGGGGGTACCTAAAGGAAGGTGAAAGGGGAATGAACCAAAAGACTGACGGAGTTTAAGGAAACCAAGAAACGAGAGGCTGGATAGATGGTCTTTTTGGGGGAGGGAAGCAGGTGAGTCAAGCGCAAAAGAGGGCGACCATGACCTTTTGACCGAAGGCAGCGATCGACAAGACGACGTGGGAGAGGGGTTCAGTTGGGCCGGTAATTTGCAAGGCATCATCTTGGACTCGGCCAGCCATCCCAAGAAATCACAAGGCAGTCCCGTGTACCATTTGTTTCTTCTTTCTGTTCTACCTACCTAGGTTACCTAGCTAGGTAGGTAGTGAGTGTAGCGCAGAATGATAGGTACCGATGCAGGTAAAATGACTGGATGGATGGTCTCGTCTCGTCTTACTCCTTCCCACTGCACTACAGCTCGCTCTTGCCTCTCACCTCTCACCTCAGGTGACTGACTACCTAGCTTGGTCTCGAACCAGACCAAGGTACCAAGTCCCAATAGCTAGCAAATTCGCGCTTGCCAAGAACAACTTCTACCCTCCCCGTTGGTAGGAAGGAGATCGATGCGGCTGGGCTGAGGCAGGGCAAGCGAATGAAAGGGAGGAAGGAGCTGGCGGGGGGGGTTGCAAGGACGGGAAAGGAAGGGGAGAGCCACGCTAACGCAACGCAGAGTCCGGAGAAGGTATACTTCCCCCAAGCCCACGGTGCAAAGGTACATCTATCTACCAGGCTCCGTGGCACGTGTCCCTGATTGGTTATTGCTGCTGCAAGCGGGAGATTATCTCAGCCACGGGCGCGACTTCCTTCCTTCTCTCAAACCGGTACATACATTTGCATGCAGGTGGTCTGGTCTCTCTTGTCGTGCCCATCCACCTACCTACCTAGTCAGGTACTAGTGTAGCTGCGCCAACGCTTCTGCATCCAGTGCCAGCTCTATGCCCAGCTCCTGATCCAAATCAGTCCATATTGGATTGGCGCCGGTTCCGTATCACCATCTTCCACCATCCCACACCATCTTCCGTCATGGTGTTCCAGTCCCCGCCAGCTCAACTCATCTCGGTCCATCTCAGCACCATCTCCCCAGCCTTTCTTTGCATTCCAGACCGTCGCTCCTGACGAATTCCACACGCCAATGGGCCTCCGATGGTGCCCTGTTGCCTCTTTTCCAGCCTTCGGCCGGACTTCGTACCCATCCGGTCAGGATTGTCTCACGCTTAAAACAACATGAAAACAATATGACCCCTCACATCAACCCCCCCAACCCATCGCAGCCTTGGCATGCTCGGCCACAATTTCCTACTGGAAGCGCGGTTGGACTCAGTATATCCGTACACCTAGGTACGTCGGGCAACGGCGTCCCCAGGGGGAAGCCGGCGGCCGATTGGGTTAGGGCCACATGCCGAGACGTTTGGCCGTTGACCGGCATCCGAAATTGCTCTGTGCATATACGTTCATTTGCCCATCTCCGAGCGGCTCATGAGTTCCGTTTGTTGCTATTGATGTTTTTTATTCTATTATTTTTTGTTTTTTGCAATTATCTAGCCGTCAAAAGCCACTGACTAGCAAGCACCTTCATCTCCCTTTGCACGGCCTCCAAGGCACAAGCCTGCCACAATGCACCTGTATCGCCCCCTTGCGTCGATCCGTCATAAGCCTCGTAGCGGCGCCACGCCAGCCAGTCCCGCGACCATCCCTCTGCACGGCCTCGGCGATTTCGTACCCGGCTCACCATAGTCTCAAGTTAAGTTTGTTGTCTGAAAGAGGGCAAGAAGTGAATAGAACGCTATGGGGAAAAATTAGAATAAAGAAGAATGGCCCAACCGTGGTTTACTCGCTGATGATCATCATCGGGCACGCAACCCCCACCGGGGCACAATAAATAGAATTAGAAAGGAATCCCCATGACCTTGTCTTATCGGAATGGTACAGGCAGTAATCACACCGACTAGCAGGTGTCGAGCATCGAAGCGAGGGCCGTCTTCTCGGCAGACGTGACGCTGAGGGCCCAGTAGCTCTTGACCTGCACCCAGCTCCGGGCGTAGACGCAGTAGAAGCTCGCCAGAGGAGGCTTCCACGAGTCGGGGCTCTTGTCGCTCTTTGACTGGTTGACGCTGTCGGTGACGGCCCACAACTGCGGACGGGTGAGGTCGTTTGCGAACTGCTGGCGTGTGGCGGTCGTCCACGCCGAGGCACCGGACTGTCATCCCGCTTGTTATCATCTTTCGACCTATCCTGCTACCAACCCACACCACATCGAAGCGCGCACGCAAGGGAGGCAACCGTGTTGAAGACTCAAGTTGGGCGAGGAAGAGAGAAGAGAGAGAGAGAGAGAGAGAGAGAGAGAGAGAGAGAGAGAGAGAGAGAGAGAGAGAGAGACTCACGACCCAGGCGTTCTTCAGAGGCACCATGTGGTCAATGTCGACATCGCTTGCCGCCGTCCAGCTCGCACCGTCGTAAGGGCTCACCCAGGTGCCGCTCGTGGCGGTGCAGGCAGAGTTGACCACGACGTTGGTGCCGTCCCGTTGCAGCACCGTCTTGCGGGTGTTGCAGTTGCCGGAGACGGTCGTCCAGTGGGGGAACAGGTCACGGTCGTACGTGGTCGTGTTGGTCCACGCACGCACCGTCAAAGCAGCGAGCTGCGTCTTGGCCGTGAACGCGGTAGGGATGCCGGGCTGGAAAAAAAGAAAAGAAAGAGCAAATGTTCAGTTTAGCTTGCAAAAAAAAAAAAAAAGTGAAACATAAAATAAAATCCATTTTTCGCCTGGGCTGAACATTTCAACCCAAAGGGGGAGACGGGGTTGGTTCTTTCGGCACTTACGGGGGTGGGCATCGGCATCGGCTCGGGCACCGGCTCGGGCACGGGGGCGGCGAGGCCCGCGCCGGCGAGCATGAACAGAGCGGCGGCGACCTTCATGATGCACGACTGGCGAATAATGACTACCGGGCAAGAAGGACAGGGATGTGAGGGTCGAGGGGGGCTATAGGTAGTGAACCAGCGGGCTTGGCACGGAAGAGGGTGAGTAGAGAAGCGAATGTCCTTCTTCCCGGAGGCGGGGGGAGATCTGCCGTTGTTTATATGTTTTCGTTTTACCTCCTTCCTCTTTGTCTCAATCGTTACACCCCCGAAGTCTCCATGATCGGCGGCCCACGATGGTTGCAATCCGCATGCGTGTTTCCTTTTTTTTTTTTCTCTTCTCCTGTTTAACGTGTCGGCCAACCCCCCCCCACCACAATCATGCCGTCCCGCCTTCTCGACCCCACGATTCGTCCATTCAAGAGTCTTAATCTCCCAGCCTGGCCTCCCACTAACTCGCCAACGATGCGGTATTGGAGGCGATGAAACGCCGCGTTGCTCTCGAAGAGGCGCTAGGTCGGTTCGCAGTGTAACTCAAAGCAGACGTCTCGTAGGGGTTTGCAGGGGGGAACCACAAGGTTCGGCCTGTGAGAGAGCGGACAACCGTCTATGGCATCCATCTCTAATCTTATTGGCGGGGCAATCCAGCCATCGTCCATCTCCAGTGCCGATGCACCCCTTTCCGCGCTGCCAACCTTGAGCCAAGCCCGGCATCAACCACTGATATCAGCCGGTAGCGGCACGTTATCTTATCGGTCCCTGTTAATCACCTGCGCAAAAGGGACGGGGTTTCTTTGTCCTCATCAACTCGGGCGCACAGGGCTTTCCACGAACCTTCCTGTTTGGGGGGGGCGACTAGCTCCTCTGTGTGGTCGAGAAAGAGGAGCCGAGCCTATCTGACACCAAGACCAAGATAAGAACCTCGCGGAACCCGGACACGAAGCCCATTGTCCCACGCCAGATGAACACCCAGAGAAGCGAGTGGGCGGGAGGGTAGATCCGGTCCACCGCCGAGCCACGCGCAGAACCTGGGGGAGGCCATCTCGAAAGCTGGTTGGATTGCTTTTACGACAGCCCAAGCAAGCGCTGATGGCGATCGCCGTCCACAAGCTGTCTACGCAACCTGTCGAACGTGGTCATCTCCCGAAAAGGGTCGAAGCCGCCTCCGTGGGCCCGGCCTATTGGGCAGACTCCCATTACTCGCGCGCAAATCGGACCTATCCAAGATACCGGCAACGCATGTCCACATCCCGACCTCCGATCGGACCTTGCATCGGACCAAGCTCAAGCAGCTGTGGGTTTGGGCGCGATGGACAGGCACAGCTCCGAGCACGAGGAGGCCCTTGCCGTCCACACCTTTTTGAACGTGCCTTTCGATTCCTTAAATGCCTAAAGTCGTGCCCGTTCCCGTACATCCGGCGCTTCCGCCAAACTAACCTCTCGGTCAGTATGCCAGTTAGGCATCGGTGGCCAAAAGGAGCCCCGAATATTGATGTTGTGGAGATCCGGGGACAAGTGTGGCCCCCTTAAGCTCATGCGAACCCAAGGTGTGCGCCAACTGGTGCGATCACCGATGAGATGTGCGCCGACTCGGCTGCAACCGACATGGAGCACGCTGTCAGGTTCGGCCGCCGCAATCCATGCTGGGGAACCTGCTTCAAGGCAAAGGCTCGATATGTGACTGTTACGGAATGACAAAGATGCAAGGGACTGTAGAGGTTACAGGTTCGGGCTTACGCTTTTGTCCCTTACTCAAGGATTATGATGACGAAGCCAAATGTGCAGGCACTTTATATGTATCCGGTAGCTGTCTCCGTTGACCCCACCCGCGATACCAGGACGGGCTTCAACACGTCGAGGTAGGCGCGGCCGACGTCGACGGCCCACCCATTTCTCGCGCAGCTTGATCAGCGAGTCAGCGTTCAGCGCCCCGGTTTTCATAATCTGCCGCTGCCACTGATGGTAGCAGCAGCACTCGTGACCCCGCGCGTGGTCTTCCACAGTCCATCGCAATACTCCGTCTCGTTGCTGTATTTGATGGCCGTCAGGAGGCGGCTACGAAGGAGGTCTTCGTTGGGGCCGTCCGGGAAAGAGGACGGAGCCTACAATAGGGGTGGTGTATGCCGTTGAAACAGCCCAGTTGTAAGACAGGCGATGTTGGGGGTCGGCGCCCTCGTCAGTGCTACTTGTTCTGTCTGATCACAAAAGCCCGTTGTTTCGGGATGGTGTCTTCGGGTTGGAGTTTGGTCATGGGCTGAATACATGTGCATGATGGGATGACACCCTTGACAGTGAAACGAGCATTGAGTGTGGATAACTGCTGCGTTGGAAATATATATAGAATATCGTATTGGTATCGGTATAAACGCGGGAAAATCATGAGACCGGTAGAGTCGGCCTCAATATGCCTCAACTCCATGCCATGCAAATCTTCACGTAAAAGGTAAAAGAAATTACTTTTGCAGCCCTATTCGTGGCGACAAACCAAGATGAAAACGCCCCGCGGGCCAGACGACATCGGGCTGATGCTCTAGACCCTCTCTTGGTGGGAGGTGCCGCTCACACCCTTTGGCTCCATGCTTTTCTCGCTGCTCGTGGCATTCTCGTTTTCGAGAGCATCCAGCTCAGTACCGGCCTGTTTGCGGATGCGGTTCATCTCCTCGGCGGAAGGCGGCACCCACTGAGTGCTCTTCCAGGCGGTGACGCGCTCCAGGTACATGGTATCGATCTCCTCAAGGGTGCGGCCCTGTCCCTCGATGACAAAAAAGTAGACGATGGCGGCGCCGACCAAGTTGCAGCCGGCAAAGACATAGCCGTAACGGAAATCGATGGCCGCAGTGACGAAGGGAGAGACGAAGCCGATGAAGAAGTTCCACATCCAGTTGCTGGCCGTCGAGAGAGCCATGGCCTTGGCGCGGTAGCGGGACGGGAAGAGTTCGGCTTGGATGGTCCAGATCTGGATCAAATTAACATCTAATACGTACAACCAATTTTGTTCTTCGAGTGTCAAGAAGCTTACCATGGGACCCCAGGTGGTTGCAAAGCCAAGGATGAACAGGCAGGCGAAGACGATGAGAACGATGCCAGGGCCGACAGTGCTCTGGGGGTTTTCCTGGTCGAGGCTAAAGTGACCGACGGTGGCGAAGACCAAGAAGCAGATAAACATCCAGATGGAGCCCGTAATGAGGGACTTGCGACGTCCAAAGTGCTCAACAATGTAGAGGCCAATGAAGGTGGTGCCGAAGTTTATTGCGTTGAGGATGATTTGCGTGATAAAGGAGTTGATGTTGACGGAGGCGAAAATGGTGGTTCCGTAGTAGAAGAAGTAGTTTGCACCAGTGAGCTGCCACGGGTTGTCAGTGTTTGTGAGTCAGGAAAAGGATGGTCGATTTGGCCATACCTGCTGGAACATTTGCAAAGCGCAACCCAGAGCAATGCGGTAGGCCATGCGGGGTGCCTTGAACATGCCGGTGAACTCTTGGACAGCATTGCCCTTGATCTTGGACTCGGCACGGAGCTTGCTCTCAATCTCCTCGAGCTGAATGTGGATGCTGTAGTGGTTCTCGGGGGCACCGTAGACGCGACAAAGTGTGGTTTTGGCCCGCTCAACGTTGCCTTGGCGGTAGTCGAAGCGAGGGGTTTCCGGGAAAGCCAGGATGCCCACACCTAGGATGATGGTCCACAACCAACCGAGACCGACAACGATGCGCCACGAGCCAGAGCTGTTCTCGAGGTGCGTGACGGTGCCGTAGTTGAAGCAGGCGGCCAGGAAGATGCCAAGGGTGATGAAGAGCTGATAGGCGCACACGAGAGCGCCGCGAATCCATGGCGGAGCCGTCTCTGCCTGGAACATGGGGACGATGAGACTCAGGGCGCCGACGCCGAAGCCAGCGACGAAGCGGCCCATCATGATTTGCTCCCACGATCTCTCGGCAGCGATCTGGATGACGAAGCCGACAGAGGTGACGACGCACCAGAAGGAGATTGAGTAGCGGCGTCCGAAGCGGTCGGCGATGGGGGCGGCGCACAAAGCACCAATGAGTGTGCCGATGGAGAGAAGACCGACGATCAAACCGGAGCGGACGTTGCTGAAGTGGTATGTGCCATCGGGACGGGCCTCGCCAAAGCGCCGAAGGAAGTCGGGCATCTCGAGGAAGCCGGAAATCTGACCCGTGTCGTATCCGAAGCTGGTAGGTTGTTAGCGGTTGTGGTTGCTCGGTCTCAAGCTGCTATTTTGGTCCTACTCACACCATGCCTCCCATGGAGATGAGAATACCCATGGCCCACGACCGCCCCGTGATGCGCCTCAGCGGGGAGTAGTCGAGGTGGGCGAGATCCTGGCGGGCATCGCTTGCTTTTTCCGAGGCAGGATTATACTTGTCGAACTCAATCGTGGAGAAACACATGTTGGGCGACGTCCTGCTTGTATCAGGGAGAAGGATAGGTGGGACTGTTTGGTGGTCGATGCCAACGATGGTCCATCCGAGAGGATCAAGGCAATATGGTTGAAGGGGGGGGCGGTGGGCGGTATATATGCTCGTTTCGGCCGATCAAGACACAAGCACTGAGCACCACTAGCAACGTGGACCCCATAAGAGACAGCAGTTTTCTGGGGGAGCAAAGAGCATGTGGGAGGGCGTCTAGGTAGTCAGGGGCGTGACGTCAAGAGAGAGGAGGACTGTGTCAATGGGATGGAAGAGACGGAGACGTTGCCAGAGTTTGGGGGTCTGATGACTTGGGATGGATTATGGACAAGTGCGGACGACACCGAGGTGTTTCCATCCGGGGCCTGGGCTCTCCAGGTCGAGGAATCGGCCCGTTCCCCACCATTCCGGTCTCAGGAACATGATATACTAGGATGACGAGAAAATTTGTTTGAACGTGTGAGGAGAAAGAACACGGAAAATGAATAAGCGGCTGGCGTGGCATGGCATGGTGGGGAGGGGGGCGTGATGGGTGGCCGGTGCGGCTCTGTGGATGATGAGAAACCGTGGGAGGGCTGATGGTGTACTGGTTGGTATTCTGGGAAGAGTGGAGACGAAGGCAACAAGCGGGGTTTCCCTGCAAGATGTTGACCAGTCTGGTTGTCCGATCTGTCAGGATTGAGGCCGGAGGATGGATGGAATGACGTTGGTCGATATTGGTGGATCTGGCGGAAGCAAGAATGAGGGGGGGGTGTGGTAGTGATGTAAATCGGAGAAAGGTGCGGAAGATGGAGTAGAAGGGAAAGAGAGGGAGGAGGGGGACCACCCCCGTTGTCCCGGATGCAGAGCGAGTACCTTTTGTATGGCAGCACGCTGAAGGGGTACATGGTGCCAACTACCTAGGTAGGTACCTACACTATTTGGCGGATGAGCCGGTTCAGGGTGCGGGCCTGTTGTTCCTGGTTGCGACACTCCCACGGGGTTTTGTGGAGTCGATAGAAGCTGGAGGAGTTAGAGAGATGTCGGTTGCGTCCAAGTGCTCCCCAGATATCGGCCCACAGTTCATGCTGTCGTACAATTATCCATCCGTATGATAAACGGAATCGAGAAGGAATCCAACCGAGCCACTGTGAGATTTGTGCCCAGGGTGCCAGGGTAGATACACGTACGTGTACCTACAAACACCTACACTGCCTACTTGGTAGTGTATGTGTGCCATGCACGCAACGGAATGCTACCGCGGCCCATCTGCAGCGCATCGCTATTAATCACTACCAAGACTTTGGATCTTATGCCAAGGCCGACCAACAGTCCCTTGATGATTACCGAGTATGGGCCCGCTGCGCCAAGGAAGAAGGCCAAGGTCCAACCAAGAGCCGCCGCTGATTGTACAGAATGCTACGTGGAAGTCTTGGGAAGCAGCGGACAAGCTCTTTCCATAAACCACGTCGGAAGTCTTGTTTGAACCACCCAGCATCGCACGTTCCCTTTTCCCCTTTGCGTGCGTCCTTCACAGACACAGAGAGAGGTACCTTGCGTACCTACCTGCCTAGGTAGGTACCTACCTACCTACTATGTACGTCTACGCGTACTGGGAGACCCACTTTCAACCCAGATGACGTCGTCAAACCTCACACACCTGCATTTTTTCGTCCATCGCTGCTTTTCGGCCCTTCTCTCTCCTCATCCACTCAACTTGCCCCAGATACGTCTCCAGTAATCCCCCAGTCTTTTTCTGCCTTGTCTGGAGTCTTCTCACTATCTCCAGACTCCAGACTTTGACTCCAGACTCCAGACTCGCTTGTCGGTCGTTGTCCGAGATGGCACATCCACCCGATAAGCCATCACCGTCTTCCCTCGGGACATCCGGATTCTCCTCGACCGCGCTCATCCCCCCTTGCTCTCCAAATGCGTCTTTCGGGATCCTTTTCCGGGAAACGGCATGCGAATCAATCAAGTTCGTCTCATCGCTCCGCTGTTTCGGCCTCGGCTACCCCTCGCCGGCGCCAAGCCCATTATCATGACAAACCGCTGACCCGTCCCGAGACTCTCGCGATCGATTGTCCATGGGGCTTCTACGGGGCTCGACGATTCCTAACGGACCTCAGAACAACTCACTCGGTCTCCATATTATATTATCAAAGTACAACACACACACCAACAGTCCCCATCGCCGTGAGCCAAAGTAGAGACCCATCTAGGATTCCCCATCCTCAACACCAAGGAGACAAAGATGAGAAGTCAAACGTTAATGATCAGCGTGCTGTCCCCTTGTCAGCCATTGGCTGAAACTGTTGGCGGCCGCCCAATGGTCGACTGGTGCCCTCGGGCGCGTTCCCCATCATCAACATGGCCATGCCACCAAAATAGTTCATCTCCACGATGTCCCATCTGCCACGTTACAGCTAGTCAAGGATGCATAACCTCGATGAAAACGGGTTTTCACTTTTCTCGGTCGCTTTACGGCAAATTTCTCCATTTGCTCTGCACGAGGCCGTGTTTTGGTACACACTGGTAATACCCCACGAAGTCACGCACGGATCCGTCTTCTGCTCCAAAGACCCCTTTGCCTGAGCACATGGCTTGGGAGCGTATTGCCCGCCTTGTTTCCTAACGCAGTAATTCGCCCTCCCTGTTTCATGCATGAAGCTTTCAAGGCATTCCCTGCGCGCTTAGGGAAGCGTCGATACTGGTAGTAATGCTATCGTCGCCATCGCAGCCCACCTACACCCTCAGACTCATCCAGACCGCTGGCCCAACAAGTCAAGTCTATGGAGGCTACCATGCGGCTCACCACGTGGATTCCAGGCCTTTCGTCCCCGTAGGCTTATCCGCGGGTGCCGTGACCCGAAATCCGTGCCACAGTCCTTCCTGTGAGACCCCTCAACCGACTGGCAGACGTAGCTGGGGTTAAACTTTCCCATGGACGTCCACAGGGATTTGCCGCCTTCACCTATTCAACTCATGTATATTCGAGGATAACATAGGGCTACGGTTTCACCGCTTAATCAAATGCATCGATGCTCATAATAAGACAGAGCATCACAACATGATGCATCTGGTACGACCAAACGCCTCTGCAATGTCGGAGCGTCTACTGCAGCATCGATAGACTGAGAGGACTTGCTACCTGAATTATTTCTATTTTATCGTGCGTTACCGAGGCCATGTGCGTAGCAGTGCATAATTATGCTTTGGGGGCTAACTTGGGTATCCACTTATACAGTCTGTTGTGTTAGCAGCGTTGGAAACCTATTTTTCTATCTATACATTAGTAACCTACTAATATAACCCTATAAAAAACCATACTTTTTAGCTAGTAGATTTAGAAATCTGTATATCTAAATATTAAACAATCCCTCTTTTAAAGTTACTTATTACTAATACTACTAATACTAAAAATAAGACTATTTAAATCTATATAAAGCTCTTTATTAGTTAATTTATTAATAATTAAAATCTCTTAATTTTTTTATAATTTTAATTAAAAAATTATATAAACTATATAAATATATAGCTTTATAACTTATTATTATAATATATAAAAATAAATAAGCTTTAAAGTTTATAATATTCTTATTTTAAAGACTTATATAAGGCTTTTTTTATTAATTTATTAGCTAATTAATAAAATCTTAAACTTTAATATCTTAGAGAAATATTATAATGTCTACCTTAAGAAATAGCTTAATAAAAATAAAAGTAAGCTAGCTAAGCCTTTTTAAGCTTTAAAGTCTATAACATTCTTATTATTATTACTACCTTTAACTAGATAAAATAAAAGCTTCAATTAAATAAAATAAGAGATTATATATTTAGTTAAATAAATATAATAATATTAAAACTAAATAAGAATAAGTAAAGAAAGATAGTATAAATATTAAAAACTTTAAAAAATAAAATAGATATTAAAGTTATTAAATAAATAGATTATAGTTTATATATAGTTTAATAGTAGTAATATTAATATAAAGTAATAAAAGAAGTAAAAGTATATACTTTAAATAAAATAAGTTATATAAAGTAAGAAGTATAATAATTATAAAAGTTATTAAAGCCTTTTATATATTATAATAACCTTAGTTTTAAAGAAATATAAGATTTCTTTTTTAAATAATATATTATTAATATTTATAAGTTAATAATTAGTTAGTAGCTTTAAGATATTAAATAGTTATTAAAATCTATTTATATTATTACTACTTAGAGAGATAAGAACTTATAGTATACCTAGGTATATACTATTTATTAATATTACTTAGAGTAATTAATCTTTATTAATAAGTTAGGTATAGATAAATAAATAAATATTTAAAAGATAGGTTAGATATTAAAAAGCTTAGTACCTTATTATAAAAATAAACTTAAATATAAGTAGTAATATTAGATCTTATTAGCTCTTATAATAAATAGAATCTTTAATATATTAATATACTTAGGTATAACTAATAGTAATAGGTTTATAGTATAGATATAAAAGAGAGTATTACTTAAGTATAGTATCTTTTCTATAGTAAATCTAGTTATTATAATAAATAATACTAGTTTTTATTACTAATAAGATATGTAAGAGATATATAAATTAGCTAGTATATACCTATTATATTTATTATTATACTCACCTAACTTTAACTCTATTAAAGAGGTATTTAATAACCTTAAGAAGTAATATTTTATTTAGAATAGAGATATAGAAGATATATAAGACTTTAAGAAACTACTTTATAACTATAAAATAGAGGTTAGCTATAAGATAAAATGGATAGAGAGTTACTTTTACTATTCTTTTATTAACTTTAATAAAATATAGTATATATTTAATAATAAAAGATTAATTAATAGTAATATAATAATTGTTAATAAAGATAAAGTTAAAGTTATTTCTATAATTAAGAAAGTATTACTATTAAGGTAGTAATAAAGAAAATAAATATATATTATTAATAGTTAAAAGAAATCCTTTTTTAATAATTACTTATTTTGTTAGAATGTCAATATCACATGACTGTACGATACCCACTAGGAATTATGGTCAATGCACAAAGGTCACAGGATGGATATCTAGACCTCAGTTATAGGTGAGGAGTTAACTACTAGTCATGATCTAACCTAAGTCAGTTAGCCAAACAGATAGATATATCTATTTATACAACTAATAACCAGGTAGTTAGGAAAGATAGTTATAACAATAGAATTATACCTTACCCCATACTTTATTTACCCTAGTATATACATACTAGACTCTTATAGATAGGAGAGAGTCTATTTAATACTAATGAGTAATTACTTAGATAATCACAGATTAGTAAGAATAAAGAGACAAGGCTTGAGTTATATAATAGATTGATCCTAAGGTTATCTAACTACAGAAGGGTTTAAGGACTAATTTACTATGATACTACTTATGCTACCTTCCCCTATATATAATAGAATAGGGATAATTATAAGGATTCTCTCTACTATTATATAAAGATCTAATGTAGTATGTAGCATTTGTATAACCATTACTATTAACCTAACGTTGTATGTTATAAAACAACTACTATTATAGTATTAGAATCTCTTTAAGATAATATAGGGGTACAAGCTCTATCTAACTATACCTTCTTATACAAAGATATAGCAGATAGAAGTAGCATCCCACTTATAACCTAGAGATCACAAACAACACCCCAATTCTAGATAAAGGAATAAGAAATTGACCTAATAATAACCTAATAAAGCAAGAAGAGACTTACTACTTATATAGCATATAAACTTTATCAGATAATCTACATGAATTAAGGCTAACCTCTACTTAAATGTATAATCCTTTTAGAGTTTGAAGATTGGATATTAGAGTACTGGTAATAAGTCTTTTGATTATTTATCTAAGAACTCCTTAAGTAAATTAGTAAGAAGGGGATATACCTAAACCTATGCTTAGATAAAAACAATTAAATTATTAACCTTATATAAAGAATTAGGAACACCTATAATTAACTAGGTCCTTTATATATAATAAATACTCTAAGCAGTATATTATATATACTAGTATAACAACCTTAACTAGTAACTACCTAGGTAGATACTAAGTAAGTAGTAGAATCTATTAAATAACTATATAACTTAGTAGAAGATTACTAATCTATTATATAAGACTAATCAGTAGTTAGAAATATAATACCAGCCTTAAGATTTACCTAGGAGGTTAATAGTTTTCTAAAGTACTAAAGTCATATAACACCTCTACATCAGAAAGACAATATATACAACCTTCTACTACGTTAAATAGTTTAAAACGGACCATGCAAACTAAGTCTAGTTTTAGCGTTCTATAAGGGATAGAGAAAAGAAAGAAACTATATAAGCAAGCCATATGATATCCTCTATGATAAGGTAAAGATATTTATCAGTATTTACTAATGTCTGGGGATTATAGAAGATTAGTATTATGCGATCTTCCCTGATATTCTTTTAGGTTATGTAAAAGAGTTCTTCCTATACTTCATAGGCCTTATAAGAAGATAGGATGAGATATATAACATACTAGATAAGCATTTTAATACTAGTAATAATCATGCATTATACTATATAGACTAGACTATAATGATATTTACATAAGTTAAGAGAGAGAACCTAGAGAAGAATAACATAGAGATCTTAGATCTACTCCTTGACAAACTTCCTATTATATAACAAGCCCTAGGATCTAACTTCTAAGGAGAGACCATGCTTTATACATAAGTTATTTATACATGCTAAGGGGTCTAGGAGCTAGAAACAGCCCTTAGTAACCTAAAGGTATATCATACGTGTAAAGAGTTTTTCTCTAACCTAAGGGCATCTATACAGGTAGCTTTGGATAGGAAATAGATATTATATAAAATCCTCTTTATAGATAGGTAGTATATATCTAACTATAAAGACCGCTAGAAACTATTATATAGAGAAGGAAAAGGGTCTTAGAAACCCTAATTTAATAAAGGGGAAAACAGATATCTATTCTAGCTAAGACTGTATTATATAAACCTCCCTAAGAGATATTTTATATATAAAAAGGAGGGATGTTAGTTAACTAACCACTTAGATAAGAAAAGGAACTAGGTAAGGAAGTAATACCTCTAAGCCTATAAACTTTTAAACCAAGAGCTAGAGGACTTTACATTATACATTATAAGTGTTAAAGGTAAAAGCCCTATAAAGAAAGAAAAGGAAGACTTATATAATAAAGAAGAAATATCAAGCAATAAGGAGATAATATTATACCTTATATTATTAGCATTCTTCTACTATATAACAGGAGAAGACATCTTCTTAGCACCAAAGACCATAGAGGCTAGCTAATTCATACTCCAAAACCTATATACAACATTGTACCAAGGAGAGCTATAGGATATAGAAGTAGTAAAGTTCTTAACTATTAGAAAACCCCAAATACTAGTATACCTAAGGGAAAACCCTTGTATAAAGATAGACTAGGGACTAGGATTAGCTAATATACAATTTAGGGCTAGTACTTCTATCACATCTATTAGTATAAAAAAAATAGAAAACCTACTTAGATAAGTTATATACTATATCCTAAATACTCTAACGCTATTTCTATTTTCATTATACAATATAGACTAACTAGAGGTATACTTTAACAATATTAATAATATAATTATATAAAAGAATAGGACTTAGATCCCTATAATTTAAAAATAGGGATATCTATTCTTTAACCTTAGTTGTATAGAGTTAAGTATATTCTTTATAGAAGAATAGCTTAGAAGACTCTATAGACGTTTTAAACACCCTTATATAGATTGCCTATATTAACTCCTTAAGAGTATAGGATATAATAATATTAATATCTCTATTTTAGAGAAAATCTAGAAGTTCTATTATCACTATTAATTACACAATCTAGTACCAAAGTAATTTAAGTTTTCCTTAAAGGATAAAAGCTACTTTAATTATAAGATTGTAGTAGATGTTATACAACTAAGGGATAAGAATGCTCTATATATTATAGATATAGAAACCAGCTTTTAAGGAGCTATATTTCTAAAATTGCTATCCACATAAGATACCTAGAACGCTCTAATAAGATATTAGATTAATACTTATATAGGTCTACTAGACCACATTGTATATAATCTAGGAACTAATTTTGCATCAGAAGAGTTTAGGAATAATACTAAGATCATGGGTATATTATACAAAGAAATACTAGTTAAGGCTTACTAGGTAGTTAGTAAGATTAAAAGAGCATATATACCCCTAAGGCATGCGTATAACATCCTTTATAAAGAGTTAGGATATTATATAGATAAGGAAACGATCCTTTAAATAGCAGTTAAGGCTCTGAATAACATAGCTGGACCACATAGCATCATACTAACCCTGCTTATCTTTGGGATATACCTAAGGATTAACAAGGATTTAACCCTATCACATAACATTACCTAGTAGGTATAGGCTATCTAAAAGGCTATAAAAATGCTCCAAGGCATATATGTAGAAGTGGAAATTAATCGTGCGATCAACATACGGAATGGCCCTAACCTCTAGCAGGTATTATCACTACCTATAGGGAGTAAGGTACTTATATAGAGAGAGAATAAGGGATAGATAGGACTATATAAGATTAATAGTATTAAAGGCTATATAGTTACTATATAAATAGTTAATAGTCTAACTTAGTTTTATATAATATATATTAAACCATACTTTAGAGAATAAATACTAGAAAATAAGATTTTAAAGTTATATAATTAACCTCTTAAGAATAGCTAAAGAGAAGGAAAAAGCTAAAGAAAGGATAGAGAACTACTATATAAAGATTAAATAAGATAGGTATTATATATATATCTTAGAAGGAGAAAGATTATTATAAGCTAGTACTAAAGCTAAGATAGGATAATATTATAATAATACCTAGCTTACTATATAAAGAGTTAGATAGACTAGAGATTAAAAACCTTATTAATTAAGGAGTATTTAAATTTATATGATATAGAGAGTTAAAACATGGTTACTTATGGATTTACTCTATATATATAGTATATAAATGTTACGGCCAGATTCCTGACAGTGGGTTTTCTGCTAAAGTATAGCTGAGGCTGCGAGGGTAATTAACAGTAGTCGTCTAGATCCGTTGGCTTGCTGGTCTGTCGATCACTCGGTGATCAGTCGGGTGGTCGATGGGGTAGGGGTAGCTCGTATAGCTCAAGAGTTCACAAAGATAAGCAGGTGTCGGGAAAGTGAAAGTTAGCGAGGCTAAGTCACAAGTTGATTGCTGAAGAGCTATGGAAGGTAATCTATCTAAGTGGAATGAATGTCCTTATATCCTGTTGTCCTGATACTGGGACCGATATCCAGATGTCGGTCCTACAGGGGTGGACCGCCCTTGGCGCGTCGGTCCTCGGTCATGGACCGCTTATCGTTTGTCGGTCCTTCTTATCTTCACGTGACCTTCCCTAGTTCTTCCGTTCCGGAGGAGTCATCCTGTGTGACGATCTATCGATCCTTCAGCGCGAAGCAGCCCTGCCCCCGGCAGAGGTGACGCTAGACGCGAAGCTCTACAAAGCCTCCGTAAGGATCCATCGCCTTGACGAACGACACCCCCTCCGAACGAGGCTCGGCGACAGGCCCGGGCTGGACTCAAGACTGCGGCGAATGGCAAGCCTCACCGATATAAATGCTGAACACATCGACCCGCTAGACCTACCACCTTGGGAGCGCCTAGCTGACTGGCACACGGCCCTTAGCATGGTCGGCTATGAACCTAGGAAGACCAAAGAAGAACTGGCCATCGCCTTTACAGACAGATTGGGAACATTCTCAAAGCGGGACATTGTTATCTACACCGACGGCTCCCAGATGTTGGACGGTAGCAGAACCGCCGCCGGAGCAGGCTGGGTTGGGTACCAGGCCACACGGCAGATCTTTCGAGGATCAGAGCCGCTCGGTCATCAGACGGAGGTCTTTGACGCAGAAGCGCAAGCCGCTTTTCGGGGCCTACTGGAAGCCATGAGGTCTCCCACGGCGCGGATGGCAGACAATGTTCACGTCTGCCTCGATAACCTCGCAGTCGCAGCCAGGCTCGTCACCCGGAGCCCAGGAAGCAGCCAGGCTAGGTTTAGGGCCTTTAGTGAGCTCTCCGCCTCTTGGGCACAGAGAGGACGGACAAGCTGGACGATGCCTGGCAGGGTATACATTTGGTGGTGCCCTGGACACACGGGAATAGCAGGAAACGAGGAAGCAGACGCTCTTGCCAAGGAGGCCTGCAAACAAATCCCAGAATCACAACCACAGCCTACATTGGCACACTTGAAGCGGGAGTCTAGAGCAGCCGATCTCCAGGCTTTCGCTAGGAGATGGCCGTCAATCTGCCCTCGGCAGTATGCTGACCTTGGGATAAGTCCTCATCCCAAGCCCCCCGAACTTCGCCTTCCTCGGCATTTGCTAGGAAGGCTATATGCGGCAAGATCGCATCATGGAGACTTCGCAGCATACCACGAGAGGTTTGCTCATCAGGATGCACTGCTCGACTGCAGTTGTGGAAGACGCAAAACCCCAGTACACTTCTACTTCTGCAAGCGTGGCCGTAAGGCTACTCCGCGGCATCTCCGCCGACATATGGCGAAGGCAAGCATAGATTTTCTGCTAGGTACTTCGCAGGGAGCCTCTCTTCTGTGCGAATGGATGGAGGCAACCAATTTCTTTTCCGAAATCTGCCCGATTCATTGATCAGGAACGTTAGGTGAAGACGGTAGCCTGTAGAATAGTATAGATTAGCATAGACCATGTCGGCATTGCCCGGCACGTCCCTTTTACTCTGGACGTTAAATACATCATCATCATCATCACCTGTGTGACGATGTTCCTTAAGTGCTGCGCCCTTCGCACCCTGCCTGGCAGGTGGGGCTGCATCGCCTGTAACTTGTCGGGTCGTAACAATAAACTGAAGGGACTACTAGATAAGGTATATGAGAAATCAAGACTGGTTATACAAGGGTATAAGAACTGGGAGAAGAAATTCCTTCTTACCTAGGTATCTATAACCCAAAAGATAAGCTAGAGACTCTTAATTTATATTAGACTAATACTTATATAAACGTTTGGATATTAGTATAAACTTAGAGATATTACCTAAGTATATACCTAGTTAACTAATTGACTGACTAGGATAATTATCATATAACTTCTAAAGGAACTTTAAGAGAAATATCTAGAAGGGATACTCCTATATATCATATAACTATTATACAGGCTTATAGAATTAGGACTTTACTAGTATAAGACCTACTTAGAATACCATAAAGTAGATTTAGGAATACTAGAGTCTACATATAACCCCTACCTCCTATTTACTAATAGTAACTAGGATATATTCTATATTATAGCTATGCAGACAGATAATATGTTAATGTTTGCAACCCCAAAGTTCTTATAGAAGGAGAAAGAGGAATTAGTAAAAAAGGGTTTTTATATAAAACCAAAGACTATCCTCTTTCTAACCTAAGAGATTAACTTTAATAGGGGAAAGATTTATATAGATAATAACAATATCTAGTTTATATAGAAAGGCTAGATTAGTTAACTGAAACCTATTAACTCTATAGCATATAATATTAAATAATGGTTTATTTTATAGAGAGCTAGAGTAGTATATATAGTATTAATCTATTAACTAGAAGCATTGTATAACATTGTAGTTATATTACAAATTATAGATCTAGGATAGAAAGATATTAAAACATTAAACATATAAATCTAATAGTAAATTAATAATCTATATAGAGGATTATACTATATTCTACTAGACTTTTAGTATATAAAGATATATATCTTTATAGATAGATTATTTATTAATAATATAGACTTAACTTTATAACTTAGTTTTATTATTGTACTTGCTAAGGAAATAGCTTGTATGATGATAGAATTCAAAATTAAGGGAAATATTATTTACTAGAGTTTAATAAAGTATAAGAGAGTTATATGAAGCATACTTATAAGTAAGCTATATAGAATGACTATAGGGTTTAATAGTAGGATTTCTCTAAGTATTATGTTAAATAGGATACTTTATATGCTTTAGTAACTAGATATTTTAGTAATTATATACTTAGATTTAAGATCTCTCTATAAATATCTTATATAACTAGAAATAACTAATAAAAAGAGACTTATAATTAATATTATATATCTATAGGAGTTATATAAGAAGAAAGAGATATTAGAGGTAAGATAGATTAATAGTAAGGATAATCTAGCTAATGCACTTATAAAGAATATACCAAATTCTATACTAGAGTAATTAGTATTACATAATACTCTAAAGATATATATAGAGGTATATATTAAAAGATTAGGGGAAAGTAATAATTAATAATTTATAGTCTATTGCATAGGCTCACCCCTATATAACAGGTTAAACTATCTACTTCTTAAGAAGCTAAAGGGTATTATATAAATAAAGCAAACCTATAAGAGAGAGTAAACCAAAGTATAACCACAACTAGAGAACCTAGCTAACTACCTATATATCCCTAGAATATAACCTTATTATATAAAGAAGTATTAATTACTACTTTTGAATTACTATTAGGGTAGTAAGTAAAGTACTAGCTAGAAGCTAAAGCTAGCTAGAGGCTAAAGCAAAGACACTAGAGGTATAGCTAGAATAATAAACTAGTATATAATTAGGTAGCTAACCAGAACCTCTACTATTATTATTATTATTATTACTATTATTACTCTTATCTAATAAGCCTCCTTATCCTTAAAGTAAGTAATACTAAGTATATAAATCCTAGACATACTAGGCATAGGTACTGCCCTAGAAATCTAATATATAGAAACAGTAGTAGAAACAAGGCATGCAAGAGTTCAGGTACTGAATACAAGCCTTATAAGGGATTTAACTATAACTAGCTATAATCACTCTAATAAAGTATAAAGAGTAATATAGAATGCTACTAATAAACTACTAGATAGACTAGCTATAAGTAACATAAATCTTAACATCGTATAATACCTTATTAAGGGCCTAACGCTCCTTATCCTAAAGGAAGAATCAGTATTATATAAAACTTAAGATAAGAAGAAGAGAACATATATTAAGTAAGAGAGCAGCTATAAACTAGCAGTTTATAGCTAAAGTAGTAGGTATAATAAGCTACTATATTTCATTAGGCTTAGTATAGACATAAATAGGGCTTAGAGGGCTAGTATAAATAATAACTATAGCTATTATATTATATATATAAGCTACTAAGAAGCTAGAAGAGTTAGTAAAAGAAGAAAGAAGAGTAAGGGTAAATATATATAAGTTAAGGTAAGAGGATAGAAAGTAAGATAATCTTAAAAAAGACCTTAGTTAAGCTAAGGTAAGAAGATAGAAAGTAAGATAATCTTAAAAAAGACCTTGGTTATATAGAAGGGAAGAAGGGAGAAGAAGAGACCTTAAAAAGGATCTTAGATAGCAAAGTAAGGAAGTAAAGTTATAAGTGAAGTTACGATTTTTATATGATATTATAATATACAAAGATAAGTTAAGTTAAAATTTATATATAAGAAAGAAGGGAAGAAGAGGAAAAGGAGGAAGAAAAACAAACCCTTATATAAGAGAAGAAAAACCTATCATATGGCTACCTGGCTAGGCAGGAAGGTAAGGTTGAAGGAGGAAGGAGCTCATATATACACATGACCTCTATAAGCGCATCTACCTAACATCAACAACTACCACAAGAGAAGAAGGAACCATATAATAACAAAAACAAATAGAAGGGGATATACTAGAGTTATTATTTTTAATTAATTTATAGTGAAAAGGATATAGATTATATAAATCAGTAGTATAACTACTAAGGTATATATAAAGCTATTTTAAGAACAATTAGTGCAACCTAATTAGATAATATAAGGGATTGTATAGTCACAAAAAGAAAAGTTATAAGTATTAGAATATTAATATTACATAACTGTATGATACCCACTAGGAATTATAGTTAATACATAAAGGTCATAGGATAGATATCTAGACCTTGGTTATAAGTGAGGAGTTAACTACTAGTTATGATCTAACCTAAGTTAGTTAGCCAAACAGATAGATATATCTATTCATATAACTAACAACCAGGTAGTTAGGAAAGATAGTTATAACAATAGAATTATGCCTCACCCCATACTTTGTTTACTCCGGTACGTACATACTAGACTCTCATAGACAGGAGAGAGTCCATTCAACATATTTAGTCTTATTACTTTACTTATTACTTTACCTTTTACTAACTTTATTATATTACTACTTATTACTATTATATAACTTTATTAATAACCTATTATCTATTACTTTAATTAAATTTTTAATCTTATTACTATATAACTTATTAATATGAAAGATATTATTATTATTATCTTTAAGGTATTAGTTATATATAAATTAAGAGACTTATTAACTTAGGTAGAGAAGTAAAGAAAAAATAGTAGTTAGCTATAAAGATAAGAATATAAAGAGGTTAGTATCTAGAGAGATTAGTATTATAATAATAATAACTAAAGTATAGTTAATATACTATATCTTTTATCTTTAAGGTTACTTATTTTATTAGTAATAATAATAGTAATAAGTAATAAATTATTAATTTTACTACTAGTAGTATTTAATATAATATATAGTAATTTACTTTATTAATTAAAAATAATAAAGTTATATTTACACTTATAATACTATTATATATAGATAAAAGTCTTAATTAATCTTTATACCTAGCTAATAAAAGTAATAGATATATCTTTCTTTTTATATTACTCTTTTAATATATACTAAATTACTTTTAGACTTAATAATAAGCTCTAGAGTTACTTAATTACCTTAGTATTACTACTTTTATATTATTAATATTACCTTTTAACTTTAATAAATTAATTAGTAAAATCTTTCAGCTTATATAATCATATTATAAATAATTACCTATTATACTGTAGTAGTAATAATAATAATACTAAGTTAATACTTCTTATTATATAAGAAGTTTATAATAGTTATAATAATAATAAGTTAATTAATAATTAATAATACTATAGTAAAAGAGATAGCTAACTTTAATATAGTTATTAATATAGTAGCTAGAGATAAGAGCTTTTGTTACTACTACTAAATAATAAATTAACTACTAGATTACTAGTAGAGTTATTTATAGTTAGTAATATTACTAAAGTAACTAGATTTTTCTCTTCTTTAACTATAGTTATAAAGAGTAAGTAAGTAACTTTACCTTTTATTATTATTATTAGTATAACCTCTTTTATATATTACTAGCTAATTATAATTAATAAGCTTATTAGTAAGCTTTTTAAGCTTATATTAGTCTTTTAATAAAGTATTACCTCTTATTATATCTCTATATTCTTTATAAATAATTTATAATAAGTTTTATTTATAATAAAATACTAATTAGTATTATTATTACTATAGATATAGTTATAATAAGTTACTTAGTTAGTATATTAATAATACTTTATTAGATCTTATTATATATTTCTTTTTATATCTTTTTCTTAATTAATCTTCTCTCTTATTCAAACTATTATTATTATTTTTAGCTTATACTTTAGTAGCTAATTACTATAGTTAGTTTAAGTATTATTATTATTATTATTATCTTAATTATTATAGTTTTATTAGTTATTATAATTATTATACTTTTTATTATAAAACTTTAACTTTATATATACTTTATTACTTATTATTAAAGATATTTACTTTTACTATACTATTTATAGTATATTAAATACTAATATAATTAAACTAGTATTATATATAAGATCTATACTAAAAAAGATTTCTTAAGTCTAATAACCTAATTAACTAAGTTAGAGGTTAAAGTTACTTTATAATAAGGTTAGCTATTTTCCTTTTTTTATAGTAAAGTTATTATAGTAATAAATAACTTTTAATATCTTAGTAGTTATCTACCTTTTACTAAACTTTATACTTATTTATAACTTTAAAAGCTAGTATTACTTAATAATTTATATCTAAATATACTTTTTTATACCTCTTAATATTCACTTTTTTATTATAACCTTATTATTATTATAACTATTAGTTAATTTAACTTTTATACTATTTAAAAAACTAGATTAATAATATTAATATAATACTATTAAATTAAAGGTTAAAAGTAAAATAGATATTTATCTTAATAAGTAATAGTAATAAGTTAGTTATTATAATAATAATTAAGTTTATAATAGAATCTTAAAGAGGTTAAAATAAAAGAATATCTATTATATAAGCTTTTTATTATTATTATTCTTATTATTATTATTATTACTACTATTATTACTATTATTATTGTTAGATATTAAGGTTTAAATACCTTATATCTATATATAAAAGATAGTATATATAATAATAAAGTGAATTATATAACACAGTATTGATAGTACTGTATATACTGTATATACTAGATAACTATATATTTACTTAGAAAACGCCTATATATTATAAATACATAGGATATCTATATACAAAGAATAGTTCCTTTAAGCAAGAACTATCTATCTAAGAAGAAATCTAGGAAATAACAATACAGTTATAAACTATATAACCGAGATGTTTTAGAAAACAACGTATAAGAATATAGTTATAAACTATATAACCGAGATGTTTTAGAAAACAACCTATAAGAATATAGTTATAAACTATATAACCGAGGTGTTTTAGATAACAACCTAGAATATCTAAGAAATCCTTAGAATATATAGAAAATAAGTATAAATAAACCCATTGTATCCCTTATATCTAGCTAGATAGCAAGGTGAATAAAAAGCTCTTCTATTATATTAAAACAATATATATCTTATTTTATCTCTTATCTCTTATCTCCAACCTTATTACCCCTCATAGCCTCTAACAATTATTATTATTATTATTATTATTATTATTATTATTATTATTATTATTATTATTATTATTATTATTATTATTATTATTATTATTATTATTATTATTATTATTATTATTATTATTATTATTATTATTATTATTATTATTATTATTATTATTATTATTATTATTATTATTATTATTACTATTATTACTTACTTTAATTACTTATAAAAGCCTTACTTACTTTTTTAATATCTTAATAACTATTATTAACTTCTTAAGTAATTTTATAATATAGCTTTTTATAATAATTATATAACTAGCTATAAGCTAGCTAGCTATTATATTTTTTATTAGTAATACTTTAGTATCTAATAATACTTTATAAATAGCTTTATAAGTTTATATACTATTAATTAGTAATACTAATAATACTATTTCTTTATTACTAGAGGTATTTAATTTTTTCTTTTTTCAATAATATACTAATAATAATAATAATAATAATAATCTCTTAAAGCTATTTATAACTATAACTTCTATATAAAAGTCTATAGTATATGGCTACTTAGTAGGGTAACCCCCCTGCGCGGCCCTAACTAGGGTAGTATTAGCGATGGTGTTTCTAACGTACGGACAGAAAAATAGGTTTCTAACGCTGCCAACGCAACAGACTGTACCTTGTGTGACTGAGTAGTGGCCAAGTGGAGCCAACTGGCGAGTTGTGTTGTGTAGCAATATGCAACTTTTATTTTCAAAGAAGACTACAAGGCCTTACTGTCGTCTGGCCATAGCTTGCACATCTGTTCCACTGGAATTCATAGAATGGGTAATGGGAAACGAAACGCCGGAACAAGAGCGACAGGTCATGAAATGCCTCGTCTCGGAATGCATGCTCATTACCACGTTCATCGGGCAGCCAAACCCAATGCCTCGTAAAACGGCTCCATGTCAACGTCCCGCCCCAGAAAGCCCGCAAGCGTCTCCATCTCGGGCAAATTACCCCCCTTCTCGAGCACGCCGTACCGGTACCTGCGGCCCGCCTCCTCGCTCATCGGGCTCTCCTTGAAGACCGTGCTGAAGATGTCCTGCGCGTAGACTTTAGAGCTGTTGGGAGAAGAAGCTGTTTCAGCATGCCACCACTTTGATTTTGCGCAACGAGGGAGGGGTCTTGGGAGTGAAACTCACAAGAAGTAGCTGTAAAATCCGGCATCGTACTCGTCCATCAGGAAACCCCAGTTGGTATATCCGTGTCCCCACTCATCGCCCTCACCGAGCGCGGATGGATCATCAGTTGGGACGATCTCCCTGCGGAGCCCGTTCCAGTACTTTGAAAAGTCTGTAGATTCGACCGCCTCCTGGCTGGGGGGCTGATGGACGGCCATGTCGAAAATGCCCATGGCCAGCTGTTGCACCGCACTCAGCGCTTCGCCAACATGCCTGCTCTTCACGAGGCCCTCGGCCACGTCCCGAGGGATCTTCTCCGGCGGTTGCCTCGCGTCCCCGTTCCCCTCAGAGCCCCGCCAGTCTTGTAGACACGCTTCCGAGACATAGGAATAGTGCTGGCTCAACCCGCTCAAAGTCTCCGGTGTCCAGCACCAGTTCTCCAGCATCTGGCTCGGCGCCTCGCCAAAGTCGACGGCGGTGCCCATCGGCCCGTGGAACCGTGCGAGCTGCGTGCGGGAGACGAGGTCGTGGATGCCGTGGCCCAGTTCGTGGAAAAGCATCACGACGTCGGAGTGGCGCAGGAGCGTCGGAAGCTCGGCGGAAGCGGGAGGGGCAAAGGTGCAGACCAAGGCTGTGCATGGGTGCGTGCGAGTTCCGTCTCGGCCGATGAAACCCTGCATGGGGCGTTAGCACTTCGAGTCGGAAAGGGAGCGCGGAGAGCCCTACCGGGATGAGGCTGAAATTCGCAGGATTGCCGTGTTTCCCATCTCGTTGGTAGAGATCGAGGTAAAGATAGCCCAGGAACCCGCCGCCTTCGCCCTCACTGTCCCATACTGCAAAGACATTGACGTCCTCGTGCCAGATCAAGTCTTCTCCTTTGCCCGTGGGCGACAGCACATCTCTCTCCTCGCCTTGGATCTCGTGGAACACCATCCCAAATAGGTGTTCGAAGACGCGCAGCATTCCTTTAACTGTCGGCTGCAGAGGGAAGTACTCTGCGGTCTTTTCCTGGTCGACCGAGTACCTCTCCAGCGAGAGGAGCCGGTTGCAGTACAGCACGTCCCAGACGTAGCACCGCCCATCAAAAACCTCACCTCTGGCCTCGGCGTCGCGCCGCTTGATCTCGAGAAGAGCCTCGCGCTCCGCCTTGCCGGCCTCGACCAGCTTCGTCCTCAGGGACGAGAGAAAGGCGTCGACGCGCCGGGGCGACCCGGCCATTCTGTCCTCGACGCTGAGGGCAGCGTGGTGGGCGTACCCCAGCAGTCGCGCCGCTTGGTGACGGAGGGCCATGACTTTGCGGAAGACGGCGACGTTCTCCGGGCAGCGGTTTTCAAACGCCACCCGGGCTCTCTTCCGCGTCTCGGCGCTGCGCGCGGTCCTCAGGAGGGGCGCGAGCTGGCTGGGAACTCTGATCCTGTGCTTGCCTTCGTTCTCGCTGCCCGGTTGACCCTTCTCGAGACGGTCGAGCAGGTGTTGTGGGCATCCATCGAGTTCGTCGAGTCCGAACCACAAGGCAACATCGGCCTCGGCCAGGTTCTTGGAGAACTCCGACGTCAGGTCATCGATTCTGCGCTTCACCCCTTTGAAGAGGTCCCGCTGGGGCCCAGCCGGGATCCGGAGGCCGTTCCTCGTAAAGTCTTTGTGTTTCCTGGTCAGGTAGTTTCTCTTTTCAGGGTCGAGGCTGCGAGAAACCTCGTTGTTATTGTGCACGGCGTCTACGAGACAAAACACATCTTCGTCCATTGAGCATTCGAGGGCAAAGTCGCGCAGCATGTTGCGGGCTTTGGCAGAGGCGGCACGAACATCAGGGGACGGGGACACGGCGTTGTAAAACACCAAAAGGGCGGATTCAGAGGCCAGTGCACTCTCTGCGTGGGAAAGCGCGAGGAGGACGTTGTCGTAGGTTGCGGTAGACGGGGCGACGGAGTCTTTGATGGCTTGCTGGGCGGCCCGGGATGCTGCGATGAGACGGCCGACGTCGGCGATGATCGAGGTCGGCGTTGCGGTGAAAACGGGCGGCGTTTGGGGCGGACTGCGAGGGTTCAACGAAGAGCTAGTCATTGCGAAGACGTACTCAATGTCCGAGGGAGGGTTTTGAAGGGTGCGGAATGGAATGGTAGGTTTGCTGTTGATGCTTGAAGGTTGGAAGTCGGGTTGCCGCCTGCTTCATCAGCTGAGTTGTTCAGACAGCTGTCCCCTCGCTCATTGTAACATGTAACCTTTTAGCGAATCAGGCCATTACCAGATAGGAAGGTCGCTGAAGGATTGTGGATCCGGATATGGTGTTGGTTTCGGGATCAGTTGCTTGTTCCGCGGCCCATTGAACCAACACCATTTTGGCTTGCAACATCGGGCTTCATCGTGGCTGTGTGGCAGGGACAGCTCGATCTGATGGAACGGCGAAACGACACATGCACGATTCAGGTTGGAGTTCCCAGCCGCCATCCGCATGCTTGTATGGGGCATAGTTCTGTCTTCCAAGGCAGCATAATCCATATTATATGTTTGCCATTAACAGCGGCACAAGATTGACGGTTGTCTGCTTAGATGGTTCCAACATTATCTAGTGGCGACCCTACAAGCCCTTAGATTCGCTCTTGGTGTTGGTACATGCAATTTCAGGGGTCAACGGGATGAAGGGAGGATGACGTGCTTCTTAAGAAAACACACACCTCCCTCATATACATACAACCGAGTCCAACGCGTTCGGAACGCCCTCGCCAATACTGTCCAACGTCACAAAAGTAGCCTCGCCAAAAAACAACTCAACACCGGCCACTCACTACCAAGCTACTGGGAGAGTGAGCCTTTCGCAAGGACCGGAGCAGCCATCGGCGCAAGGGTCAACCCGCTCAGCATCCCTGACAGCACTTCCTCCTGGCCTTGAGCGTCAAGCGCCGCCTCGTTGTCCAACAAGAGATTGAGCAACAGCGTCTCTATATCGACTGCCAGCTTCAGGAAGCAATCGGCTACGGCACCAAGGTCGAGCTCATACTCTTTTCGAGGCGGGGCCGCCGCGATACGCTTGAATAGAAGATCCAGGTTCTGGCGAAGCGTCCTAGCGAGCGGTGTTTCGTTTTGCGGCCTCGCGGCTTTGGCTGTGGGTTTCTTGACAAGGCGGTAGGTGTCGGCGGTGAACTGGTAAGTGTCAACCGCTGCCTCCCCGAGGGCAGCCTCGTTCTTCCAGGCTACCGATTTGGGCCAGCCTCTTTTCTGTAGGCGAAGCATCTGGCGCAGGATAAGGTTGGCGTCGTTGCATTTCTCGCTCAGATCACTGTCAAGCAAGGATTTGTAGCCCTGGTTTGTGGAAACGAGACGGCTGACGCAAAGTCTTATGTCGACTAGTATTTCCAAGTAGAGCTCCTGATATTCTGGTATATATTTCGTGCCGGTGTGACTAGGCTGGCCTTGTCCGGGGCTCATTGGCGTGGGAGCTGCTGTAGACGGTGTTGCTGTGATAGGAAGTAAGAAGTCAGGATTGTGTGTCACTCAAGGGGCACGGATTTGCATGGATGCATTCTTACCTGTGCTTGAGGTATATGCCTTGCAACGCAGCCTCAACTCCTCCATCCACATACTGTCCTCCCAATCACCCCGATACATGCCACAGGTTTCAGCGCCAGTAAGAACTAGCAGCTGCCTGAGAAGACTGATGTGGGAGTGGTAGTTCATCGCGTGGCTCGGGTGGAACCCATTGACTTTGGTAATGGGGACAAACCCGCGCTGTCCTTCACGCCGGACCATTGCCGTGACTGGCCATTTCGGAATACGTCCGAACTGCTCCCCTATCCCGATGTTCTCAAACATATAGGAACTACCCTTGACATTGCGCGCTCTTGCAAAAGGCATCATTATCTTGCCTGCGCAGAGCAGGACATCAGGTCTCTTGTCGCAGATAGTCGCAGTAGATGTGCGAAAGGCCTTCTCCAGCCTGGCGTCGTCGACATCCCTCGGGTTTTCCGGAACATAGGGTAGCAGATCGATGACGGCGATGTCCTTTCGAAAATCCAGGGTCCCACGGGAGACCACAGTGAATATGTCTTCGAGGGCACGAAAGGTCTCGCAGCCGTCAATGACGGCACTGAGGCCCTCCTCGAACGGGTGATTGCTCCGGGGCTGCTGCAGCATGACGACGATGCCACCTCTTACGGGAGGCCCCGCTAGCTGCGCTGTCACCTGTATCTCGGCACGTGGCAGTTGCAACGACCGGCCTTCCTGCTCCAAGCGAGAGATGTGTGTGGAGGGCTCCGTCACGTATCTTGGGACAGACTTGAATAGTCGCCTGATACGGTGGTCGACAGCTATGTCAAGACATATCTCGATCGATGTATCTGATGCCATGGCTGGTGCTCGTGGAGTAGGTCTCGATAATTCAACGATGCAAACCTCACACAAGGCAAGGCCGAAGCTGCACGGGATTGCTCTGTATTTTATGTGTGCTTTGCTCTCACTCTTAAATGTGCTCCTCCCAGTCTTGGATACTGAAATAGCATAGCCCCGCACAAGGCAGACTCAGCTCCTGCAGGTCGTTGATAGGAATGCACTCCAAACGTTGTGGTCTCACAGTCTATGGGATAATTGGCCCATTGCTTCGCCATGTGATTTTGTTGGCACGAAGAGGTGTAAACCCCTTGCAAGCTGAGTGATTAATATTGATTTTTCCAATTCGTGATTCGCTGGTTAAGCGGGCTGCTATATCATGGCCGTTTCCATGCAAGCCACCGGCTTGGCTTTCACCGTGGTCGTCGCTGGGCAAGACTGGTTCCGGCCTCCCTGCAGAAGTCTTTCTTCTACAATTTCCACCCACTGAGTAGGCTTCCAGAGGTGGTGCCCATCAATAGGTCCAACGGCTCTTCCGATTTCCAGTAAGCCTATGGAGTATTTCCATTTCGTAGAGCTTGCCATCTCGGCGGTCGATTCCCGAGGGCTTCGGCCGAGGGAGTGGCGTCTGGCCTAATGTTACAACTTTGCAAAACTTAATCCCTTCTAGTGTGTCAATAATATGGCGCAACGGGAATGAACTTATTCTGAATTTCGAGCCAATCGAGATATTGCCACGACCTCAAAGCCAATTCGGAAACAATCCTCATTGCGGGACTTCAATGCCAATCGGAAAAGCCGTCGCAACACTTTTCAAGTTGAAGTCAATTCCAAAGTACTCCATATCGGCTCTCCTAGCACTAAATGTGGGGGTGTGTGGCCTCTGTGTGAACATGCCATAGTAAATACAAGCTTCAACTTAGGGGCGAACGGCCATCATATGTTTCAATGGCAGCCATCAAACGCTCATAGTCAAACTACAGAAGTGGCTTCCTTGACCCCGACCTTGTGTGCCGACCAGAACATATTATTGCATGTATCGCGATAATGATGCTGTTTGAGGATGCTAGTTTTGCAATATCGTTCTATGGGTAGAGGTATTACGACAAGGGTAGGGACGCTACCGGAGGAAGTCTGTAACTGAAGTCATAATAAAGTAATCATGGACCGGAGGGTGGCGTTGGGTGACCCATGGCCCTGCTTCCGAATACCCTATCATGATAAAGTTGCAGGCTTGCAGCATACCATTAGCTGTTCTTCCGTTGCCGGGATAATGGTGGTTGGAACTGCCCCTGCGATGTCAATCTCAAGAGATGAACATCGGAGGACTGGCACATAAATGAAATGGCGGCTGGTGTGTTGGCCTCGACGTCCAATCATCGGGTTGGCCTGGAGGTGAGTGTCTTAATGATCGAATACTTACCTGTATGCCGGGTTTGTTGGTTGATGGAAACTACTCGATGAGGCCTTTTATCTAGAGGACTCCGATCAGAATGCATCGGCCAGACAAAATCTCGATGTCTGCCGTTCGTCGCACGACTCATCCCGGTGACCGCACGACTCGTACCGGGGACTTGGCAACCTTGTTTGCGAGACTCTGGCTACCACGACACGTATGCTTCAGACCTTGCAAGCTGTTGATCTTGCGAATGTGCCAGCAATCTGTTGTTCCCCTCTGTACACTTCAAGAAAGTGCCTAGCCGCACAACATGCCAAGCATCGTCAAGGGTCTGGGGAAGAAGACTTGAAAGGGGCAATTGTTCTAGGTGACGTGTTCCCACAACGGAAAACGCGTCAACACCACTCGACGCCTTAAGACGCCCATCATACCACGGGGGTCGGTTCAGACTAAAGCAACAAGAGATGTGTAACTCGATGCCGTCCTGGAATCCTTTTGAGGTATGCCATGTCGTCGATGGAATTGTGACAATTGGGTGGTCGTTCTCGTGCCATGCTGCCCGCTCAACCTCGTCTGCAACGCCCGCCCCCACCTTGAACAAGCTTCGACCGGCTCGCCGGTGTGGCACCTCAACGACCCGAACCCTAGTTAGAAGATCCTCTGCACCGGTGCCATTGTCGAATCACGAGTGAGCGGTGTGAAGGGATAGCCGTGCCGGCTCTTGCGGAACTTGGCCGTCAAAGGAAAGTGAGAGGAGAGCCCGTGTCTGTGCAGCCGCATTACCGCCGCTTTTTTACCCGCAACCACAAAATACCTACACAGTGGTGATGAAGTTCAGCACCGAGGATGCCGAGTAGCCGGTAGGGGGGAACCATATCTACCCGCAGAACCAATGACAAGCAAGGGCCAACGCACTCCAATTCTCACATAAAACACGCGTTTTCAGACGAGATTGAAACGTCAATAAACATTCATGGCGAGACAGAGTTTGCGCACTATCGCATGCTAATTTGACCGCTCTGTGGGATGGGTAATTGATACTAGCACCGTGGACGCTCGATTCTAGAAAAACACCAGCAGATTCTGTTGTCTCTGGATGTGTGTCCAACGAGGGAATATCAGCATTGGTGAAGCCGTTTATTCCCAGGGTTACAATGGGATAATTCACTGGCGTAAGAAACATGCCATCATTATTGTGTTAAGTTGTCGAATACCGTCTGTTGTCTCATGAGTGAATGGCTAGCATGAACCTTGAGTCTTAGATTTACAGCCAGAAACTCACAGTCGGTGGTTCGAAACTTTCGGGTACCTGATCATAGTATGAGTCTTTTCTCCTTCTCTTGGATGGAAACGTGTCGTCTGCATCGTAATCAAACCTCGGCGGGCTGAACACGCGTTGATGTCCCTTTTCGAGGTCTCGAAAGAGCTATAATTCATTGCCTACATCTTTGTACTTCTATCTTCCCTGTTCTCCCCATTGTTCGCACTGGCCTCTTTCGCCATCCTATCCAGAAACATCCCAGTAACGACTGATATGTTGACTGGTGACGGAGAATGCCCTGGATTCCTGGTCATGCAATGCGCGTTGTTCCCTTCTCTCAGGCGTTACCGGCGGCAAAGCTCCAGACGAAATCTCGGAAAGGAACCTGCCATTGTTCTATTATACATCAGCACAGGATCCAAAGCTCGACCTTGGGAAAAATGGAATCATCTGTCGATTACTGCCGTCAGAAGCATTGTACCCATACAGCCCTTGTTAGTCGAAAGGCTCCAGTACGATGGGAGGACTCAAACACTTGACAGTCAGGGGAGGCATTAAGACGAACACGTTGCAGAGCTGAAGCGATGGTATCAACGAACTGCTAGTTAGAGTATCCGTGCGAGTCTGGTTGGCGATCTTGGAGGACTTTTGCTCCTTGTGACGATGACGTTTCGATATTTCAACCCTTTCTGACCTTCTCCTCAAACTGTCCAAGCACTCAACGGGATGTTTGACAGTCACACGCTTGTAGTGGGTGGCATCGTCAACACCCCGAATCTGATATATTCACGTTGAATCGAGATGCCGTGATGAGATTCGATTGACTGTTGTCCCTCCAAGCGAAGTGCAAGGCTTATAAACGGCTCGATCGCGGTGTGTTTCTTGGAACAAGAGAGTTCTCGTAGAGCACAGTGGCAATATCAAGCCAGGCCCCGTCTCCTTACTGTATCTCTGTACCACGATGTACCTATGCCACCACGCCAAGGGACAGCTACGTATCGCTTTAGCGTTTCATTGTCTGGTCCAAGTGTTGAGGTTGTCATGAATGCAAGACCTTTAAAACCTGCAGCTGGAACGCTGCCTGGGTAGTAGGTCGCATCGATCCTCTTGCTTCCGTCCAGTTTGGCCAAAGATGAGGCTCCTCAACTTTATCCACGGGCTGTTGCTCTGCGCTCCCCCCGCAGCTGCTTTCAGAAGAACAACCAAGTTCAGGCCTGGACTTTCAAGGTCTGTGGTCCAGAGGCCTCTGGCCGGCCAGCCGCCCTCGCATCCGGAGCCACCGAAGCGAGCCAGTCGGTTCGCGACACACAAGACCAAGGGTTAGTCAGCCTGGAAGGTCGGATCCGTGGGACATTGAGCTGATGTCGCACCAGATTTCTTTGTAGATGGCACTGGGTTTCCCGAGGTCTCCTTTGACCTCGGCGAATCGTATGCTGGACTGCTTCCCATCTCCGATGACCCCGCAGAGACCCGCAAGCTTTTCTTCTGGTTCTTCCCTTCCACAGCTGCAGAAACACCTGAAGACATCACCATCTGGTACGATGACGGTTCTCGCTCTTCACCCGTGTCTTTTTGTTTTCGCTAAATCAAGAACAATAGGCTCAATGGCGGGCCCGGTTGCTCCTCGCTTGCCGGTTTGTTTTCAGAAAATGGCGTCTTCAACTGGGATGACGGCACTCTCGCCCCTGTTCAGAACCCCTACGCGTGGACAAACCTGACCAACATGCTATGGGTCGAGCAGCCTGTCGGCGTTGGCTACTCCCAAGGAAAGCCCAACATCACCGATGAGGTTGGGCTCACCGCCGAATTCATGGGCTTCTACAAGAATTTCGTCGATACGTTCGACACAAATGACTGGAAGACGTATATTACGGGAGAGTCGTATGCCGGCATGTACGTGTCATACATTGCCGATGGCTTTATCTCGGCCAATGACACGGAATACTTCAACTTGGCAGGTATCGCAATCAATGACCCCGTCATCGGGGACGAAACTCTCCAGATGCAGGCAGTGGCTTTGCCGTACGTCGAGTATTGGCAAAACTTGATGAGCCTGAACGAGACGTTCCTCAAACAGGCGCGTGAGCTTCAGGCATCATGCAACTATTCCTCCTACCTCGACACATACTTCAAGTTTCCGGCGCCGCAGGAGCCCTTCCCCGTCTTGCAGGACCCCTACGACTCCAAGAACCGCGAATGCGACATGTTTGATTATCTCTTCGCGGCCCTCCTGGAGGTCAACCCCTGCTTCAACATCTACCACATCACGGACACCTGCCCAATACCATACGCTCACCTCGGAATAGTGAACAAAGGTGATTACTCTCCTCCCGGTGCCGAGGTTTATTTCAACCGCACCGATGTCAAAAAAGCTTTGCACGCCCCCCTCGATTCCAACTGGCTCCAGTGCAGCACCATCAACGTCTTTGGCAACGGCAACGACAGCAGCGACGCGGGCGACACTTCCGACTTCCCTATCAGCAACGGCGTTCTGCGGCGGGTCATTGAGCACACCAATAACACCATCATTGGCAACGGTGATCTAGACATGCTTCTCAACTCCAACGGCACCCTCTTTGCCATTCAGAACCTCACCTGGAATGGCGCAAAGGGGCTATCCGAGTACCCCAAAAAGCCGCTTTACGCGCCGTATCATCCAGAGTATAACGAGGGCGCCATGGCGGGCTCGGGGGTGCAAGGTGTGTGGACCTCCGAGCGCGGATTGACGTTCTTTACTTCTCGTCTTGCTGGCCACGAGTTGCCCGGCTACACCCCGGGAGTCGCATACCGCATGCTTGAGATCCTGCTCGGAAAGGTGAAGGACTTTGGCTGCATCGAGAACTTCACGACCCAGAAGGGTAATTTCACTAGTGAAGCCACTATTCGGAAGCAGGAATAATCTGCCGTATGTATTATCGAGTCCGGGCGTCTACAAAGCGAAGCAGAAACTGGCTGGTTCTTTGCATTCATGTATAGGGCAAAATGACGGCTTATATTAGACCAAAACTACTAGACATGTCAATTTCACGAACCAACTATCGTATTTATCAAAACACCCAGCCCTCTTATGTAGTCACTCGGCCAGCCTGAACGAAATCCTTGGGAAGACAGTGAAGAGCAGAATAGCAACGTCCTCGCAACCCAAGACACAGCAAGAAACGACACCTATCAATGACGAAAAGTTCTGCTCTTGGCCATTGCGGCATTCCGAAGCGTAGCTTAGCTGAACGACGCCTAATAGATAGCAAAATTAATATCAAACAAGTTTGACATGGCAAACACGATTACGATGCCAGGTCAAAGTGTTTTCGCCCAGAGGAATGCGGAACCGCGGCAATTGGCCAGGTAAGGAAGGGTCCCCGTCAAAACAAATCGCGTCCACTTCACCCTCCCAACCATCATGACTGTGGCCCATCCCTGCCGGTCTTGGTCGCCCACTTCATTGCATCGTGGCGTCAAATCCCGATGCTCCGCGGTCCTCCGCCCGCTCTCGCGATGACTGCCTCCCTAAAGAGACGAGGACGGGACCCTTCAATCATGCATGAAAGCTGAACCCGAACTCGACTCGCACACGGTATTCTGTTCGGGATAATCGGCGCTAGTAACCCCACCAAGATGGGTAGCCGTAGTAGCACGGGTGGGTGCACCGACGGATTAGGGTCGTTTGACGACGTCTTGCCTGTCTTTGGAGGGGCATTGACAGGCCGCCGGCATGCCGGTGACGTTTCCGTCGGAACTCGGAACCGAAATGGCTCGTGTATTTGTCTCGGTGAAGTGGGAGGGGGGGGTAAGTGAACAGGAAAACAATGGCGATTGTGTTGACAACAAGCCTTGCTCTCATGGGCAATCGTTTCCCTGTTTATCAATAGCCTCGGCCATAGCATGTCTGTACACTACATCTCTGTGACGCAAGGCAGCCATTACTCGCATACAAGTCGCAGCCGGTGAGCAAGCAAACATGTGTGACAACAACGCCTGCCGGGTGACTATGCAAGTAGAGCGGACCCCGTTCACAATCCTAATCATCATGCAGCTCCAGTAACACCTGCGGCACCAAATAGAAACCCTGTCGACTAATGCATGCCAAGTCCGCTACCACTTGATTCGACAAAACTCCCGCCCGCAACCGATGAGCGGACTTCGGAAAGGCAGCCGCTTCTGACATGCTGTGCCGCCAGGATTTCGGGCAGAACGCAAACACTGGCTCATGGTTTTAATCAACACACAACCGAAGAAAATAAGATAAAGAGGGCCAAACGGGCGGGCCCTGCGTGGGCATCCCGCGGTTGCATTTGCAAAGTCCCGGCCGTTGATAACAACTGGACGCACCTCCCAACCCAGTTAGTTTTGCTTTTCTTCTTCAGCGGCCTGCGAACCCTTCCCAATATCCGATCCCGCTTCTAAACGATCAAACTGTCTCCAGTCTATACAGACATCGAACAATGACTCCAAGGGAGCCGTGAAGGGAACCAACCAACAAGAATGAACCAGATACCAGCGGATACAGTAAGCAGGGCGAGCTCTGAGGAGCCGGCTACGGCTTGGACATCTCATGAACTTCCGGACCTGTTGAGGCACTTGTCCGCAGAAGAAATCATCGCTCTAGAAAAGGGGCTGGTCAGGAAGCTTGACACGAGGATGTTGCCAACGATGATACTGATGTACATTATGAATTATCTCGACAGGTAAGCCCGCTCTTGAACGATTTCCGAGGTGAACTACTTTACTTATTTATACAAGAAACGCAATCGGCGCAGCCAGGCTCGGTGGTTTGGAAAGCGACCTAGGGCTTGCCGGAAACCAATTCCAGGTGACTATACATACACAAGCCATCAAGCTCGTTTTCAGCCAGGTATCTGACACAAAATTACTCTAGGTCTGCGTTTCCGTTCTTTTTGTGGGATACATAATCATGCAAGTCCCGTCGAACATGGTTTTGAACAAGCTGGGCCGTCCTTCAGTGTACCTGACCGGGTGCATGGGTGTATGGGTTAGTCTGAGCCTCTTGTCTCACGATTCTAAGGGGATCTGGCCTTGTCGATGCATTAGCCATCCACTCAGTCTCCATCATACGAGAACGTGTAGCATGATTCCTTCTATAGCGGAAATGCCCCTTACAGGTCCCCAAGTGTCTCATAGTAGGATATCTTGCTGATGGCGGTAAATGTATAGGGTGTTATAAGTGCTTGCAGTGGCGCAACTGTCAACTTCAGCGGCTTATTGACAACCCGCTTCTTGCTTGGTTTTGTCCAAGCTCCTTTCTACCCAGGTGAGCCTAGCCTTTGCGTTGACCGTAAGACTGCAATACGGCAGTTCCTAATATCAGTGGCAAATAGGTTGTGTGGCCACACTCAGCTCATGGTATGTTCGTAAGGAGCTAGGTGTTCGTACTGGCCTGTTCTACCTTGGATCTATGCTCTCGGGTGCCTTCTCAGGCCTGATTGCCGCCGCCATCACGAGAGGAATGGACGGCACCGGGGGCCTTCTGGCCTGGCGCTGGGTCTTCATCTTGGAGGGAGTGCTCACAGTAGTCATCGCCATTGGTGCTTACGCGATCCTTCCCGACTTTCCCGCAAACACCACGTGGCTTACGAGCCAAGAGCGACAGCTGGCCGTTTGGCGCTTGGAGGTTGACGCCGCTGGTGAGAAGGACTGGACGAGCTCGTCATCACAACCCCTCTTCGACGGGGTCAAGATGATCATCATCGACCCCGTCAACTGGATCCTGGTGTTTATCGTCTACGGAGCTGCGTCTTCCCTTTCCATCAACAGCTTCCTACCCACCATCGTTGGAAGTCTCGGGAAAGACCGCACCACGACGCTATTGCTCACCGCACCCCCGTACCTACTGGCGTGCGTCGTGTGTGCCGGGGTGTCATGGAATGCAGGCCGCACCAACGAAAGGTTCTGGCACACTGTCGGGCCGCTGGCCTGCGCGCTTGTCGGGTTCATCGTCTCTGGTACCGCAACGGACATCGCACCGAGATACCTAGGCGCCATGATTATGCTTCCAGGGATCTACACTGGCTTCAATATGTCGATGGTCTGGACGGCCAACACAATCTACCGCCCAGCTGCTAAGCGTGCCGCTGCAGTGGCATTCAACAACGCTGTGTCTACGGTGTCCAGTATCTACGGCTCATACCTGTATCCCAATGATGCGGCTCCCCGTTTCACCTTGGCGTTCAGTGTCAATGCCGGCATGGCTTGCGTGGCAATCATGGCTTCCACGGTGCTTCGTTTTGTGTTGAAGAGAGAGAATCAGAAGCTCTCTGTCCAGGAGCAGGAGGCGGACGTTGAAGGCCAGACGAGGATAATTGGAAAAGGTTTTAGGTACATGCTTTAGCCAAACATACAGTAGTCCAGGGGTTTGATAGTTCCGAACCCATCTTTACAGCCCATGCTCGTCCCTGATCTTCTCCGCAGCGATTTGGCCGATGACGTATGCGACGATCTGAGGGTCTATGAGCACAAGTTAGTATCACCTACTATACTGCACGATATCCATAGTTGCCGAGGATTCTTGTGATGGACAGAGAACTCACGACCACTGTCGAAGTGTCAGCGTTCAATCAGACATTGAGAAGGCATACGGCACAGCAGAGAACATACCTGGGCAGGATTGGAGTAACACTCAAGTCGACGACTCTTAGGCCTTTCAGGCCATGGACCTTTAGGTCGCCATTCACACAGCTTCCGTCTCCTTCGCCTTTGCCCATCATCACACTACACGCAGGGTGCCACAATCCTGCTACATTCTCTTCGATGAAGTCCTGTCGTCACGGTTAATTCTCGGGTAGAATAACATATCATCATCCTTCAACTCACAACGATGTCTTGATCGCCATCAGACTTGGGCGCAAATAAGGGCCTCACAAAATGGCTCTTCATTTGAGGCGTCTTCATAAGATTCAACGCCTCTCTTAGAGCCTCTCTCAAATTGATAAGGTCGTAAGGATTGCTGAGATATCCCGGATCGACAAGAGGTGTGTCCTTGGGATCGGACGACGACAAGCTAACCTGCCCTCGTGAGACAGAGTTCATATTGGCCACAAAAACCGAGAAGAAACCATCATCCGGGTTTTCGAAGACGTGGCTAGCGGGGATCAATGGTCCGATCTGAAATGTTTTTCGTCTATGAGCAAGAAGTCTGCGTACTCGAGATTCAACCTGGTTCACTTACAACAAGCTCGTAGCTGGGCACACCAGGCTTCAGAAGGAAGTTTTTAACCTCATCGGAAAGCTGTTGAAACTCTGGGGATCCGTAGGCTCGTTCGTTCTTCAGAAACGCATGAGGAACAGAGGAGAAATGACCGAGCAGCGGCCCATTTCCAGACTCGTTAAGTTGTTTAACGGCCTCCTGATATTTCGCCGGGTGAACAAGTCCCATTCGGTCGGTGAACCCGGGCTTCATTTGAAAGCAAGTCACAATCATGGGATGGTCCGTGAAAGACTTCCCAACCCCGGGGAGATCCTTGACGACGTTGATGCCAAGCGATTCGAGGTCCGATCGTGGACCAATGCCCGAAAGGAGCATAAGTCGAGGGCTGTCGAGGGCACCAGCAGATAAAATGACCTCCTTTTCTGCAGTGACTGATAGAAGAGACGTTGAGAAAGTAATCTGATTAAGATGGTGTAACAACTCACTGAGAGATCCATCTTCTTTGACAACTCCCACTGCTCGTTCACCTTGGAAGACAACTTTGACGACACGGCTCTCCGTGAAAACAGTCAAGTTATCGGGTAGGTCCTTGTCTAGAAATGCAGATGCAGCTGTAGTGCGCATACCATTCAGACTCGTTGTGGGATTCAGAGAGGATCCAATTGGATCGCCATCATTGGGATCGAGGTTTCGTTTATGCTATGGGGCTATGTCAGCAGCATAGAATTCATGCGACTAGCCCGTCAATTAAACATAGACTCACGCCTAATTCGGACCCTGCATCGATGAAGGATTTTGTTTCCTTTTCCACATGACCAATTGAAACATCGATTGGGCTGTATTCTGTCAGCGGTTTTACTTGCTCTATTAGTTGGTCAGAGTATTACTCGCCCTGCAAATCCATGGTTCTTGGGGTCAGGCTTAACATATCCCTCCCAATCGGTAGAAAGATCATCGAGGTGTAGATTTTCCAGCTGTCAGCCAGGAGTCAGAGGCACTCCAAATCTCAATCATCATAAGTCAAACAGAAAATACTGACCTTCTTCACCCGTTGTAACACGGACTCAAACGCCCAGGAGTCATCATCAGCAAATGCCGCCCACTCGTCGAATTCCTCCCTAGCTCCGAGAGACCAGACCTGGAAGTTCGTTGCACTCGAGCCACCTAGGCCCTTGCCTCGCGCCTGGGGTAACCCACCCACCCTACTTCCGCAAAGCCCCCACCTCCGCAAATCCCCATAACCACCAACACCACCACTATCACCACTTTATTCCTCAGGTCTGCCGCCCACCCATATGCAACTTTCGGCCTCGCTGGATAATTCGGATGCGCTGGATTCATCCGGACTATCCATATTGCCGATATCCGTATTTCCTGATAGCTGGCTCTGCCGTATGGCTGCAAATCGACTGTTGGGGGATGTAGGGGCCTTTTTCCTCCTACAGTTAAGCAGGTTATCTAGCTGGGCCCTTAATGCCCTGTTTTCCTGCTCTATAACAGACCCCTGGAAGAACTCTTCATCATACGCCTTTTGCACCTTTCTAGATAGGTGACGGATAGTATGGGTATCCTGCCCATCCTTACCCAACTGTTGGAGTTGATATAGTTGATGCCGTAGTTCGGCAGGCCGGCGAGGGTTGACCATGGGATAACAGATACGGATTCATCCCACTGCTGGCTGCCAGCCTGGATGGGCTGGCTGGCCTGGATGGGCTGGTTGGATGCCTTGGATACCAGGGGGTTGGATAGGGGGCGCCTTGAAGAGACCGGCCATAACCCAGCCCCTTTCCAGCCAGCCCTTATATTCTGGCTGGTTATTGCCGCATCTCTGGCCTCTAAATAACAGGCTAGAAATGCCCTTTTGCCAGCCACTGTTGAATCCGTCACTATATCATCCATCGATTCAACCCCCTTCCTATAGGCGTGCTTTAATGGGCTGAAGACAGCCACATCTAGAGGCTGGAGGACTGCAGAGGAGTGCGGCGGCAGATATAACAGCCAGATGCGATGCTGCCAGCATTTCCACATGAAGTCAGTGGTTATATGGCTGTGATGCCCATCTAGAACCAGCAGTCTATATGCCCCTGGTTGGCTGGGTTGGGTATATGGGATGAAGACCTTCTCCAGCCATCTAAGGGCAGTCTGGTCAGTCGTCCAGCCATTATCAGTATATGTGAAGTGCCACCCTTCATATCTAGATAGGTTGGATGGGAACCACTGGGTCTGGAGGGACTTGCCCTTATATATAACCAATGGGGGTATGCGCTGCCCATCAGCAGACACACATTCCAACAGTGAGATCCATGCCCTGGATCCAGGCTGTTTTTTCTGGATATATCGCGATGCGGCAGAGCCCAGCACCAGCCCATTAGTCCCTTTGCCCTCCATGATGCCAGTCTCATCCATATTCCATCGGTTGGATGGATGGATGCCCTTGATCTCTGGGATATCCAGACGATCGAGGAATTGCTGGATGATTTCTGGCGAATGGGCTCGCCAGCGCCTGGCATCTATCGCCCTGGATCGCTTGGTCCGGATTAATGGGTTTCGCCGCAGAAATCGCCGCATCCACTTCCTCCCTAGAGGTTGCTGCCCATCGCCCAGCATACGCTCTGCCAGGCCCTTCAATTGCCCATGGGAAATAGGGCAGCCCAGAGCTTCCTGGGTTAATATATAGGCAACCAGATTATCCTCCTGGGACTAGGTTAAACGCTGCATATCGGCAAAAGCAGCATTCCTACTTTGCCTACCCCTTTTCAGCCGATAATAAAGGGTATGGTATGGGATGCCCCATTGCTGGGCAGCCCTACTGATAGGGCGCCCATCTCGCGCATCTGCCAGCGCCCGTTGGAGCTCAAATTCGGAGTATTGCTTCATGATGGGTTGAAGAAGATATCCTCAAAAAATGGCGTTGTTTGGCGATATATGGCAATTGTTGTGATAGTTTGAAAAAGGTGGTGATGTTGATGGAAGAGGATAGATGCGGCATTTTCGGCATTTGCGGAGGTGGGGGCTTTGCGGAAGTGGGGTGGGTGGGTTATCTCCCTATTTCTCGCATGCTTTTGAGGCGTCGAGACATAGCCATAGTCAATGCCAGGTTGGGCAATAGTGCTGAATCGCTCTGCGGTCCTTCTGTATTCTGGCTTATTGATATCGCTGCCGCCTTCCAACATCACAATCTTGGGCTTGGTGTCTGTGTTCGCAAGACGTGACGCAAGCAAACACCCTGCCGTACCGCCTAATTATACAACGTCAGTATGCTTGTCTTTGGAAGGGGCTTGGACACTCTAGGCAGCAAACGCTAACCCTCTGCGTGAAGCTTCGAACTTACCACCAACGATGACGAAATCAAATTCTAGAGCCATTCTTCGAAGGTTGGTGAGTCTCCTCTGGCTGGAAAGAGTGGCTGTAGCCTTATGATATGGTCTAGAATGTATTCAGTGTTCCTACTTATCAACTTTGAGCTACACGGCACTGTCAGTATCAGACGGCTGGGCGTGTCCACATCCAAATGTACACGACCGCCATGGACAGGGTTTGTACCGGCAGATGAATAATAGACCTCTTTTTTTTAGCAGTGAAACTAATGGTGTTCCCTTGCATTATCACCCTGGCTAACGTTAGCCGAAGAGGGGTTCGATGTCTTCCGTGCAACATCACTCACGACACGTCAGTGCACCAGTCCACGGCAATTGAGAGCCGGCATTATGTGAGCCTACTTGGCACCATTAGCGCCTTTGGAAGTGATACGGTGGCTTGAAGAGCAACATTCAAGGTCAGGAACCTGGCAAATGGCATGATGTGCCTTTGAGAATGATGAGCGCCAACGTTCTGGGCTATATCAGGCAGTCATCTGTAGCGAATCAAGTGAACAGTGAGTACCACTAGGTAATTTTAAGATAGCCTATTCTTCAGCGCAGCCTTGGCACCTTGGCTGACTGACGAACTGTTCCAATTAAAGAGCAAAGGATGTGGACCTACATGCATATGGACCCAAAGATCTTAGTAATAATAGTGACAGAACCAGACGGCACGATGGCGCTAGGACGTTGGTATAGGCTACTGCTTCAAGCGAAGCGCTGATATGGGTTTCTATCGTTGTAGTCAGACGCTTGGTCGCCATGAGGAGCTTCTCTTGGTATTTTCCGTCCAACCATTTGTCAGGTCTAGAATCCGCGTTGCGCTCTATGAAGTATCTCTTCATGCAGACATGGAGGCCAAATCAGTGCTGGCAGGTATATTACTATCTCTGAGATATAATATCATGATTATTTATAGCTACAAGCAGCAGCAGATAGTAGCATAGGGAGGTTCACAGGACCTATCAGAGTCCGACATTAGGAACCGTAGAGTCAGTGACAGTGAGGCATCCTTGAAGAGCAAGCTGTAAGCTTGATTGGTTTTGAGAAGGTGATTTTGGGGCTGGCGATGACAAAGCTGCAGACATCTGCGATGAATGACATGGCAAGTAACCAGGCGGCTCATAATGGCGACTTTGAGCTCCATATTCCAGGGTTATTTCACAATCAGACCCTATCCTGGTATTCCGAGAAGGAATACTGATATATACTATCAGAATAGCTAGTAAGTCAACACACCCACTTTTCAGCACCCCCTACATTTCGATACCCCATTTACACCAAAACTACTACTTTTGACTATATACCTTTTAACTCTATATAATAACTTTAAAAAAAGAAAAAAATCCTATAAATTAAAGATTTACTTATGATTTATATTTATAGTAATTATAAGTAAAAAGAAGCTTATTAATATCTTTAATATATAGTTAAAAGTAAACTTGTTAGTTTTATATACTATTTTAAGACTTATAATTCTCTTTATAATACTCTATACATAAAGGATTTAAAAAATCTAATTATAAAATCTTATTTTTATTATATATTAATATTTTATACTATATAGCTTTATATAGTATATACTATAATAATTATAATATTTTATAAATACTAATTTACTAGGAAAAGTTTATATAAGAAAATACTAATTATAGATTATTTTTATAATTGTAATAAAAAATAAAATTATATTATATATTTTAATTTTTTTAGTATTTATAATAAGTATATATATTCTTTATATAATTTTTATTTTATAAATCTAAAGATTATTATAGTTATTTTAACTATTAAAGATTACTAGTAAAATATACTATATCTGTTGGTATAACAGGGGTTGCCAATGCATGGCGATAGTCTTCCGGCCGGTTAGAGCAATAGATCGTTGATTTCTATCTACTATTGCACGAAGAGGGGAAGGAATCTAGAAGGGGATTTCAGCCGGACGGGCGATCTATATAGGGGCTGCGAGCGGCGTCCCGGTTAATCCGGTCCCGGATACCCTGGCCGGAATATGGCCAGGATATTCATGTTGCTAATTATTCCAACAATATCCTTAGTATTTTAAGATTTTTAACTTCAAAGGTAAAATACTCTATCTATATAGAAAAAAACCTTAGATATCTATAATATAGCTTAGAAATATAGTTATATATGTAATATATTTATTATAGACTTTTTGGAGTTAGGGTTGCTTTATTATTACTATGGTATAAGGGCTGATTTTGGTGTAAAACGGTGCTAAAAAAGGGGGGGTGCTGAAAAGTGGGTGTGTTGACTTAATGAAAAGTCTCTTTACATACACAAGTGCCAAAAAGATTTTATAAAGATGCAATGACTTGTGCAGTTTTTATCTCACATCAGATACTACAGATCGAATTATCTGAGATGGGTTCGCATGATTTCTCCCACATTGCCTTGTGACTTGTTCATCTCAAAAGGTCTTGGTAGGTGCATCGCCATTCGCATCACCAGTTCCATATCTCTTGACCTTGTTCTTGCTGGCATCCTTGTCTGCTATGAAACTTTCGACCTCCTTGCTGTCCATGTGTTTAGCAACGTTGTCAGCTTGCCACTTCTTGAATGAAAATCCGACTCCTCTGATGGAGTACATATCAGCATTAATACTCTGAAAATGGGTGAGGATGTGATAGTATATCTTACTCATGACTATAATCCTTGTCGTTTGCTTGTGTCAGAGGCTGTGTAGTACTAAGTAAAGGAGTTAGTGGGAGGGCAGTTAGGGGTTACTAGTGACTGTTATTCTAATCTGTCTCCTCTCTAAACCTTGATACTATTGTGAAAACCCATTTTATATACCCTTTAGCATAATATTATTCCATTCCACAGTGTCCCCTAGGCCCTACCTGGTACCCTGCTGGCCCTAAAGCTAGTACTACTTTTAGGAACCTAATACAATCCCCCCCCTCTAAGGTCCTATCCTTAGGACCTAGTAATTAATTAGTTAGCCTCTCTATTAGTACCCTAGTACTCTACCTATAATACTACTTATACTTTAATAGAGTCTAGAAACTCTACTAAGCTTAGTAGACTATTAGATAGGTAGTTATCTCTCTAGCTAACTACCTACCCTTAGCCTTATTCTTATTTTATAGTAGCCTAGTATAGCTAATAGCCCCCCTAGTACCTTACTAGGCCTAGTTATCCTATACTTAGGGTATAAGTCTTAGGCTCTTATTACTATTAGTAAGAGGCTACTTGCTCTACTATAGGGGTACCTTACTTACTTATAGTACTACTTTAGTTACTTATTCCCTTCTCTCTCTTATAGCCTAGTATTCTATTATCTATAAAGTAGTATAGTTAGCTTTTATTACTTATGCTTTTGTTTTTCTAATAGCTAAGCTCTAAGTTATATTATTCTTAGTGTAATAGTAAGAGTATGCTTTATAGTAATAAAAGAGATACTAATACTTCCTTAGTACCTTTTACTTCTCTTTCCTTTTAGAGGTATTATTATTTCTTTATAAGCTAGAGTTATTATTATTACTTACTTATATATATACTATCTAATAGAATAGCTAAGCCTATCTTCTCTTTTTTACTTTTTACCTATTTTCCTTTTTTTCTTCTTTTCTTTATAATATCCTTATATTATTATTATTATTTTATTTTTATTATATCTCTACTGCTATAGTAGTAATAATAGTACTAGTAATAGTAATACTAGTAGTAGTACTAGTACTAGCTACTCCCCTACTACTACTATTATATCCTCTACACCTCTTACTAATCTTACTATCCTAGGTAGCTTTAGCACCCCCTCTAGTCCCCCTTTAGTAGTCTCCCCTACTAATAATACCTATTCTAATACTTCTAGTATTATTAACCTTACTATTATATATAAGGTCTCTTATTATTACTACTTTTAAGCTATAATAAAGTAGTAGCTTAATATGAAAGATACTATTACCTATCTTTCTTACTATATTAAGACCTAGAGTATATACTTATCTCTCTAGTACCTCTCTACTACCTCTTTACTATTCTAACTATTCTAGCTACTAGTAATAAGTACTTCTACTATACTAGCTAGTATAGTAAGCCTTATATCTCTATAAGCTTATCCCCCCCCCTACTATTACTACTTCTATAGCTATTAGTTTACTACTAACCTATAGTAAGCCTTATATACTACTATTACTACTACCCTTACTCTTAAGGTAGTTTTTAAGGACCTCTATAAAGAGGCTAACCCCTACTCCTACTACTGCTTTATAAGTATATATATACCTCTATACTCCTCTAGTACCTCTTAGCCTAACTCTTTCTAGGAGGAGATTAAGAAAGCCTAGCTTATAGACTTAAAAGCTCTTTAGATAAAGGCTTCTAATATATTAGTCTCTAAAACTAAGCATAAGGTAGTATAAGAGGAGGAGGAGTAGCTTCTCTACTAGTATAAGGTCCTTACCCTTAAGGGTACCTACTCTACTATAAAATAGTAAGCTAAGTAGGCTAAGTTATTAGCTAAGAGTATTAAGATTGCTACTACTACTACCTAGGACTAGGTTGTTATACTCTATAAGTAGACTAAGGCTATTAAAGCCTAGAGTACCCTTTTCTCTAACTAGACTAAGTCCTATACCTATGTTATATATCCTTTTTCTACTCTATTACCTCTCTAGTACTCCCTTATAGTACTAATAATAGCCTTTAGTATACTAGTGAGATTAACTCTTAGGCTAGTAGATTAGATCTTAGAAAAGGTACTACTAATAATAATAAGGAGGAGTCTAATTAGTAGGCCCTAGTACCTCCCGCACACCTCTCTAGTGCCTTACTAATGCCCCTTTACTATTTATTTAGTTAGTTATTTATCTCTAAGCTTAGAATGCCTAGCTCTTAGGCTTCTTTACTCTCTAGCTTTAGTACTAAAGAGATAATAAAATCTAGCTACCTTATAGCTATATAATTATTAACTTAGTTCCCTTTTAATAGACTTCTAGTGATCTTTTATTTATAATCCTATTATAGTTCCTTTATTATATTTTACTATAGTTCCTAAGAGTTCTCTTTCTCTCTATATTCTTACTACTTTATTAGATACTATTGGTTTCTCTAGGGGCCCTTATATATAACTATTCTCTTTACTTAGTATATATCCTTCTCTTTCTTCTTAATAGAGACTACTTATAGCTCTGCTACTACTCTATAGAACTTCTCTAACTATAATAGTAAGAATATATTATAGATACAGTATTATATCTCTAAGTTAAGCTCATATACTTTTCCTCTACTGACTACCTATATGACTATAAATAGCTTTAGATACTTATCTAAGAGCTTCTTTATAAGGTACTTTTACTATATAAACCTTACTAATAGTAAGACCTTCTCTCTTATCTTAAATACTACTATAGATTATTTTATATTATACTACCTCTTATAGTTCTTATTAGCTATTTCTAGTGTCTAGAGGATTATAGCTTACTAGCTCTGTAGCTACTATACCTAGTCTCTTGCTAATAGGACCTTTATTAGTAAGGCCTCTTCTAGCTTTGCATTGTTTGCGTTACATAGTATGTAGCCTATTAGGGCCTTTGCTAGTACTATCTAGATCGCGCTATACTAAGTATTATTATAGATAAACTTAGCTATTAGTAGCTACTTTACTTAATTATCCTATTCTAGGCTATAAAAAGCTTAAAGAAAGTACTTAATATTTTAGTTTTATTACTCTTTCTAGCTATCTATCTATAGGTAGTAGGCTATACTTAGCTTCTGCTTAATAGCTAGTAGGTAGTATACTGCTAACTAGAAATAGCTAGTGAAGAGAGATCCTTAGTTAGATACTATTACTACTAGGATACTAAATCATAAGAATACACTTTTAACTAGGAGGGATACTAACTAATCTACTATTAGGGTCTCCTATATGGGTATATATAGTATATACTTCATAAGTTAGTCCACTATAACTAGAATACTATTATAGCTCTCTCTAGTAAATCCTTTTAACTTAGGTAGCTTAGTAATAAAATCTAGAGTAACCTATTTCTATAGTTAGCTAGGTAGTAGTAGAGGTACTAGTTCTCTATAGGATAGGTAGTGGTATAGCTTTATCTATTAATAAGTTATATATATCTAAATATACTCTATTATATCCTTCTTTATTAATCTCTAGAAGAATATCTATTTAATCCTTTTAAGTATATAGGTTACCCCTAGGTACCCTCTAGCTAGCTTATTATAGAATGCTACTATAATCTTTATCCTTAGTATATGCCCTTCTAGGATAACTACCTTGCTCTTATACTTAAGGACCCTATTCTCCTCTTCTAACTAGTTATCCTCTAGCTTTTATTACTCTTTAGAGGTAATTACCTTATTAGCTTACTATACTGCTATAGTTTCCTCCTCTAGGCTTAGAATAAGTTCTTTTAGTAGTAATAGGTATACCTCTATTAACCTACTACTAATAATTACTACTACCCTCTAGGTAAACCTACTTCGGAAGCTTTTTAGAAATGCATTCTATGCCTCTTAGTCTTCTATACCTAAGGGCTAATAGTCTAGCTACTATAATAGTCTATTAGCTATATTCTCCTTTTCTAGCTAGTAGTTAATCTTGAAGTTAAAGAGGAATAGGTTTTAGAGTAACTTTGCTTACTAACTATTAAGCTAGAGCTTACTAGTAAGGTAGTAGTACCCTAAGTAGTCTATTAAGAATATAATCCTACTTTAGGTATATAGGAGGTAGTGCTTCTAGTATATAGCTACCTCTTAGATTATAAGTAGCTTAGCCTCTAGTATACTATACTATAGTTTAATACCCTTTAGCTTCTTAGATAAGAAGGTAATAGGGTACTACTAGTTCTCTACTAGCTATAATAAGATAGCTCTAATTATAAAGTTTAATATATCTATCTCTACCTATATTAGTAGTACTAGGTTAAAGTACTATAGGATAGAGGCTTAGGTAAATATAACTTAGAGCTTATAGAAGGCTTTAATTACCTCTTTAGTTATTACCTTCTCCCCTACTATCTTAGCTATTAGTTAGTCTATGAGGGGGGTATATATCTTAGAGTAGTTCTTAATAAAGTGCTAATAGAACCCTATAAACCTAAGAAAGACCTATATATCTTTAATACTAGTAAGAAGTAGCTACTACGTAATTACCTCTATATAGTCCTACTCTATAATAATACCCTCTAGGGATATTATAAACCCTAGAAACCTAATTATCTTAGTATAGAAAATATACTTCTCTAGGTTAGTATATAGGCTAGCAATATCTAACTAGTGTAGTACCTCTTTTACTGCCTCTATATAACTAACCTTGTTCTTAGTAAAGATTAAGATATTATTAAGGTATATAATATAGGTAACGTTTACTAGCCTAGCTAGGGTATTGTTTATATATACTTAGAAGGTTACTAGAATATTAACTAGCTTAAAAGGTATAATATAGTACTTAAAGTACTTATACTATGTCTAGAACGCTGTTTTCTACTTATTACTAGTGTAGATCCTTACCTGGTAGTATATATCCTTAAGGTTAAGCTTAGTAAAATACTTTACCTCTTCTAAGTAGTTAAGGATCTCTCTAATTAATAGTAGTAGTATATAGTTTTTAACCATAACCTTATTAAGGCTATAATAGTCTATATAGAGGTATAACTTACTTCCCTTCTTTAGTATAAATAGGATTGGTACCCCTGTAGGGCTCTGTAAGGGCTAGATCTACCCCTTGCCTAGTGTATTATTAATATACTTCCTTAGCTCTTATAACTCCTTCTCTATAAGGGGGTAGATAGAGCTAAATAGCAGTTCTGTTTCTAGCTTGAGGTTAATAGTATAGGAGCAACCTTTGTTTCTAGCTAGTTTAGCTACTAGGTTTATATTAAATATATGTGCTTATTCTTGATATTCTTCTAGTAGCTTAAATCCCTTTATCTTCTCTCTCTTTTCTCTCTCTACTATATGAGGTAGTGGCTCTGGTGTTCTCTTAGCTTCTCCTATGTATAGGTGGTAAACTAATGGGTTATGTATTAGTATTACTGCTACCTCTCTTTATACTCTTTTTAATGCCTTTCTTTTTTAGATAAGTTATAGGTAGCCTTCCTCTAGTAAGTAAGTTTATTTAATTATTACTTACTTAAGATTTAGCTATGCCTTTTATCTCTAGGGGATCTCTAGGATAGTATTATATATACTTGTATTACTTACTTAGTAGGTGTGGGACTGTATCTTTCTTACCTATATATTATCTATTACTTTTATTACTAATACTACTACCTTGTAGTTAGGTACCTTGCTTCTCTATATCTCTAGTAATCCTACTCCCTTTCTATAGACCTTTAGTAGTACCTCCTTATATAATATCCTTTAATATATAATATTCTTATCTACCTTGGGGTTAATTAACGTTCTTCCTTTTCTCTATATACTAGCTACTTTAATATAGAAGTCTGCTTTAAAGTAGTGATATAGTTTCTTTCTCTAGGAGATCTATATATTATTAACCTCTATAGCTGCTAGCCAGGCTACAGGTGTATAGTACCTACCTATATAATAAAGCTAGTTATACTTATAGTACTTCTCCTCTATATACTCTGTTAATATATATCCTAGCTTGCTATAGTTAAAGTATATAGGAGAGCTTTAGAAGTGCCTTAGGGGTTATCTATACCCTCTTTATTCTTACTTGACTTATAGCTTAGGCGTAGGTATATATATAGCTACTCTAGATATTAAGACTAACTGTTACCTTTCTAATTTATCTAAGGGGGTAGCTAATGCTAGCACTAGGGTAATAGCTAGGGTCTACTGGTTTCTTCTCTCTTATAGCTTTTACTAGTCTTCTATTATTATCTTAGTATATATCTTTATAAGTATCTCTACTTTCTTTACTATATTATTTAGCTCTTAATAAGTAGTTAGTAGCTTATATACTAGGATATAGCTTTATAAGTTTAGAAGTAGTTAGTTTAAGATATAGATTACCTACTACCTCTTTAGTTAGGGGTTTGGAATCTCTGCCTTAACTATTTTATATTAGTTAATAAATTACTAGTATGTCTACCTAGGTTTCTACTATATCTTATCTAGCTCTATAGCTGTGCTAAAGGCTTGTATATTATTATTAGTAATACTGTTATAGAGCTAGGCCTCTATCTATTTCTAGGTAATTAGGCTAATATTACTACTATACTAGAGGTTAATATAGCTTCTCTAGCTATGTGATAGGTTACTTTTTAGGTAGGCCCCTATAAACTAGACTTCGCTCTTATTAGCTATAAATTCTTTCTTAGTAATAGAGAATTAGCCTTATAACTTAAAAAGGAAGTCTTTGAGGTTGTTCTAGTTACCTCTCTTGTATTAGATAGAGACTAACTGCTTAATAAGGGTATTAGTGTGTAAGTGCTTAGGCTCTGGCTAGGTAGCTATAGGTCCTCTACTAGCTATGTATATATTATTAATAGACTCTCTATTTTTAAGGGCTATAATCTATTTAATTATCTTTCTCTTTCTTACCTTAGCTACTTTATTATTAAGAAGAGCCCTTAGCTACTTCTCTATTAACCTATTAAGGTTAGTTATATACTACTTCTCTACTATAGTCTTACTAATATCTAGCATAAGCTACTATATTACTTGGCTGCCCTACTAGGTAATAGATTAGGATTAGGTTAATTATACTAGTACTATTACTGCTCTAATAGTTAGTATACCTATAAATAGGGAGAGATTAGAATATATTAGAGGCTATATAGTACTAAGTAAAGGAGTTAGTGGGAGGGTAGTTAGGGGTTACTAGTAACTATTATTCCAATCTGTCTCCTCTCTAAACCTTGATGCTATTGTGAAAACCCCTTTTGTGTGCCCTTTGGTATAATGTTATTCTGTTCCGCGGTGCCCCCCGGGCCCCACCCAGTGCCCCGCCGGCTCTGAAGCCGGTACTACTTTTAGGAATCTGACAAGCCTCCCCGCCCTGATACGAACAAGTTAATTGAGATAAGGAATCTAACCGCGGGGGAGATCGGCCACGGCCCTTGTCCGGCGCGACTTTGCCGGAAGTTCTAAGCCGATACCACCAAACTACTGTCAACAGTATAATAACCCCCTTGACGACGCCAGACGTGGCTTCTATCTATCTATGTAATTGAATCGGTCTAGACCGCCATAGGCAGCCTAGACCAGTTCACCCGATATAGTAAGATCACATTATCTTTAAACCCTATAAAAGCACCTCTGATCTGTGCCATATCTCAATGATTCAATACGTTGCAGACACCTAATAAGTCAGAGCAACTGCCGACTTAGACCTCACTTGACGTGGCTTCTATTTGCTGAGTGGTGGCCACAAATAGTGCAGACGCTTGACTAACTTACCGGGGGTAGGTGTGGCCTGAATGCAGTAGTAGATATAGTAACTATCGCACGATTATTAACTAACGTACATGATAAGCGAGCTGGCCAGACAAGCAAGCTGGCCACCTAACCACAAACCTGCCACCTACATCATCGCAACACATCTTTCTTCTACTACAACAATATCTATACAAACATCTAAAGCTCAAATAAACCTTACCCTTCAAGCTATCCAAAAAGACCCTAAACTAAGCATTCACAGAGCTATAACAATCTACTCAGTCCCTTATTCTACTCTAGGTATATAATTAAAGGGAATATCCCTATAATATACTACTATACCTAACTTATAGAATTTAATAGAACTTAAAGAAAGGAAGCTAGTTAAGTTTATTCTTAATATAGATTCCTAATTATTTCCTCTTTACCTTAGTAGTATTAAAGAAATAGCTAATTACCTCTTAACTAACTATAATATATTACTAGTTAGTAAGTACTAAACCTTAAACTTTATTAAGTAAATACTAAAGCTCTAAAAATATTTTTTTTTAGGTATAACTATAAGAGAGCTTAATATAAAGATCCTAATATAATAAATAAATAGTTCTCTTTCATAGTAAATATAATTATAAAATATAAGATTGTAGAATTAGATATCTATAACTTTAATAAAACTAGCTTTATAATAAGTTAGATTACATCTAAAATAGTTATTATAAATATAAAAAGATATTTAAATATAAAAATAGTATAGCTTAGTAATTAAGAATAGATTATAGTTATTTAAGCTATTAGTTTATCTAGCTATAGTATTCTACTATATATTATTATTAAGAATAAAAATCTTCTCTTTACTTAGTATACTAAATCTAATCTTCTATCTAATTAGGTTATTATAATATCTAAAAATAGATAGATAATAAATAAAAAAGGCTTAGATTAGCTCTAGTACTTTAATTAGTATTTAAAGTTATATATAAAGAGAAAATATTACCTTCTTATTCTTAATAGGTATAAAAGTTACTACTTAATAGACTTTAAGTTATTTAATTAGAAAAATAATATTATTATACTTTATATACTACCTTATTTTTCTTATCTACTTTAGCTCTTAGATATAAAGTATTTTAAGCTTTTAAAGTTAGTATATCGTTAAGAAATTAAGAATAAGATATAAAAGAGTAATACCTATATGTTATGACCCAGGAATCTGTTGGTGGCTAGTGCAGCCTGAAGGACCCCAGTCAAGACCACCAGACGGTAAGACACTCGAGGTGCAGGAGTGCAGCACAGCCAGCGGAACGGAAGAACTAAGGAAGGTCACGTGACGGATCAACAGGGTCGCTGGCGATCCAAGCTGATCCCCCACCAGGGATCGAAAACACGGGATACTGATCCTGCACCAAGGATCAGTAAAGGCAAGCAGGGATCTAAGAGTACGCAGCAAGATATAAGGATATTTATTCCACTTAGATAGATTACCTTCTATAGCTCTTTAGCAATTAACTTATAAAATATCCTTAGATAACTTTTAGACTTCTTATACTTGCTTATCTTTTTAAACTACTTCTCAAGCTATACGAGCTACCACCTGTCTATCGACCACCTAACTGATCACTGAGTGACTGATACATCAGCAAGAACGCTAGCAAGTACAACACTGTTAATTATTATCGCAGCCTCAGCTATACTTTAGCAGAAAACCCACTATCAGGAATCTAGCTATAACACTATATTACTAAAGATAACTTTTTTCTAGTATTTTATAATACTTTTAAGTAAGCTCTTATAAAAAATAATATCTAAAGAGGTTTTAGAGGGGTAGGGCTTATTCCTTTAGATATAGAAAGTATACTATTAAAGCTAGATATTAAGTTATATACTCTAATACCTCTAGGCTCCCTTTTAATAATACTACTTACTTAGATATCTTAGATACTATATAATATATTAAAAATAACTTCTTAAGGAACTCTTATTAAGGATTAATTTATTAATTATCTAGATAGCTCCTTAATATATAATTTAATAGTTACTAAGTATATTCTTAAAGTAGTAATAGAGATTATATATAAGAATATAATATTAAGATCTTAGCTTAGAGCTACTCTAGAGGAGAATAACCTCCTTAACTAACATAGAAGGACTAAGAAAATATATCTTGGAGAAAAAGGAAGTCTTATTATAGTTAAGCTATAGGATATTTAATTATAGAGAGAGGTAATAGTATAGGTATAGAAGGAAATATATTAAAGTAGTAGTTATAAGCAGAGGATAGAAATAGGCTAACAGTGGTGTAGTATCTATAGGAATACTAGATATAATATGTGAATATATCAGTTTAATAAAGAAATATCTAGAGAAGAGGATTCTGAGTAGTTTGAATTGATTTTGTTGTTTTGTTGTTACCTCTTGGTTGTATTTATGAGGTGGTTGTAGTTAGGTAGCCAGCTCGCTTGTCTGGCCAGCTCGCTTATCATGTACGTTACTGCTACTAAGTAAAATACAGGAACCTTAATTTCAACAATTACTAGTATAATAACAGTTACTATATCAGCAATCATCACCTAATAATTACTAAGAGTTTTAGGAGTTACAAGTAGATCTATAGAGAGTCTATACTCCATATTCCAGAAGTACTCTAGATAGATCTATGTATATACCTATATATATATTTATATAATAACAAATAAGCGGATGGGCCTACTACTAAGATGGACACATCGTTAATATACGCTACTGCTTCTATTTCCTTTGTTTTACAGGCTTTAATACGGTCGGCATTGTAGAACAGATATAGAATCGGCGAGATCGGCGACCCTTGAGGGATTCCGGTTTAGATAGGCGCTAATGGTGCCATATACTCCTGCAGCTTGAGGGTGGTGGTTCGGTCACTAAGGAAGGATGCTACCCATTGACTGGTCCTCCCACTAACCCAGCGCTTCACGAGGTTATAGATTAGTCGCTCTCGGGAGACATTATCATATACTCCTGACACATCAAGCAGTAGGAGGGAGACCACCTTACCCTCAGACCATGCCTGGCGTATCCTTTGGAACAATAGAAAGTGCATCGCATATTCTATCAATGCGAGTTTCCGGCCTCCCGTGTGTCAGCTTGGGAGGAGTCCGTGGGTGTCAGCAATGTAGGCAAGTTAATTGGCTATGATAGCTTCTAGAGCCTTTCCTAGTGTATTGAGGAGGGTGATTGGCCCGTATGGCTTGGGTTGTATGTAGCCGTCTTTGCCTGGTTTCTGTAGGACTACTATAATCGCATTCTTAAAGTGCTTAGGACAGTAACCCTATTGGAGGCATGCGTTGAAGAGCTTGCAGTGGCCTGGGCGGATAATATCTAGTGTCTTGTATAAGATACCGTTAGTAATACTATCCTCACCGGGGGACTTGTCCAGTGTGGTTCTGTGTGCCGCTCTCTTGATCTCTGCTGTGGTGATATCTGGGCATTTGATTGGTGGTGGGTATTTGCAGCTCTCAATATCCAAAAGGTCAGCTCTTTGTAGCGGTGGGAAGAAAGATTGGCGTAGCACTTCTGCCTTCTCTTCTGGTCTGTGGACGAGTTCTCCGTCTGGCGATATTAGGGCTGGCGTAGAGGCGGGGGAAGCGTTGTGCCTATTCTTGGCCCACTTAACCAGATTCCAAAGGCCAGACTGTGTCGCGGATGCTTCCTCCACCCTTTGACGGTGGGTGCTATGGAGAGCCTTCTGAATGTGCCGGCCTTTCCTATTGCGTGCTTGCCGGTAGGGTTAATAGTCCTTCTCTTGTTGTGTTCGCTGCTATCCCTGAGGGAGTTGCTGGACTTCTGTGCAGATGTCCTTGCATTCCTGGTTGAACCCCGCGAACGAGTGGGGTGAAGGGTTGGGCCATGGGATTGACGCTTCGATGCCAGCGTCAAGTGCGCTGGTGATCGCCGCCATGAGTTCGTCAATGATTTCCTTGTCATTAAGCACTGTGGTGTCGCATCTTTCGCGGAGGTGATCTTTGACAGTGAGTCGGAGTACCTGTATATTTGTCTTTGCCCACAACCGCTTTCTCAACTGGATTGCCGGTTGGCATCTCCAGTCAATAAACAGGGATATTGAGAGGTGATCAGACTCGCATTCTAGATCATAGTCGATTCAGCTGGACTATGGCTAATATGTATACACCGACCTCTATCTAACCCGATGCTATCAAAGACATCACCCAGCCAGACTAGCCAGCTCAGCCAGCAGCAGCCCAGCAGCAGCCCAGCAGCAGCCCAGCAGCAGCCCAGCAGCAGCCCAGCAGCCAGCAGTTAGATGAATCCATATCTATTGTCTCATGGTTAACCCTTTGTCGATTCGCCGAGCTACGGCATTAACTACATCAGTTAACGCAGCTGGCCGAGGATGGGCATACACTCATTATATAGATATGGGGTTTCTTCCCATACCCATTCATCATCATACTCATCAATATACACACAATGGCCCCCGCCTGTCTCACTGTTGCTCGATAATAGTGATGGCTCTGTAGATTATTACTGTCTATATAGAAGTATTCAAGATATGCTTCTGTGTAAAGATGGTTATACTAGGTCTGGGAATTAGGCTGCGATAATCTATAACCTTTTATCCCCTTGGCAATGCTAATCCCCTGGCTTAATACTCTAATAGCACTAAACCCTTTTGCATTTACCACGGTAGTTACACATCTTTTATCTTTGTTAGTGCGAATGTCCAAAGGGAACTATTAAAGAACAACTAACGTCTTTGAATTTTTCCGCTTGCGCGGATGAATCAACGTAACACCGGTTATCGATGAATGCTCCTTTAACACTTCTGACATTGCATGTATCCTCGGTATCATCACGATCAAGCATGCCCCCATTACTTGTGCATCTGCTAAGTATTAGTATACATATCTAAAGTTAGAGTAGATTGTCTGGTAATGAACTTACTTGCACTTATATCTACCTCTTCGCTCTAAGGATCTTTCAACAGGCTGTTGAGGGGCTGCAAATGTAAGAGTACCCTGAGAGATAAGAGAGATAATTGCTAAAAAGGCAGTGATCTTCATTTTGGTAAAATAAAAGAGTACTGAGAGAATTTGTTAAGAGGATAGTGGGTGAGGAGATGGCAATGGAGAAAAGTGTGTAGTGTGAAGAGACAGTTTAAAGGATATCATTAAGGTATTTATTAGTTTTTATACTCTTTAGAGGGCTAGTTTTATCTTAAATACCATGATGTTCTGTTTTCTAGTTGCTATATTTAGATTTATTAATACAGTCTGTTGTCAAAGTGGGTGCAATATGCCGGCGAATGGCACAGACCTCCAGGCCCATTGGGCTGGATTGGGAAAGGTCTGCGGCGAAATGTTGGTTGATATCTATGGAACGGATTTTGCTAGCTAAAATATCTGGAATCCGATGACTACCCGTGCCCGCCCCCACTTTAATTGGAACTCGAGGACTCGTCACCCACTAAAGTGGGTGCTGAACACCCATACGTCCATAACACCCATATGTCCAAAAAAGTGATTAATTGAATCTATTCCCACCCTCAACCCCTCTTCAGCAAGCGACCACAGCCCTCATCATCAATGATATATAATGGCTGTAATGTCCCGTCAATTCTCATCTTCCGAGCCTTTTTTGCGGCCTCAAAAACCACCTTTTTCGTGGTTTGGCGGATCTTTTGCTCAAGGGACTGTATCACCTTCACAGCCTTCGCATACTCGTTTTCCTGCCTCTGCCTCACCATTTTCCTTCCATCTTTGACTTGGATAACCCCTCCTGTTTGTAGTTGTGTATTTCGTGCCTGACGACGAGCTCTGCGGACCTTTTCAGCTAAATTGGTCCTTGAGAGATCTCTCTTGACCTGGATCAATTCAGACCCTTGGGTTAGGGCCCCTCTGATGAATCGATCTAGATTGTGGTTGAATGGCGAGACCTCTCCAGTCAGCTCTTCGATTTGGTTGCTGATGATCTCTGATGCCTCAGAGAGCTTATTCGCCACTCTTCTGAGTTTCCTGATGGTTGTAGGAGTACTGAAGGAGGAGGACGACGATCCTGTGTTGGGTGGTGTGGTCACTGTAGGAGGGGTGCCATCTCGGATTGCGATCTTCTCCAGCACCACTTGTGGGTTGAATGGGTTTATCCCAGTCTTCTTAAAAGCTGATATAATAGTAGATTGCTTGAAGGTTTGTTTACGAATGGACTGAATAAAACTGAGGAACTCCAGCTTGGTGATGTTGGTACAGCCTTCCCGGACTATGGTGTCAACTGCAAGGCTGTGGTAGTGCTTGAGAGGCTGAAACACTACCACATCCAGTGGCTGAAGGAGATGGGTTGAATGAGGAGGGAGGCCAAAAGGAAGGATCTCATGATCCTCACAATACTGTAGGAACTCAACAGTGTGATGAGAGCCATATCCATCAATCAGAAGGAGCCTCTTGTGGCCCTGGGTCCGGTTCTTTGAGTGTATATCGAAGTGCTTGATCCAATCGAGGGACATCTGGTCATTCGAATAACCAGTTGGCGATACTCCAATTACTGTATCCGCCTCCAAGTCCTTGATGCCATACCATCTGCTCATATGAACAGAGCCACTAAGGATCAAGAACGCAGGGATATAATCACCTGCTGCGGATATGGCCTCAATCGCAGTTGCTGACTCTCTGTTGGTTGGGATGGCGAAGTAATGGGCCCTCTTGCGTTTGGTGATGACCATCTTATCCTTCCCAACTCCTATTTGGAAGCCAGTCTCGTCCATGTTCCAGATATCAGAGGGTTGTATACCATATACCTTAATGGTCTCTTGGAGCATCAGAAACCAACTGTTGATAACCTCTATATCCTCAGACTTCTTCCGTTCCATATCAAGGGTCTTCTCTTTGGCGTAGAAGTACCCATGCCTCTTGATGAATCGACTGGCCCACATAGGGTTGACAGTTGGAGGAGGCATCTGATGATCTTCATGGGACTTAGCCAAGAGGTAATTGGCAGCATCCACAAGAAGCTCTCGCCGTAGGGCAAGATTCATATGATCCATTCGATCAATATAGTGACAAAGAGCCTTCTCCTGGTCCCAGGTAAGCTTTCTACCGTGGACTGGGCGGTCCTTAAGAGATGGTGTTCCTGAAAGCCTCCGATACAGCTTCTTACGTGGTATCTGGTATTTCTCAGCCACGGCAGTAAGCTTTAAGTTCGGGTTTTCACGAATCGATAGAATGGCCTCCTGGATACGCTCCTCTTCAGTTTGATTGAATTTGGTCATTGTGGTGGCTTGGATCGAAGGTGGTGATGTTGATGTTGAGCTTGAGGGATTTTTTGGACATATGGGTGTTATGGACGTATGGGTGTTCAGCACCCACTTTAGTGGGTGACGAGTCCTCGAGTTCCAATTAAAGTGGGGGCGGGCACGGGTACGTGTATTTGGTGTCAAAGTGGGTGCAATATGCCGGCGAATGGCACGGACCTCCAGGCCCATTGGGCCGGATTGGGAAAGGTCTGCGGCGAAATGTCGGTTGACATCTATGGAACGGATTTTGCCAGCCAAAATATCCGGAATCCGATGACCACGTGCATTTGGATCCTGAGGCAACACAATAGCCATAAATGTGCGGGGAATCCCATGGAAAATAGCGACATAGTTACACATACATACACCAGCAATTAACCAGGGATTGTCACCGTAATTATCCACGTACTTTAACATTTGGATCCTAAGGTAACATAATAGCTATAAATATGCGGGGAATCCCATAGAAAATAGTAATATAGTTATATATATACTAGTAATTAACTAGGGATTTTTACTATAATTATTTATATACTTTAATAATTAATAGTTTAAATTTATAAGTACTAATTAATATTACTTAAAGTACTATATATAATATATATAATATATACTATAGCTATTATTATAATTAAAAATAAGATAGCTATAACATTAGTAACTCTAAGTAGCTTAGCTAACTAGAGCAATTAGTATATCTAGCTATAGTAATAGGTAGCAGCCCTAAATCTATAGGAGTTAATTAACCCAAATGCTAACAATATATAGCATACTACTATAAAATAACTAGTAAAGCCTCTAATAGCTTTGGATATTATAGACTACTTGATAATGCTATCTATAATAACTAGGTAGGTGATAGATAACATAGTAGATAGCTAATAACTACTAGATCTAAAAGATATATAGGCCTCAAAGCTATCCTAGCTATTAACTAAAGGATAAAAGTAACTTAAATATAATAACAAAATATATATATAAAAATAATAGTAATATAAGTAAGACTATAAGGTAGTTAGTAACTTAGTTACCTGGATCTATATAATAGTAGATCTAATAGTAATTATAGAGTACTACTCTATAAGTAAGTTAATATATATATAAATATGTAATATTAAAGTATATATTAGTCTACCCCTATAGAAGAAAAAGGAAATTACTATAGTAAAGTATAAGAAAGTTATAAAAAGAGCTATAGATTATAAGGTAATAAATATAAAAGAGGTAGAGAAATAGATATCTAACTAGAAGAAAGTACTCTCTTATAGTATATAAGTCTAGTAGTATTTAGCTACAAAGACTAGTAAATAATTCCTACTACTAATAAAGGTATTAAGGTATATACTACTAATAGCATAGGTAGAGGTATATAAAAGTACTAACTATATAAGAGCTATTAATAACTAGCACCTATATTATAAAGTAATGTTGGTAATATAGGCCTGTATTGCTATAGAGCTAGAGTATCCCTAGGTAAAAGCTACTTATAGTGCCTTTAGCCTAGTTACTATAGCAATAGTTACTAATAATATTATAGAGAATTATATATAAAAGAAGCTAATAAAAGAAAAAAAGTATAATAACTACTATAGTAATTATAATGATAAGAGTAATAACTATAATAATAAAAAGTACTTACTATATAATATCTCTAGGTACTTACTAGTAAGGTATTACTTTATAAGTAAAATATACCTAAGGTTTCTATAGTAGCTATATAAAGTAACTATTAACTATATAAAGTAAGCTTTAATATAGTAATATATAAAAGATAAGCTAAAAGAGAAAGATATATTACTAGCCTTTATATATACTTACCTAGATAAATTTACTATAGTAGTAGTAGTAGTACCTCTAGTAAAATAATAATTAGAAGGTAATGAAGGTAAAATATAATTAAAGAGTAAAGAAGCCTGATTTATATAGTTAGCTACCTTTATAATATTTAATTATCTACTTATAAGCTTTATTATTTTAAATTTAGAAGTAACTATTTATATCTTCTATTCTTATTATTACTTCTTAGAGATAACTCTAGTAAAGTTAGATAACTTTATTTAGATACATAATACTACTATTTTAATTAAGAAATAGAGTAATATACCTATTTATATAAGATAGAGTAATTATTAAGTATAATTTATACTTAAAAAAGTTATTTATTATTTATTATTATTATATAATCTAGTATTATATATAATACTTAAAATAAAAAATAATTGGTAGTAAGATAATAGTTTAATTAATAATTAGATATATATAATAAAGGATTACTTTATAGTATTTAATATAAACAAAATTATTAGTTGATAGGTTATTAAAGCTTATAAGAACTATAATAGTTTTTATACTATATTAGTAGTATACCTAGTAGTAGTATTTATAGATATAGTTATAGTAGCCTTAGTACTAATAGACTACTACTAAAGAAGTAAGCTAGTTAAAGCTAACTATTAGTATAACTATCTTAGCTACTTAGGTAGCTATATACTTTATAAAATAACTACTTAAGCTTATAGTATATAAATAAGAAGAGATATACTAAAGATATCTATTATATTATATAAAGTATATATAATAAGTAGGATATAATAATAAATATTATATTAACTATAGAAGTTAATTAACTATATAGAGGTAGGTAATTATAGTATACTAAATTTTTACTTATTTAAATAAGGCTATAGTAAATATAAGTTAGCTCTATTACACAATAATTAAAAATCTAGCTTTATATAAGACTACTACCTATAATAGTATACTTCTAAAGCTATTAAAATAGCTTTAGTAAACTTTATATAATTAATTAAAGTATATAAATTAATAAAAGTATAAGTAATTAAGTATAATAATAAGATTATAACTACCTATTTATAAATAAAGAAGGCTATAGAAAGTATAGGAATTCTATTTAAGGCCTTAGTACCTAATATATAAGTATAAAATAGTAATATAGGGAGAATTACTATAGTAATTAAGGAAAAAGCTTATATAATAAGGCTAAAGTTAAAATTATTAGTATTACTATAGCTAGAGATTTTAAAAGTAGTAGTATACTTATATAACTATATATTAGCTATATCTTATAGCTAGAGATCTCTATATTAGATCTAGTATATAGTAGGGGAGTAACTATCATTTATACTATACCTTAGCTATTTATAAGTATTTAGTTACTATATATATAATCACTTTAGATACTTAACTTGGTTAAAATTATCTCTAATACTATAAAGTAAAGATATATATTAGCTATCTAATTAGATATATATTAACTAATCAGTATTATATATATACGTCTCTAAAGAACAAAGTTATTATATCTTATAATATAATATTTAATAAAGATAGATATTTCTCTAGAAAAAAGGATAAATAAGTAAACAAGTTAAGTAATATAAATAAAACTTCAATTAATAAATAGATCTATAAAGTAACTTAAAAGCACTTCATAAATATTACTAATAATAAAGATATCATAGAAAAAGATATAATAAAAATTCTAAATTAAACGACAAATAAAATACTAAAAGAAGTGTATAAATATATAAAGTTATACTTTATATTAATAATACTATTAAAAGTTTTAAATACTTTATTTACTATACTATTACTAGATATACTTAATATAAGAGAGTAAAAAAACTATAAATATTATAATCAAGTCTAATATATTAACTATATTATATATTAAAAGTAAATATATCTATAAGAATCTTAGAAAGCTATATTTATAGTTAGGACTATTAATAGTTCTTACTATAGTATTTAAAACTAGTAAGCTATTTATATAGCTAGAACTAGTAATAGTCCTTACTATAGTCTCTAGAACTAGTAAGCTACTTATATAGCTAAGACTATTAATAGTTCTTACTATAGTCTTTAGAAAATCTTAAAGTAAGACCTCCTACTTAGTAAAAGTATAGGCTAGCTCTCTAATACTAGAAAAAATAATATAATAAGAGAGGGTTTATTTAACTCTTATAATAAGATAATAATACCTTAAAAATATAGTTATAAAACTAGCTATAAGGCTATACTAAAAGGATTTACCGAGGTTACTAAAAGTATATACTAATTTAAAAAACTACCTATTTATAGAGGATTTTTAAGAAGCTAAGAAAGCTTATTTATAGAGCAATAATACTATAAATAGCTAGATTAAAGTTAGTATAAAAAAGGCTAGTAATAATTAGATACTTAATTACTAATAGGTATATACTTATAAGCTAAATAAATATAGATTTCTTATAAAGTTTAAGATATACTTTATTATTTATAGTAATTAGTAGTTAAAAGATATAATCTATAATATATATATAGTAATACTAATAAGACTTTTATTTTAATTACTTATTATAATTATAACTAAGTTAGATTTAAAATTACTTTAATTTAATATAATAAATATATTTATATATATTAATATAAATAAGATAGTATTTATAAGACTTCCCCTAGGATATCTAAGCTATAGTAGTAATAAGATTATTTACTTATAAAAAGCTCTTTATAGGTTATAATAATTACTATTACTGTAGTAAAAGTACCTAGAAAAGGGACTTTAAGAACTTAGATTTATACTAGTTACCAGAGAGCTATACTATTCGTAAAAGAGAGCTATTATATTCTTCTTTTATATTAATAATTATATCTTTATACTCTCTAAGTTATTATAATAAGAAACTAATAAGGTAATTAATAGTATAAAAGAAAGATACTACTTAAAGAGTAGTAATAAAATATAATAGTTTCTTAGTATAAAAATCTTTATAATAAATAATAATAAAAGATATAGCTATTATAGTTAGTATATATTAAAAAGATAGTAAAGCTAATTAATAATAAAACCTAGTTACTACTAAAGAATACTTTAATAAGTAATAAAAAACTTCTACCCTTATAGTAGATAGTAGTAAACTATATAGTAATAAAATACTAATAAAAAGTTAGATTAATTCTATATATAGTAATAATAATAAGACTTAATATTATATTTATAATAAGTTAACTAATAAGATTTAATTATAACCTATTAGTAGCTTATTAAAGGGTAATAAACTAAGTATTATAATACCTTAAGTATATAGCTAGCCTTTATCTTAAATTTAAGCTTAATAAAAAGCTTATTATTATATTAGATATAAGCTTTAGAGATAACTTAATTAACTATAAGAGCTTATAAGCTTTTACTATTAAGCTATATAGTAGATTTATTAGCTAGAGGGTAAATAAGTAATAGATAGTAATTACTTTAATAACTAAAGTAGAGTTACTAGCCTTATTATAAGCTATAAAAGAATTAATATTTATAAGCTAATTAATTACTAAGCTTATTACTAGTAATAATACTTTAAATATATTACTTAAGATTATAATATAATATAATAATTAAATGATAATTAACCTTATAACTAAGAAATTAGTTTAATTACAAATATATCTTTACTATATATATATATTTATATTATTACTAGCTATATTAGAAGATTATAAACAGTTATATTAAAGTTATATACACCCTATTAGTAAAGCTAATAGTAAATAGTTTAATAAAGGCTTTATTAAAATAAAAATAGCTTATATTTCTCTAGTAATTAAATCTTAGTAACTAAACTATATAGTTAATATAAAACTATAAAAAAGAATTAGCTAAAGATAAATTACTAATATAATTAAAGTAATAAGTACTATAGTAATGGATAGTTAGCTAGTATAGCTCTAACTAAGAGAGTTATATTATATAGTTATATTAGTTCGTAAAAGTAAATTATTATAGAGATATAACTAGCAAATTCTAATATTATAACTAATTATTAATATAACTAATAAAACTTTAATTATAAATCTCTTAATAACTAAGTGTGATATATAGTTAGTAATTTTATTATTATTATTATTACGTTAATTAAAGCTAAAAGTTAATATAAAATCTAATTATAAAAGATTATTATTTTAAATTGAAAGTTATAATAAAAGATAAAAGTATAATTAAAATTAAATTTTAAGAACAATTATATATAAAGATCTATAAAAACTATACTAAATATAATAATAAGTATATAAGACTTAAAGCTACTATAAGTATAATATAACTTTACTAAGTAAAAGAACCTTAGTTATTATATATTTATATTATTAAGCTTAGACTTATATAAAGAAGCTAATAAGCTTTATAGATATAACTACTATTAAGTCTTTTCACCTTTACTTAGGATTAGACTTTAGAGCTTTAGTATAAGTTACTATCTTATACTATAATTATCTAATAAGAGGTAATACTATTAAACTATATATACTCTAGTTTTAGTTATTATTAAATAGTTAATTACTATTTTTATAGTAAGTAATTAATAGTTATAAGAAACCTATAGAAATATAAAAGAAAGATATAAAAGAGTAATAATTATCTTATTAATTAATTAAATTAAACCTATAAATAGCTTTAATTTAAGAGAGTATATTAAAGTAAATATAATATACTAATAAATAGTATAGACCTTTAGGCCTATTAAACTAGATTAAGAAAGGTCTATAGTAAAATATTAGTTAATATCTATAGGATAGATTTTTCTAGCTAAAATATCTAGAATCTAATGACCACGTGTATTTAGATCCTGAGGCAACACAACAGCCATAAATGTGCGGGGAATCCCATGGAAAATAGCGACATAGTTACACATACATACACCAGCAATTAACCAGGGATTATTGCCGTAATTATCTACGTACTTCAATACCAACGCTGCTAATGCAATAGACTGTACTATATTATGATTAGTTAGTAATTATTAACATAATGCGGCCCCTGGTAATAATGCTCTGGTGCGACCGTGATTAATGACCTAATTTAACCCCACCCTACCTAAATATTACGCATGCCCACTTCCTGCGCGCCCATTAACAACCATCACCATCACTAGCCCTGCCACTATCACCACTTATTTCCTCGGGCTTGCCGCCCACCCATATGCAACTTTCGGATGCGCTGGATTCATCCGGACTATCTATTCCGCTGGCATCTGCATTTTGCGCCCGCCGTATATGCTCTATAGTGGCGAAGGTGCTGTGGGGAGATAGGGGGACCTTCTTCCTCTTCCTGCGCTGGCGATGGTCTTCTAACTGGATCTGTACAGTGGGGTATTAGGAGTCTGAGATCAAAGCACAGTATACACCTTAACTCACTACTTTACTAGATAGTATATAATACTACTTACTAATTAAAACATCATTCTGAAATTCGATATATATAGATATGATAAATTGAATAAGAGTTACCTAAGAAGTATTTCTTATTTTTCTTCTAGTTTTAGAATAAATAATACTTTTAGTAATAGACTTAGAAGAATTTTAGATTATAGTAGGTTATTGTTGCGATGCCTATCATTGCGGGACCGATCGGCGTTATCAGGCTTAACTCCGATAACTCGGCGGCGGAAGAACTACGATTCCGCCGCGACCCCACCCACGGTTTTCACCACGGTCTCCACCGTGAGTGAGCTGGTTATAACCCGCCCACTTCAACCGGGCGGCCCACGATAGCCTCTCTTTTCTTCACGCATAATATACACCACGGTCCTTACCCTATTATTCGTCATTTGCCTATTGATACGTACGGTATACCGTATCACAACCCCTGTGATACCAACAGTTATAATAAGATTTAAATAGAGCTTATACTATATTTCTTAAGGGGGATTTTCTCTGTTACAATAAATAGTTTTTATTATTTATCTAAGAATTAAAGATAAAGTTAAGAATAAAATTAGTTTATTTACATACTAATTTACGATATATAATAAGAAATATACTACTTTAATACAGCGACCTGCCTCCCCCCTTTGCACCTTTCTATTTAGATAGGTGACGAATATCTAGCCCATCCTTACCCAGCTGGACTAACTGGTGTAGTTGATACCGTAGGTCAGGGATTCAATAAGGAGTTAACCATAGGATAATGGATGCGGCTTTATCCCACTGTTGGCTGCTGGGCTGGCTGGTCTGCTGTTTGGTTTCCTGGATTTTCTATTAGCTAGATAATGCCCTAGATACCAAGGGATTAAATAGAGGATATCTCGTAGATATTGGCCACAACCTGGCTGCCTTCCAGCCTCTTTTTGTCAGGTTCCTAAAAGTAGTACCGGCTTCGGGGCCGGCGGGGCACCGGGTGGGGCCCGGGGGGCACCGCGGAACGGAATAACGTTATGCCGAAGGGCACACAAAAGGGGGTTTCACGATAGCATCAAGGTTTAGAGAGGAGACAGATTGGAATAACAGTCACCAGTGACCCCTAACTGCCCTCCCACTGACTCCTTTACTCGGTACTACACAGCCTCTGACACTTTTGATGTTCTGGATTGTGATGGATGCCCTGTGGGCCTTGAAACAGCACTTCAGAAATGCCCTTTTTGTTGGTATAACAGGGGGTTGCCAATGCATGGCGATAGCCTTCCGGCCGGTTGGAGCAATAGATCGTTGATTTCTATCTACTATTGCACAAAGAGGGGAAGGAATCTAGAAGGGGGCTTGGCCGGGTGGGCGATCTATGTAGGGGCTGTGACCGACGTCCCGGTTGATCCGGTCCCGGATACCCTGGCCGGAATATGGCCAGGATATTCATGCTGCCAATTATTCTAACACTTTTTCTAGCTACAGTTAAATCCGTGACCTAGTCCTCTTATCAAAGTGGGTAATATGCCGGTGACTAGCACAGACCTCTCTACCTATTGGGCTAGATTAGGAAAGGTCTATAGTGAAATATTAGATGTATTACTAGGACAGATTTGTTAGAGGCTGTGTAGTACTGAGTAAAGGAGTTAGTGGGAGGGCAGTTAGGGGTCACTGGTGACTGTTATTCCAATCTGTCTCCTCTCTAAACCTTGATGCTATTGTGAAAACCCCTTTTTGTGTGCCCTTCGGCATAACGTTATTCCGTTCCGCGGTGCCCCCCGGGCCCCACCCGGTGCCCCGCTAGCCCTGAAGCTGGTACTACTTTTAGGAACCTGATACGATCCCCCCCCCTCCAAGGTCCTGTCCTTAGGACCCAGTAGTTAATCAGTTAGCCCCTCTATTAGTACCCTAGTACCCTACCTATGATGCTACTTGTACTTTAGTAGAGTCTAGGAACTCTACTGGGCTTAGTAGACTACTAGATAGGTGGTTATCTCTCTAGCTAACCGCTTACCCTTAGCCTTGCTCTTGTTCTATAGCGGCCTAGTGTAGCTAATGGCTCTTCTAGTACCTTACTAGGCCTAGCTATCCTTTACTTAGGGTATAAGTCTTAGGCCCTTGCTGCTATTAGTAAGGGGCTACCTACTCTACTATAGAGGTACTTTACTTACCTATAGTACTACTTTAGCTACTTGCTCCCTTCTCTCTCTTATAGCTTGGTATTCTATTATTTATAAAGTAGTATAATTAGCTTTTATTGCTTATACTTTTATTTCTTTAGTAGCTAAGCTTTAAGTTATATTATTCTTAGTATAATAGTAAGGGTATGCTTTATAGTAGTAAAAGAGGTACTAGTACCCCCCTAGTACCTCCTACCTCTCTTTCCTTCTAGAGGTATTATTATTTCTTTATAGGCTAGAGTTATTATTATTACTTACTTATATATATACTACCTAGTAGAATAGCTAGGCCTACCTTCTCTTTTTTACTTTTTACCTATTTTCTTTCTTTTTCTTCTTTTCTTTATAATATCCTTATATTATTATTATTTTTTAATTTTTTATTATACCTCTACTGCTATAGTAGTAATAATAGTACTAGTAATAGTAATACTAGTAGTAGTACTAGTACTAGCTACTCCCCTACTACTGCTATTATGTTCTCTATGCCTCCTACTAATTCTACTGTCCTAGGTAGCTCTAGTACTCCCTCTAGTCCCCCCCTAGTAGCCCTCTCTACTAATAATACCTATTCTAATACTTCTAGTATTATTAACCTTACTATTATATATAAGGTTCCTTACTATTACTACCTTTAGACTATAGTAAAGTAATAGCTTAATATAAAAGATACTATTACCTATCTTTCTTACTATATTAAGACCTAGAGTATATACTTATCTCTCTAGTGCCTCTCTACTACCTCTCTACTATTCTAACTATTCTAGTTACTAGTAATAAGTACTTCTACTGCGCTAGCTAGTATAGTAAGCCTTGTATCTCTATAAGCTTATCTCTCCCCCTACTATTACTACTCCTATAGCTATTAGTCTACTACTAACCCGCGGTAGGCCTTATGTACTACTACTACTACTGCTCTTACCCTTAAGGTAGTTTTTAAGGACCTCTATGAAGAGGCTAACTCCTACTTCTACTACTACCTTATAAGTGTATATATACCTCTATACTCCTCTAGTACCCCTTAGCCTAACCTTTTCTAGGAGGAGATTGAGAAGGCTTAGCTTGTGGGCCTGAAGGCCCTTTAGATAAAGGCCTCTAATATGTTAGTTTCTAATACTAAGTATAAGGTGGTATAGGAGGAGGAGGAGTAGCTTCTCTACTAATATAAGGTTCTTACCCTTAAGGGTACCTACTCTACTATAAAATAGTAGGCTAAGTAGGCTAAGTTATTAGCTAAAAGTACTAAGATTACTACTACTGCTACCTAGGACTAGGTTGTTATACTCTATAAGTAGACTGAGGCTATTAAGGCCTAGAGCGCTCTCTTCTCTAACTAGACTAAGTCCTATACCTATATTATATATTCTTTTTTTACTCTAGTACCTCTCTAGTACTCCCTTATAGTACTAATAATAGCTTCTAGTATACTAGTGAGATTAACTCCTAGGCTAGTAGATTAGATTTTAGAAAAGGTACTACTAATAATAATAAGGAGGAGTTTAATTAGTAGGCCCTAGTACTCTCTATATACCTCTCTAGTACCTTACTAATACCTCTCTACTATTTATTTAGTTAGTTACTTATCTCTAGGCTTAGAATACCTAGCCCTTAAGCCTCTCTACTCCCTAGCCCTAGTGCTAAAGAGATAATAAAATCTAGCTACCTTATAGCTATATAATTATTAACTTAGTTCCCTTTTAATAGACTTCTAGTGATCTTTTATTTATAATCCTATTATAGTTCCTTTATTATATTTTACTATAGTTCCTAAGAGTTCTCTTTCTCTCTATATTCTTACTACTTTATTAGATACTATTGGTTTCTCTAGGGGCCCTTATATATAACTATTCTCTTTACTTAGTATATATCCTTCTCTTTCTTCTTAATAGAGACTACTTATAGCTCTGCTACTACTCTATAGAACTTCTCTAACTATAATAGTAAGAATATATTATAGATACAGTATTATATCTCTAAGTTAAGCTCATATACTTTTCCTCTACTGACTACCTATATGACTATAAATAGCTTTAGATACTTATCTAAGAGCTTCTTTATAAGGTACTTTTACTATATAAACCTTACTAATAGTAAGACCTTCTCTCTTATCTTAAATACTACTATAGATTATTTTATATTATACTACCTCTTATAGTTCTTATTAGCTATTTCTAGTGTCTAGAGGATTATAGCTTACTAGCTCTGTAGCTACTATACCTAGTCTCTTGCTAATAGGACCTTTATTAGTAAGGCCTCTTCTAGCTTTGCATTGTTTGCGTTACATAGTATGTAGCCTATTAGGGCCTTTGCTAGTACTATCTAGATCGCGCTATACTAAGTATTATTATAGATAAACTTAGCTATTAGTAGCTACTTTACTTAATTATCCTATTCTAGGCTATAAAAAGCTTAAAGAAAGTACTTAATATTTTAGTTTTATTACTCTATCTAACTATCTATCTATAGGTAGTAGGCTATACTTAGTCTCTACTTAATAGCTAGTAGGTAGTATACTAATAACTAGAAATAGCTGGTAAAGAGGGATCCTTGGTTAGATACTATTGTTGCTGGGATGCCAAATTGTAAGAACACCCTTTTAACTAGGAGGGATGCTAACTAGTCTGCTGTTAGGGTCTCCTGTGTGGGTATATATAGTACATACTTTATAAGTTAGTATACTATAACTAGGATGCTGTTATAGCTCTCTCTAGTGAATCCTTTTGACTTAGGTAGCTTGGTGATAAAATCTAGGGTGACCTATTCTTATAGTCAGCTAGGTAGCGGTAGAGGTACTAGTTCCCTATAGGGTAGGTAGTGGTGTGGCTTTGTCTGTTAATAAGTTGCATACGTTTAAATATACTCTATTACGTCCTTCTTTATTGATCTCTAGAAGAACGTCTGTCTGATCCTTTTGAGCGTGTGGGTCACCTCTAGGTGCCCCCTAGCTGGCTTATTATAGAACGCCACTATGATCTTTATCCTCAGTACATGCCCTTCTGGGATAACTACCTTGCTCTTATACCTGAGGACCCTGTTCTCCCCTTTTGATTAGTTATCCTCTAGCTTCTACTACTTCTTAGAGGTAATTGCCTTGTTAGCTTGCTGCGCTACTACGGTTTCCTTCTCTAGGCTTAGAGTGAGTTCTTCTAGTAGTAATAGGTATACCCCTGTTAACCCACTGCTAATAATTGCTGCTACCCTCTAGGTAAACCTGCTTAGGAAGCTTTCTAGGAATGCGCCCTGTACCTCTTAGTCTTCTGCGCCTGAGGGCTGATGGTCTGGCTGCTGCGATAGTCTGTTAGCTATATTCTCCTTTCCTAGCTAGTAGTTGATCTTGAAGTTGAAGAGGGATAGGTTCTAGAGTAACCTTACCTACTAACTGTTAAGCTAGGGCTTACTAGCAAGGTAGCGGTACCCTAGGTAGTCTGTTAAGAATATAATCCTGCTCTAGGTGTATAGGAGGTAGTGCCTCTAGTATAAGTCAGCGGACTGAAGGAGTTGTTCGGAAACCAAGTCATTATAGCATTGCCTCGTGGCCAAACTATCATGGTTTCTCATGGTTATTTCACAACGTCTTCTAATATGGCTGTTCAGAGTATCTTGGATGCCATTTTAGCGGTTGCAACCCTGACTCTAAGGGCTACCGCCATACTGTTCACGAGATTCGTAAGTCTCGCGAGGGGGCGGGTTTTCATTGCTTTCTGACCTTTACGTAGCACCCTCTTGGAACGCGGTACTTGAACCGTATTTATGGAAGCACGGCGCTATATTTGTCGTGCCTCTTTGCGAAAGCTATTCTGCCGCCATCGGAAATAACTAGATCCTCGAAGAGGCGTCATCCAGCCTTACTCCTACTCTTTGGTTGGATTGACAAAGCATCGAAGATTCCAAGCTTCATCACGGTTGTTCTGAACTTGCTGTCACTAGGCGCTGTGTGGGACTTCCTATACAGGGCGCATTTGCTTCACCAGAGCAACGATCTGTCATTCTCCCGTGTTGGATATGTCGACGAGACCACCGCCAGGATCGTCGCACGCTAGAACAGCTCTTTGACCAGTTACGTGGAGATCACATGGAGCCCGTCCGGAACTCAGGAAGCCCAGGTGAGATCGCAAACCATTCTCCTCAATGCGTCGAGCGACTACGTAGGGACGTTTTTGCTCGATGGCCTGAAGCCAGGTACGCAGTATGCTTACACCACCAACGCCAGCCACTCAGGCAGCTTCGAAACCGCGGAAGCATCACCAAAGCGTTGGAGTCTCATCTCGACCAGTTGCATCAAGCCGTTCTACCCATACAACCCTTTGAGCCATGGTCTGCAGATCAAGGGCTTGGAGCATCTTGATCAGTACCTCTCGGCGGACCCAGCCGACATGATGCTTTTCCTGGGCGACTTCATCTACATTGACCTGCCTGTGGCTCTCGGGTGGACGCCAGAGCATTACACCACTGCGTACCGCCAAGTATATGCCTCATCAAGCTGGTCACCCGCACTGCGGTCTCTACCATGGCTGCACGTCTACGACGATCACGAAATCATCAATGATTGGGCCGCGAACGAGACGGGCCTGTACCAATCTGCAATGCGGCCGTTTTGGGCCTACCAGGGACATGCCAACCCTCCTTCGCAATATGGCGAGGGCACTACATACTACACATTTCGCCGAGGGGACGTTTCATTTTTTGTTCTGGACACGCGGCGCTATCGGTCCCCCGAGTCCTTGGAGGACGGCCCCGAAAAGACCATGCTCGGCAGCGATCAACTTGCCAACCTGCGAGACTGGCTGGCGACCGAAAGGTCGTGGAAGGTGGTTGTGAGCAGTGTGCCCTTTACCAGGAATTGGCGGGGTCCAGATGCGGCCGACAGCTGGTCTGGGTATCTGTGGGAGCGAGATATGGTCTTGGATATGATGAGGCAAACGGATGGAGTTGTCATCTTGAGCGGGGTAAGTGTCTCTGATTCATTGGGATTCATCGAGGACGTAGGTAAGCTGACCATTGGGGGGTTACCTAACTAAAGCCCCACAAAAGAGTGCCAGGTAGGTCCGCCTAAGAGATAACCTAACCATAGTTAGGTAACCCACTACCCCATTTTTATAATTAACTAAAAAAGAAAGTTACCTAATTAGGTTAGTACCAGTTACTAATTATACCTACAATCCCTCTAGACCCTATCCTATATAAGGGTATAACTTATTTATAACTCTTCCTCTTTCTTTCCTTAACCCCTTTAATAATAATAATAAGGCCCCTATCCCCCTCCTCTTCCTACCCCTATTCCCTTCCCTTCCCTAACTAATTTTAAATTAGTTTAGTAAATTCTTCTACTATACCTTCTTATAAGGATACTATAAGTTCTATCCATTTTCTTACTAATTTAGAACCCCTTTTAAATTAATTTAGTTTAAATACTAGTAATACTTTATTAGTAAGGTTAATAGCTACCTTAATAAATATCTAGCTAACCTCTTACTCTTTAAGTTTGATCAAGTAAGTAATTTATAATTAATTCTTTCTTACTTTTAAACTAGTTTCTAATTAATTTAAGATAATAAAATTATACTTACTTTAAGAGAGGTCTATTACTACTTTAGTAGTAGGTCTAGCTTTATTCCTTATATTAAGGTATATCTAATTAATTTATAAGTAATTTATAATTAATTTTAACCTAATTCTATAGAATATTTACTTTAGCTCTAAGTCTAACCTTAAGAACTATATTAAGAAGTATAAGCTAAATAGTATACTAGTTATAGTTAAGAGCTATAAGTCTAGTACTAATTCTATTAAAAATAATAATAAAGCTATAAATAAGTAATTTAGAAGTAATTTATAAGTAATTTAGAACTAATTCTCTTTAGAATTCTATAATTATATTATTAGTTTTACTACTAGTACCCTTAATAAGAGAGATATCCTAACCCTCTTTAAGAAATATAAGGCTTAGACCCTACCCCCCCTCCTATATATCTCTATATATAAGCATAGTAAAGTCTCTCTAGTAAGTAATCTATAACTAATTTAATACTAATTTATAACTAATTCTAAATTAATTCTAGCTTAGATATATAAGGATACTAGCTTTACTAGTAAGTATACTTATTATACTACTACTAAAAAAATAAGTTTCTAACTAATTTATAGCTAATTTATTACTAATTCTAAATTAATTTAGAGTCCTACCTTACAACTAAGTATAACCCTAGTTATAAGATTTAAGTTTACTTTAAGTATAAAAATAAGATCTAAATTTAGTAAAAGTTACTTATAAATTAGTTTACTATATATTTAAAATTACTTTAGTGAGGTAATACCTAGGGCATTCAGTAGAGTTAAAAAGGGAATCTTCTAATCTAGAATTACTTTAGAATTAGTTTAGCAGTAGTTAATTCCTAAGTTCTTAAAATTAATTTAGAATCAGTTTTTTAAAAGTTCTTCCTTATTATTAAGTAATATAAATTCATTTCTTATAGTTTAAAATAATATAATATATTTTATAAGTACTTATAATTAAATAATATATATAAATATAATTAAACTTAATATACTATACTTATATAATAAGTTATTTATCTTTTTCCATCTTTTTATCTTTTATATAAGTTAATTTAATTATAATATATTAAATTAATTAAAATTACTTATTACTTTTTTTTAGTATTATTTTTAATTATTTTGTAAATTTATATATTATATTTAGTATTTTTATAATTAACTTATTATATTATTATTTATAGTTATAGTTTAATACTTTCTATATAACTCTCTTTTTAAAAGTTATTTCTTTTTTCAGTAGTTCTTAATATTACTTTTTCTTACTTATAATATTTTTATTTTAGTAATATTAAGTAATCTTTTAAAATATAATTAGATTTTTTTACTTTTAATACTTATTTAATATTTATATTTCTATATAAAGCTTATAAGTCTTAGTATTAGTAAGCAAGGTATTAGATTTCTAGTAATAAATATCTAGTAATAAATAAAAGGTCTTAAAAAGGGTTAATTATATATAAAGAAGTATAACTATTAACAGGGCTACTAGGTTAAGCTAGTAGTAAAAGAGGCTCCCACAGGTAGGCCTGCGGACAAGCTCAGACTAGTCTTACATAACTGGTGGAATTAGAGTTAGTAGGTAACTCTGATAGATCCTAATAATAGACTAGTATTATAATACTAATAACTCTCTATTTTAGCTAAATAGTAGCTAGCTAGCCTGTAGTCTAAAAAGCTTAAAAATATAATAAAAGTCTAAATTATAAAGTATTTAACTTCTTACTACTAATATAATATCTATATATCTTATATATAAAACCTATCTATTTACTTATATCTTTATTTACTTAGTACTAATAAGCTTCTCTAGTACCTTATTTAGTAATAACTTTATAAAGCTATTAGCTAGGTTATCTATACTATAGATTTATTATACCTTATAAATCTTATAGTATTTATATAACTACTAAAGAGCTATAATATTAATTATAAGTTAATTTTCCTTTATAATACTAAGCTTTATTAAATATTTATATAGTAAGTATAAATTAGTATATATAGTTATAGAGATCTAAGAAACCTTGAGGTAATTAAAGACTATTACTAGTATAGTTCTAATTATATAGGCTATATTAGCTCCAGTAACTATTATATTTATCTTAGAGGTAAGTATACTATAAGTAACTCTTTTGTACTTTATAGAGCTAAAATAGATAATATTACCTATAAGGTTAAAAGCGGTATCTCTACTAGTAGATAGGTAATCTTTATTATTACTAGACTTATTAGTAAGTATAATAATAAAGCTAGGTTATAATATTAAATTACTATTATTTATAAAAGAGCTATTAATAAATATAAAGAGTTTAATACTAATACATTATAACCTAGAAATCTATTAGTAGCTAGTGCAGTCTAAAGGACCCTAGTTAAGACTACTAGACAGTGAGATACTCAAGGTATAGGAGTATAGCATAGCTAGTAGAACAGAAGAACTAAGGAAGGTTATATAATAGATTAATAGGGTTACTGGTAATCTAAGATGATCCCCTACTAGGGATTAAAAACATAGGATACTGATCTTGTACTAAGGATCAGTAAAGGTAAGTAGTGATCTAGGAGTATATAGTAAGATATAAGGATATTTGTTCTACTTAGATAGATTACCTTCTATAGCTCTTTAGTAACTAACTTATAAAATATTCTTAGATAACTTTTAGACTTCTTATACTTGCTTATCTTTATAAACTACTTCTTAAGCTATATAAGCTATTACCTATCTATTAACTACCTAATTAATTACTAAGTAACTAATATATTAGTAAGAATGCTAGTAAGTATAATACTATTAATTATTATTATAGCCTTAGCTATACTTTAGTAGAAAATTTACTATTGGAAATCTAGCTATAATACTTTAATTACTTCCATTAATAAGTTAACCCTATAATATCAATTAATAGTAAAACTATAATATTTTCTTCCAAGACTAACTTATCTTTAAGTATCTCTAAGACTTCTAGGTCTCTAGACTAGGAGCTTGCCTAAGCTATAGATCTTAATAATAAACCTATAATGCTTAAAGTTAATTTAAATAAAGATAGCGAGGCTATCCTTACCACAGACTAGTACATAGCTATATATAAGATAGTTAAGAGAAATCCTAGATATAATAAATAGCTAGCTAATATTATTAATAATAATATAGCTTAGATAGAATAACTTAAGGAGACTAATAACTATAACCTATAATAAATATAATCTATTATTAATAATACTCTTACTAAGCTAGAAGCTAAAAATAGTAAAGCTATTATACTTAGATTAGAAGTTAAGATACTCTAAGCTCCTACTAATATTATCTTAACCTTAGTTAAAGGATAAGATAAGCTTAAGCTTAACTCCCTAGAAACTTAAATGGCAAAAGTAAACAGCTAAAAGGATTCCTGATCTAAGTTTGTACCTATTAAACCTTTTATACTACTAACTTCTAGAATAAGACTAAGAGAGTTATCTATACTAGTACCTTTCTATATAGCAAAGCACTCTTATAGTTTAAGCTATTCTAAAAACAATTTCTTAGGAATAATAAAGAACTAAGTATATACTTTTATAAGACTTAGTTAATCTTTAAAAGTATAATAGCATTTAAACAAGCCCTAAAGTTACTATTCTAAGACCCTAATAAAAAACAATAAGCTAAGTAAGACCTTGTAAACCTTAAGTAAACTAAGGCTACCTTATACTATATAGCTAAGTTCTAATAACTTACTACTAAACTTAATATTATAGATAAATTCCTAATCTTTATATTCTATTAAGGACTTAAGGATAATATTAAAGATAAACTTACTAAGATTATTAGTACTCTAAAAGACTTCCTTAGATATATTAAACTTACTATTAAGATTAATACCTACCTCTATAAACAGTAAAAAGAGAGAGGTAAGAACTAGTAACCAAATACTGATATAGGTAAGTACTATGCCTAGAGACTAAGAAACCCTAGTAACCACTGGTAAGAAAGAAATAATAATTAATAGTAACTATAAAACTAACTAAGTATATCCTATAGATACTATATAGGACCTATAGATATTAGTATAGCTAGAAAATAAGAGAACTAGCTACCTAAAGATACTAAAACTATTAAATACTATAACTATAAGAAAATATGATACTATACTAGAGACTACTGATAACTAAAATAACTCTAAAATAAGGTACTAGTAGAAGGTAACTAATAAGTAAATATTGCTTAAAAAGAGGTCTCATACTTAAAACTCTTATAGACTGCTTACTATAATAACAGCTATCTAACTTACTAAGATAGTAAGAAATAAGTAAGCTAGTACCCTAAAGAACCTAAAGGTAAGACTATTATAGTAGGTAAGAAGGCTCTATATAGCCCTAAGATACCACAAGCTATTTATATTTTATAGTAACTTAAATAGTAAAACTAGGAAAAGATCATGTACTTAATCTAAGCCTAAGATACCCTAGAGATACTTAAAGATAAGATACCTTAGGACTAAGAAGTTATTAATGTTAGATATTAAGGTTTAAATACCTTATATCTATATAAAAAAGATAGTATATATAATAATAAAGTGAATTATATAACACAGTATTAATAGTACTGTATATACTGTATATACTACATAACTATATATTTACTTAGAAAACGCCTATATATCATAAATACATAGGATATCTATATATAAAGAATAGTTCCTTTAAGTAAGAACTATTTATCTAAGGAGAAATCTAGGAAATAAGAATACAGTTATAAACTATATAACCGAGATGTTTTAGAAAACAACGTATAAGAATATAGTTATAAACTATATAACCGAGATGTTTTAGAAAACAACGTATCAGAATATAGTTATAAACTATATAACCGAGGTGTTTTAGATAACAACCTAGAATATCTAAGAAATCCTTAGAATATACAGAAAGTAAGTATAAATAAACCCCTTATATCCCTTATATCTAGCTAGATAGTAAGGCGAACGAAAAGCTCTTCTATTACATTAAAAACAATATATATCTTATTTATCTCTTATCTTTTATCTCTAACCTCATTACCCCTCATAGCCTCTAACAATTAATATAATTAAAAAATAACTACCTAAGCAAGTTTAGGTATAAGGTAACTCTATCTACTAACTTAACTTAGAAAATAAGTTTAACTAAGCCTTATATAAAGATATTATTAGATCCTAAGGGAAACCTTAATAAGTTATTACTAGGACGATTATAGTAGCTAGGAAGGGAAAAAGAACCTCTTTCTCTCTTCCTTAACTTTATTACTATAAATCAATACCTAAGAGTACTATTAAAGTATAGAGAACTAGCTCTAATTAGGAGGAAGAACTAGAACTCTCTTTAGATAAGTTCATTCTACTAAGTAAAATAGAATAACGCGCAGCTAAGTAGCTAATTAAGATAAGTTACATAAACCCAACCGTTCCTGAACAGACTAGTATAAACCAGTGTATTTAGAACTAGGTAAATAATATCCTATCTTTATTACTCTTACCTATACTAGACTACTAATATAACTCTAATAAGCCTCTAGTAACCTAGACTTATATAGACTTTTAAGAAGATCCACTTGTTATTAAGATAGAAGAAAAAGTATAGAAAGAAAGATAACTAGAAATTAGTAAATATAGTAATGAATAAGAAGTATACTTCTATAGAATAGAAGATATTAACCTTAAGTACTACCTAATAGTACTAACTAGAGAAGAACCTATATTTAGAGATAATAAATAACTTAATAAGAAAGACTCCCTATACTACAAGATATTTTAAGCAGATTATATCTATAATAAATACTTAATATATTAACTAAAAAAGAGAGAATACTCTTTCTTCCTATAACAATATAATAATAAACTTATTCCTAAGGTTTATAAGAACTATAAAATTAGTATATAAGAAGTAAAGGAGTACTGCTAGCTATAGCTTGTCCTATAGCTAAGCTTAAAATACCTTATACTATATATTAACTACCTTATAAGATACTAGTCTAACTACCTATTTAATAAGTATATATAATACTATAAAGAGAAAGCATAAATATAGAGAGAATAAGTTAAGGAAGCCCCTAAGGGGTTAAAAAACTCCCTATGCCGCCTATGAGAAAGGCACTAATAGCTGAAAACAATACAAAAACCCTTTACATAATAACCAAGGGAGATAATAGTTATATCATTCTTGCTATTTTAATTAATAGCTAGCTTACTAAGGTTATAATGAATAGTAGAGTATAAGCTAACCTTATCTTACCTAGGGTAGTAAACAAATAAAGTATTAAATAGGTATATAAGGAAGACCTATATACCCTATAGATGGTTAAAGAAGCATAAGTTTAGTATAGTAGAAGAACTGTTAATAAGGAGACTATATACTTCTCTTTAGTAATCTATAGCTAATACTAAGAACTTAACTTTAATATTACTAACTTAGAAACTATAGATATAATTCTAAGAATCCTATAACTATAAGAATATTACCCTAATATAAACTAGAGAATAGGCTAACTCTAGTAGAGAGATTTAGCTATAAGGTAGCGTTACATACTATAACCTCTAAGTAAACTTATGTGACTAAGGAAGTATATTACTTATATTAAAAGAATTAAACCTATATAAGATTAGAGTTCTATATCTATAAAGATTATGAATACGCTAGATAGGTAGGATAAATGAAGCCTAGAAGAAGACTAACTAAGATCAATACTTCTTAAATACCAGCAATATACATAACTATTTACTAAAGAACTAGAAATAGGACTACCAGAGCATAGACTATATAACTATGAGATCTAACTACTAGAAGGGAAATACCCCAAGCTTAAGCTAATTTATAGACTTAATCTAATAGAACAAGAAGTACTTAATAAATAGCTAGATAAGAACCTAGTAAAAGGTTATATTAAACTATTAGACTTACTAGTAAGATATCTTATCTTATTTATACCTAAGAAGAATAGAAAACTATAACTATGCGTTAACTACTAGAAGCTTAATAATATTATAAAGAAAAACAGCTACCTATTACCCCTTATCTTAGAACTATAAGATCTGTTATATAGAGCAAACTGGTTTATAGTACTTAACCTTAAAATCGCTTACAACCTCATTAGAATTAAGGAAGGAGATAAATAGAAAATAGCATTCTAAATATATAGAGGACTATTTAAGACCCTTGTTATACCTTTTAGACTTACTAACGCACCTACTATATTTTAAATAATAATTAATTATATACTTAGAGAGTATCTAGATATCTTTATTATCTATTACCTTAACAATATCCTTATATTCTCTAAAAACCTTAAAGAACACAAGGAGTACGTACACAAGGTACTTAAGAAGCTCCAAGAAACAAAGCTTTTAGTTAAACTAAAGAAGAGCAAATTCTATACTTAGAAGGTAGACTACCTTAGATTTACTATTATACCAAGAGAAATCTAAATGTAAGACAAGAAGGTTAAAGCAGTTAGGGACTAGCTAATACCTACTAATATCAAGGAAATTCAATTATTTCTAGGATTTATTAATTTTTATTAACAATTCCTTAAGAACTACGCTACCTATGTTAGAGAATTATAATAACTTATATATAAGGATATAGAGTTTAAGTAGATAGAAGAATATAATAAATCCTTCAATAGATTTAAGGAACTTATTATATCTAAACTAGTTACTAAGATTCTAGACTTAGATAAACCCTTTAAAGTTGAGACCAATGCCTCAGACTTCATAATGGGAGGACAACTCAGACAACAAGATAAGGAAGGATGACTACACCTATGCGCATTCTACTCGAAAGGATTTTATAAACCTAAATTAAACTACTCAATCCACAACAAAGAACTTATAGTAATTATTAAAGTATTTTAAGAATAGAAGCCTTATCTATTAGAAACAAAGTATTAAGTAATTATATATATAGATTATAAAAACCTTGTATACTTTACAACCTCTAAAGTCCTGAATAAATAATAGATTTAATAGTTAGAATTCCTATTGGAATATAACTTTAAGATTATCTATTATAAAGAAATAGAGAATAGAAGAGCTAATGCTCTTAGCTAATAATCAAACCTTAAAGTCCTAGTACTAGAGAAAACATAGGTTATCCTTAAATATAATAAGAATAGTAATATCGTTCTAGTATAAAAACTTATTATAATTAGTATGTATATCAATACTAGTATAACTAGTAGAATAACAGATAACTAGATATATAAGATATATAGTACTAGAGTATATAATCACTAAGAAGTAATAAAAACTTTTAAAAGAATTTAATAATACTATAACAAGTAAGTTATATGAGAACAAGTAGCTTTAGTAATCAAGGACTGTAAGCTATATAAAAAGAGCAAGAATAGCTCTCATAAGCTATATAGGTATATTTAATTATTACTAGTACCCCTAGAGGTATAGTACTTAATCTCTTTAGACTTTATTATCAAATTACCTAAGTTAAGAGAACCACTTATAAAGACATAGTATAATAGTATCCTTATTATTATTAACTAACTTATAAAGTATACCTACTTTATCTTATACCTTAAAGCTAGCATAGCTAAGGACCTTGCATATACTTTCCTTAAGTATATTATTAGTAATTATAGCTTGCTAAAAGGAATTGTATTAGATAGAGATAAGCTATTTACCTCAAAGTTTTAGAAGTCCCTGATTTTGTAACTTAGCTTAGACTACAAACTATCTACCTCTTTCTATCTATAAACTAATAGGTAAATAGAAAGAATTAACTAGATACTTAAATAATATCTCTAATATTATATTAACTATAACTAAGATAATTAGGTATTACTGCTGCTTATAGCCTAATTTACCTATAACAGTACTATTAGAGAAAGCACTAGAAACTTACTATTCTACCTAAACTATAGATTTAAACTAACTGCCTATAGAGAACCTTGTAAAGGACTACAAGCACTAAAACCTATAGCTAATATCACTAAACTTAGAGAAATTTAAGATAAAGCAGCCCTGGATTTAAAATTTATTGGATAACAAATAAAGAAATACACTAACCCTTTAAGAATTAAGGGACTAACCTTTAAAGAGAGAGATAGTATATACCTTATATACTAAAATATTAAAACTAAACAGCCTAGTAATAAAATTAACTATAAGAAATTAAGAGCTTTTAGAATCCGATGGAAAATTTTTGATATTAACTACAAACTTAACTTACTAGATATAATAAAGATCTACTTAGTCTTTTATATTATATTACTTAAACTAGTACTATAGGGATTAAATATAAATAACTATATTATTATTAAAACTAATAAACTAAAGTATAAAGTTAAAAGAATTATTAATAAATACTATAAAAATAATAAAGAATACTACCTTATTAAATAAAAAAGATATAGGTATAAAGATAACTTATAGAAACTAATTAAGAACCTCTAATATTACTAAGTAGAGGTCTAATAGTACTATAAAGGGGACTTAGTAGATCTAGGTCTACAAACTTAGGACCTATTCCTAGTAAGCTCAAGTTAACTACGTTGCTAGTACCCTAGGCAGCTAAGTTATTTTTAACTCTAACCTCTATCTTAGCTACCTCACAATCCTTAGCCTCTAACTTATCTAAAGATTATATACTTTAATGAATTAACTCTAAACCTCTCTTCTTTAGAAAATGCTTTTACTTCTATAGATAGGATAAGTAACCTAGTATAATAGTAAGCTAAGTCTAGAGAATCTCTATCTCTCTCTCTCCTTTTTACTCCTCCTTTTCTACTCTTTACTACTCTGTTATATAATAGTTTACTAGAAAAAGAATTAGTAGTTATAAGGATAATAAAAAAGAAAGAATACTTATAAGTATTTACTATATTATTTCTATTATATTAAGTATAACTGGAATAAATATACTTATTATATTATAATAACTCTTTAGCTATTTTATAGACCTTGTTTGACTTAAAATAATAAGTATAAGGTATAATATTAACTCTGTTGTGCTTAACTACTTTAGTAAGAGAATAACGTTTATGGGTTTTCTAGGAAATCTTAGAATCTACTTTTCTTTTACTTATATAACTAGATATAGTATTAGCATTATTAAGAAAGTATAATTAATAACTTTCTAACTTTAGAGGAACTACCTATTTATAGTGACCTTAGGGATAAGGCCTTTTAGAGGGAGACCTAATATTATAACCTAGGAATCTATTAGTAGCTAGTATAGCCTAAAGGACCCTAGTTAAGACTACTAGATAGTAAGATACTTAAGGTATAGGAGTATAGTACAGCTAGTAGAACAGAAGAACTAATGAAGGTTATATAATAGATTAATAGAGTTACTAGTAATCTAAGCTAATCTCCTACTAGGGATTAAAAATATAGGATACTAATCCTATACTAAGGATTAGTAAAGGTAAGTAGTAATCTAGGAGTATATAATAAGATATAAGGATGTTTATTCTACTTAGATAGATTACCTTCTATAGCTTTTTAGTAATTAACTTATAAAATATTCTTAGATAACTTTTAGACTTCTTATACTTGCTTATCTTTATAAACTACTTCTTAAGCTATATAAGCTACTACCTGTCTATTAACTACCTAACTAATTACTAAGTAATCAATATATTAGTAAGAATGCTAGTAAGTATAATACTATTAATTATTATTGCAGCCTTAGCTATACTTTAGTAGAAAACCTACTATCAGGAATCTAGCTGTAATATAATAAGATCTAGTAGTTAAAATTATAGCCTATAGTTAAGGTTATCTATTTACTACTTAACCTACTAGTTAAGGTCCTTAATTTTAGCTAGGCTAGGTAACTATTACTAAGTAGTAATTAAATAGTTAAAGTATGCCTAAGGTTAGTAAATAGAGGTAATATATATACCTTAGGTATACTACTTAATATACTACTGCTTTATATTAAGTATGCTAGAGTTAACTAATTATAGCTTCTTACCTTAATTCTTTTAGTAAAGGGTTATCTTACTATTATTACCAAGGGTTAATATACTACTATTAAAAGTAATAGGCTTGTTAACTTTAAGAAATTACTTAAGTTTAGCTATAAAAGTAGCTTCTTTTAGTATATAGTTTTTGTAGTTAGAGAATAATTTATCTATAAGGCTAATAGTATTATCTATTTACATACCTATTATTATAAAATTATTGTTTTTAAGTACTGAAATAAGTAGGTAAGGGTTAAAAGTAAATAAATCTATCTAGATGCTTTTTCTATAGTAGTTATTATATGTAGCCTACTAATAAGTACCTATTTTAGGTATACTATAGAGTAGCTATTTAATCTCTATAATTATATCTATTATATAGAGATAGTAAATTTTAAGGGAAAGTTAGGTAAGGATAGTACATACTAATTTAGTTACTAACTAGGTATATATTTATATTATATTATATAACTAGAAGATATAACCTTGTTATAAAAGTAATAGTATAATATGGAGTTTTACTTATTAAGCTATTTATTAGATAGTTAGTAACTAGGTTAAAATTATAGCTTTACTATTATCTATATAACCTTAGATAATTAGTTATGATTTTTTATAGGGTTACTTGTTTTTACTCTTGATCTTATGTACTAACTATAACTTAAAAATCTATATACTGCTGTGCTTTTTCTTATTATACTTAATAATAAAAAACACGCTATGGTTTATAAGTCCTTAGATTTTACTAGTATCTAACTATTTAAATAGCTTACTAGGCATAATTATTATACTTTTCTTATATAGCTTAATTACTAGTGTGTAGTTAGTATTCTCTTTTGTAGTAAAAATATAGTTAATTATAGAGACTATAGGTATAACTTCTATAGTAAAGATGTAAGCTAGATTCTTTCTTAGTTAGCCTAAGCCTCTTCTTGCTGGTAGTAGTTACGTAGTGACTATGATAGAGTTGTATTTAATTAGAGTATTTACAGGTACCTCTACTATAGTGGTTGCTAGTAATCTAGGTTATATAGGATTAACAGGGTTCTCTACTCTAGAGGGGTTATACTATAGCTTAATAGTAGTAATAGGGAATTAATATAGTCTCTATAAGGTCTTAATAGTACTACTAGTATTATTATTAGTAGTTAATTAGTAAGGTCCTTTTTAGCCTTTGCTCTAATAGTATACCCTAATAAGTAATTATAGAGAGAGGGCTATGCTTACTATAGTATTAGGTCTATTATATACTACAAGTACCTTATTAACCTACCTTTTTATATAGATATTATAAATCTCCTCTATTGCTTTTTATATAGCTTTTATATACTATAGGGTTAAAGGTAATAGAGCTAAGTTATTATTAATACAAGGGTATATACTAAAGACTAATAGTATAAAGATAAGGCTATTAGAGCCTATAGTATTATTCATTGTTTTTATAATAAGTTATAAGGTAACTTTAGGTTTAGCCTCTAACTTTATATAGACTATTTTATATACTTAGTATAGTATTATATAGTATTATTTAACCTTACTAATACTATAATAAACCTTAATAGAGACCTCTTTTACCTTAATAGATAGTATATAGGTAGTATGCTTAAATTTAGCTATATAAAGGTTTAGCCTAGTATCTATAATAATCTAGTCTAGAGGGCTAAGAAATATATTAATCTAGTATATCTATGGTACTTCCTATATATACTCTATAGTAATAAAGTATAAAAATTATACTACGTTAAAGAAGGTTATACTATTAATAATATAGAGTACCGGTTTATTACTATTTAAGTATATTATATTAATAAAGACCTTATAGTTAAAGTTATAGTTATTATAGAGGGTGAACTTAAACCTTTTTAGAGCTTTTAAATTTAGCTGGTAGTACTAGTAAAATTTATTAATCTCTTTGATGTTTAAGATTGCTGTTGTACGGCTAGCTTGCTGAAGTACTTTGTGTAGTTAATAGACTGAGGGGTGACTGAATTAGTAATGTATTTGCTATAGCTCTGTATTAGTGAGATAGTGTTATACTATACTATACTTTAGCTGCTTTAAAAGTATTTATAGGTAGCTTTATTTATATATTACTAGTATTATAGTTATATTCTTAATAAGTATATTAGTAAGGTTATTAAATTATATACTATTAGAGCTTATATCTTTTAGGTATAAAAGAAATAGAGTACTAGAGGTTATTATATAGAAAGTAAGCTTGCTAATAGGGGTAGGTATAGTAATAGCTCTAAGTAAATTAAATAAATTACTACTACTAAATTTAATACTTACTTTACTAGTGTAGCTTATATCTAGTAGTAACTCTGCTCTAAGGTACTTATAGAGGGTTGTATACTATTATTAGCTTGTAGTTAATACTTAGGCTGCCCTAGTATCTAGTATGATACCCTAAAAAGTTGTAGTAGAGTATTAATTGTTAAGCATAAAGACTTTGCTTAACCCTTATTCTTAGCTAGGGTCTTGTATAAAAGGGTCTTTTTTTATCAAAGTATATAAAGTAGCTTAGTTATATAGTTATATATAGACCTTCTAGCTATTAATACTCTCTTCATTAAAAAATACTATAGATATAAAGAAATTTATATCCTTAAAGAGCTCTTTACTATTATCTAGTATATACTTATTATTAGTTATATTACTAAGAGACTTAGGCTCTTTACTCTTATAGTTAAGAAGGTATTATTTAAATCTTTTAGCAAAGTAGTTTTTTTAGAACTACTTATAAGAGGTATCTTTTTTCTCTTTTAAGTATGTTATTAACTAATATCCTTCCTTATTATAAACAAAGTACTTTTTTACTTAAAATATGCTACTTTATAAGTAGTTATTTTAGAGCCTTGGACTATACCCTTGTTATAGTAGGTAACTACTACATTAGCTATTATAGTAGTAGTTAGTAAAGTATTACTAGTCTAGCTTAAGCAGTCCTTCTATAAGGTACTATACCTTTTACTTATATATTACTACTATATTACTTATGCTATTTCTTAACTATATATAAAGTATATTATAAGTTATAAGTAGATTAAGTAAAGCAGCTACATACTTAGGTATGCCTTAGTAATAAGTAAGTAGAGTATTATAATAGTTACTATTAGTAGGTATATCTTACTATATTATAGCTCTAACTAGCTTTATAACTTTCTTAATAAGTAAGTCTAGTACTTTAACTCTTGTTTTACTAGGTAATTTATAGGTAACTTACTTATAGCTAAGCCTTTATAACTCTATATTATATATATAGTAGACTTTATCCCTTTTAAACTATGATTTAATATTTACTATAAGCATATTAAAACTAATTAAATAGTTACAGAGGTTGCTAGTATAATACTCCTATATATTACCTATAAGTTTAAATAAGATAGTAGACCTATAGTAGTTACTAGAGATACTAACCGTTATATAGAGGTTATAAAAAATTAGAAGCTTTAAGTTAAGGGTCTTATAGCTACTACTGCTATACTTTAATATTAAATTATCTAAATATAACTTAATAACGTTAGTTAATTAATAAGTAGTTAGCCTATTAGTTAGAGAAGTAGTTATGCTTAGTAATTACCTCTTAACTATTATAGTAGTTATAGGTAAACTTAGTATAAGAGAGGCTTTATTAGTTTGCCTTTTAAATAGAGGAGGTTTGAATAATAGGTTGCTATATAAGGTATATTATTAATAATCTAACTTATTACATAACTTCTATAAAAAATCTATACTTTTATAGCTGTTATATACCTCATTAATTAATAGTAAGGAAGTAGCTTATAGTATCTATTTAATATTCCTTATAAAGTCTAGGTTATTAAGGTAGTTATAAAAGGCCTTATACTTAGCCGCTATTTTACTTATTATCTTATTATCCTACCTTAAGAAGTACTTATTATTAACTAGCTTCTTTAACCTTATACTAATTATACTTTTAATAGGTTCTTTTATTACTTATATACTATAGCTAAAAATAAAGTTATAGAAGCTAGCTATAACTACCTTTAAAGTAGTGTTAAAATCTATATTAGACTAATTCTTAAATTTATTATAGACTTATTACTATAAATCTTTACTATAGTAGCCTTACTTCTTATAGGTAGTTAAGTAATATAAGATAATTATATCTAATAACTGAATATAATTAGAGAGTAGGCTACTCTCTAAGATTTAATCTAAGTACTTAATACCCTAAATTAATAGGTTAATATACTTATAGTATCTATTAGGTATAGATTTATAATATCTATATACTATACTAACTATATACTTACTTATGGTCTCTTTAGTAGCCTTGGGGGTATGCTCTATAGCAGTTACTTCTTCTTATATTATTATAGTTACCCTCTATTAGCTTAATAACCTCTTAAATATAGGTATTTCTTCTAATAGGCTAGAAGGTATATATATATATTAGAGAGATTACTACTAGTAGTATAGGTAACTACTTAGTTAATAGGGTCTTGCTTGCTTTCTTTACTAAGGGCTTTGTAGTGGTATTACTTGTTAATATAGGCCTTCCTTCTTTATGCTAAACTTGTTGCTTATTAAAAAAAGCCTTTTATGCGGTCTTATAACTCTTATTACTTGTTAAAAAGAGCCTTTCTTGTATAGCACTTGCTGCTTATTAAAAAGAGCCTTCTTTGTGCGGGCTTTCTTAGTATTAGTTACTTAAGGGTAATTAGAGGTATATTTTAAGCAAGAAAAAGAGTATAAAAAGAAGGTTAGAAAGAGAAAAGAAGTAAAAGAAATAAATGATAGAAGTTAGAAAAGGGAAAGAGGGTTTATTATACTCCTATAGGCTTATTATACTACTAGGTTATTTAATAGCTTAGTAAAGTTACTTTTTAGGTAATTATAATAATAGTTATAAGTCTAAAGTTAAAGTAATAAAAAGATAAAGTTAATAAGGTTATATTAAGTTACTTAATAGTAGGTTATTAATAGTTATTTTTAGTATATAAAGTATAGGACTTTGTAATCTTCTAGTCTAATGATTTTTTAGTAAAAGATTATTATCTTATAGGTTATAGTTTTTTATAATATAATAAAGTTAACTTATATAAATTAAGCTTATATACTTATAGTACCCTTTATATGGGTACTATAAGTCTACTATAACAGTATTATAAGCTAGTTATCTATATAAGAGAAAGTATAGAACTATCTTACTATTACTATAGAATTTAGAGTAGTTCTATCTCTTCTTAAAAAACCTTACTGATCTATAATATCTTTTAATAAGTAGTTACTATATTTAACTACTAATTAGTATTAGTAAGTAAGGTATTAGGTTTCTAGTAATAAATAAGGGGTCTTAAAAAGGGTTAATTATATATGAAGAAGTACAACTATTAAGAGGGCTACTAGGTTAAGCTAGCAGTAAAAGGGGCTCCCGCGGGTAGGCCCATAGACAAGCTCAGACTTGTCTCATGTGACTAGTAGGATTAGAGTTAGCAAGTAACTCTAATAGATCCTGATAATAGGCTAGTATTATAATACTTAGTCTTGAAAATAGTAAGCTTATATAATAACTTATTAAGTTCTTTAGTTTAAAAGTTAATAAGGTTATATGTTATTATCAATATAATATTTTTTAAATATTTAGATTTTCTTTTTAATAGAATTAGTATTTTATATACTATTTTTTATTATAAACAGTATCTTTGGATTTTAAAAGCTTTAACTACATAAATATAAGCTTAATAATATTAGTATTTTTAATTTAAAATCTAAATAAAAAATAATAACTTCAACATTAAAAGGTATAGGGTTTATTTATTTAAAACTAGTTTATATATTATTTTTACTTATTAAGATAAAGAATATTATTTCAAAAATAAAATATTATTACTTTTTATATATTTTTTATTTATTATATAAGCTTTAATTTTATTATATAAGTATTTTAATAAGCTAAACTAATATATTTATATATAGTAAGTAGGCTAATATAGTAAGTAGGCTACTTCCTTATTATACCTTAAAGGCTACTTTTTTAGCTATTTTTTAAAAATCAAAATTAAGCTTAAAAAAGGTCTAGTTTTCTATATTAGGCTTTAATAAGGGTTATATTATAAGAAATAATACTATAGAAAATACCTACTTACTCTAACTCTTATATCTCTTATCTAAACCTCTAGATAAGTAGTTAGCTAGGTATATAAGGGTTAGGGTAAGTAAGTATTTTCTATAGTATTATTCCTTATAATATAACCCTTATTAAAGCTTAATATAGAAAACTAGACTTTCTTTATACTTAATTTTGATTTTTCAAAAATAGCTAAAAAAGTAGCCTTTAAGGTATAATAAGGAAGTAGCTTACTTACTATATTAGTCTACTTTCTATATATATACATTATTTAATGTTAGAAAATTAAGATATATATAATAAATAAATAATATATAAAAAGTAATAATATTTAATTCTTTAAAATATTTATTAAAGTTAGTTAATTTATAATTCTTATAATTATTAAGAATTAAAAGATTATAAAAATCTTCTATATAAGTATATATATATTAGTTAAAATACTTTAACTAACTAATTTAAACTAATATTATTTATTATTTATCTTTTTTTATTTAAATAAATATATTATATAACTAGTTAGGAACTAGTTATTAATATACTAAGAGAAAAAGTAATATTTATATTTTATAATAATAACTATATAAGAGTAATATTTTATTATTTACATATATATCTTAAATAATAAAAACCTATTTATAATTACTAAGTTACTTTATAAAAAGCCTTCTCTTATAATTAGAAGTTATAATAACCTTTATATATAATAATGTTTCTATCAAAAAGCTAGTTTTATTAAAATTATAAATATTATAATTTTATATTTTATACTTTAATTATAGTATTACTTAAAAAGCTTTAAAACTAAAACTTACTTTTCATTTACATATTTTTAGATTCTTTTTAATAATTTAAAAAGTAAACATAATATAACTTTTAATTAATATAGATTATATATTTATATAATTATAAAGAAAAGTTTATATGAAAATAAAAAAAAGTAAAAAGTAAGAAAAGTAAGAAAAGTAAATAACTTATTATACTATTAAGAAGTATTTATAGAAACCTTTTGTTAAGTAATAATTTCTTTTAAATTTAAATTAATTTGATTTAGAAATAACTTAGAACTACTTTAAAACTAATTCCCTTATAACCTTTATTACTATTCCTGAATTTCTAACCTCCTTTTCTCTAATACAAGCTTCTTTTTCTCCAACTCTAGCCTTTTTTCCTCTAATTTAAGTAACTCTCTCTCTTATACTAAGCTTTCTTCTTTATTTCTCTATACTTTATTCTACTAATTAACTACTAAAGCCCTTTATAGACTATTACTCTAAGTATTTCTAATAACTCTAGAGAAAGTAGCTTAACTTAGACTTAGAGATTAATTTTAAATATATTTTAAATGCTTTTATAAAAGGCTCCCAGTAGCTTTAGAAGGAGTATAAGATTAACTTCTTAATATACTTTAGGATAGCCTTTAGGATATATTTTATAATAGTAGAAGTAACTTAGAAGGAGTTTAAGAGAGAGTCCAAACTAATTCTATTAACTTTATAATAAACCCTTTATTTAACTACTATTAGGTTTAGTATTCTAAAAGTATATATTTAATATATTTATTATCCTATTACTATTAGTACTTCTATTAGTATATATGTTTTACTCTTAATTAATTCTAAATTAGTTTAAAACTAATTAAAATAGACTTTAAACTTCTTACTAAAGTAGCTAGTAGCAGTATTATAATACCTAATTAAAGAGCTATCTTACTATATAAGAGGTATTTTAAGTATTATAAAGACTATATCTTATTTTATAATATATTAATTATATTTAGTATATCTAAAGTAATTAAAAATAGATTCTTAAGTAGTTTAGAATTAGTTCTAAATAGATTCTAATATAATAGTAAATATAGATAAGAAGAGAAATATATTAACTACTTTATATATATAAAGCCTTATATAATACCTTAATAGTATTTATATAAGGTATAAGTTTATTTTAATTATCTAAAGCTATTTTAAAATACTTCTAATTTAGACTAATAATAATTATTACTTAAGCCTTATACTAAGCTTATATAGTTACTCTAGATTTACCTTAAAAAGATATTAGCCTTAAATTAATTTCTAATTAATTTAAAACAAACTTAAGATACCTTTAGAACTACTTACTAGCTAGAAGACTATAAAGTAACTAATAGTCTTTCTCTAACTAATAGAATAAGAGGCTTTATATCTAGTTAAATAATAAGTTTAGATCCTAATCTTTTAAGTAATACTACTTAATACTATAAATAAAGTAGACTATATAGAAGTATATATAGTACTTAACCTACTAGTCCTATAGCTAGTATTTGAAGTTATATTTCTTTAAGAAGTATTAGCTAAAACCTTCTAGAATTGGTTTAAAACTAGTCTAGAACTAGTTTAAAACTACTTACTAATTAAACTCTTATAATCTTAGTTAATAGTAATACCTACTAAGCCCTTATTATAGAGGTACTTCTAGTAAACTATATATCTATATTACTTCTTAAAAACTTAGAATATAATAGTATATATTAGTTTATATATATCTATACTCTTATAGTTTATATATACCTATATAAGTAGGATTACTAAGATCTAGTCTAGAATCAGTATAAAGCTTATTTACAATTAATTTAAAAGTAGTTCTTAATATAACTTTTAAAGAAAAAGTACTATGAAAGCTCTAAATTACTTTAACCTTATACTAGCTAGTAAGATACTTAAAATTAGTATCTAACTAAAAGGTTTTAAAGACTACCCTATAGCTTAGCTTACTCTTTATAAAAGGTAATATATATATAATTACCTCTATTATCCTTAAAGTACTAGATATACTAAAGATAATTAGTTTAAAATCTTATATAAAAACCTTTTAAACTAGTTAGAAACTAATTCATAATATATTTCTACCTAGATTTAGTACTTACTTTAAGTATATTAATACTTATACTAGACTACTAGCTAATTACAACCAGTAGAGAAGCTTATAGCTTCTTACTTCTAAATAAGAGCTTTAAGAAAGTCTATATTTAAGAGACTTATATAAACATTAATAATACTCTTCCTACTATAAGTATTATAGAATTTCTAGAGCTCTAGAGACTAGAGAAAAGTATCTAAAATTAATTTAAAATTAATTCTAAATCAGTTTAGAAGTAGTATAAAAGGATTCCTTACTTAAGCTAGTCTTAAGCTAGTTAGTCTTTTAAATCACACTCTAAAGCCTATATATAATACTTATTGGTAACTTTATTAGAGAGAGTAGTAAATAATAATAAACTCTATATAATATTAATAAAATAACTAGAGTTAAAGAGAAATTAAGTAAGATCTAAAAGTTAAATTTAACTAAGTAAAATATCTAAACAATTAATTTAAGAATAATATAATTTATATCTATAAAGAACTAATTTAATAAGTATTTAGAATTAGTTTAGAATTAGTTCTTATACTATATTACTTTAGCTTCTAGTAGTTACTTATAAAGAAATAATAATTCTTATAATATATCTCTAATATATTCTCTCCTTAAAAAACAATCTCTATAAAAGCTAAATAAGATTAAAACTTAATAGAAGAAAATCCTATATAATAGGTCTTATTCTTAAAGCTAGATTTACCCTAGTACTTATATAAGGCTATAAACTAGAAAGTTCTAGTAATAAACTATTAAAAATTAGTTTAAGATTAATTCTAAACCTATTTTAAATCTATCTTATTATAGTTCTATTTACTTACCTTCTAGTCTAACTTAAATATATAAAGAGAGTAATTAAGGTAAAAAGGTATATAAGTAGTCTATCTTTTAAACTACTATTATTATACTCTTACCTATCTTAGAAGTAAAGTTAGTAAGAGAACTTATTCTAAATCTATTAAGAATAGATTTAGAATTACTTATACTACTACATTCTTTTTAAGGTTAGGCTTATATATATTTCTCTAAAGCTCTATAATATCCTAAACTATTTTAGAAGTAACTTTTTAATACTTCTAAAAAGGTAGATTTTAGTTAAAATAAGAGTAAGCTTTTCTCCTAGTATAGTTATATATTAAATATAAATAAATAGTATTTTAAAGCAATGTTAATATAGTATACTTAGCTCGAAAAGTATATATATAATTATCTTAAATCTATTAAGTATTAGTTTTAAATTAGTTTAAAATCTCTCTTAAATTAATCTAAACTTAGTTTTCTACTATATTCTAAAAAGCTTCAATATTATCTCTCTTAATTACTTAGATATCTATAATATATAAAATACCTTTTTACTTATTTTAAGATACTTAATAATATAAAATATATAAATTATCTTTTAAATAAAAGTATATATATTATAAAGATTATAATACTTACTTTATAATACTTCTACTAATACTAGTATTAGACTTAGTATAGGCTTTAAATAAGGTTTATCTTAGTACTAAGTTAGTTCTAAATATATTTCTAATTAGTTTAAAATACTTTCTCTAAAGTAACTTACTAGTTAAGGGGCTTAGAAAGCTTAGACAAGATCAAAGGTATATAAGGTATCTCTTGTAATACTATCTAGTTATACCTAGTAAAAAAGTAGTATCTCTTTCTCAAGGGGAGGGAATACATTGTTATTATCTATTTAGAAAGGTTTAGAACTAATTCTAAACTACTTCTATATAGATATATAGAAGGGAAAGTTTAGATAACCATGAGGTTACCTGACCATGGTCATATAACCTCCTGCCTGCCCCACTTCTGAAATGTTTTGTGGGGCTTTGGTCAGGTAACCCCCCCCCCCCCCCGATGGTCAGCTTACCTGCTACCACGATTCATCAACTACGAGATTAGTTAGCCACTGAAACGTGTCTTTCATTTAGGACCGTCATGAACATGCGACAACAGTCTTTCCCCCAAACGACAAGGGTGGAAAGCCGGTCATCGAATTTTCCACGTCCCCCTTGAATCAGTTCTTCGAGCCATTCGACAGGTTTCACAGGCAGATCGAGGAAACCGACGTCTCTGTCTATTCCCATCCGTGGGGGAATTCGAAGTTTGGAAAAGTTTCTTTCGATACTGCAAAACGCGATCGTTTGAGGGTGGAATACGACCTCGTCGTCGACGGGAACAAGGTCTGGAACTACCTGTGGGAGTACGAGAGGTAGTCTAAGCCCGCTCGCTGCCTGGTGGCGAGGAAACGCGCCAAAGATACCAATTCGAATAGGGCGCCGCGCGTTGGACGTACATATGAGGCGGAATGACAAGCAATAGCACATCACAAGTGTTGGAACTTTTGAATCTTTTCCTTTGATAATCGAGATCGCTGGTTTGTTCGCTACGTAGACCATGTCTGCAGGCCCATCTTCGTCATGTCCTCCCTCTTTTCCTCTTCCCCCGTTGTTTCCCGAGTAGATTGGACTCAGATCCCCAAACGCCAGACTGCCATGTCAGTCTCCCCACCCCGATATTCCCGATCGTTATTCCCTACATGACATGATTCGAAGCATGCCAGAATCGAAGTAGAAAGTAAAGTGCCGCCATCGAGCGATGTTAAATGCTTCATCGTCCGACTCGAAGCCGCGTCTGGACAATAGTCGACTTGCTGGCAGTCAGCTGCATATTGCTTGATGTTCGCGGTCGTTGTTGGTTATGGATCAAACCACAGGCTGCAGAACGTCGACCTCGGGCTTGTTGTAAGCCTCGTCTCGCTTGATGTTGCCGTGGACGCCGGCTCTGGCGTTCATGTTGTACTCGTGACGGATGATGTTGTTCACGGGATTGATTGCTGCCAGCGTGGCTCCGAAGAGGGCCGCGGCAAAGATGTAGGCGACTGTTGCCTTCATTTTGTGAATACAACGAGTTGGTATGCGTACGATCTCGCGGTCGCAGGGTTATGATGAGCGCTATTACTTGTTCGAGGTCAACTCGAAGATTGCGGGAGAACAGAGAAGGGGAAAATTTCACAAAGACAAAGAGGCAAAACACGTTGCACGCCCGTTCCTTGAGGGATCTGCGGGACTTAAGAACATGGGCGTGTGGCACGGCGGCATAGCAGAATGGGCGTTTTCAGTCAACGATCAAACCTTGGATGTCTTGAAGTGGAACCAATGGTATGAGAGATTCGGATCTTCGGACGGTCGGTGCAGGGGAGGTGGGAACGGGATCGCCGGCACTGACTCGCCGTGCAAAGCAGATTTGCAACGAGACAACCAGCCAGCCGTACGGATACTGGGCACAGTCAAGTGTTTCTTTGATTCCACTCCTAGCCTCCAGGTGTGCCGTCTGTCTGCCCACGCGGGGTTTTTGAGTAGGCAATTAAAGTGAATGGGCAGGCTTTCCGCGATACCCCGAGGATGGCGTGACGTGGCTCTGGTTCATCTCGCTCGAGACCAGGGCCGCTGTTTCAAGCAGGTCAACATGTGCGCAGCTGATGACGTCGAAAAGGCATGGGTCTCCCGCTCCGCTCGGCCGATGTGAGAGAGTTTTGTAAATTTGTAACCCACACGTTCCGCTTAGATCCTCTTCGTCAGCTAAACTGCCATGCGAAATGCGACCCCATGGAGGACCTACTTCATTTGGATCGACAATATAAACCAATGACCTACCCGTCTGGTCAAATCCTGCCGTGCTTGATCTTCGCGGGCGCCCGGGTTTGTACATATTCAGCGGGCCGATGTATGCTCATACAGCCAACAAGTCCCTGAACAGAGAACCAAATCTCGGCAGTTTTGTGATTCTTGTACGTTACGACTAGGTGCAGATAAGACAGCGCACGCTGCAAACGCTTGTTTAATTAGTAGCAAGTGCTCATTAGCCAGAGCAGTCAAAGAAGTCGGACTGAGCGAGCCCGCACCTCCGCACCCTGCCCAGACAATAATAAGCCTTCGGCCTGCGCAAGATTACAATCATCATCAGTCATCAATCTGACTTCCTCACCAATTGAAGGATCTGATTCAAAAGAAAGCCGGTCACAGTACCTGGTATTGCATCCTTCATGGGACGAACAGTTTTCTAGGGAGCTTGAACAGTTGCAATTTATTGGTACGGTGCTTGGCGACGAGGCGCCTCTGACATCCTCAATGTAGCAGCCCGTATATGCGATTCCTCGCTTTCTGCATCACCATCAACAAGGTTGATAATAACGTACACGGATTCGACCCGAAGATGCACATCAAGTCATCGGGTACTTGAATGCATACTACACCAGACAGATGACTAAACAAAAATCTCACTTCAGGTTTATAATGCTCTAGTGTTATACATACAGCCACAAGAACATGGGCGGCTCTTACATATTAAGCAATGATCCATTGGAAAGCAGTATATCGTTGAAATTCATTGTATCATAGTCAGGTATTATTGGAGCAGTAGCTGGTATGAGATTGAAGTCCATCGCTGGTGCTCAAAACCCATTCTATTTCTCGATACACTATAACCACGACGCTCGTCCGCCTCGATCCTTTCACACCCTTGTTTACAGGTCCAGCCACATAATACAGAACTTATACTGAATATGCCCGACCATTGACATCTACCATTCTTGGGGGGCGGGGAGCTTTCGGAGACCCGGGGCCATGCCCAAGCACGCTGTTCCACTCAGCAGGCAACGGGAGGCGCAAACTCATAGCACGAAGATCCGGAGCAGCACCAAGCCCAGCCATTGCGACAAACGGTTTCCTGCGGCTGGCAGCCTGCAGCCTGGCGAGCTTGGACCGTATCAGCGGCCGCAAAAGCAACCGATGCCGCGGCAACAATCAAGGCGAAGCTGATCTTGACCATCTTGGCGCCTTCATAGAAATTAGTTGTAATAGCAAGGTAGAATATGGGTGCACCTACGATGTTGCAATCTTTTTACGACGTTGTGACTGATGATCGCTGGACTTGTCGTTGTTGTTGGCGTGGATTTTCGCTTTTCCGATGTATGTTTATGCCTCTTAACGGTTCCGGGTATCGTAACGTGAAGGGTTTTTGGAGTGAACAGAAGAGTGAGAATATTGCACAGGTGGTTGATCTTTTATAATCATTCCAGGATCAGCGTCCGGCTTACTCAAAAATCTTGGTATTGTGCAAAACTTGTCTTATCCAGGAAGGTGTTTGTTGAAGGATCACACGATTAGGCTTGGCAACACAATCAAACGAGTACAGCGTATGGGATTCGACAATGTCTGCATCCTAAAAGCAAGGTCCGCTCTGGTGCAGTCGCTTGGGTGGGAAGAGTGTCCCTCTGGTCTTGGTTGGGAGGAGGGCCCCCGATAAGTGACTGGGATCACAACCACGGCGGCGCGACTGGGATAGAATCAGGCAACAGCATGAGTGATGGTCGGTGTCACCCTCGTCGAGTTCACATCGGGTGAATGCTCTCGGAATACTACTCGGGCGACGTATATGATTACCCTATAAGCTTCGACAACGCCGAGCAGCCAGCCGAATGAGAGTAAGGGAATGGGGGAGGGCCAAAGTATGCGATGCAAAACGACTTTTTCGGGGTGAATTTCTGACCAGAACTCGTAGACCAGGACAGTATCAGGCGTCCGCCTGGTAGCTAGCAAGTCTTTCGTATCGATCTTCGGCCCTCTTTTCCTCGTCTCTTCGGTGGAGATCGTTCAGGTATCCCTTGAAATCTTTCGACAGCTCAACCACAGCTCGTAGATGATCGTCTGTCATCATTATCCTCCCATCGCTGTCTTTCTCGGCGTCATACTCAGCAAGCGCAACCGCTGTTTGGAACGCTAGGGCGCAGTCAGTTACTGATGTGGACCATGGCCTTGTCGCAAAACAGAATCACCAACATACCGTTTCTGATCTCTCTGCCATTCCACTTGATACCATGCTTTCTCGTCGATGTGATATACTCCTTTGCGTCAATGGTCATGCGCATCGTATCTCCCCTCTCCCGGCCGAGCTTGTCGATGAACGTTTTCCACACCCGTTGCCGCTCATCGTCTGTGAAGTCTGGGTAGTATAGCTGCACGTGAATACGGGAGATGAAAGCGTCGTCGAACGACCCAACTCTGTTGGTTGTGAGGAATAGAATCCCGTCGTAAAATTCCAGGGCCCGCAAAAACCCTTGGAACGAATACACTCAATCAGGTTCTGGACTCTCTATCTTTGCGGATGCAACTCGTAAGAAGGGGATATCTATCTTACCAGCAACTAAACTGTTTCGCGTAAGATCTGATGTCGTTCTCCTCTCCATGAAGACATCGGCTTCGTCGATCAATAGTACAGCACCCCAGCTCATTGCTCTTTTGAAGTTGGAGGTAAGGTTATGCTCCACCTCCTTGGGATCTGTGCCGACGTCGCTGCTTGTCAATACCATCAGTGGGCGACGAGTGAACTCAGCAATGCATTCTGTTCACCGTAATCAGCCATGCAGTTGACAAACTTAGAGAGGCAATACATCGTACTGACCAGCCGTACAAGTTTTGCCAACTCCCGGCTTGCCATGCAGCAAGAATATCAGGCCGTTTCCTTTCCCACGAACAAAGTCTGCGCTCCAGTTGGAATCCTTGATCTCTTCACCGTGCTTGTTGACTCTGGCAAAGCTCTTGGAGAGTGCTTTGAGTGTTTTCAAACGTTGTTCACTCATCACCAGGTGGCCGATCATGTTTTCGTCGAACCGAGGTTGTTGGAGATTCTTGATGTGAACGTACTCTGATCACAGAATTAGCGTCAGGTCTCTTCTCACGAGCTCTCGATCTAATACCCCAGGTTCGGGTTCTGAATACGTAAGCTACCACGTTCGAGGGAGACAAGAGGGATTCGTGGTTAGTCAGCCCTGTCTCGATGTCTTTCTGGCCAAATTCACTAAACAAAGGGGCAATCTTCCTGCCGAGAGATTGTCTGCGAGTTTCGCAGATGTCGCATGTACATTCTGTAGACCAATTCCGCAAATCGTCTGTCCCCATCGACGATGGGATGTCATCCGGGCGTATTGTGTAGTAGCTATCAAGATCAACCATGGCCAGACCATCAATCTTGAGGTATCCTACGTCAGCATGACTGACTTGGTGGTTGGTGTAGAGTAACCTACGTTGTTGAAGGGGAAACAGGCGCCTTTTCCTTTGTGATGGAAACACTGTTTCTTGACCATGGCACAAAACCTTTTGCCATTCTCTACCAGCTTAACCACATCCTCGTCATCAAGGTATGATTCATCAAGGGTGGGATCGAAGAACTTGGTCTCCTGGCCAGCCTTGGAATCACTTCTTTCGCCATCGAACTTGGACCAGGTGACCGGACTCGACCAGGTGCGTTCGATGTTCTCACCATCATAGTCCATGGACCATAGCTTCACTTCCCAGTCTTTTGGAGGGTTCTCAAATACACCTCCTGACATGGAGTGTACTACCGAAGCTTGCCATTCACCCGTGTCGGTCTTTTCCAAGACGGTGACACCTGGTTTGTACGCAACCCACCGCCATTCGAATGTCGCAGACCCCCTTTTGTTGCGCTCTTCTTCTTGCCTTACATCAGACATAACCTCATCATCCAAGAAGCCTAGTAGGATTTCCAAATGTTCTGGCGCATACTTTTCTCGATCGCATAAATCATGCGGGGGCCTCGCCAGACAATCCCGGCGGAACTGTTGCAGCTCGTTGTAGTAATGAACCAAGGCCGGGTAGGGCTTCGGAACAACGATCGACTCGCCTGAGAAGTCCTGGCCAGGATAGTATCGGACGACTGACTGCAGGGCGTTGATGATGGCTATTGAGTGGATGCGAATATGACGTGTCGGCAATGCTTGAGAGGTTTTTGATGCCGACGGGTCCGGATCCAGTGAGTGCGTCGAGACTTTATAGGATGTGATTGATTCAAATATAGGTCCATCAGTTTTTGTGTCTTTCTGTTCATTGCCCTTTTCGTAAGTCCTTTCGTAGATCAAGTCGCCAGTCCAACGATTGCGATACTCTAAACGATACCCGATCCAGGCTGCCTTGGTCTCTGGTGATTCTTCATCGTTGTTATCGCCAGTGGCAGTGTCTCCGGAAATCTCCGGCTGCACTTCGCATTCCTGAGTCCCGAAGGCTTCAAAGGAATAAGTCTCAGAAACATCAGCTTCTGCTGCTGGATGAATGGGTTTGTCAAGCTGAGAAATGGTATCAGCGACTTCTTGAACTGCCATGGTTGTCGATGCGAAGCTTAGTTGAAGATTGTTGAGACAGACTTCGTTCAAGATTTTGGATACAATGCGCAGAATCTCCTCAAACGTTCTCCTGATAACTACCAATAAGAACATGACACGACTGTAATCAGGCTGCATTGGTTGCCTAACAGAAGGGCATAGCCGCGCGGTATCACATGCAGCTAATGATGCAGTCATTCGTTCACTTGCATTGAACGAATCAGAAGCACACCCCAGGAACTTGCTTCTGGCTGAGAGCGCGTGATATCAGCCGCAAACCCGTAGCCGTAGATGATAAGAAGGCAATCAGTTTCGGGCTTACTGCCCCTTGCTGCTCTGAACAGATACCATTGTGATTGACGGTGCAACCATCCAGCCGAGACTAAGAGATGGGAATTCGCACGCTTTCATTGTCTGCGTAGTTACATATCTTTCAGATATTTGAATTTGATGCTCGAATCGGCGGTATGGAAACAGACGATGTCACAAATTCAAGGCTTCTCGTGCGGCTCTACAGTTTTGATGCGGAGGAGCGTAACCCTCCCGGCAGCGAAGCGCATGAGCTTGCTCACGTCTTAACAGAAGGACAGGAAAGTAGAAGCGCAGCAATCGATCCCTGGAGACGATTTTTCGAGCCCCGAGACCAAAGTGAGAACAGGTTGGTCGAAATCCAGCATGGGCATCCCAGCTGTTACAAACATTATGTACTGACCAGCTGGTCTCTTCTTACATGTAGTAATGGCCTCAACAACACGACCTTGGACGTGGAGATAGCGGCCCTGAAAAAGAAGTGGGTAAAGTTTAGAGAATCATGCCCGGACATAGAACGGCTGGACTTGGCAACGTCGCAGCCTACCATGAAAGGTGTCGTCGACACTGTTCAGGCGATCCAAAAGACGTGGGAATCACAACGCCAAAACGGTCGGCTGAACAAGGCAAAGAGATTCTTCCATAAGTTCTGCAGCACACTCAACTCACACAAAATGATGATGACTGTGCTGCCTTCTGGAAACGAATACGTCTCGATTTTCACCGGGGCCTTGAACGTCATCATCCATGTGAGTCAGCTGCGAAAAGACATGCGTTTGACTTCAACGCTGATAATAGAGGTACAGGCAAGCGCCAACCATGAGAAAATTGCCGAAGGTCTTTCAGATGCCCTTTGCACAATCGGCGAGTACGTGAGTGATTGTGCTGTCGACCAGGAGCTGTTTCAAACCGAGGACATGCAAAACCTCATCGCCGACTTATATTCTCACATCTTCCTTTTCTTGACGACCGTCATGGACTGGATGATGAAGAAAAGACGCCGACGCCTGCTTGACTCGTTCAACGAAGACTTGCCTACCGTTTTCGAGGACGATATGGAGAAAATAAGAGCAATAACGAACCGAATTCGCAACCTGGCGGAACAAAGCTCGCGTGCCGAGGCGCGATCCGCAAGGTTGACTTTGGAGGACCTCGCAAGAGACATACGCGTCGGTCTCGAGGGCGAAAGACGTCACCAAGCTGAATTGCGCTATCACGTAGAGGGGATCAGAAGAGACCAGGAGCGATATTCCACCAATTGGAGCTTCGAGAAACGGCAACAGCTTGCCGACAGCATCGTAGATCTACTAGAAGACAGAGCCCTGGGCTGGCTAGAGAAGGCCCGCGGCCTCCAGAATCCGCCTCGGCTTCCTCCTTTCGGCCCAAGAGTGGCATTGTCACTTATGAAGCCGGGTACCAAAGGTCTCAAGACGATCAAGTGGAAGCCTTTCGTAACCGTATAGCTGACTGTTCCCTCCTTTAGTTTCATACACATCTGAACAAGTGGCTTTGAACTCACAGTCTTTGGAGGACTACTTCGACAGAGACAGGGTTCGCTTACCTGCTGATTCTTTCAGCCCTGTCATGCTCAGCCCAGAGACTCTGAGGAACGTCAGCGAATGGGCGAAAGCGCCAGCACCCAACTTGATATGGCTCGATGGCGGGCCGATGCAATGCGATGATTTCGACAATCCGATTACAATGGTTGCTGCCAAAGTCATATCTCTGGCGGAGCAATCGTCGACGCCGGTCATGTCGCATTTCTGCGACCTTCCGCGCCGCCAGAAGCTGCGTCGCGGGAACGACACCAAGGAAGAACAATCGTTGGTTGGTCTAGTCTACTCGCTTATCAGGCAGTTGGTAGAGCTCTTGCCGCAAGCATTCGAAGCATTCTCGGATTTCTCGGCCCAGAAGTTCAGCTCCCTCAACGGCACCCTACAGAGTTGGCACACAGCCCTGTCTGTATTGACCGACCTTGTGGGTTCAATGCCTGGTCCTGTATTTTGTATCGTAGATGGGATACACTGGCTCGACGACAGAAGTACCGACTATTGTCTCCCAGAGCTTATTCGTGTCTTGCGAGGGGGCAGGTTGAAGGTGCTACTCTCCACCACTGGAAGATCGGCAGTCTTGCGGAATGAAATACCAAGGGCGGAAACACTGTACGTAAGCAATAAGGAAACCCTTCAACGTGGTGTTGCGATAGACAGACATGACTTCAGTGGTCGTTTTTAGCTATACCCAAGCCCAGTATGTTGACAGAAGCTCAACTCAAGGAACTTGCCTGATGAAGTCTAATCTTATATCTACCCTGAATCTTCGTTTCTCAATCCCTCCTGCCTCGCTTGCCGGTTTAATATCAGAACGGTATGTATCTTCTATCTCTCTGCAACACCTTGAAGCCACAGACCGCTATCACCACCAAACCAGAAAGCCCATAGGGTCTTGGCATTCAGGGGCCAGGAAGTGGATGTAATTGGCTGCGTCTTGTGGCACCAGATGGTCAGAACAATCCATCTACGACACAAATGATCTAGCGGCGGTCTTATTGACCTGGCCGAGCTTAGCGGCGCGGATACACGAACGTTGGAAAGTCGTATCGGCCGACGGAGGTCCGCCCACTTACATAGCCGTATGGGAAAGATCACCACTCGCGTGGCTCAGTAGGCGAGCGCAATGAATAGATCGCTTCGCTAGAGATCTCAAACGGGTCAACTCTTGACCATTCAACATCATACATTATTTCAGATAGTAACACTAACGAGTCTCACAGCACAATACGAAACGTGACTCTCGTGTCACTCTTCGCCCACTTGGCGCTCCTCGGGGACTTGACGAATCACGATAGGATCACCGACTCGAGAAGAAAACCTGTCAAGCTTTCTTACGGCAGAGACCTCAATCGGGCGTATCACTGGCCATATTCATTAATCCTGCTTCACCCCTGTTTGCTACTGGCCTGTGAAAGATGACGTAGATGCAGTTCTGATGTCCATAATGTCACGAGTAATTTGAAAACCCCTGACCCTCGCTGTCCACTTGGTAAACGTAGAAGTTGGTCGCGTTTGGATCCGTCTCACTTTTCTTGCGGCTAGTGAGCATCAATGCAAGCTTGTAGACCACGGGCAGATGATGACACCGATGAAGAAACCAATACGAGCAAGTTTGGCAGTAAGGAAGCGAGGAGGTTCAAAGTCAGTCCAGAGATACGACGTGTGAATGCTATCCGCACTTTATATTATGCTGGCCATTGGAATGGCGACGGCCTCTTTCTCATCAGTCTTCCCCGATGGTAGAGGGCATCCAGTCGAGAACCAAGTTTTTCACTCCCGACGTAGCAGCGACAAAAGTCATAATACCAACTCGATCAGAGATGCAAGACGGTCACTTATTTTACCTGTGAATAATATGCAATTCATGCGATCATTCAACAGCAACAATATCTTGATAGGCAAACTAGTAACGATCAATAGTCCTCGGGATCGTTAATCGATATAGTCGGATATGGCCCCGCCATCGACGGACACAGCGCCCCAGTGCGACGGAAGTGCGATGAGAAGTGCGATGCCGGTGCGGCCAAGTGCGGTGAAAGTGCGATGGCTTTTCTATTCGCTGGCTTCGTAGGGGGGGTGTACTATCCCCCCCCTCGTGCGTCGTGCTAATCACCAATACGGCATCTAACCAGCCTGGTCAGTGTCAGGTTCCTAGAAGTAGTACCGGCTTTGGGGCTGGCGGGGCACTAGGTGGGGCCTGGGGGATACTGCGGAATGGAATAACGTTATGCTGAAGGGCATACAAAAGGGGTTTTTACAATAGCATCAAGGTTTAGAGAGAAGATAAATTAGAATAATAGTTACTAGTAACCTCTAACTACTCTCTTATTAACTTCTTTACTTAGTACTATATAATCTTTAATATACTCTAATCTCTCTCTATTTATAGGTATACTAACTATTAAAGTAGTAATAGTATTAGTATAATTAACCTAATTCTAATCTATTACCTAATAAGGTAGCTTAGTAATATAATAGCTTATATTAGATATTAATAAAACTATAATAGAGAAGTAGTATATAACTAACCTTAATAAATTAATAGAGAGGTAGCTAAAGACCTTTCTTAATAATAAAGTAACTAAGATAAAAAAGAAAAAGATAATTAAATAGATTATAGCTCTTAAAAATAGAGAGTCTATTAAAAATATATATATAGCTAGTAGAGAGCCTATAGCTACTTAGTTAGAGCTTAAGTACTTATATACTAATACCCTTATTAAGTAATTAGTTTCTATTTAATATAAGAGAGGTAATTAAAATAATTTTAAAAACTTTTTTTTTAAGTTATAAAGCTAATTCTCTATTACTAAGAAAGAATTGATAGTTAATAAGAATAAAGTCTAATTTATAAGAGCTTATTTAAAGAGTTACTTATTATATAGCTAGAGAAGCTATATTAACTTCTAGTATAGTAGTAATATTAGCTTAATTACCTAGAAATAGATAGAGGCCTAGCTTTATAATAATATTATTAATAATAATATATAGGCACTTAGTATAGCTATAAAGCTAGATAAGATATAGTAAAAACCTAGGTAGATATATTAGTAATTTATTAACTAATATAAAATAGTTAAAGTAGAGATTTTAAACCTCTAACTAGAGAGATAGTAGGTAGTCTATATTTTAAATTAACTACTTTTAGACTTATAAAGCTATATCCTAGTATATAGACTACTAGTTATTTATTAAGAACTAAATAATATAGTAAAGAGAGTAGAGATACTTATAAAGATATATATTAAGATAATAATAGAAGACTAGTAAAGGCTATAAAAGAGAAGGAACTAGTAAACTCTAGCTATTACCCTAGTACTAGTATTAGCTACCCCCTTAGATAAATTAAAAAGGTAATAGTTAGTCTTAATACCTAAGGTAGCTATATATATACCTATATCTAAGCTATAAGTTAAGTAGAAATAAAGAGGGTATAGATAACCCCTAAGGCACTCCTAAAGCTCTCCTATATACTTTAACTATAGCAAGCTAGGATATATATTAACAGAGTATATAAAAAAGAAGTACTATAAGTATAACTAGCCTTATTATATAGATAGGTATTATATACTAATAGCCTAGCTAGTAGCTATAGAGGTTAATAGTATATAGATCTCTTAAAGAGAAAAACTATATTACTACTTTAAAGTAGACTTCTATATTAGAGTAACTAGTATATAAAGAAAAAGAAGGGTATTAATTAACCTTAGAGTAGATAAGAATATTATATATTAGAGAATACTATATAAGGAAGTATTACTAGAGGTTTATAGAGAGAGAGTAGGGTTACTAAAGATATAAGAAGATAAGATACCTAACTATAGAGTAGTAGTATTAGTAATAAAAGTAATAGATAATATAGAAATAAGAAAGGTATAGTTTTATACTTACTAAGTAAGTAATATAGGTATATATAATACTATCTTAGAGATTCTCTAGAAATAAAAGATATAGCTAAATCTTAAGTAAGTAATAATTAAGTAAACTTACTTATTAAAGAAAGGTTACTTATAACTTATTTAAAAAAGAAAGGTATTAAAGAGAGTATAAAAAGAGATAGTAATAATACTAGTATATAACCTATTAGTTTACTGCCTATATATAAAAAGACCTAAGGGGGTAATAAAGCTACTACCTTATATAGAAGAGAGAGAAAAGAAAGAGAAGGTAAAGAGATTTAAGCTACTAAAAGAATATTAAAAATAGGTATATATATTTAATATAAACCTAATAGCTAAACTAGCTAGAGATAAAGGTTACTTCTATACTATTAACCTTAAGCTAGAGATAGAACTACTATTTAGCCCTATTTACTCTCTTATAGAGAAGGAGTTAAAAGAGCTAAGGAAGTATATTAATAATATACTAGGGAAGAGGTAGATCTAGCTCTTATAAAGCCTTATAGAGGTACTAATCCTATTTATACTAAAGAAGGGAGGTAAGTTATACCTCTATATAGACTATTATAGCCTTAATAAGGTTATAGTTAAGAATTATATACTATTATTACTAATTAGAAAGATCCTTAACTACTTAAGAGAGGTAAAGTATTTTACTAAGCTTAATCTTAAGAATATATACTACTAAGTAAGGATTTATATTAATAATAAGTAGAAAATAATATTTTAGATATAATATAGGTACTTTAAGTACTATATTATACCTTTTAAATTAGTTAACATACTAGTAACTTTCTAAGTATATATAAATAATACTCTAACTAGGCTAGTAGATATTATTTATATTATATATCTTAATAATATCTTAATCTTTACTAAGGATAAGGCTAGTTATATAGAGGTAATAAAAGAGGTACTATACTAGTGAGATACTACTAGCTTATATACTAACCTAGAGAAGTATATTTTTTATACTAAGATAATTCAGTTTCTAAGGTTTATAGTATCTCTAGAGAGTATTACTATAAGGTAGGATTATATAGAGGTAATTACTTATTAGCTACTCTCTACTAGTATTAAAGATATATAGGTCTTTCTTAGGTTTATAAAGTTCTATTAGTACTTTATTAAGAACTATTCTAAGGTATATACCTCTCTTATAAACTAACTAATAGCTAAGGTAGTAGAGAAGAAGGTAATAACTAAAGAGGTAATTAAAGCTTTTTATAAGCTCTAAGTTATATTTACTTAAGCCTCTATTTTATAGTACTTTAACCTAGTATTATTAATATAAGTAAAGAAAGATATATTAAACTTTATAATTAGAGCTATTTTATTATAGCTAGTAAAGAACTAGTAATACTTTATTACCTTCTTATCTAAAAAGCTAAAAGATACTAAACTATAGTATAGTATACTAGAGGCTAAGCTACTTATAATCTATAAAGTAGCTATATACTAGAGGTATTACCTCTTATATACCTAGAGTAAGATTATATTCTTAATAGACTACCTAAGCTATTACTACCTTACTAGTAAGCTCTAGCTTAATAGTTAGTAAGTAAGGTTACTCTAGGACCTATCTCTCTTTAACTTTAAGATTAACTACTAGCTAGAAAAGGAGAATATAGCTAATAGGCTATTATAGTAGCTAGACTATTAGCCCTTAGGTATAGAAGACTAAGAGATATAGAGCATATTCTTAAAAAGCTTTCTAAATAGGTTTACCTAGAGAGTAATAGTAATTATTAGTAGTAGGTTAATAGAGGTATACCTATTACTACTAAAAGAACTTATTCTAAGCCTAGAGAAGAAAACTGTAGTAGTATAGTAAGCTAATAAGGTAATTACTTCTAAGGAGTAGTAAAAGCTAGAGAATAACTAGTTAGAGAGAGAGAATAGGGTCCTTAGGTATAAGAGTAATGTAGTTATTCTAGAAGGGTATATACTAAGAATAAAGATTATAGTAGCATTCTATAATAAGCTAGTTAGGGGGTACTTAGGAGTAACCTGTATACTTAAAAGGATTAGATAGACGTTCTTCTAGAGATTAATAAAAAAGAATATAATAAAGTATATTTAGATATATAAAACTTATTAATAGATAAAGCTATGCTACTATCTACCCTATAGAGAACTAGTACTTCTACTACTGCCTAACTAACTATAGAAATAGGTTACCCTAAATTTTCTTACTAAGCTACCTAAGTTAAAAGGATTTACTAGAGAGAGCTATAATAGTATTCTAGTTATAGTAGACTAACTTATGAAGTATATACTATATATACCCATATAGGAGACCCTAATAGTAGATTAGTTAGTATCCCTCCTAGTTAAAAGTGTATTCTTATGATTTAGTATCCTAGTAGTAATAGTATCTAACTAAGGATCCCTTTTTACTAGCTATTTCTAGTTAGTAGTATACTACCTACTAGCTATTAAGTAGAGGCTAAGTATAGCCTACTACCTATAGATAGATAGCTAGATAGAGTAATAAAACTAGAATATTAAGTACTTCCTTTAAGCTTTCTATAGCCTAAAGTAGGATAATTAGGTAAAGTAGCTACTAATAGCTAAGTTTGTCTATAATAGTGCTTAGCATAGCGTAATCTAGATAGCACTAGTAGAGGCTCTAATAGGCTACGTGCTATATAATGTAAATAATATAAAGCTAGAAAGAGCCTTACTAATAGAGGTCCTATTAGCAAGAGACCAGGTATAGCAGCTATAGAGCTAGTAGGCTACAATCCTCTAGACACTAGAGATAGCTAATAAAAGCTATAAGAGGTAGTATAACATAAAGCAATCTATAGTAGCGTTTAAGGTAAGAGAGAAGGTTCTACTATTAGCAAGGTTTATATAGTAAAAGTATCTTATAAAGAAGCTCTTAAATAAGTATCTAGAGCTATTTATGGTTATATAGGTAGTTAGTAAAGGAAAAGTATATAAGCTTAACTTAGGGATATAATACTATATTTATAATATATTCTTATTATTATAGTTAGAGAAGTTCTATAAGATAGTAATAGAGCTATAGGTAGTCCCTATTAAGGAAGAAGAAAAGGATATATACTAGGTAGAGAGAATAGTTATATATAAAAGCCCCTAGAGAAACTAATAGTATCTAATAAAGTAGTAAGGGTATAGGGAGAAGGAGAACTCTTAGGAACTATAATAAAATATAATAAAGGAATTATAGCAGGATTATAAATAAGGAATTACTAGGGGCCTATTAAAAGAGAACTAAGTTAATAATTATATAGCTATAAGGTAGCTAGGTTTTATTATCCCTTTAGTACTAGAGCTAGAGAGTAGAGAGGCTTAAGGGTTAGGTATTCTAAGCCTAGGGATAAGTAACTAATTAAATAAATAGTAGAGAGGTATTAGTAAGATACTAGAGAGGTATATAAAGGGTGCTAGGGCCTACTAGTTAGACTCCTTCTTATTATTATTAGTAGTACCTTTTCTAGGATCTAATCTACTAGCTTAGAAGTTAATCTTACTAGTATACTAAAGGCTATTATTAATACTAAGAGAGAGTACTAGGAGGGTACTAAAGTAGAGAAAGGATATATAATATAGGTATAGGACTTAGTCTAGTTAGAAAAGAGAGTACTCTAGGCCTTAATAGCCTTAGTCTACTTATAGAGTATAATAACCTAGTCCTAGGCAGTAGTAGTAGCAATCTTAGTACTGTTAGCTAATAACTTAGCCTACTTAGCTTACTATTTTATAGTAAAGTAAGTATTCTTAAAAGTAAGGACCTTATACTAGTAAAGAAGTTACTCCTCCTCCTCTTATACTACCTTATACTTAGTATTAGAGACTAATATATTAAAAGCCTTTATCTAAAGGGCCTTTAGGCTTATAAGCTAAGTCTTCTTAATCTCCTCTTAGAAAAGAGTTAAGCTAGGAGGTATTAAAGAAGTATAGAGGTATATATATACTTATAAAGCAGTAGTAAAAGTAAGGGTTAGCCTCTTTATAGAGATCCTTAAAAACTACCTTAAGAGTAAGAGTAGTAATAGTAGTAATATATAAGGCTTACTATAGGTTAGTAATAGACTAATAGCTATAAGAGTAGTAATAGTAAGAGAGAGGATAAGCTTATAGAGATATAAGGCTTACTATACTAGCTAGTATAGTAAGAATACTTATTACTAGTAGCTAAAATAATTAGAATAGTAGAGAGGTAGTAGAGAGGTACTAAAGAGATAAGTATATACTCTAGGTCTTAATATAGTAGGGAAGATAGGTAATAGTATCTTTTATATTAAGCTACTACTTTACTATAGCTTAAAGGTAGTAATAGTAAGAGACCTTATATATAATAGTAGGGTTAATAATACTAGAAGTATTAGAATAGATATTATTAGTAGGGAGGGCTACTAGGGGGGGACTAGAGAAGGCACTAAAGCTACTTAGGATAGTAAGATTAGTAGGAGGTATAGAGGATATAACAGCAGTAGTAGGGGAGTAGCTAGTACTAGTACTACTACTAGTATTACTATTACTAGTACTATTATTACTACTATAGTAATAGAGGTATAATAAAAAATAATAATAATATAAGAATATTATAAAGAAAAGAAAGAAAAGAAGGAAAATAGGTAAAAAGTAAAAAAAAGAGAAGGTAAGCCTAGCTATTTTACTAGATAGTATATATATAAGTAAGTAATAATAATAACTCTAGCTTATAAAGAAACAATAATACCTTTAAAAAGAAAGAGAGATAAGAAGTACTAGAGAGGTGCTAATACCTCTTTTACTACTATAAAGTATACTCTTACTATTATACTAAGAATAATATAACTTAAAGCTTAGTTACTAGAAAAATAAAAGCATAAGTAATAAAAGCTAACTATATTACTTTATAGATAATAGAATACTAAGCTATAAAAGAGAGAAGGGAGTAAGTAACTAAAGTAGTACTATAAGTAAGTAAGGTATCTCTATAGTAAAGTAAGTAGCTTCTTACTAATAGTAATAAGAGCTTAAGACTTATACCCTAAGTATAAGATAGCTAGGCTTAGTAAGGTACTAAAGGGATTATTAGCTATACTAAGCTACTATAAAATAAGAGTAAGGCTAAGGGTAAGTAATTAGCTAGAAAGATAACTACCTATCTAGTAGTCTACTAAGCTTAGTAAAGTTCTTAAACTCTACTAAAGTAAAAGCAGTATTATAAGTAAGGTACTAGGGTACTAATAAAGAAACTAACTAATTAACAACTAGGTTCTAAGGATAGGACCTTAGAGAGGGGGGATTATATTAGGTTTCTAAAAGTAGTACTAGCTTTAGAGATAGTAGGGCACTAGGTGGGGCCTGGGGGACACCGTAGAACAGAATAACGTTATACCAAAGGGCACACAAAAGGGTTTTTCACAATAGCATCAAGGTTTAGAGAGGAGATAGATTAGAATAACAGTTACCAGTGACCCCTAACTGCCCTCCCACTAACTCCTTTACTCGGTACTACACAGCCTCTGACACGCAGTGCCACGTCAAGATCTGGGTCCACAACGTCGCCGCGAGGAACGGCTCGGGGCTCGGTCTCGCGCCGCACAGCTTCGCCTCCGTCCCGCCGCAGGGATGGACTCTGGTTGACCTGGCCTTCCTGACTGCCACCGTCGGGCTCGACGAGAAGGACAAACAGTGCCTCTCGCTGATCCACGCCGCGATCCTGGACCGGCGGCCGGACGTCGTTCGGCAGCTCGTCGTGCGCGGGGCAGAGGCGCCGAACCGGATCCGGGGCCGGCGCTTCTCCCTGTTCCACTTTGCGGCGGCGGTCGGGTGCCACGAGTGCTACCGCGAGCTGCGCACGCACCCGGGCCTGGCGCCGGCGGAGGGGGTCCGGGACCGAAACGGGATGCTGCCGCTGCACGTCGCCGCCCTGCACGGGCATGCTCGCGTGGTCGAGGCTATCCTGTCGGCGAACCGCCATGACCCGGACTACGTCAACCGCGAGACGTCGGGCACGGGATGGACCCCGCTGGCCCTCGCGATCGCCTATCCGGAGGCCAGCGATGCGGCCGAGCTATTAGCGCGGTATCCGGGCGTCCGGTTTGGCAGAGTCTGTGACATGGGGCAGACTGCGTTGCACGTGGCGGTGTCCTACGGGAAATGCCCCCTCTTTCGTTCCCTGCTCTCCGTCGTGCCCGGAGCGCTGATCAACGCGAAGAACGAGAACGGAGAGACGCCGCTGCACATGCTTGCTCGCCACGGCGACCGCGAGACGATGGAAGCGGCCCTGGGAGTTCCGGAGGTCGACCCGGACTCGGCGGCGGGCGACGGAACCACGCCGCTCGCCAATGCCGTGATGGAGGCGAGGCTGGATGCGGTCGAGGTTCTGGCCGTGCGTGGAGGGGTAGATATAAGAGCGCTGCGGCGCCCCTTTGGGCCGCTTTGCATGTCGCCTCTCGAGTGATTGAAGCAAGGGGCAGAACGAACGGGCGCGGGTATGGAATACGCCAAGGTTTTGGAGTTCTTGAGGGGATGTTTCGAGGAACTTGGGGAAAATCTCGACGAGTGTACGTCGTTGGGTGATCCGGATGGAGAGGCATGAAGGTCACAAGGCATTGTCAAAAACTATAATGGGGGATGGTTGTCGGGTTCCAGGGAGATGCGGCATTTCCTTAAATATGTTGAGTTACCATGTTCCATGTGTGAGGCTCCTTGATCTATCTTCTCCAGATGGAAAATCCCGGAGAAATAGAAACAGCCAGAATATGGGTGGCCGGAACAAGTCTTATGATCACGAGGCTATCCTCTTTACTATTCGATATTTCGTCTCCCTGATTCGTGGATATTTCATCGTCGGCATCCGCTCTTTCTAATTGCTCATTAAGTCAAAGCACCCACTTTCCGCCCACCCCTACATTCCGCCCACCCAAAAAACATCGTCAATATGGCCACCACCACTTTATTATATTAACTATCAACACTTTTTTGATACTACAACAATACAACTTTCAGCCTCACTAGATAATTCAGATACACTAGATTTATCTAGACTATCCTTAGCATTACCAGCCTTAATTTACACCTACTATATATCTTTAATTATTACAAACTTTATATTTAGATCTAGTATAATAGCCTTCCTCTTTCTAGTAATACTACTATTAACCTTAGCTTAGAGTAGCTATATTTTATGCTCTACAGCAGCTAGCTAGAAAGACTGCTCTTAGAAGCCCTTTTTGACCTTCTTAAAGAGTAGTCACGTTATATATATAGTCTAGTCTAGCTAGCTAAATAATCATAGTTGGTTATCTAGCTCCTTCTACTTCCTTGGTATAGACTACTATATAATAGATACCTAGCCCTCTATATCCATAGTATCTAGGGTATCTATAAACTAACTAGTACCTCTTTTTCTATTATTAACTAGTATTATTAGTACTAGAAGTAATAATATAGTCTTCTATAGTAGTAGACTACTTATAAGGGGCTTTATAATAGTAATAGGCTATAACCTAGTATATTTCTAGCCTGTTTTAATATTACTAACTATTAGACTAGCTAGTCTAGCCTTTTAATAAAAGGATATAAAGAGCCTCTTACTAATAATAGTAGAATTATTTTACTAACTAATATACCATATCTCCTTATAATAGGCTAACTTTATAGGTCTAAAGACTAACTAATTAAGTAGCTAGAGGATATAGAAGGTATATAGTAGTAGGAATAATAGATAAATATTATAAGTATAGTATAACTATATAAATTCTATTGTTATATAGCTCCTATAGCTATCTAGGATAAGTAGTTTTGCCCCCCTATTCTTAGGAGTAGTCTAGGGTAAAAATACCCTTTCTAGCTACTTAATAGTAGTATTATTTATAGTCTAGCTATTCTCTATAGCTATAAACTCCTACCTATTATATAAAGTAAGGTCTAGAGAGAACTGCTACTATTAGACTATCTTACTTTTATATATAATAAGAGGATAGAATACCTTACTAGTTACTAATATATACTCTATAATAGAGACCTAGGCTCTTAACCTAGGCTGTTTTTTCTATACTAAGGTTATCTCTACCCTTTCTAGTACTAGCCTATTATTACCCTTACCCTTAAGGATACTAATCTTATCTATATTATATTTATTAGATAGGTTAATAGTAGTAATATAAAGTATTATAAGATATTTAAACTAATCTCTAATAACCTTAGTAGATATTCTATTTATATACTTAGAATTAATAAAGCAACTTCTCTAGACCTTAATAGAGGGGTTATAGTACTAGAAGCTATCTATCTATCTCTTTCCCAGAGGCTAGGTATCCCCTATAGTATAGAGTATATACTAGGCAAAATCCTTTAGCTATTAATAGGTTGGTGCTAGCCCTAGGTCTGCCTGTATTTACACCCAGCTAGCCAGCTTAGCCTCTTGGGTATGGGATAGTTGCTGATAGTCTTTAAAGGCAGCTGACTGCTATTGCACACCTTTATTCCAGTCTCATAGTGTTAATCGTGGTACTCCCCATTGCTTAGAAGCAACCCAGGCTGAAATACCATTTGCGATATCGGTAAGAGCCCAATTAACCTTATCTTCAGTATATTAAACTATCTAGTAGTAAAGAAGTCGCATACAAAAAATGAAGTGATTTAATAAAGAATAGAAAATGTTGTGATAGTTAGAAGTTGGGGTATATCTAGAAATGCGGTGGCTGGGCGGCATTTTTGGGGTGGGCGGAATGCAGGGGTGGGCGGAAAGTGGGTGCTTTGACTTACTTGCCACCAACGTCACTCCTTCATCCAAAGACGCAAGACTCAGCCAGGCCCGTATCACCTTAACCAGCCTTTTTGTACGCCCCTGACGCCATACGAAATGGTCTCTGGGAGTATCTATCGCAATCAGGATCGACCGCAGCGTTGATTGGTCTCGCGGGCCGCGCCCCGTACTGCTTTGCCTCTGATGGCCCGAGTGCTTCTGCCATCACCGTCTGCGCGAGCAGTATTTAGGCCGCACGAACGGAGGTCTGGGGCCCTACCGGAGTGGGGACTGCGTCGGTGTCGTTTGTCAGTCATTTGACGCCGGATCCGAGACGGGCTGGACGGCTGGTGTCCTGGGAAAGACAAGACGACGACGTGTCCAACTTCACTGTGGGAGGCCGTAGTAGTCGCTAGCCGTCTACTAAGATAGTGTAATGTCGAAACGTAGCGCAAGTTAGTTATAAGTACTACACCAAGGCGTTTAGCTAGAGTCCTAATTTTGGTATGCTATAGAACAATCCGATACACTAGCAGGCTGCTTCCACAAGCTGCTGCCCCATCCCACCCAATTCTCACATCACTCCTCGCACAAATCGGTCTTATTAGGGGCGAAAACATTTGGACGAGTAACTGGGTCAGTTTAATTGGGTCTTTGAAGATCAAGACGGGGTCTTGGAATGCTGTTAATCAAGTAATGGGGCACGACAAGCACATTTAGAGCTGACACGAGTTCAATGGCTTTGAGATGCCAAGAGGCAGCATTACGGAGATGGCTAAAGGGCCAACGAAAGCTGGCGCGAAGCGACTACGGCCATGACGTGGCCAGGACGGGCTTCAGACGTCAAGTCTAGTGATCTTGATAGCTCCCCATGAGATAGCAAAGCTGGCATCTCTACACTGAAGTGGAGACTAACAATGGGCAGCCGATCGCATTAGCATGGTACCCCACGATGAATGCAGCGCAGCACCAAGGGCGAGCGGTGGACTATGAAACTAGTGACGCTGACGTTACTCGGTCGGCGGCACTATCGCAGAAATGCAACACGGATCCGACGAGATTGACTACTGCCAACGAGGATAGTTTTTCCGACGGCGAAAAGGCAATGTCGCTTAGCAGCAAGCAGGTCCCGGAGAGCGGGGAATGAATGTTGTTGGAAAAACAGCTGGGTCGGAGTCCCACCGATTGCTCTTGGAGCGATGTTACGGCAAACGCGATGGTTCAGGAAAAGCAGGTGGCGGAGGCGCAGACAGGGGGAGGGGGGCAGAGAGATACGACACGAGGTGTAGGTATCCGTATGCCGGCTCACGGACGACAGCGGCAGCCATGGGTGGGTTCGGCGTATTGACTGCTTTCATCTTGTTGGAGGCTGGAGGCTGAAGTCTTCCCGGGAGGCGAGATGGACGGCGGGGGTTGTCCAGCGTTGTACGTGTACAAGACGGACAGTTGGAGTGGAAATGCGCTGGCCATGTCGTGTCGTGTCGTGTCGTGTCTCGACTCTGGAGCTGGATCTAGAGCTAGAGCTAGAGCTAGAGATGGTGGACGGATTTGTGTTCTTTTTCTCGTTTTTTTCGTCAGCGGCCCGCGACGGGTGGACCATGCGGAAGAAGAAAGGGAAAACCCCCCATGCCAGCACAGGGTGGGTTTAGTTCGTTGGAGGCGCTCTCGCTGGTCGCCGACGGTTGGAAACGGATAGACGAAGAGCCGGGGGCGGCGGGTGGAGTGGGGGCTCCTGCGAAACACGACTAAGTGCTAGGTTAACAGCAGAACAATGGAGGAGGAGGGGGATATACTGGTACAGATACAGGTAAAATAAAAGGCGCAAGCTGAAGTTGGAAATGCGACTGCAAAATTCTAGGCAACGTAACGTACGGAAGAGGAAATGCAAGAAACGAGCGGAGGGGAAGCCGGTGGGTAGACGCAACGTCCGGGGAGGAAGGAAATGGGAAAGGGGAGAAAGGGCAACAGAGCACATGGCTTGGACAGGGAAGGTGGTGGCACTGATGGGAATATGATTGGCTGATAAGAGGCTGACGGTGGGTCTACCTGTGGGGCCACAACTGACGAGTGGATCCTGCGCTCGGTCGAGAACTTGACTGGGAGGGAAAAGATGGGCAGGAACTGGAAGGGGTTCGACAGGGAAGCAACGAGACGTAGTATAGTGTGCTACTACTGCAAGAAAGTTGGTACCTACTAAAACCGGTCTATCGGGGGACGGTCCCTTCCTTGAGTGGCTTCTCAATATGTGGACTGGATTGGGCTGCATTGGGAAACCAGCGCCAGTAGCACCTGCATGAAGGTGACACTGCCATGCATGTACTCAGGCAAGGCAGGCAGGCAGGCAGGCCCATCCAGCCATGGTCTATGGATCCCTCCTCCATCGAGTCGCTCCGTCAGTCACACACATCTTTTTCTCTTGCTCCCCTCCTTTTCCTTCCTTCCTCGTCTTCTAGACTTGAAACTTCTTGCATCCATCCCCTGACCTTGTCTCTCACTCACTCGCTCTTTTCCATCCACACACCCTCACTCTCTCACTCTCTCACTCTCTCACTCACTCACACACCCCCTTCTTCAACTCTTCTAGAGCCAAGCCATCAATCCGTCCAGTCCAATCCTTTTCTGTCCCAACCAACCTCTTCTCTCTCTCTATCTCTCCCACACACACACACACTCCCAGTCCACTCGTTTTCAATCAACATAAACCACCACGAGGTACTCAAAGCCTGGCGTTTTGACTTCCTCTCCCTCTTTCGCTCCCGCACCGACTCACGGCACACACAAGCTACTCTTAGCGTACCCGCACCAAATTACAACAAAAGAACAATACCGAAAGCCACCCGATTGTAGCTCCCCTTCCCATACGACACTACACTACTATTTGGAACCTCGCCGGCCCAATCGACTTTGCCTAGCACGAGATCCCGCCGCATAGCTGGGAAAAGAAAAAAGGGGGGGATATATACATCACATTCGAGCCGCCTGAGAGACATCTGTGCCATACCACTGCGACATCTGTTCCGCCCTTCCGCCCTTGGGTTCCAATAAGCTTTTCGTCCGATCCTTTCCGTCCCTACGGTCCCTACATCATACACCTGGATCATAGGCTCCCTTCGCTCAACACCACCTGTCCGTGGTCCCAACGATTGCATTGACTTTCTCTCGTCCCGCTGTCAGGCAACCTTGGCACCGGCGCCCGCCCGCACTCGTACGAACCAGGCAGAAGCAACAGCATCTCGTAAACCCCGCATACCACGACTTCACAATGGCTCCCGCCATCATCCAACGTATTCAGCAAAAGATTGAGCTCTTCCGCCTTGAGCAGCGATACACCCGCCGCCGTCATCGCCGCTCAACCTTTGTCTCCAACGCCGTCTACGTTGACGGCGAGTACGTTTACCAGACTCCTACTTCCACCGGCTCCTCCTCCACTGGTACTACCAACAGCAAGGAGCCGACGTCACCGCGCGTCGATGCCCTTCACCATGCCGAGCCTGCTTCCCCCACAGAAGTGATCCCCTCACAGACGGAGCGCAGCAAGAAGCGCATGAGTCGCTTCTCCTCCATGCCCGGTTTCGGTTCCTCCAGCAAGCAGAGCCCGACACAGGATTGGAGGTCAAGCCATGTCACCGTCAACGAGATCCGGCGATAAGATGTGTTACCCTTCGCTTCCCGAGCCGACTCGCAGAAGCCAACAGCGACAAAATAAAAACAAAATTCAAAAAAGGACGGACGACATGCGTGTTAGGACAGCGATTTCATGACGGCGACACGAATACCCTCGGGGCGAGTCTTCGAGGTGCGACGACGAAATTTTGCTCACAAGCAATTAGCATATTGCTGTTTACGACCTTCTGTCACCCCCTTCAGCGGCGCACTTGCAATTGCATTAGGGGGGCTTATCATTCTTGACACTTTGTGTGCTGCTGTTTTTTTTGCAGCTTGCAGCCAAGTCACTGCTGCATTGGCGCCACTGCACCCGTCATCGTCAACATATATCCTCAGGGGTTGCCGGCGAGAATCGCATTGACACTGAATCTTGCCTGTCCGGATACACTACATCGACTTGTAATTTGGACTGCTGCTCGGTATACCCTACGGCATGTCGGCGCTGCTCACGCATCCTTTTTTTCTGTTATATATATCAAATCAATTACATGACCACCATTTTCCCCCCACCCATTTCTAAACTTGAACCATCTTAGTGACGAAAGTGAGATGGCGGACCGTCAGCAAATCACCCAAAGCACTCAGCGTGCGTGTGTCCAACGCAGGAATTCCACACGCTTGCAAACACTGATTGCCGTTCCGTGTCTCAGCTTCCGACAACGTTGTATCAGCAATGATCGCCCGCGGCACGGTCGGGTGCTACGCGCAAGCATTGAGGGACTTTCAGACGATCGAGCCGGGGTTTGTCGGCGACACTTGGCTGTCTGACCCGGTGTTTCCCAAGAGGGGCGAAACCGCCAACAACCCTTTTTGGCGGGGGTTTGCCGTTCAAAGCTCACTGTTTGATTCTGGATGAACCCAGCTATGGTGGCATCCTGTTAACGACAAGAAAAGCAAGGGTGTCCCCTCGAACGAGCCGTCCTTTTGAAGAAGACCCGGTATTGTACCTCTTTTGCGAGACTGCACTCGTTGGACAAGGCGAGACGAGCGCCGTCTACGATGACTACCATATATGCCAGGTGTCTAGCTGACAGCCTGCATCCCCGAACACGGAAAGCGCATGGCGTTATTGTCGTCGTGATAAATCGGGATGGACCAGGCACCGGCAAGGACCAATGGTCAAATGGCAGACCGGCACAATAGGCCTGTCTGTTGATGGCATGCCAGATGACGTTGAGATATGCCGCCGTCAGATCTCCCTAGGCAGTACTCGGTTTTGGTCTGCAGTCAGCCCACCTAGTATCGATCCAACTGCCGCGGCTGCCGAATTGTCAGCAATTTGTTTGTCAGAAGGGGAAGATAATCGGGAAAGCTCGGGATGATGGATGGCCCTTTGGCAGGAGACTTCTCTGCTGCCGACCGAATAGAAGCCGCTGCCCCCTGGATCATGCTGATTTGGGATCGAAGACTCGACGAAGTCGGTCAAGGAGAGGACAAGTCGTGGGTCACCTTTGTCAATCGATGCGTGGCCACGCCGGACAGGTTCTGGACGACAGAATGCTGCGACGATCCATATTTCAATATCTACTCAGACACCGACCTCGAAGCTGCCGTGGGCCCCAATCACGGCCCAGACTTTTCATCACTGTGTAGTTGTCAGGAACCTTGGGCCGAGAACCAGACCTCGTTCCAACCATTCTCTTTCGAAGATGGTCACGCCGAGAGGGGAAGACATATCACCATACCTGGGATCACCATCATGCCACATACTAAAAAGGGTCCCAAGACCAAGGAGATCTGCTGACCTGACAGGTCCGCATCAGGATGGCACTTCACCCGAGGCGGCGTTCAAGGCAGGAGCTTACGATGCCGAGCATGCTCTCTCGGAACCTGCTGGTACCAGTCACAAAAGCTTGTAGTGTCGTGCGTGTCCTGGCGGAAACTGATCAGGCGCGAGAGCGTCCTGCCAACCGCGGCCCGAAATCATTGCCAATTGAGTGCCCGATAGCCAGCCCGACACCTGGCACTGACTACGTCGTGTCAAGCACGGCACCAGGTCCGGCGCAACGCGGTGGTTTATTATCTACCAAGAACGTCAGGCCGCTCGATTCCGAACGAATAGCATGATACCTACCAACAGCCACTCTTTAGCGTCAACAGCCGTCGTGGGCTCTCGTCGCGGAGTGGGCTTTTCTTGGCGAATGGTATACGACGCTCGAGACGGGAGACCCGGGACAGAACGCCCTTTTTGCGTCTTCCTGATTCCGTGCCAGGACGGCGCTCTTATCAATCAACACCAGTGGGGCCCGGCACGCCGCTGGTCGCCCGTGTTCTGCATGTACACGGGAGGGAGTCACAGCGCCGGCGCGTCTCGTGGCAATGCCAACGTCGAGGGATAAACCCCGCGCTATCTAAGCCGCCACCCGGGTTCCAAAAAAAATGGCCGGTCTCACCTATATCGCCAAAACACTAACAATCCTATTATTTTTTCTTGAAAAGTAGACCTTTTGCTTCAAGAAACTTAAAAGCACCTCTAATACAGGGTTTTTAGGCGTATTATTATGTTATAGCATTTTCTCTAGTAATAATGGTGTATATAGTGATAGGAAAAGTAGTGTGTTAATAGGTAAGTTGATAGGTAGGTGAAGGAGCGACCGGCCATTTTTTTTTGGAACCCGGGTGGCCGCCAACGAGGCAGCACGGTGGACGAGGTGTGGATACGGATCGCCGCGACGCAAGAAACATGAGCAGTCGGCAAGGATTCTTGAGCACACGTCTCGAAGGGCTCGGGATCCTCGCGGAGGACAAGAAGGAGGACCTTGTGGACCCCAACACTCTACTTTGAGCCTGCGTCGGCAGATGACGATGGGCGAAACGCGGGGCGGCGGTGGCGGCCCCCGGAACGACTCCTCCCCGCGGGTCACATCCCCAGCCTGATGGCCAGACCGCCACCCGGAGACCAGCCGGCGTGGACAGTACTGGCAGGTTTAGTGTTGTTTGGTCGAATCACTGGCCAAGCCTCTTGAGTTTGTGGCTTTGATAGACGCCAACACTTGGCCTCATCTAAGAGGAACCGGGGGGTTCTTGCACCAGGCTGTGCACCGATCTCGACAGATGGAAGGCTTGTCGTCTCTTGCTTGGCGCTGTGTCCCTCAGCTTTCCGCCGATGGAAATGCTGCGTGGGTGCGTCGCAATGCAAACAAAGGCGATGAGACTTTGAACGCAGCTGTGAGATGGCAAATGCAGTCTCGCAGCAGCAGATGAATATTCCATCATGGAAAAAAAAAGTCTCGGAAGCACAGTCGGGGAAAACGAGGACAACGTCGATGCATAGCTCAAATGCTTTTTCTATCCCTCACTGTCGCTCTCCAACCACCACCCGCCGCCCCTTGCATGACGGCGTTGGCTGATCAGTAGTGACAAGTGTAGGAGGGCCGTTGTCTGCGGGATGTCTGTGACAAAAGAATGCTAGCCGCCGTGCCGCCATAATAGAGCAAGCAACGGCGGAAAGAAAAGCGCCAAGAGGATTCCAACGCAGCCCTGATCGTCGACTGTGAGTCTGTGACAAGCTAGAGGGCCGCTTGGCGGCGTCAGCGGCACAAAGTGGGCGCCAAAATCAGGGGTTTCCCACCTCCTTCCACCCGCCCGTGTGGCGTTGTACGTAGTGGATTTGTATCGGACCAAACATACATGTCAAGAAGTTTTCCTAGCCACCTACTCTGGGATCGGCCAGTTTCGCTGCACTGCCGCCCTCTCGCCCACTGAGGTCGGGAACGTGCGAACGGGACGAGAAGATGAGATGGAGCTGGGCCATTGGCATCCATTTTCCCTTTAATGGGGGAATTATCACGAGAAAGACGAGAGAAGGGCACTGAGGAAGAGGGGAGGGGGAGAGAAAGAGAGAGAGAGAGATGGACCTGGAGCCATGCATAACCCGACGACAGCCAATGCACGGGCGGCGAGAAGTCAGCCCAGAGGACAGGTCCCACCGGTTGACTCAAGGTGGTAGAAGGATTTCCTCCACTTTGACGGATAAGCCCCCATCCATATAATATGTACATAGAAGTGCATAGGCAATACGGCGAGTGGTATTGCCATGGACTGGGCAGTACGTACCAAGGTATTTTACGACTCTCATCTCACCCGTTTGGGTGGTCCGTCAAGGCGCCCGACCTGCCAAGCTAGAACGGATTCGTCGATCCGAAAATTGCGGCGGGCGCTCATTGGGCCCCCGTGGCCCCCGGTGCGGACCCGTGGCGCCCAGGCTCCTTGTCTCGTTTCAAGGGTCTTGGGTCTCTCGGCGGTTTAGGGGATGGGAAGAGGAACGTGAAGGGTGGGCTCGGGATGCGTTTACCGGCGCCGATGGGCGCGAACTTGGGGCAGTGCAAAAGTGAGCCGCTAAGAGAAGAGCGAGTAAGAGAAGGGAGAGACGGAGAGTAGAGTGTGTGAAGGGGAGCTAGCTCACTCTCCCGCAGCCCAGAGGGGGAGCTCACTCGCCCAGGGCGAATTGGATTGGGTTCGACGACGAAGCTAAGGTAAGGTACCGGCTACCGGTCAGGGATCCCAGCTGTGCAGGGAAAACAGGGGAAACGATGCCAGGCACACACGGATTGTTTACTGGTGAGTGGACATGCATGCACACCTGCGTAGTATAATGTAGTATGCAAAATCTCGATTGGTGCGTACCCGAGAACAGACGAGCGAGTGAAGGATCGAACGAGCGAGTGTGTAGGTTTTTTGCAAGCAGTTTGTTATTATCCCCGAATCGACTCACTCGCGCTCTTCATCTCATGTTTCATCACACACCATCTCATCTCATATTCAAGGTCGGTGGAAGGCATGGCACAAGACACATGAGACGACGACGGTAATGACAGCCGCAACAACGACGACGACGAAGAAGAAGAAAGACGACTTTGCCTTGTTGCTCAAAAAAGCAACCCGTCTCACTTGTGGGGGAAACCCCTCCACTCTCTCTCCCCAACAAAGAGTGCTTCGCCTCGTCTCACACTCGCCTGGTCTCATACACAGACACATATCCGTACACACATACATACGAGTACATACACCCTCCCAAGGCTAGAGAGAAATTACATGCACCAAACAACAATTGGCACCTTGGCAAAACGCAAGTAGCCGCCATACTGCTACTACTACTTCTCCATATTCCATATTCCACATATCCCATTATACCTTACCCACCTATCCGTACATAGGTAGTCGCAGCTGTCTCTCCCCTATTATCGACTGCTCGTCCATTTCCAATCCATCCATCGTCTCTCATCCCTCCCGTCCCCCCCCTCCGTCTCCTCCCCCGTGCCCCCGTCCTCCCCCTCCGTGCGCGTCCCCCCCCCCCCTTGATCCAAAAGCTGGACGACCCAATCTTTCCGTCATGAGAGAGTAAACTGCTGCTTCAGCCCAAGTCTTTCGATACTCTCATTGAAATCGCGAATATACTTTTGTAACAATCTTGATCTCTTTTTTTGTGTTTTTTTACTTGACTTCAACCCGGAATCGAACCGAACGACTGCACTGGACTGGATTCTGGCGTCGCATCTCGAAGAAACGTTTCCCGAATGCGCCCTTGAACCCTCCCCAATAGAGTTCTTTTTCTTCTTCTCTACTCTCCCTCTCTGGCTCGTCCGTCCTGGTCGCCCATTCTTCCAACCCTTAAGGGGGTCGACACTCTCTTTCCGGACCCTCGGTTTCCTCGCCGCCCGTCGCTCAATCAATCCTTTCAGTTCCGGGGGTGTCAATCCGCCATCGTGAGTCGAGAGCCTCGAAACCGGAGAGAGCCTCCTCCTCCCGTGATGTTTCATTTTTGCTGACGAGGTGGATGTTACCGACGGATAGTGAACCGAACCTAGAACCTCGAACTCCAGGTCCCGAATTGACCCCCGAACTACCGTCCGACGACGACGACGACGACGACGACAAACGACGACAACCTCGATCCTCGACAACCCCCCCCCGATATATCAAGATGAAACTCACCGCAGTCGTTCCCTACCTCATATACGCCTCCCTCGCCGCCTTCTTCCCCTCCGCCCACGCCGACAAGATCCTCCAGTCGTCCTCGCTCAACAGCTGCCTCAAGGACTCGGACTTCTCCGCCAGCCTCTTCAACATTGTCGTCTCGGCCAACAATGGCTCCGTCACCGCCAACGTCGCCGCCGTCGTCTCGGTCGAGGGCCGCGCCGTCTTCGACGTCGCCCTCCGCGTCTACGGCTACGAGTACCTGCGCAAGTCCATCGACCCGTGCACCGCCAACCTCCAGGGCCTCTGCCCCATGAAGCCCGGCAAGATCGACATGGAGTTCTCCTTTGAGCTCGGCGACGCCCTCGACGCCGTCCCCGACATCGCCTACACCATCCCCGACCTCGACGCCACCATCCGCGCCCTCGTCAACCTGACCGACACGGGCGAGACCGTCGCCTGCGTCGAGGCCGAATTCTCCAACGGCAAGACGGTCAACCTCAACGGCGTCAAGTGGGCCACCGCCGTCATCGCCGGCCTCGGCCTCGGCTCCGCCGGCGTCATATCCGCCATGGGCCACTCCGACGCCGCCGCCCACCTCGCCGCCAACGCCCTCTCCCTCTTCGGCTACTTCCAGGCCCAGGCCTTCCTCGGCCTCAGCGGCGTCGACATGCCCCCCATCGTCCAGGCCTGGACCCAGAACTTCCAGTGGTCCATGGGCATCGTCCGCCTCGGCTGGATGCAGAGGCTGTGCACCTGGTACCAGCGCGCCACCGGCGGCGAGGCCGCCCGCCTGCTCGACGAGGTCCGCTCCGTCTCCGTCCAGGTCTCCAAGGCCAGGCGCTCCCTCGACGTCCTCGGGCCCGTGCGCCCCGCCGCCGGCCCCGTCCGCCGCGCCAACATCAAGCTCGAGAACGGGTCCTTCGTCGTCTTCGGCATCCAGCGCGTCGCCTTCAAGTCCCGCATCGAGACCACCAACCTCTTCCTCACCGGCCTCATCGTCTACTGCGCCTTCGTGCTCTTCACCGTCCTCGGCGTCGCCGCCTTCCGCTACGGCACCGAGATCGCCGCCAAGAACAACTGGACCAAGCGCGACCGCTTCGCCGAGTTCCGCCGCGACTGGAAGACGACCCTCAAGGGCATCCTCTTCCGCCTGTGCCTCATCGGCTTCCCCCAGGTCGCCGTCCTGTGCCTCTGGGAGTTCGTCCAGGCCGACTCGCCCGCCCTCGTCGTCCTCGCCGTCGTCTTCTTCTTCGGCACCCTCTTCACCCTCGTCTGGGCCTCCTTCAAGGTCATCCGCATCGCCAAGCAGTCCATCCTCACCCACCAGAACCCCGCCCACGTCCTCTTCTCCAACCCCGCCATCATCAACAAGTGGGGCTTCCTCTACGTCCAGTACCGCGCCTCGGCCTACTACTTCATCATCCCCTTCATCGCCTACGTCTTCGTCAAGGCCGCCGTCATCGCCTTTGGCCAGCGCGCCGGCCTCGCCCAGGCCGTCACCCTCATGATCCTCGAGGCCGCCGCCCTCATCGGCGTCAGCGTCCTCAAGCCCTACATGGACAAGCCCACAAACTCGTTCAACATCTCCATCTTCGCCATCAACTTCATCAACTCCGTCTTCCTGCTCATCTTCACAAACGTCTTCAACGCCCCGGGCATCGTCGTCGGCGCCGTCGGCGTCGTCCTCTTCGTCGTCAACGCCTCCTTCGCCCTCGTCCTCCTCCTCATGGTCATGGTCTCGAGCATCCTCGTCTTCTGGCGCGTCAAGGGCCAGCCCACCACCCAGCCCTCCCAGCTCAACGACCCGGCCGTCACCGGCAAGGGCGACCGCACCGAGAACAAGGGCCTCCTCGACCTCGACGAGGAAGACACCGTCGCTCGCAGGGAGTCGCTGCGCTACGGCGAGAAGGCCATGGAGAGCGGCATGGCCCAGGGCGGCGCCCCTTACAAGCCGCCCAACGCCGGCGCCGGAGACAACCACGAGCTCTCGGTGCTCCCCTCCGCCGGCGCCAGGCCCGCCATCAGCCCCTCCGTGCCCATGTTCCCTGCCGACCCCTCCATCCGGCCCCGTACGCCCGTCACCGTCACACCGCATCAGCAGCCGACAAGTCCCTTTGCAAACGAAATAGGCCAAAATATGCACGAGTTCCGGATGAAAAACAACAACAGGTGAGCTAATCTTGACCCCTTTCTTCTTCGTTCTAAACCGTCCTTGTCGCGGTCCCTCCCCGCTAACATTTGCATCTAGTCCATGGCAACGCGGTGCTGGATACGATCATTGAAATCTCGACGGGGCTGGGGTATATTGCGAGGGAAACAAAACCCGCTCCCTTCTTCTTATTGCATTGTTCTAGCTTTTCCTGGTCTAGCTACTAGGGGGAGGCGGAAAGGAAGCGAGAATCCATTTCTTAGACGTGTTGCTTTCTTTTTGTTTTTTTCCCTCGTCAGGCGTATTCGGAGGGGTCTTCCTGGGGGCATTGCTTCCCTTCTTTCTTTTTTTATGTTTCTTCGAACAAACCAGCGTGCATAAAAATCCCAGCGGATCATCAAAGCCCTCGAGTCGAATAATTGACAAGACCTAATGTTCATTCACGCCGCGTCTCCGCACCCTCTCGTCCACATGATCATGCAATCCGAGCTGGGACGTCCCCCCTCCACCTTGGATCCGATATTGAGGCGCCGTATCCCCTCCACTCTGGCGCCGCGGCTCTCGCGGGACGAACCGGATCTCTTGTAGGTCTTCTGAGCGCAGCCCGGGTCCCTCGGCGCCGAAGGGCGGCACGTTCGATCGTCTGCTGGAAGCCTTCAGGCTGGGTGGGCAGGTAGGCCGGCCACAGCGGCGGCCGGGTCGGCTTGACGATTGGCGCTCGGTTCGCTGGATCAAAGTGCTTTGTGCTGGGCTTATGGGATGGGCTACAGCTAACCAAAGCGCGCAATAACTCGTCTGATTTTCTCTCGATAGATTATCCAGTTTTCCTGCGAGAGTAGGTGTGGCATGAAAGCTCCTCGGAGAGAGATAAAGTCCTTTCGGGCTCGCATGGTCGATCGACCGGGTTGTTTGCCGGCGGCGGCGGCAACCCGACGAACGATGCCACCCCGAGCAGCACTGATTATCTGCCGAATCCCAGTCTTCGGGTTACAACCCAACAACATCAACACTAACGACTGGCAGCGTGAAGTGTCGAGATGGCGACGGTTTCAGCCCCCTCCAACGGCCGGCAGCAATTCCCGAGCCGGGGTGTTCCATGTCGAGCTGAAGCATCCATCAGTCGGCGATCGACACTGGCTCTCAAGGGGGGGTATCTCGAAAATCGCTGCTACACTTGCACTGGGCATTTGGCAAGTTCCTAGAACAGCGAGGGGTTCCTTGAGGCTGGGAGTGACCGCCGCTGGAGTGCGGCACACTGCTTGTGGGTGCATAGTTATGAGGTAAACATGGTAGCAAGGTCTTGAGCGTTTGGCCTATGCGACCCCCTAGAAATGTGTTACCCGATGTTTTCCATCTAACAATATGCCGCAAGAATCCATCACTGCTTGGTACCGAGCCGCGATCCCTGAAAGCTGAACTAGTGCTTCAGCCATCCCTTTGCCAAGTTACCTTGGTGCTTGGCAGCGGAGGCTGGCCGGAAGGAGTGTGCGAACAAGGTTAAACTCTTTTCTTGATGGAGTCGAAGTCTCTTGATCATTCGCCCGACTGGGGTTCGTCGCAAGTTGTATGAGGCGTTGATTGATGCCATGTCACCCGAATCCTGCCGCAGAAGCGTGGCCATATGCCGCCAAGTTTATTGATTAGTTACGCCGAGCCTCAGAGCTATGTTAGAAAAAAAATAAGCACAGAAAAACTCTGTGCAATATCAGTACATATCCGTTAGCAACCATTTTTGGTAAGGATAGGGCACAAGGATTTCAGCAGCGGAAGAAGTCGGCTGCTGGAGCGGCTTGGGTATTAACCCGGAGTTCTAGCTGTCATCATTCCGGCTGTGGTTTCTTGGCTTTGCACAGAGATCCATGGTAGTGGCCCCCCAGAAGTCAGCCGAACTCACAAATCATGTGTTCGTGATTCCTACCTATGGGCTCACCTCTCATGGCAAATGCAATTCGTTCTCAGAGAGGCCAGAGTTCGGCACTCGACCAGCGCGCGCACACTTGTGGTTGTAAGTTAGGAGACCTTTTTGTAGGGTTGTGAAAGTTACTTGACAATGTTGCTCACCTATTGGTACAATTCGGTTGTGTTTCTCAAGCTATGTATAAACTGCTCCATTATCGCGGGCCGAACATAGCTTGTAAGCAGGTAAGTGAATGTATTGATCTTGGAAGTGGAGTTCTTTGCCTGACTTGTCAAGCAAACAGCACGATGTACCTTAGTATATCGAATGTTCCGTGCATATGACACTTGCAGGCCCAGTATCGCTATCGTTGGCGAGACAGCAGGAAACGGTGTAGTTGCAGGAAAGGAGTGCTGTAAACCATTGCATGTTCACTTTCCCATCCTCCTAGTATTTGTTGTGATACTGTTCTAGCTCAAAACAGCAGTATAGCCTAGTTCGTCTGATCTGCATATCTCCGTGCCGTTGAAACGCCCAACAAATAAGAGCAGCTGCTTATTTGGACCTCATATGTAATGGAATGTCGTTCGCTTATAAAGTGACAAGACAAAATGAAAGTCTTCTCAACAAAAGCTCTATAAACGTGCTATGTGTCTCAATTCTCAAACGTATGCCACGTTTTACTAACCTGGGACCATGCTCTGGGTTCTTTAGTAAACTTGTTCATTTTACGGCGGACATTTTGCCCCAACGGGTTACCAGCTTCTGTCACAAAGAATTGATCTACAACCAATGGTAGGTCGTATATTTACTCTTGATGAGTATGGCGGATCTCGCATGAGGCTTCGGCGCATGCCTGGGATCCGCAAAAGATGTTAATGGGCCAAAACGGTCGGTGGTAGCTCGCAAATATGACTCATTGGTCGTGTTGACTGGATTAACAGTATGGTGTTGCATCCCTGACTAACGGCTCGTCCATGCCTGGCCTATCACGCAAGCTGCGTTCAAAATGTATATGCAGTTGATGTTGAACCTTGTCATCGTATGTGGTGGAAACCCAATTCGGGTGCTTTACTGGTAGCGGCACTAGGATCAAGCGTTGGATCACTGCCAAATCTGGTGGGCCGATGAGACGTAGTGTTCCTAGCATGCAACCATCATCCGACAATATGCCCCTTATGATTACACCTCCACATCAACAGTTATGGGGCTTCTTCCTCTGTAATCCATCTCCGTCTGTTAGTCTATCCACCTTCATAGCTGGCGGAGGGGGGGGGGAGACTTAGTGAACAGAAACAAGACTGCTACTGAGACAAACCCTCTGATTACCTTTGGCTATAAGAGTGCAGAATGAATATGTGAGGTTGCCCTTTGAGGTCTGTCCCTGGTTACGTAGCATATTTGGCAACCGCTTTCTGGCTATCTCTCTGCAGAGCACACCATGTCGATCTCCGACAGCCTGCTCATGGAGTCATAGCCTGCTTGTAGCCTGTCCACATGTTTCAAAATTTAGCGAATCATTGTGTGCCGATACATGTATGCATATGAGTCAAGGATTGGATAGGTACATGATATAGCGTGGCCAGCATCGCAGTCACACAATTTGCATGCATACTACGTACACCCGAAATCGAGCATGTAGCCGAGGCCAGGCGCTGGGGAGGCGATGCAGCAAGGGCGCCGTCTGGACCCCGCGTTCTGCAAAGTCGTAAGAGCAGATGGACCTACTTGATAAAGCAAAGATCGATGGGCTGCTTCTTTGTGTTTGTATATTAATACGAAGGAGTCAGCCCGTTTTCTCTCACTTCCTATTGTACTACCGAAGGCCTAGTGAGATAATCGCCCGTGGAAACCGCTGACGATTGTCCCTACCTTCAGATACCTGAGCTAAGAATGATTTTGCCCACCGGACTGCCCTTTGGGGTCGCTTATTCTTCCCTTATCTGGATCATCCCAACAACCATCCTATTATACAGACTTCTCACGTTTGGGAGCAGAGAGAAGCATCTGCCACCTGGCCCACCAACGATACCCATTCTCGGAAATGCCCATCTAATTCCAAAAACAAAGTTTTGGTCCAAGTAAGTGGTTGAGTAGGAACCCGGGGACCCGCGCTTATATGTTTTAGACTCAAGGAATGGAGTGATCAGTACGGCTCCATTTACTCACTCAAAGTTGGACGAAGTACCATGATCGTGTTGAATGACAGACGTGCCGTCCAGGAGCTGTTGAGTCATAAGGGTGCTTGGTACAACGATAGGCCAACTGATCAGCAGTTGCTCCTCGCAACGCGGGAAGAGAACATCGCCCTGATGCACGAAAGCCCCAAGTGGAAGGCGGAGCGCAAAATATCGGCTTCATATTTCTCGCCAAAGAGATTAGACTCTGATATCAAACTTGTGCAGGAAGCTGAGTATGTTGGAATTACGGTTGAAACCTTGGTTTAGAGTCAAGCCACAGGTGTGCTAATGTGATGCAGAGTTACACGGCTTATGTCCGATTTGTTGGAAAAGCCTTCAGAGTTCCAAGAATGCATAAAGCGGACTACGGCATCAGTCGCAAGCATCACAATCTATGGACACCTGGCACCTGACTGGGAAAACTTCTGGGCATATGTACGTCGTACTGGCCTGGATTCTGTCTAAGTGGATAATATGGCTAACAATAATAGGCGGTCTACATAGCTATGGACGCTGTAAACCACCTGAGTTCTCTACTTGGTCTTCTGTCGGATACTAACAACGCAACAGTTATCGAAAACGATTGAGCCAGGTACCTACCTGCCAGTTGACCAATTTCCGATCCTGAACCTGATCCCTGATCGCTGGAACAAACCAAAGCAACGTTGCAAGACGTTTTATACTACTATGACTGATACCTGGAACGAAGCTCGCGAACGCGTAGAGATGCGCCGTAAAAAGGGCGATAAGCGTGACTCACTTCTAGATAAACTTTTAGGGGAGGAGATCAAGTGCGATGTTTCGTTAAGCTACACGGAACTGAACAACTTCCTCGGGGGGCTCCATATGGCTGCCTCTGATACAACAGCTACTGCGACGCTCACGTCAGTTCTATTTCTCGCGAAGCATCCAGAATTCCAAGAAAAAGCACAGGCTGAGATTGATCGTGTGTGTGGGACTGAGAGGCCTCCCAAGTGGGCTGACTTCCATGACTTGCCGTATATAAACTGCATCGTCAAAGAGGGACTACGAATCAGACCAGTGTAAGGGTTTCCATATCCCGTCGCTTTTGTCCCGTGCTTATTAGATCGCCACTTAGTATTCCCACCGGTGTGCCTCATTGCGCAAAGCAAGACTATTGGTACAATGGCATGCTTATCCCGGCCGGCAGCGCCATCATAATCCCAGTGTACGCGCTTAACCACAGCAGCGACTATTCCTCGAATCCTTCTGCTTACAACCCCGACCGTTTCATGGATCGGGCAAGCAAACTCGCGCCAGAACTTGCTTCTGCCTCGAGATACGATGAGCGTGACCACTACTCTTATGGGGCCGGACGACGTATCTGTGTTGGTCTACACTTGGCTGAGAGGACACAGTGGCGCATCATAGCCCAAATCCTGTGGGCATTCAGGATCGAGCCTGATGTGGGCGCAGACGGGAAGGCTAAAGAGTTGGATACGAGCTATGATGCATATGAAGAAGGATTCTTGCATACGCCGAAGAGGTATAGCGTACGCTTTGTTCCAAGAAGCGAGAGGCATGTTGAGGTTCTGAAAAAAGAATTTGAGGCGATTGGTGGGTTTCTGCAGCGGTGGGAGTAAGGTGTGCATTGAAGAGCTTGTTTGTGTGCTGCTTTTCAGATTGGAAACCCTACCTTCTAGTGTTCCTTGTTTTCACGCATTCTTTTTTTGCAATCCGACAGGCAAGAATGCTTCTATGATTAATCTTTTGCTCGGATTAATTGAATCATGCCCGGTTCTCCCTTGATGAACTTGGTTTGTCAGTTGTGATGCTGTGGATTAGATGCTTGTCAAACATGGTCACTTCAGAGGCAGGGTTTCTGCCTCTGTTGCAACGATTCTCTTTCAGAAATACCTATTAAAGTACATAGATAATTACACGTGACCTCCATGTGGTCGCTGACCAGGCGCGTCCTCGCCGCCACCTCCGACCCCGCCGACCGCCCCGCCGCCCTCGCCGCCCTGTGGCGAGAGGGCAAAGCCGGCGACTGCGGCCTCGTCGTCGAGGCCATTCGCCTCGAGAGGGTCACCAAGTTAACCGACGCCGCCGCCGCCGCCAAGGCCCTCCGCCTCCACAAAGAGAGGTTTCCCCGCGCCGCCGACACCAAAACCAAGGGCAAGGGCAAGGGCAAGGACGAGGACAAGAACGAGGATGAGGACGAGGCCGACGAGCACATCTCCCGCCCCCCGTCGCAGTCGCAGTCGCAGCCGCAGCCGCAGCCCGAGCCCGAGCCACAGTCCGAGCCGGAGCCAGAGTCCGAGCCTGCCCCCGCCTCTCCCATAGTGGCATCCACACCGGCACGCACACCGGCCACCGCTACAGCTGCCGCAACCACTGCCGCCTAATCCTTAGTTAGTTACTAGTATATAACTAGTAGTTAGGGCCTATGGCCTTTTATCGTTACTTTCAGAGCTTTTGCCGTTGCTGACTTTCACTTCGGCTGGCCGACTTCACCAGCGAACAAGGGAGCACTCTCAGGACGTGGACGTTCGGCCGCCACGGGGTAATTCGCTCCAGGCCATGGTTAAAGTGAGGTCTAAGTCGGCATTCGCTCTGACTTATTGGGTATCTGTAAGGTATTGAATCATTGAGATACGGCACAGGTCAGAGGTGCTTTTAAAGGGTTGAACGTACTGTGATTTTACTATATCGGGTGAACTGGCCTAGGCTGCCTATGGCGGTCGAGAACGTTAAATTACATAGATAACTAGTAATTGTATAACGATTTTCTAGAGGATTCCCTATACATTTCTAGTTATTATATTACCCTTAGGATCTAAGTACATATACTATCAGACTTTAGTTGTTTAGGTGATAAAATCTTGTCAGGTTCCTAAAAGTAGTACCGGCTTTGGGGCCGGCGGGGCACCGGGTGGGGCCCGGGGGGCACCGCGGAACAGAATAACGTTATGCCAAAGGGCACACAAAAAGGGGTTTTCACAATAGCATCAAGGTTTAGAGAGGAGACAGATTGGAATAACAGTCACTAGTAACCCCTAACTGCCCTCCCACTGACTCCTTTACTTAGTACTACACAGCCTCTAATATGTTCCAATCTCTCCCTATTTATAGGTGTACCGACCATTGGAGCAGTAATAGCACCAGCACAATCAACCCAATCCCAATCCATCACCCAGCAGGGCAGCCCAGCGATACAGCAGCTTACACCAGACACCAGCAAGACTGTAGTAGAGGAGTAGTGCGCGACCAACCTCAACAGGTTAACAGAGGAGCAGCTAAGGGCCCTTCTTAACAATAAAGCAGCTAAGGTAAGAAAGAGGAAGATAATCAAACAGATTATAGCCCTTAGAAATAGGGAGTCTATTAATAATATAACTCCCCCCCCCTGTAAGCGACCCACCCCTATATCCGAACCACCCGAAAATGCCGCATCCATCCCCTTCCATCAACATCACCACCTTTTTCAAACTATCACAACATTACCCATCCGCATCCAAACAACGCCATTTTTTCAGAATACCTTATTTATTATACTATGAAGCAATATACCGAATTTGAGCTTCAACGGGCGCTCCGTGATATCACAGATGGTTGCAGTATCCACCAGGCTGCTCGTATATGGGGTATACCATATGCAACCCTTCGGCACGGATTCCACGGCAGGCAGAGTAGAAATATTGCCTATATTCATAGGCAACAGTTATCCCAGGCCCAGGAGGATAGTCTAGCAGCTTATATATCCACTTAATAGTAACTAGGCAGAGCCCTTACCCATCAACAAGTCAAGGGACTGGCAGAGCGCATGATGGGCGATAGTCAACAACAGCTAGGGAGGAAGTGGATAGGGCGATTCCTACGGCGAAACCCATCGATTCGAACGAGGCGATCTAGAGCAATGGATGCCCAGCGATGGAAAGCCCATTCGCCAGAGGTTATCCGCGATTTCTTCCAACGTATAGATGATATCCCTATTATCAAGGATATCCATCCTTCCAACCAATGGAATATGGATGAAACCAGTATTATGGAGGGCAAGGGAGCCAATAAGCTGGTGCTGGGAACTGAAGCATCGCGGCAGATACAAAAGCAGCAGCCAGGATCCCGTCAATGGATATCCATCATCAAGTGCATCAATGCCACTGGGACCTCCTTGGATCCCCTGGTTATATATAAGGGAAAATCAGTCCAGGCACAGTGGTTTCCAGAAACCAACCTATCCAACTATGTCAACTGGCGATTCAAAGCATCAGAAAACGGCTGGACAAACAACGAGACTGCCCTAGCATGGCTGAAGGAGGTCTTTATCCCTCAGACTATGCCCAGCAAACCAGAGGCAACCAGACTGCTGGTTCTTGATGGGCATCACAGCCATATAACTGTTGACTTTATGTGGGAATGCTAGAGGCAATGTATATATCTCCTTTTTCTACTGCTGCACTCGTCTACTATCCTCCAGCCCCTGGATATATCAGTCTTTAGTCCATTAAAGCAAGCCTATCGTAAAGGGGTTGGATATCTAGATAACTAGATAAGTAATTCAACAGTAGCTAGAAAAAAGGCATTTCTATAGTACTATTACGAGGCTCGTAAAGCATCTATTACAAAGGAGAACATCAGAAGTAGCTGGAAATAGGCTAGGTTATAGCCAGTTACCAGATAGCACCCTCTATCCAACTCCTTGGTATCAAAGGCATCATTATCATCATCCAGTCAACAGACCAGCCAGCAACCAAGCAGCCAGCAGTGGGATAAAGCTATATCTATCATTCCATGGTCAACACCTCATCAGTCTGCTGATCTACGGCGTCAACTATATCACCTGGGTCAACTATGCAAGGATAGGTTGGATATCCATACTATTCGTCACCTATCTAGAAAGGTATAAAAGGGGTATGATGAGGAGGCATTACAAAGGACCCTTCTAGAGAAAGAAAATAAGGCACTGAAAGCCCAGCTGGACGACCTTCTGAATCGCAAGAGGAAAAAGGTCCCTCTATCGCCGAACAGGACCTTCGCAACTATATGGGATATCCAGCAGGCGCAAAATCCAGCCAGCGATGATATGGATACAACAGACGTATCCAGCGTATCCGAATTATCCAGTGAAGCCGAAAGTTGCATATGGGTGGGAGGAAAACCTGATGAAATAGCTGGTGATAATATGGGGGATGGCAGGTGATGGAGGTGGTTCGGATGTGGGGGTGGGTCGCTTACAGGGGGGGGGGGTTATACGCAGCTAGCAGAGGACCTATAGCTACCCAGCTAGAGCCTAAGCGCCTACGCACCAACGCCCTTATTAAGCAATTAGCCCCTATCTAATACAAGGGGGGTAACTAAAACAACCTTAAAGACTTCCTTTTTAAGTTACAAGGCTAATTCTCTATCGCTAAGGAAGAATTCACAGCTAATAAGAGCAAAGTCTGGTTTATAAGGGCCTGCTTAGAGAGCAACCTAACCCACCCACCCCACTTCCGCAAAGCCCCCACCTCCGCAAATGCCGAAAATGCCGCATCTATCCTCTTCCATCAACATCACCACCTTTTTCAAACTATCACAACAATTGCCATATATCGCCAAACAACGCCATTTTTTGAGGATATCTTCTTCAACCCATCATGAAGCAATACTCCGAATTTGAGCTCCAACGGGCGCTGGCAGATGCGCGAGATGGGCGCCCTATCAGTAGGGCTGCCCAGCAATGGGGCATCCCATACCATACCCTTTATTATCGGCTGAAAAGGGGTAGGCAAAGTAGGAATGCTGCTTTTGCCGATATGCAGCGTTTAACCCAGTCCCAGGAGGATAATCTGGTTGCCTATATATTAACCCAGGAAGCTCTGGGCTGCCCTATTTCCCATGGGCAATTGAAGGGCCTGGCAGAGCGTATGCTGGGCGATGGGCAGCAACCTCTAGGGAGGAAGTGGATGCGGCGATTTCTGCGGCGAAACCCATTAATCCGGACCAAGCGATCCAGGGCGATAGATGCCAGGCGCTGGCGAGCCCATTCGCCAGAAATCATCCAGCAATTCCTCGATCGTCTGGATATCCCAGAGATCAAGGGCATCCATCCATCCAACCGATGGAATATGGATGAGACTGGCATCATGGAGGGCAAAGGGACTAATGGGCTGGTGCTGGGCTCTGCCGCATCGCGATATATCCAGAAAAACAGCCTGGATCCAGGGCATGGATCTCACTGTTGGAATGTGTGTCTGCTGATGGGCAGCGCATACCCCCATTGGTTATATATAAGGGCAAGTCCCTCCAGACCCAGTGGTTCCCATCCAACCTATCTAGATATGAAGGGTGGCACTTCACATATACTGATAATGGCTGGACGACTGACCAGACTGCCCTTAGATGGCTGGAGAAGGTCTTCATCCCATATACCCAACCCAGCCAACCAGGGGCATAGACTGCTGGTTCTAGATGGGCATCACAGCCATATAACCACTGACTTCATGTGGAAATGCTGGCAGCATCGCATCTGGCTGTTATATCTGCCGCCGCACTCCTCTGCAGTCCTCCAGCCTCTAGATGTGGCTGTCTTCAGCCCATTAAAGCACGCCTATAGGAAGGGGGTTGAATCGATGGATGATATAGTGACGGATTCAACAGTGGCTGGCAAAAGGGCATTTCTAGCCTGTTATTTAGAGGCCAGAGATGCGGCAATAACCAGCCAGAATATAAGGGCTGGCTGGAAAGGGGCTGGGTTATGGCCGGTCTCTTCAAGGCGCCCCCTATCCAACCCCCTGGTATCCAAGGCATCCAACCAGCCCATCCAGGCCAGCCAGCCCATCCAGGCTGGCAGCCAGCAGTGGGATGAATCCGTATCTGTTATCCCATGGTCAACCCTCGCCGGCCTGCCGAACTACGGCATCAACTATATCAACTCCAACAGTTGGGTAAGGATGGGCAGGATACCCATACTATCCGTCACCTATCTAGAAAGGTGCAAAAGGCGTATGATGAAGAGTTCTTCCAGGGGTCTGTTATAGAGCAGGAAAACAGGGCATTAAGGGCCCAGCTAGATAACCTGCTTAACTGTAGGAGGAAAAAGGCCCCTACATCCCCCAACAGTCGATTTGCAGCCATACGGCAGAGCCAGCTATCAGGAAATACGGATATCGGCAATATGGATAGTCCGGATGAATCCAGCGCATCCGAATTATCCAGCGAGGCCGAAAGTTGCATATGGGTGGGCGGCAGACCTGAGGAATAAAGTGGTGATAGTGGTGGTGTTGGTGGTTATGGGGATTTGCGGAGGTGGGGGCTTTGCGGAAGTAGGGTGGGTGGGTTATATATCCTTAAGGTTAAGCTTAGTAAAATACTTTATTTCTCCTAAGCAGTTAAGGATCTCTCTAATTAGTAATAGTAGTGTATAGTTCTTAACTATGACCTTGTTAAGGCTGCAATAGTCTATGTAGAGGTATAACTTACCCCCCTTCTTTAATATAAATAGGATTAGTACCCCTACAGGGCTTTGCAAGGGCTGGATCTACCTCTTACCTAGTATATTATTAATATACTTCCTTAGCTTCTCTAACTCCTTCTCTATAAGGGGGTAGATAGAGCTAAACAGCAGTTCTGCTTCTAGCTTAAGGTTAATAGTATAGGAGTAACCTTTATCTCTAGCTGGTTTAGCTACTAGGTTTATATTAAATATGCATACCTATTCTTGATATTCTTCTAGTAGCTTAAATCCCTTTATCTCCTCTCCCTTTTCTCTTTCTACTGTATGAGGTAGTGGCTCTGGTGCCCCCTTTGCTCCCCCTATGCGTAGGTAGTAGACCAAAGGGTTATATACTAGTATTATTACTACCTCTCTTTATACTCTCTTTAATACCTTTCTTCTCTAGATAAGTTATAGGTAGCCTTCTTCTAGTAAGTAAGTCTACCTAATTGTTACCTACTTAAGATTTAGCTGTGCCTTTTGCTTCTAGGGTATCCCTAGGATAGTATTATATATACCTGCGTTGCTTACCTAGTAGGTGTGGGACTATACCTTTCTTATCTCTATATTATCTATTACTTCTGTTACTAATACCGCTGCCCTGTAGTTAGGTGCTTTGCTTCCCTATACCCCTAGTAACCCCGCTCCCTCTCTGCAGACCTCTAGCGGTACCTCCTTATATAATATCTTCTAATACATAACATTCTTATCTACCCTGGGGTTAATTAATACCCTTCCTTTCCTCTATGTACTAGCTACTCTGATATAGAAGTCTGCCTTAAAGCAGCAACGCGGTTTCTCTCCCTAGGGGATCTATATGCTATTAACCTCTGTGGCTGCTAGCTAGGCTGCTGGTGCGCAGCGCCTACCTATATAACAAGGCTGGTTATACTTATAGTACTTCTCCTCTATGCACTCTATTGATATATATCCTAGCTTGCTATAGTTAAAGTACATATGAGAGCCCTAGGAGTACCTTAGGGGTTATCCATACCCTCCTTGTTCCTACTTAACCCATGGCTTAGGCATGGGTATATATATAGCTACCCCAGGCATTAAGACTGACTATCGCCCTTCTGATTTATCTAAGGGGGTAGCTAATACTAGCGCTGGGGTAATAGCTAGGGTTTACTAGTTCCTCCTCTCTTATAGCCTTTGCTAGTCTTCTATTATTATTTTAGTATATATCTTTATAAGTATCTCTACCCTCTTTACTGCATTATTTAGCTCTTAATAAATGGCTAGTAGCCTACGCAGTAGGATATAGCTTTATAAGTCTGGGAGTAGTTGGTTTAAGATATAGACCACCCGCTACCTCTCTGGTTGGGGGCCTGGAATCTCTACCTTAACTGTTTTATACTAGTTAATAAATTACTAGTATATCTACCTAGGTTTCTACTATATCTTATCTAGCTCTATAGCTGTGCTAAAGGCCTGTATATTATTATTAGTGATACTATTACAGAGCTAGGCCTCTATCTATTTCTAGGTGATTAGGCTAATATTACTACTATACTAGAGGTTAATGTAGCTTCTCTAGCTATGCAATAACCCACCCACCCTACTTCCGCAAAGCCCCCACCTCCGCAAATCCCCATAACCACCAACACCACCACTATCACCACTTTATTCCTCAGGTCTGCCGCCCACCCATATGCAACTTTCGGCCTCGCTGGATAATTCGGATGCGCTGGATTCATCCGGACTATCCATATTGCCGATATCCGTATTTCCTGATAGCTGGCTCTGCCGTATGGCTGCAAATCGACTGTTGGGGGATGTAGGGGCCTTTTTCCTCCTACAGTTAAGCAGGTTATCTAGCTGGGCCCTTAATGCCCTGTTTTCCTGCTCTATAACAGACCCCTGGAAGAACTCTTCATCATACGCCTTTTGCACCTTTCTAGATAGGTGACGGATAGTATGGGTATCCTGCCCATCCTTACCCAACTGTTGGAGTTGATATAGTTGATGCCGTAGTTCGGCAGGCCGGCGAGGGGTTGACCATGGGATAACAGATACGGATTCATCCCACTGCTGGCTGCCAGCCTGGATGGGCTGGCTGGCCTGGATGGGCTGGTTGGATGCCTTGGATACCAGGGGGTTGGATAGGGGGCGCCTTGAAGAGACCGGCCATAACCCAGCCCCTTTCCAGCCAGCCCTTATATTCTGGCTGGTTATTGCCGCATCTCTGGCCTCTAAATAACAGGCTAGAAATGCCCTTTTGCCAGCCACTGTTGAATCCGTCACTATATCATCCATCGATTCAACCCCTTCCTATAGGCGTGCTTTAATGGGCTGAAGACAGCCACATCTAGAGGCTGGAGGACTGCAGAGGAGTGCGGCGGCAGATATAACAGCCAGATGCGATGCTGCCAGCATTTCCACATGAAGTCAGTGGTTATATGGCTGTGATGCCCATCTAGAACCAGCAGTCTATATGCCCCTGGTTGGCTGGGTTGGGTATATGGGATGAAGACCTTCTCCAGCCATCTAAGGGCAGTCTGGTCAGTCGTCCAGCCATTATCAGTATATGTGAAGTGCCACCCTTCATATCTAGATAGGTTGGATGGGAACCACTGGGTCTGGAGGGACTTGCCCTTATATATAACCAATGGGGGTATGCGCTGCCCATCAGCAGACACACATTCCAACAGTGAGATCCATGCCCTGGATCCAGGCTGTTTTTTCTGGATATATCGCGATGCGGCAGAGCCCAGCACCAGCCCATTAGTCCCTTTGCCCTCCATGATGCCAGTCTCATCCATATTCCATCGGTTGGATGGATGGATGCCCTTGATCTCTGGGATATCCAGACGATCGAGGAATTGCTGGATGATTTCTGGCGAATGGGCTCGCCAGCGCCTGGCATCTATCGCCCTGGATCGCTTGGTCCGGATTAATGGGTTTCGCCGCAGAAATCGCCGCATCCACTTCCTCCCTAGAGGTTGCTGCCCATCGCCCAGCATACGCTCTGCCAGGCCCTTCAATTGCCCATGGGAAATAGGGCAGCCCAGAGCTTCCTGGGTTAATATATAGGCAACCAGATTATCCTCCTGGGACTGGGTTAAACGCTGCATATCGGCAAAAGCAGCATTCCTACTTTGCCTACCCCTTTTCAGCCGATAATAAAGGGTATGGTATGGGATGCCCCATTGCTGGGCAGCCCTACTGATAGGGCGCCCATCTCGCGCATCTGCCAGCGCCCGTTGGAGCTCAAATTCGGAGTATTGCTTCATGATGGGTTGAAGAAGATATCCTCAAAAAATGGCGTTGTTTGGCGATATATGGCAATTGTTGTGATAGTTTGAAAAAGGTGGTGATGTTGATGGAAGAGGATAGATGCGGCATTTTCGGCATTTGCGGAGGTGGGGGCTTTGCGGAAGTGGGGTGGGTGGGTTACTACTAGGTAAGGATCTATACTAGTAATAAGTAGAAAACAGCGTTCCAGACATAGTATAAGCACTTCAAGTACTGCGTTATACCTTTTAAGCTAGTTAACGTACTAGTAACCTTCTAAGCATACATAAACAATACCCTAGCCAGGCTAGTAGACATTACCTATATCATATACCTTAACAATATCTTAATCTTTACTAAGGATAAGACTAGTTATACAGAGGCAGTGAAAGAGGTACTACACTAGTTAGACGCCGCTAGCCTATACGCCAACCCAGAGAAGTATGTTTTTTACACTAAGATAATTAGGTTCCTAGGGTTTATAGTATCCCCAGAGGGTATTACCATAAAGCAGAACCATATAGAGGTAATTACTTAGTAGCTACTCCCCACCAGTATTAAAGATATATAGTGTTACGGCCAGATTCCTGACAGTGGGTTTTCTGCTAAAGTATAGCTGAGGCTGCGAGGGTAATTAACAGTAGTCGTCTAGATCCGTTAGCTTGCTGGTCTGTCGATCACTCGGTGATCAGTCGGGTGGTCGATGGGGTAGGGGTAGCTTGTATAGCTCAAGAGTTCACAAAGATAAGCAGGTGTCGGGAAAGTGAAAGTTAGCGAGGCTAAGTCACAAGTTGATTGCTGAAGAGCTATGGGAGTCTGTCCTTGAGTGCGTCCAAGTCCATCCTATATACAAGTCCGTCGTGATGCTCCTTGTTGTGATTCTTTTGATCCTGTTGGTCCTGATCACTTTGCATACTCCAGTGATCGATCAGTGGATACTGGTGATCGCTCGGTGGATCCTGCAGAGTGATCACCTTATGTAATCATCACGTGACCTGTACCATAGTTCTTCCGTGTCCGGGGGAGTCATCCGTCTGACTATCCTTTTGTCCACCAAAGAAGAACTGGCCATCGCCTTTACAGACAGATTGGGAACATTCTCAAAGCGGGACATTGTTATCTACACCGACGGCTCCCAGATGTTGGACGGTAGCAGAACCGCCGCCGGAGCAGGCTGGGTTGGGTACCAGGCCACACGGCAGATCTTTCGAGGATCAGAGCCGCTCGGTCATCAGACGGAGGTCTTTGACGCAGAAGCGCAAGCCGCTTTTCGGGGCCTACTGGAAGCCATGAGGTCTCCCACGGCGCGGATGGCAGACAATGTTCACGTCTGCCTCGATAACCTCGCAGTCGCAGCCAGGCTCGTCACCCGGAGCCCAGGAAGCAGCCAGGCTAGGTTTAGGGCCTTTAGTGAGCTCTCCGCCTCTTGGGCACAGAGAGGACGGACAAGCTGGACGATGCCTGGCAGGGTATACATTTGGTGGTGCCCTGGACACACGGGAATAGCAGGAAACGAGGAAGCAGACGCTCTTGCCAAGGAGGCCTGCAAACAAATCCCAGAATCACAACCACAGCCTACATTGGCACACTTGAAGCGGGAGTCTAGAGCAGCCGATCTCCAGGCTTTCGCTAGGAGATGGCCGTCAATCTGCCCTCGGCAGTATGCTGACCTTGGGATAAGTCCTCATCCCAAGCCCCCCGAACTTCGCCTTCCTCGGCATTTGCTAGGAAGGCTATATGCGGCAAGATCGCATCATGGAGACTTCGCAGCATACCACGAGAGGTTTGCTCATCAGGATGCACTGCTCGACTGCAGTTGTGGAAGACGCAAAACCCCAGTACACTTCTACTTCTGCAAGCGTGGCCGTAAGGCTACTCCGCGGCATCTCCGCCGACATATGGCGAAGGCAAGCATAGATTTTCTGCTAGGTACTTCGCAGGGAGCCTCTCTTCTGTGCGAATGGATGGAGGCAACCAATTTCTTTTCCGAAATCTGCCCGATTCATTGATCAGGAACGTTAGGTGAAGACGGTAGCCTGTAGAATAGTATAGATTAGCATAGACCATGTCGGCATTGCCCGGCACGTCCCTTTTACTCTGGACGTTAAATACATCATCATCATCATCATTATCCTTTTGTCCAATCGCTCCTTGAAGAGATCCAGGCCACGACGAAACTGAAGCCCGAGAAAGCATACTTCTCCAGAAAAGATGAAGCCGAAAGGCTAGGCACGGTGACAGCCTGGTTCAAGGCGGAAGCCGTGAGGCAACTACCAAGGCGCCTCCGTTTGATGGGGGCCAGCGTTTTCGTGAACCTGCAGTTTCCGAAGGAGAAGAGGTCTCCTCAATGCCACCGCTGCGGCGGTTTTCACAACGAACGAACGTGTACCAGAAGGAAGAGATGCCTTAAATGCAGTTCGCCTTCCCACACGGCCGACCAACACCGGGCACCTTGTGGAGGCACCGAAGGCCACGAAGGCTGCGATTGCCCCTTTAAGTGTCCGTCGTGCAACGGGCCCCATGCCGCCTTTGATGTGACTTGCCCTATCAAGCCAAAGGTGGTGAAGGGCGTAGTCCAGAGGAGGAACAAGGCACAGCTACGGGCCATCCGAGCCGAGGGAGAGAGATCGTGGAGATTTGCGACCCAGCAGTCGCACCAACAATCCCGAGAAGGAGGAGAAGAGATGGACTGCAACCAAGCTAATGAAGGACATCAGGAGTATGCGGCCCTATAGAGTCCTGCAGATCATGCAGGCGAACGTGGCCAGACGACCACTTGCACATGAAACGGCACTGAATCTGGCCTACGCGGCCCATGTCGACATACTGCTACTACAAGAGCCCGCTATCCGCTCGGAAGAGAGAAGGCTCACAAGACGCCACCCGGGTTTCGAGATTTTCACCCCAGTGGACAACTGGGTAGAAGACAGACCCAGGGTGCTCACTTACCTCCGCAGAGGAACGGGACTACGGGGCGTACAAACACGCCCACTGCCCAGCCCATCCACAGACCTGCTCTTCCTACAACTCCTGGCGGGAACGCGGAAAGTCCTCACAGTCGTCAACGTGTACAACGCCCCTTGTGGCTCGCTGCGACCAGGCCAAGCGATTAGGGATATCATAACAGCCTGGCAACCCGGACTCCAGGAACGTGTGTTGGTCGCGGGGATTTCAACCTCCATCATTGGACCTGGCAACCCGAGGCGACCAGCTCCCTGACGCTGATGCCCTGGTAGAATGGGCAGAAGCCGCCGGCCTTGTCCTCCTGTCGCCGATAGGTGAAGCCACACATAAGGGCGGCAACACGTTAGAGCTAGCCTGGGCGTCCGGCAGCCTCTATGGGGCATCTAACAGTATAGAAACATCCCTACACACAACGTCAGACCACGAAAGCCTGCTGACCCGGGTCCCCTTGGCCCTAACCGATCCGGTCGACCCAACTCCGGGAGGTTCCGGCTCGACACGATGGACGAGAAGCTCTTCCTCGACATCCTCAAGCGAAACGTACACCCCATGCGCCATACTGCAAGCAACGCAAGAGATCCACAGGCTTTAGACATGCTAGCACAGCAGCTTACAGATTGCCTCAGAGAAGCGCTTACGGCCTCTACTAGGCGCGCGTTTGGCAGAGGACCTGGGAGGCCATACTGGGACGAGAACTGCAGGCGGAAACACCGAGCCTACACGACCATGAGAGCAACTGTGGCAAGACTCTGCGCTTTGGGAATAGATTGTCAATGGGAGCGAAACGAGGAGGACGCTCTTAAACAGGACTTTCTCCATCAGCTGCGGCGGCGCTCTAAGGACACGTACTGGAGAGGAAAGATCGGCGCAGCCTCTACTGGCAAAGACGTATTTGAAATGGTCGGGTGGCATAAGGCCAAGGGATCCTTCCAGACCCCTCCACTCCGAGATGGGAGCAATCCAACCATGCTCGTATCACAACCGAAGGAGAAGCGGGATCTGTTCGCCCGCGTCCTCCTCAGAAATGCCGCCATCTCCACAGACATATCAGCAGAGAGCCCAGGACCTCGCCTGGAGGCCAATCTTCCTTTCCCGCATGTTACAAAAGACGAGGTACAAACGTCAATCTTCTCTGCGGGAAGCACCACTCCCGGGTCCGACGGAATCACTACCGCCGTTCTTAAGACAGCGTGGCCCGTTATCGAGGACACCGTCTTCTGGCTCTACAGCGGATGCATACGCGAGGGCTGGCATCCTACCTGTTTCAAAGAAGCTATCCTAGTCATCCTGCCTAAGCCGGGCAAGAGAGACAGGGCGCTCCCGCGCTCGTATAGACCAATCGCGCTGTTGTCTGTACTCGGAAAAGGCTTGGAGAGACTTGTCGCAAGAAGGCTTGCCTGGATCACAGTCAAGTTCCGGGTACTGCACGACCAACAGTTCGGGGCCCTCCCCCTCCGCTCGTGTAGCGACCTCATCGCCGCTGCCATCCACGATATCGAGTGTGCCTGGCAAAGAGGTCTTGTCACCTCTATGCTTACGCTCGACATCAAAGGGGCCTTTGACGCTGTGCTGCCAGGGAGGCTGATCCGACGCCTCCGATGCCAAGGATGGCCGGAGAACCTCGTGCAGTGGGTCTCGAGTTTCGTCCTCGGGAGAAGAGCAAGAATAAGGCTAGACGGAGAGATGGGAGACGTCTTCGACCTTGAGTGTGGTCTACCACAGGGCTCGCCCGTGTCTCCCATCCTCTTCATGCTTTACATCGAACCCTTATTCAAGCTGGGCACTGTTCATCCAGGCAGGGTGCGATCTCGATTTGGCTATGCCGACGACTTGCCATCATGGCAAGCTCAACGTCACTAGAGGACAATTGTGCCCTGCTAGCGAAAGAATGGGAAGAAGCCCAAGCATGGGGGACGTTAGAGGGAATTACTTTCGACACAGATAAATCCGAGCTCATCCACTTCACCAAGAGACCAAAAGATGGAAACCCGCCAATCACCGTCAGACTGTTAGACGGGAGGCAACACACAGTTCAGGCCGTCAATCGAGGGGCCTCCCTACGGTGGCTTGGGGTCCACTTCGACCGAAGACTCACATTCAAGAACCATGTGAAAGGCCTCTGCGCCAAAGCCTGCCAAGTGATCAGCGGACTACGGGGACTAGGGAACACCGTCTGGGGCGCGCCGGCCCACCTGCTTTGCCGCACCATGACCTCCTGCGTACTACCCATCCAGTACTATGCATCAGAGGCATGGTGGCCGGGCAGGAATCGGATCAGGAATGGGCACATCGCCTCGAACGGGGTCAACGGTCTACTCCGCCAACTTGACATCACGCAAGCCAAAGCCGTTAGAGCTGCACTTCCCGTATATAAAACGACGCCTCTATCGATCCTTCAGCGCGAAGCAGCCCTGCCCCCGGCAGAGGTGACGCTAGACGCGAAGCTCTACAAAGCCTCCGTAAGGATCCATCGCCTTGACGAACGACACCCCCTCCGAACGAGGCTCGGCGACAGGCCCGGGCTGGACTCAAGACTGCGGCGAATGGCAAGCCTCACCGATATAAATGCTGAACACATCGACCCGCTAGACCTACCACCTTGGGAGCGCCTAGCTGACTGGCACACGGCCCTTAGCATGGTCGGCTATGAACCTAGGAAGACCAAAGAAGAACTGGCCATCGCCTTTACAGACAGATTGGGAACATTCTCAAAGCGGGACATTGTTATCTACACCGACGGCTCCCAGATGTTGGACGGTAGCAGAACCGCCGCCGGAGCAGGCTGGGTTGGGTACCAGGCCACACGGCAGATCTTTCGAGGATCAGAGCCGCTCGGTCATCAGACGGAGGTCTTTGACGCAGAAGCGCAAGCCGCTTTTCGGGGCCTACTGGAAGCCATGAGGTCTCCCACGGCGCGGATGGCAGACAATGTTCACGTCTGCCTCGATAACCTCGCAGTCGCAGCCAGGCTCGTCACCCGGAGCCCAGGAAGCAGCCAGGCTAGGTTTAGGGCCTTTAGTGAGCTCTCCGCCTCTTGGGCACAGAGAGGACGGACAAGCTGGACGATGCCTGGCAGGGTATACATTTGGTGGTGCCCTGGACACACGGGAATAGCAGGAAACGAGGAAGCAGACGCTCTTGCCAAGGAGGCCTGCAAACAAATCCCAGAATCACAACCACAGCCTACATTGGCACACTTGAAGCGGGAGTCTAGAGCAGCCGATCTCCAGGCTTTCGCTAGGAGATGGCCGTCAATCTGCCCTCGGCAGTATGCTGACCTTGGGATAAGTCCTCATCCCAAGCCCCCCGAACTTCGCCTTCCTCGGCATTTGCTAGGAAGGCTATATGCGGCAAGATCGCATCATGGAGACTTCGCAGCATACCACGAGAGGTTTGCTCATCAGGATGCACTGCTCGACTGCAGTTGTGGAAGACGCAAAACCCCAGTACACTTCTACTTCTGCAAGCGTGGCCGTAAGGCTACTCCGCGGCATCTCCGCCGACATATGGCGAAGGCAAGCATAGATTTTCTGCTAGGTACTTCGCAGGGAGCCTCTCTTCTGTGCGAATGGATGGAGGCAACCAATTTCTTTTCCGAAATCTGCCCGATTCATTGATCAGGAACGTTAGGTGAAGACGGTAGCCTGTAGAATAGTATAGATTAGCATAGACCATGTCGGCATTGCCCGGCACGTCCCTTTTACTCTGGACGTTAAATACATCATCATCATCATCATTATCCTTTTGTCCATACAAAGGCTGTGCCGCCCGCGCTTCCCGCTGGTCGGTGGGGCTGTTATCGCCTGTAACTTGTTGGGTCGTAACATATAGGTCTTTCTTAGGTTTACAGGGTTCTATCAGCACTTCATTAAGAACTACTCTAAGGTATATACCCCCCTTATAAACTAACTAATAGCTAAGGTAGCAAGGGAGAAGGTAATAACCAGGGAGGCAATTAAAGCCTTCTACAAGCTCTAAGTCATATTTACCCAAGCCCCTATCCTATAGCACTTTAACCTAGTACTACTAATATAGGTAAAAATAGATATATTAAACTTTATAATTAAGGCTATTCTATTATAGCTAGTAAAGAACTAGTAGTATTTTATTACTTTCTTATCTAAAAAGCTAAAGGGTATTAAACTATAGTATAGTATACTAGAGGCTAAGCTACTTATAATCTATGAAGTAGCTATATACTAGAGGTACTACCTTTTATATACCTAGAGTAGGATTATATTCTTAATAGACTACCTAAGCTACTACTACCTTACTAATAAACCCTAGCTTAATAGTTAGTAGGTAAGGTTACTCTAAGACCTATCTCTCTTTAACTTTAAGATTAACTACTAGCTAAGAAAGGAGAATATAGCTAATAAGCTATTATAGTAACTAGACTATTAGCCCTTTAGTATAGAAGACTAAGAGGTATAGGGTATGTTTCTAAAAAGCTTCTTAAGCAGGTTTACCTAGAGAGTAGTAGTAATTATTAGTAGTAGGTTAATAGAGGTATATCTATTACTACTAGAAGAACTTACTTAAAGCCTAGAGAAGGAAACTATAGTAGTATAGTAAGCTAATAAGGTAATTACCTCTAAGGAGTAGTAAAAGCTAGAAGATAACTAGTTAGAGAGAGAGAATAGGGTCCTTAGGTATAAGAGTAAGGTAGTTATCCTAGAAGGGTATATATTAAGGATAAAGATTATAGTAGTATTCTATCATAAGCTAGCTAGAGAGTACATAGAGGTAACTTATATACTTAAAAGAATTAGATAGATATTCTTCTAGAGATTAATAAAGAAGGATATAATAAAGTATATTTAGATATATATAACTTATTAATAGATAAAGCTATACTACTACCTATCTTATAGAGAACTAGTGTCTCTACTACTACCTAGCTAACTATAGAAATAGGTTACTCTAGATTTTATTACTAAGCTACCTAAGTTAAAAGGATTTACTAGAGAGAGCTATAATAGTATCCTAGTTATAGTAAACTAACTTATAAAGTATATACTATATATACTTATATAGGAGACCCTAATAGTAGACTAGTTAGTATTCCTTCTAGTTAAAAGGGTATTCTTATAATTTAGTATCCTAGTAGTAATAGTATCTAACTAAGGATCTCTCTTTACTAGCTATTTCTAGTTAGCAGTATACTACCTACTAGCTATTAAGTAGAAACTAAGTATAGCCTACTACCTATAGATAGATAGCTAGATAGAGTAATAAAACTAGAACGTTAAGTACTTTCTTTAGGCTTTCTATAGCTTAGAGTAAGATAATTAAGTAAAGTAACTACTAATAGCTAAGTTTATCTATAATAATACTTAGTATAGTACAATCTAGATAGTACTAGTAGAGGCCCTAATAGGCTATGTACTATATAATATAAATAATATAAAGCTAGAAGGGGCCTTACTAATAGAGGTCCTATTAGTAAGAAACTAGGTAAAGTAGCTATAGAGCTAGTAGGCTATAATCCTCTAGTGACTAGAGATAGCTAATAAGAACTATAAGAGGTAGTATAATATAAAGTAATCTATAGTAGTGTTTAAGGTAGAAGAGAAGGTTCTACTATTAGTAAGGTTTATATAGTAAAAGTACTCTATAAAGAAGCTCTTAGATAAGTATCTAGAGCTATTTATAATCATATAGGTAGTTAGTAAAAGAAAAGTATATAAGCTTAACTTAGAGATATAATACTATATCTATAATATATTCTTATTATTATAGTTAGAGAAGTTCTATAGAATAGTAATAAAGCTATAGGTAGTCTCTATTAAGAAGGAAGAGAAAGATATATACTAGGTGGAGAGAATAGTTATATATAAAGGCTTCTAAAGAAATTAATAGTATCTAATAAAGTAGTAAGAGTATAAAGAGAAAAAGAACTCTTAAGAACTATAGTAAAATATAGTAAAGGAACTATAGTAGGATTATAAATAGGGGATTACTAAAAGCTTATTAGAAGAGAACTAAGTTAATAATTATATAGCTATAAGGTAGCTAGGTTTTATTATCCCTTTAGTACTAGGGCTAGAGAGTAGAGAGGCCTAAGGGCTAGGTATTCTAAGCTTAGAGATAAGTAACTAACTAAATAAATAGTAGAGGGGTATTAGTAAGGTACTAGAGAGGTATATAGGGGGTGCTAGGGCTTACTAGTTAGACTTCTCCTTATTATTATTAGTAGTACCTTTTCTAAGATCTAATCTACTAGCTTAGGAGTTAATCTTACTAGTATACTAAAGGCTATTATTAATACTATAAGGGAGTACTAGGGGGGTACTAGAGTAGGGAAAGGATATATAATATAGGTATAGGACTTAGTCTAGTTAGAGAAGAGAGCGCTCTAAGCCTTAATAGCCTTAGTCTACTTATAGAGTATAATAACCTAGTCTTAAGTAGTAGTAATAATAATCTTAGTACTCTTAGCTAATAACTTAGCTTACTTAGCTTACTATTTTATAGTAGAGTAGGTACCCTTAAGGGTAAGGACTTTATACTAGTAGAGAAGTTACTTCTCCTTCTCCTATACTACCTTATGCTTAATATTAGAAACTAATATATTAGAAGCCTTTATCTAAAGAGCCTTTAAGCTTATAAGCTAAGCCTTCTTAATCTCCTTTTAGAAAGGGTTAGGCTAAGGGGTACTAGGGGAGTATAAAGGTATATATATACTTATAAGGTAGTAATAAGAGTAAGAGTTAGCCTCTTTATAGAGGTTCTTAAAAACTACCTTAAGAGTAAGGGTAGTAGTAGTAGTAGTAGTAGTAGTATATAAGGCCTACTATAGGTTAGTAGTAAACTAATAGCTATAGAAGTAGTAATAGTAAGAGAGGGGATAAGCTTATAGAGATATAAGGCTTACTATACTAGCTAGTATAGTAAGAGTACTTATTACTAGTAATTAGAATAGTTAGAATAGTAGAGAGATAGTAGAGAGGTATTAAAGGGATAAGTATATACTCTAGGTTTTAATATAGTAAAGAAGATAGGTAATAATATCTTTTATATTAAGCTACTACTTTACTATAACTTAAAGGTAGTAATAGTAAGAGACCTTATATATAATAGTAAGGTTAATAATACTAGAAGTATTAAAATAGTTATTATTAGTAGAAGGGGCTACTAGGAGGGGACTAGGGGGGGTGCTAGAGCTACCTAAGATAGTAGAATTAGTAAGAGGTATTAAGGATATAATAGTAGTAGTAGAAGAGTAGCTAGTACTAGTACTACTACTAGTATTATTATTACTAGTACTATTATTATTACTATAGTAGTAAAGGTATAATAAAAAATAAAAAAATAATAATAATATAAGAATATTATAAAAAAAAGAAGAAAAAGAAAGAAAATAGGTAAAAAGGAAAAAAAGAGAAAGTAGATTTAGCTATTTTACTAAGTAGTATATATATAAGTAAGTAATAATAATAACTCTAGCCTATAAAGAAATAATAATACCTCTAAAAGAAAAGAGAGGTAGAAGGTACTAGGGGGGTACTAGTACCTCTTTTATTACTATAAAGTATACTCTTACTATTATACTAAGAATAATATAACTTAAAGCTTAGTTACTAAGGAAATAAAAGCATAAGTAATAAAAGCTAACTATACTATTTTATAGATAATAGAATACTAAGCTATAAAAGAGAGAAAGGAGTAAATAACTAAAGTAGTACTATAGGTAGATAAGGTACCTCTATAGTAAAGTAAGTAGCCTCTTACTAATAGTAGTAAGGGCTTAAGACTTATACCTTAAGTATAAGATAGCTAAGCTTAGTAAGGTATTAAAGAGGCTATTAGCTATACTAAGCTACTATAGAACAAAAGTAAGACTAAAGATAAGTAATTAGCTAGAGAAGATAATTACCTATCTAGTAATCTATTAAGCCTAGTAGAGTTCCTAGACTTTACTAAAGTATAAGTAGTATTATAAGTAGGGTACTAAGGTACTAATAAAGAGGTTAACTAATTAACTACTAGGTCCTAAAGATAAAACCTTAGAGAGAGGGGATTATATTAGGTTTCTAAAAGTAGTACTAGCTTCAGGGCTAGTAGGGTACTAGGTAGGGCCTAGGGGACACTACAGAACAGAATAATGTTATACCAAAGGGCATACAAAAGGGGTTTTTATAATAGTATTAAGGTTTAGAGAGGAGACAGATTAGAATAACAGTCACTAGTAACCCCTAACTGCCCTCCTACTAACTCCTTTACTTAGTACTACACAGCCTCTGATACCCAGGCCACTATGCAAAAGCTGTAGACCGCTCATGTGGGTAGGGCTTCTCAAGTAGAATCGGTGTCCGGTTGTTACACCATCTACGATCCCGCGGGACACAAAACGTACTGGACGATGGTGATGATGATGGGGGCCTTTGGGTGTCCAGGAAAGACGTATTCAAAACCGCGAGAGATGATGCCGTAGAAGCCAACATAGACGAGAGCAACGAATGCATACTTGACGGTGTCGACGCGGAGCTGCCGTGGCTGTTACCTGACAGACTGTGGCACGGCTCATTCTCATGGCAGTGGGCTTTTGAGTTCGGCAACGGTAGGTGTTTTCCGTCCCAGTCACCCTCTATGATCATTGCCACCATCACTGTGCGATCGAGGGTTCACGAAAACTCAATGAACGGCTTTCCACCCTTGTCCTTTGGGGGAAAGACGGTTCTCGTATGTTCATGACGGTCCTATCAGTAAGACATGCTTCGTGGTGTCTCACTCTCAGGTGCAACTGCCTCCCTCAGTTGCTCAGCTCATAATTAGTTGCTGCTTTAAGGTGTGACATAATGCCTGGCATGGTTTTAGGGCGAGTAAGGGGTGAGCAGATTATCACGCCCGCCACAACTGGCCACTGTGATTGCGTAGCTATTTAATACATCATAGAGAGGAGTCGTCATGACTAGAAAGCTATTGCTAGTAACGCAATTAGTTCTGACCTGCTCATAACACAGGGGTGGAGCGGCCAGAAAGTGTTAGTGCAAGCATTGATTCCTACTTATAGCGGTCCAGACAAGTATATGCAACGAGCCATAGCGACTACTATGAGTGTCTCCAAGATGAGCATCGGGAGGGACAAATCGGTAAATGGGCCCCCGTTCGCAGAGAATTTGGCACCTGTGGGCAGGCCATCGTCAGCTGTGCGCCGCTGTGCCTACTTCCTCATGAAGTCTCAGCAGCATTGAAAAAGGCCCATGATGAGTCCGGTCACTTCGGCCCCGACATGACTCGACGTCGGCTGGTTACTTCCATCTTCTGGTCTCGGTTGATGCTGGATATTGCGGATTATGCTGCAGGCTGCTGGTACTGCGCAAGGTTTGCTCCTTTGAAACCATCTGCTCCAAATGCCCCTATGGGCATCGCAGAACCTATGCAAGTTATTGGCATCGATCATTTGAGCCCATTCTCTACAACAACTGCCGGCTACAGATAACTGTTCTTCTGGATCAATTATTTAAGCCGTTTCGTTTGGGCTAAGCCTACTATCTCGACCGGGCACGAGGAAGCAGCGGAGGCATTATGTGTCTGGATGGACGTCACCTCACTGGTGCCTACTAAAAGCGGCTGATTATTTGATAGGTTGTACAAGGCTCACAAGAGCCCAGCCCGATACGGGACTAGTTAGCGAGCCTCCCAGATTCCTATTCAAAGGATGCAGATTTTGGACACCGTTATTACACTTAGGCCTACACACGAACTGCCGAGCAATGTTCAACAAAATCAGACTTACGTCGTCGACAGCGGCTACATCACAAATTTTTACGTCAGTCTTCATGTAAACTACCACTAGCACTATATTGACATGCTGTGTAATAGAGGCGTGTCGAGCAATATCTATGTTGTAATTCCTAGAGTTTGCAACTGTGTATCATAAATCATATGGGAGCATATAGGTGCCTACGACATAAGATCCTCTTGTTACTTACATAGGGGTTTATTTGGTTTGAAAACACCACGACATCGTGCGCATCACTTCGCCCACAGATTCTGGCATAACTAAATCTACGAATAGTGAGAATTACAAAGGGCAGTAGAATCAGTGTTGCAACTTGTACTCTCTTTCTCAACTGAGAATCCTCGGATGAGGAATGGGTTTTTCTTGTAACTCTCGCTATATCTACGTGTCTTTTCATTTATTTTTTCCCTTGAAGACCTTGATGTCTTACCCTGGTGCCGGTCGTAGCCGAGAGCATCCCATGTGACTGTCTCGGCTCGTTATAAGAGTGTCCCGAGGAAGACGCGTCACATGAGTTAAATGCTGAGAGTTGCTTAGTGTTACAGTAGTCTGAGCTGTACCTTTAGGATACATGACGCTAACATTGACGACTATGAATATTCTTATGAGTCGATGTTGATCCTTGGTCACTGTAAGTAGTTGTTTCGGGCGGTTCAGGACAATCAACCATATCACGAAGTAACAGCTTCGTTAAGACAAATGCGTTGTCATTATGCCGTGTTCTGCACTATGTAGCCATGCCAGCCAGCATCGCAACAGGTTGAGTCGTAACATTCAGTAGTACGATCACAACAGCCTCGGTGGTCCTGCTAGTTGACAGCACTACAGATCGTCCAGTAGCCAAAAGAAAACATCGGTTTCAAACAAGAACGGTCTATTGTCGAGATTTCCTTCGTAACTTTCTATATCAACTATAAAAGCTTTCGAATGCCCTCCAAAACTGAGAAGCTCACGAGATGCAGCACATCAGTATTAGTCGTTTTGATCTATGTTCACCTTCTCACCTTCAACCTTTTACTAAGAGTTACACTCAAAATTATTCAGCAGGAAGAAACAAACCAAGTCCACCACAAAATGCACGCTGGAAAGATCATCACTGTCATATTCGCATCAGTAATGGTTGCGCTGGGAACTGCTATTAGAAAGTCCGAGAGCCCAGAGACGGAACGTCGTCAGGAATTGACCAATTCGAACCGCGACCTCGCCATTTCTGACGGGGCTGGAGTCAAACATACTTCGGAACCCATCGCATCCAGCCACAGCATCGAGAAGCGGTCATGCTACGTCTCGGGCATGTCCTGGGGCTCTGACAAGAATCGTGCGCTCGAACTCGTCGACCAGGCCTGCAGAGACAAGTTTGTTGGCACGTATAAAGGCAAGACAGAGAAGTCGGCGTGCTACCAATTGAGCCTTGGGAGACGAGTCAACTTCAATGTCAGGCGGTGGCATGAGTCGCTCCACAATTTGGACTTTGACACCTGTAAGAAATATCTTCGATACGAGATCGTGGGTTGTAATTTTGGAGGCATTAATTACCAGGGCAACTGGCGATTCATGTAAGGCATATTCCATGTCCATTCTTTTGTGTCTGACATATTGACCAAGCTGATATCCCAATTCAGGTCCGATCCAAACTTGGGGAGATGCTGAGAGTCTGTTAGCTGTTTTAGGCTGTCCCAACACATTCGTTGGGCAGTTTTCTCACCTCAAAAGACTGGTCTATGTCAAAGCGGAAGTATGAGTAAGGGGAGCAAGATTGCCCTTGTATAAGGGATGGCACACTCGCTATACGGATGTGGATTTTATTCCTACAGCCATTCTCTCGACATACTTAACAATACACAGGAATGATCCCTGCTTGTTTACTGCTGCTTGATACCTAATATTGCTCTCGTGAATCACAAATACCCCCCAGATATCTAACCGTGACTAAAAATGGACTGGGTTGTGGCCCGTCAGTATGGCCAGACCCCTTATAAGCCTTTGCTGGCTTTGCGGCAGCTGTTGGCACCGTTTGTGTCTGGTTCCTGATTCCCGATGTAAATTTTCCCAGATGACTCGTCCAAATGATCAAACTCCCTTACCTATATGGTAACGGGGGGTCCGGTCTTCGCCACGCTAAGCCATCCATACACCATGCCGAGGCCCTAGTGACTCTGGTTGGTACTGGTAATTTGGTATTCCCTGTTATAACTGCACATAGGCACAGTCACTGCACAAAACCCGCTTTGGGCTTTTTACTGGTCACTGGTTCAGGAAACATCATTTCCTAATCGGGTATGTCTCGCTAAGATTCGGGTGCCGCGGCCGAGCTCCACAAGTGAGGGCCTTGATATGTGGTCCTCTCACACCTGGGCATGGGACATGGGTAATTAAATAAGCTCACAGTCTAGCTGCCGGGCCACCAATGCAGGGAGCATATGTGATACTACTTGATATCAAGGCACAAAGATAACTGTTATAGAAACACTGGGCTCGTTCACTCGCTACCCAAGCTGATAGAAGCCATCTTCTGCACGGGGATAGAGGCCAGGGCCGTGTCTTTGGTATCAGCCGTCTCACCCAGCTCTTTGACTTTGGCTTGCCTCTCCATCCAATCTTTCGCCCCGTTGTACATGCAGTTGTAGTCCATGAACTCGGCCGGGTTCCTGTTTAAGAGCCGATTGGCGTCATCCTAGCCAATCTTGGCAATGTACTCACATTGTGATGCTGTTAGTGCCCTTGTCCGTTGCCGGCTTTCCCGCGTGTCTGCTATATCCCTGGATAAGAGATACTCTCTCGAACCTGCACTCAAACACGGCCTGCTAGTTGTTAGTCAACTGAACAGGTTACCAAAGAAGATTTAACTACCTTCAGGCGATTTTGGATCTCTGCTGTTGTAGGCTTTTCTTTTATGTCCCCAAAGATCACCCCAAGAGCCTCGGCGTCTTCGATGGCTTGGCTTGCACCTTGTCCCTGGGTAGGAAGCATTGGATGGGCAGCGTCTCCGATGATGATGGTACGGCCCCGATGCCAAGTTTCCAACGGGTCCTGCAAAAGTCATATTAGCATTGTATGTTTCTTACCCCCCCACAAAGGTATCATCTGGGAGCTTGACCATATCACGCAGCTGCCAAAGGCCAACTTCGGTGCAGTTCTTGAACACTGCTTTTGCCCAAGTAGGGAACACCTCAAATGAGTCTCTCATCTTCTGTGGATCGCCCTTTGTGGTCCAGGACTTTCCCTCGGCTGTCTCTTGCATTTTGTCTTGTTGTACGTTAGATACAACCCCGATAACTTGTACCAAACCGGTCGGACTCACCATCCGGTACCAATGCAACGACGCTGTAAATGGAGCCATCTCGGGCAGGGCCCATTATTATACGTCGGTCGTGGCCCATGATCATTGTCGTAAGAGACTTTCGAGGGTCTATAACAGACATAAAGTCCTTGTCTTGTTCCAGCTCGGAGCTATCAATGAGCAATCGATACGCTTGATGTTTTTAGATCGGTTAGATGAGTTCAAATAGAATAATATTAGCGACTTACCGGATAATCCGGTTGGTACTGCGGCAGCTTCTTTCCCCAGGACTGATTTCCGGAGCACACTCTTGCTGTGGTGTCGTTAGAAAGTTCTTGAGTGCATCTCGGGGGAGAATTCACTCACATGCCGTCAGCCCCGACGACAAGGTCCCCAGTCAAGGCCTCTCCTGATTCGAGAGTAACAGTCCCGGCCTCTGGGTCACACTCTTGTACTACACATCCGGTCCGGATGATGACTGGCTCGGCATCTGCAGCCTCCTTCGTGGCTGCCTCTCTCAGCGCATCGTGAAGATCAACCCTTTACGGTCAGCGACACTGTCGTAAGCTCCTTGCCTCCGAGAAACCCTTACCTATGGTACATCATGCGGTCCTGGGTTGTGCGTTAGAATATGGGTAATCGATCTGACAGACCTTAACATGATCCACTTACCGCACCGTAGCTCTTCTTCAGGTGGAATGGGATATCTGCATGCAGCTTTCCTTCGACACTGTAAATACGGAACTGCAATTATCATCCTTAGCCAATGCGGCGGGCCGATTCCGCGGTTGAAGGCTCACCCCTTGATCCGCCATGGAGCCCTTTTTCGAAAGAGTTTCCTCCAGACCCCATTGTTTCTCGACAATTCTGCGCGTGTCAGCCGACATATACGACGCCATGCATCGTCACCGGTAGTTGCACCAACTTTGAAGCATTTGGTTGAAGACTGGGCCTCTCATGTCAGTCACGCTTCAATTGCGCATCGATGGGACATAGGAATTGGAGCCTCACGATATCGTCGCACCGATCTCTCTGTTTAGCTGACTTTGTTCAAGAACAGTGATACGCCGTCCGGGTCCTCTCAGAGCAATAGCCTCGGTCTGTAAGCAAAGGAACTGAAAGGGTTTGTTGGATTGGGTGGTAATTGCTCACTGCCGAAATTCCGGCGATACCGCCACCCACAACGATGATGTTGAACATTTTTCACGCTGACGAAAATTTGTGGAAAGATTGAAATGTGCAGCAAGGTTCAAAATTCCCCTGGTTCACTCGAGTTACTTTCGAACATCAGATGATGCGGCATGAGTGTCTGATCAACAACACGAAGCGCGGCGCCAAGGGTAAATGGTACTCAGTTCCACCACCACGAGTCTCGTTCAGGTGCACAGATATGTTGTCCGTCCACTTCCCGGTGCCTTGCCGACGGGTTTGATGTGGGCGAGAAGGGGTGGGGGGTAGCATTGATCAGTGTTGCCGATGAGTTCGTGGCAGCTTGGAACCGACCCGAACCGAACCGAGGACTATTAATCAGGCACCGGACACCGACACATGATTCGGACTGGACATCCAGATTTGGAAAGGTTCTTGGACCCCTGGACGCTGAAGGGGTAGGTAACTAATGGCAAAGTGGTTCAATGCGGCGACAAGTGGGATTTGAAAAACAAATTCAGTCATGACCACGGAATGCAATTCGCACACAATTAAAACGGATCAGTCTCATTTACAACTTTGGTTTAATCCAGAACAAACCCCTCTGATTCCACATACACCATAATGGCTACCACCACCACGGTAAATGAGCAAGTGCTCCTATCAGAGCAGTCAATGGTGGTCATATGAAGATGGATGGCGGTGATCTGGCCTTCGGCGACTGAAGAGATGACCTTCTACGAGATGGCTATGCTGTCATCAAGGGTGCTATCCCAAGAGAGCGCGCAGACGCCTACGCAGACAAGATGTACGCTCTGCTTAATCATTGTAAGTTTGAATCCACCAGTGAGAAACTACCACCTCAGACTGACTCTCTCACTGGCAGTGGCCTAGGCTATGACCGCAACGACCCCTCAACTGTTCATCCGGACAAGCTTCCTGTGATCAATGAGAAGGGCATGTTGATGGCCTACGGTGCATGCCACGAAGACTTTGTCTGGGACATCCGCAGCGAGCCCAACGTTGTAGGGGCTTTCGAGAAGGTCTATAACACCGAGGACCTGCTTGCTTCATACGATGTTATCAACTGCGGCTTTGCCGATCGCACCCATCTCCCCGAGAATAAGCCTTGGCACCGCCAAGATCAAGACCCGAGATACCTGGCTTCCGCGGCCTCCAAGGCCTCTAGTTCCACGAGGACCTGAAGGACGAGCCCCGCATCCCGGCTTGGACCAAGGAAGTGGTACGGCTTCATGGACCGCGGCATGGACTGGCTCAAGGAACACGGTGGCGAGTGGCACAAGGTCTGCGCCGATCCGGGCGACCTCATTGTCTGGGATTCGCGCGCTGCCCACTACAACGTTCCTGTCAAGAGCAGCGTTGACCGTATGGCGGTTTACACTTGCTTCATGGCGGTGGCCTCAAGAGGGCCTTCTACGGAAGAAGGCTGCATACGAGGGTGAGTTTACAAAAGAACGACGACTTTGAAGATGTCCTCGCGCCCCCCCAGCACTAACGGTTTTGTTCTGCAGGCCGTCTTGGCACCAAGCACTGGCCCAATGCCCGGCACACGGGCTCCAACGTCGCTACTCACAACGGCAAGCCGGATTACGTTGTCTGGGACCGGCCCATCGACGACAAGGTGCTTAGTGGGAGGGCGTTCAAGTTGACTGGGATTCCGTATGTCAAGGTGTAGGCAGCGGTTGAGAGCATTTCATTTTCCCGAATTGGTTCTTGTTTCGAATGTCATATTGTCCAAATTGTATGGCTAGCACAAAGGATAGGTAGTATGCTGCAAGATAACCATCGTTCTGTTTACTTGACTCTGTTCACTCTTCGCTCCCTCGAATTGGGGAGGGGGTCAACCCATGATCGAGAGTCAAGAGATATGCTGGGAATACAAACTCCGCCATAGATTCCAAGGTCTCCATGCACCAGGATGTGGAACCACGGATTGCACATCTTTTCAAGATACCAGCCTCCTCTGAGCTGGTGCTCTGGGAGCGGCCAAAATGTTGAGGCTCCTTGTCGGGCTCAACGATTGCTTCACATCTAGCTTCTCGGCTCAACGACCGAACCGAGCCTGTTCGATTTCCCTTCTAGGGCAAAGATCAGAGCTCTAACTTGAGTGTTACCACATTATGGGGATGTCGAAACTGGTTGGGGTCGCCACTGCTACGAGACAAGAAACAACACTGCCTATCCTGTCATCCGAACCGAAGCACAGGAAGTCCAAACAGTACGGAACGGCTGTCAAACCGAGGGCCCAGTCTCCCGGCAATCGTGAGGGGTTATCCATGTTATCTCTAGGCATATCCTTGGTCCCCTGTTTCCCCGCATTTGACTGGGCGAGACTGGTATGCCGAGCACCGCTAGCTCAGGCCAAGTCGGGGCCCCATCTCTGCACCCCAGATTCTTAACGGAATCTGGGGTAGGACAAGGTACCTGGTTGTCCGAAGAGATATGAAAGATTCGAGGGGTTGATTCAGGCCGACTTTGGCGAATGACAATGTACACATTGGTCAGGGTGGCTGTTTTGCAGATATAGACTCAGTCTCCCTGGACATTCCCTCAGTCCTGTCACTAACACCAGACTGGCCATCCATCCCCTTTGCCCTACGGAAAAGGGCGACCATCTCCATTGTCGAATCTTTGAACCAAAAGTTTATGTCGAAATAGACGGACAGATCGTTCCAGTTCTCAACATGGGCGAGATGGACAACAAAGTCACCGAAGAAAGGGTCGAGTCGGCATCGTTGCCCCCGTCGCCCCAACTCAAAGAGACCGACTTCGCGTCCAACAACGCCAACGTCAAACTCTCCGATGGGAATGTCACCTACCTGATTCCGACCCCGAGTTCTGATCCACGTGGTACGAAGCCTTCTCGGTTATTCTCTTTCATGCCCAAGCATCATCAACGCCGAGCTGACAAGTCTGCTACTCACTTAGATCCTCTTAACTTGAGCCCCGTGAGAAAATGGGTGAGCATCTGACTGCTGTCTGGAAGATTCCAAAGGTTGAATACTAGCTAACGAATCTCTCTCATCTGCAGATAATCACCATGACTTGTGCCACGTTCGCCTCCGTCGGCCTCGTCCAGGTCTCCGGTCTAGGAGCGCTCCTTGGCGAATTCATCCCGGAATACGCAGCTGAAGGAAGAGGATACGAAGACATCAGCCATCTAATGACTTATCCGTCACTCTTCATGGGGCTGGGAAACTTGATTGGTATGCCACTGGCCCTCGCCATCGGACGCCGCCCAGTATTCCTCGGTTCTTGTGCCCTCGCAGTCTTGGGATCAGTCCTATGCGGTGTCCAAAAGGGTTACACGTCTCATCTCGTCGCTCGGATGATTCTTGGTCTGGCAGCCGGCCAGAGCGAGGCCCTTTGCCCCTTGATGGTGCAAGAAACCCACTTCCTCCACGAGCGTGCACGCTGCCTGATGTGGTTCACCCTCTGGCAATCGACTCTCAGTGCGGTCTACTCTCTCCTGACCTCGTATATCGCCGCTGTCATTGGTTCCTCCGGTTGGTACTTCCTGGGTGCCGGTCTTTCTGCCATCACTTTCATCTTCGCCGTCTTCATGGTACCCGAGACCAAGTACGATCGACCCCTCGCCGCCTACCAGGGGCACACAGCCCAGGTATCCCATTTCGTCAGCAGCAGCGGTCCCGGGATCGACGACACAACCGGCGTTTACACCGAGATGCTCACGCGCAAGACTACTACGGAGCCCCGCCAGCTGGACTTTATCAACTTCAAGCCCCGGACCCTCGCTTCGGACATGCGCCTCCTCACCCAGAAGCCAGACTGGAAGGAGGGATGGCACTGCATTACGGGCATGGCTATTGTTACCTTCTTCCCCGACATGATGTGGGCGCTTCTGCTGAATGGCCTGACAATGTAAGAAACCATACTGGCGATAGCTAGGCCCCTCCCTACAAAGTTTTCAGTATACTGTCACTAACGTCTTTGCCTGGATAGCGGTGTTAACATTGCGCTTGGCACCACGTACGGAGGAATCTTGGAACATGCCCCGTACAACTGGAGCACATCCATCATCAGCCTTGCAACGACTGGTCAGATTGTAGTCGCCTTCCTGGCTCTTCCGCTCTTGGGCCGCGGCTCGGACTGGATCATCAAATTCTTTTCGCGCCGTAACGACGGCATCCATAAGCCCGAGTACCGGCTCATTCCTCTCATCATCCCCGTCATCGTCGGAACGTTGGCCTCCGTCATTTACGGACAGGCCGCCGAGCACCCCGAAAAATACCATTGGTTCGCCATCGTGTTCGCTCTCAACGCCTACTACTTTGGCTTCGTTGGGGCCAATCAAGTGGGCATCACGTACGCTCTCGACGCGTACCCGACACGCTCCGGCCCGGTACTGGTCATCATCTGCGCAATGCGTGGCGTCATCTCGTTCGGAACCAGCTACGGCGTGACTCCCTTCATCAACTCGGTTGGTTACGACGGCGCTTTCGGCATTTACGGCGCTCTGACGGCCGGCATTGGTGCCATGGGGATTTTCGTCTTCATCTGGGGCAACCAGATCAGAGGCTTGGTCGCAAAGTGGGCTGTTGCGGAGTCTACCGCTACACCTTCTTACAATCACTAGTTCAAGGAGTCAACTAATCGGATTGTTTCGTTATGAGAGGGTCGGACTGATATACTTGAGCGCTTATGGGTTTGGCTATGTTTCGAAAGGTGGAAGGATTCTGAGAGGTGCTGATGAGGATTTGACATGTAAGAAGCGGTAGACATTGGATGAAGGGGGTTTCTACTTGATCTCCTTGACGACACTATATGTTCAGAATATGTTTCACGAGATTATGAATCTTTTCCAGTTTAATTATCATTTTACTCAAGTTCGATGACATGAGTTTGGGAGTTACTCGAAGAAGCCACATGTTGCGCTTGCGTCACAAACAAATCGCCAGGTAGATTCCTATGATATCATTGAAGTCCGAGAATTTCGGCCAAATCATGTGTTCCGTTCAATTAGACGTGTAATTGTTTTGCCATTTTCGGCTTTGGCTTCTATCTCACTGGTTGCATACGCATCTTGGCTGGATGTAAGTCCGATCGCATAAAAGCCAAAGTGAGTGGGTGCGTGTGATCTAAGGCTGGGTTCCAGTGGAATCTTCATCATCGGTTCATCGCTATTGTCTTTGCATTACAATCCAACATCTCCCCTGGGACGCTGTAAGCCCATTACTGAATGAAAGGCAAAATGATGCGACTCGGGTGCTCGGGTCCGCAGTGTATGAAATGCTCCCCCTTATTCCTCTCGTGCTCGGGACGCTCGGTGGAAAAGGCCTTGTACTCGGCGATCGATGGGAACTGGCCTCCAATCTGCACCTGGACCGATTCGCCGGCTTCGTAGTCAACACCCATGGCCCATATGCCGATCTCCAACTCGACAATTGTACCCGGGGGGATCTTGTTCTCCTCGTCATGGGGATGGAAGGGAAACTGCGGGTGCATTGATCGCGAAGAGTCGATCTTGCGGTGGGAAGCCCGCAGCTGACCGACCGAGCCGAGATGTAGGTTGGTGCTGCTTTGGTCTTTTTGCGGGATTTCGTCGATGGAGTTGACTGGAGCAGCCTCAATGGGGAAGCAGAGGTGCTTCATAGGGGTTCCTTCCTTGTCCAGCTTCCGGATGTTGACGTACACGTTCATATCATCATGCGAAGGGCATGACATGTAGAGGATCGCCTTTGGGATTCCGATCAACCGCGATGGCTTATCAAAGGTGTAGGTGAATTTGGCAAGAGATTTGCCGTCTTCGGAGTTGTATGCCACTTTCGAAGAGCTCTCGGGAGCTGCCTCGGTTAGTGCTTCGGAGTTCAGATAGAACGTCTTGTAATCGGTGTTGGGAGGGGGGAAGTCTTCGAATATGATATCGCTCTCGGCCTCTCGGTCGCCGAATTTGAGAGACGTCCACCGCACTTTGGGTGTCTTCTCCCAGTCGTTTTCGATGCCTTTGAGGTATCTGTCAAAGAATTTCTTCGAAAAGAGTTAGCCGGTCCGGAGAGAGAGTTGTAAAAGGATGGCGAGAGGACTCACCGCCAGATCCTCGTTGGTCTCTGGCACACTGTACAGATCAAACCACTCTTGCCAGGCGCTCCAGCGAATCCACTTCTTGGAACAGCCCAGCTCGATGAAGCCTCTGATGCTGCCCATGGTGTGGATGGAACTAAAGTCCGAGCCCGAGATGTAGGCGGGGATGTTGATTGCCTTCATGTTTGCGCGTTTGTCCTCCCACCAAATGTTGGACAGGGGGCTGCGACGGTACATCTCCGCGAAGTCTTCCACGCCCGAGTTGCCCTTGATGATGAGGTTGGTGATCAAGTCGAAGTTACTCATAGAGAAGATGCCGCCTCTGACGAACTGCTCGCGGAACAAGTCACCACTCGCCTCCCACGGCGCAATCGCCTTCAGCGACGGGGGGTTCAAGGCTGCGACGTGCCATTGAGCGATTGCGAGGGCCGAGTTGCCCGCCATGCCGACGCTGCCGTTGCACCAGTCGAACTTGGCGATGGCTTCAATGACATCGTATGCATCTTCGGCGTCCTGCAGCCCCATGATCGGGACCTGCCCGTCGCTGTTGCCGGCGCCTCTGCTGTCGACGCTGATGATGGCGTAGCCCTTGGGGCACCATCTCTGGGGGTCCAGACCCTCAAACTTCTCCAAGCCGCTGAGGTCGCTTTTCTTGACGCAGCAGGACCACGGCGTCATGGGAAGCATGGTGAGCGCGCTGTACTTCTTGCCGTAGGGTGACCACCCGACAATGGCGGGGATCTTTTCATTGCTGTCCGCCGGCCGATAGACGTCAATGTAGAGCCGGCAGCCATCTCGCACCTTGATCTCAACGTCGTGATCGATACGGATGTCGCTCTCGAGAGCTTTCGCATTGTAGCCGTTCCACCCCTTTGGCAGGACCTCTGTGCGGCCAGGAGTGAATCCCTGGTAGTTGTTGACGCCGATTTCAGGCTTGCCAATGGGCTTGATCGCAACCTCTATGGGAAGAGGCATTGTAGAGAGATTTGGGGGGGTTATTCGTTTGAAATGTATGTATATCTGGGATGTGTATACTTGGGGGAGCAAAGGGTAGCTTGAGCATCACTGGGTACTGAAAGAAAGTAAACCAGCTGCTTTTTATCAGACGCGTCTGCAAATCCCGGCAAGACCGGACAGGGTCCAATTCTTCGCCAGAACGCGCATCAACGTGAACGTGTCGCCAGAGCCTCGGTCTAAAGCTGCCCGGAGTGGGTGATACATCGGGTGTGTCTTAGCAACCGGCGACAACGCGGGGCTTGGATGGCGGGGTAGCTCCCCCGGAGCAGATCTGCGGTAGCATCGGGCCCTCCTCTACCCCAGGAAAGCGGAGAAGAGTGAGGGGAAATCGGACATACCCGAGCCGAACCGAACCGAATCCAGATTCCTCAGACCCCTGAGCTGTGCCGGATCAAATCGACTTCGGCCAAGCGTCCGAGCCGGGCCTAGGAGTCAGCCCGAGAGCGTATCGTGCATGCACTACTGGCAAGGGATGTTGTGGGGGATCCGGGGAATCTGGGGTCAATGGCTCAACCTCTCAGTGAAAGCTTCAACTCTTGATAAGCTGTCTGGCTATGCCGCAAGAAGGAGGCCATATAATAACACCCGGAGCCTCTTCAATTGCTCACCATTGACTTGTTTTCAACTCGATCCCAAGTACCAACAATAACATAGCCCTTTCAAGCCATTGCCACCCAGCTTCGCACACTTTCTTGCGTCTCGAACAGTGCAAAAATGGCCAAGGACCTCCTCACACCCAAGACCCACTACGGCGACTGGCGTGATTTCTTCTTCGAGCATGGCTATGTCATCCTGAAGAACGCCATCTCTGCTGAGAAGGCTGAGCACTACAAGTCAAAGCAGATCGAATGGCTCAAGTCGTTCAACCGAGGGTTCGACCCCGATAACGAAGACACTTGGACTTCTGAGCACCTCCCCGTGTCCTTCAAGGGCGGCATGTATGGGTCTTACTGCGCCCCCCATGAACGGTTTGCGTGGGAAACGAGAATGTGAGCGGGCGTCCATCTGGCCTTGCACCGTTGGCTCAGCCGGCTAACCGGGAATAGGGAGCCCGGAGTGATTAACCCATTCATTCAAATTTGGGAGACGGATGAGCTGCTAGCCAGCTTCGATATGTTCAACGTCACGCTTCCCCGTCAAAGGGACTTGAAATGGTCGCCGTGGCCCCATTGCGGTATGATCCTTGTGCCGAACACACTGTGCATGGCGTTACTGACGGCGGGCTTTTCAGACCAAGATCCTAAGCGCAAAGGACTGCAGTGCGTTCAGGGCCTGGTCAACTTTGCGCCCAACGGTGACAAGGATGGCGGTCTCATCGTGATGGATGGCTCAGCCAAGCTTTTCGACCAGTTCTTCCAGGAAACCAGAGTCATGGCGAACCACGAAGACGCCCCACCGCCAGAGGAGAACTACCGCGACCTCTTCATTTTCAAGGAGGAGGACGTTGCGTGGTTCGAAAAGCGCGGGTGCAAGCTCCTCAAGCCAAACCTGGAGCCTGGTGACATGGTCCTATGGGACTCTAGGTATGGGCCACCTCTCCCCGCCCTGGCCATCGAACATTGCGAGACTGACACCTTTTTGAAGAACTATGCACTATGCCAAGCACCCCGAGGGCACCCAGATCCGTCATGCCCAGTACGTGTGCTTCACCCCAGCAAAGTTTGCGGATCCCCAGAGCCTGAAGGAGAAGGCGGATATCTTCCGATCGTGGGGCGGCACGACGCACTGGCCGCACACCAACATTCACCCCCAGGGCAAGGCAAAGAGGGACGGGGTGATCGATCCGCAAGAGCGGGACGAGCCTCTGGAAAAGCCCGTCATCACGGACAGGTTGTTGCAGCTGGCGGCTGTCAAGGCGTATTGATAGTTCCACTCGTATCAAGTTTGAACGTTAGATGCCGCGTTTCTTTTGCTGGAAATATTGTGCATATAAGAAAGCAGACTTTTGAAAAGCACTCGAAGGATGACTTCTTCTCCTTGCTGCGTGATTGTGCCACCAGACAGACTTTAGTGTGCCCAGGTCTTAAGCTAGCAAAAGCGGGTTTTTGAGATTGATAGTAATATTCAGTTAATAACATGTCGAGCTGTATCCCATCATTGCTTCTTGACACAGACCTTCTGCTGTCCATAGACATTGACTTCGCGGTCGATGGCGTTCTCAACATTGGACGGACCAGGGGTGTGGAATAGATGCAAAGCCTAAAGATTCGTTATTGTCCTTATCAACCACCGAAATGCTCACTCAAAGCCCAAGAACGGGATGGACAAGTACAGGCATGGTTGGACACACACCAAGAATGCGTGAGTCGATGCGAATCAGTATGCCAACACACAGTCGCCGCCACGAGACTCAGCTCAGGGGTCTATTATTAATTCCGACCCATTGACTGGTCCCAATTCCCGAGACTCAATGCCGCGGTCCCCGGATTCCTCCTCTGCCCCTGGGGGCGGGGTTCCCGTCTCCTATGTGCAGGGGTTATCTTCATTTCCCCCACGTTTTGAGTCGAGCACCCCATGCGGAGATGCTAGACAATCTGTCACATTATATTATACCCTTGCCCGCTGATGACATCCGAGCCCCGACCGAGGAGGGCAGCATATGCTGACCTGGGCTCCGAATCGCTTCCCCGAGCCATCGTACGACTCTCAACAGCCTGTGCCCTCGGTGCGTCATGGCCGGTTCCGTGTCGAGGCCGGGCGAGCAGCCGTCCAACTCCGGGAACCAGTCACACTCGAAGCGCATCCGCCTGTCGTTGGCCTGCAACCAGTGCCGGAAGCGCAAGGTGCGGTGCGACGCGCAGACGCCCAAATGTCACAACTGCATCCTCCGAGGGGACGACTGCCAGACCACGAATCCCAGGAATCCCAACCAGCAAGCAGTCCGAAAATGGGCAGCCAAGAGCAACGCGAATCAAAGCGAGGGCAGTAGTAATGGCACTCATGAGACGTCCGAGACACCGCGTGAGCAGCCGCCCTATCGAACAACCTCGCCCAGGGCGCGGCAGTACCTGTCTCCGGCCTACGACGACGGCTCAGAAGGCGAAGATGCCGCCTCGCGAAAGTTGTCGTGGGTTGCGCAGGCCTACCGCGCCAACGCCCGCGGCAACCAGAGCCCGCACGAGCAGTCGGATCTCAATCCCGACATGGCCATGAACACCGACGAGAGCCCGCACCGCCTCAAGTTCATGGGCGGTAGCAGCGTCCAGTCGTTGACCATGTTTGCCGATCTCTTCTTCCGCAAACGCGGCTTGAAGCCCATGTCACCCTACTTCCGGTTCGGCATGCATCACGTCGAAGAATACCAAGTGCCGCTCTCGTTCCAGCTGCCGTCGCTTCCGCCGCTTCCCACCATGGACGCTTACCTGGACGTCTACATGAAGCGGATTTTCCCAGTGTTCCCCGTCTTCGACGAGCCTGCGCTCCGCTCGGAGCTGGGTCGGTTCACGACACTCCAGGACTCGGACACTTCTGCCGGCTTGCAGAACCTCATTGAACCATCACAGGTGCCCCTCTTGGTGTGCATCTACAGTATAATGTGCATCGGCGCCGATGAAGAGACGTGCATGCTCACCGAGGTTGGCACCCATTACCTGACGGCAGCTTACAGCCTGCTGGCGCATGTCATATCAACCCCGTACCTGGCCTCGGTGCAGGCCCTTGCTCTCCTGACCATCGCGCTGCGCGGCCGGAGCAAAGAAGGCCAAGGCTGGCAGACCCTTGGACAAGCAGTCCGCATCGCTCACTCCATCGGCCTCCACCGCCATGCATCAACGAGGCATTCTGGAAACACGCCCGAGGCCGGGACGTCGGCCCCGTCGCCGGGGTACCAAGCAGATCGTAAACTCCACAGCCGGGTCTGGTGGACATGCTATAACCTCGAGAAGCTGATGGAGCTCGAAACCGGTCGCCCGGCTGCCATACACGACTCGGACTGCGATCGCCGGCTGCCAGCTCCTGTGCCCATTCCCAGCGCCGGAACGGCATCGCTCTCGGCCCCGGAATCTCATAGTGATCGTCAGACCGTCGACTACTTCCAGCCCTGGACGTCTTTGAGTCGCATCATCAGCAGCATCAGCGCTCACATCTACCGTCGCTCGGGAAAATCCCAGACCTCTCGGACTCTACTCGGCGACACGGTCCGCCTGGACTCGGCGCTTACAGAGTGGGCACAGTCACTGCCTCCCGAGATCCGCCCTCCCGGCCCAAACAGCGGCAACGAGGCCCTGTGCGAGACGGGTCACAAGCACCTCACGATTTTCCTGGCCATACACTATCACCACGCTCTCATATCCCTTCATAGGGCCGCTTTGGTGTTTCCCGCGTCCATGTACCGGACACACATCAACGTGCAAGCTGACTCTGGCACCCTGTCAGCCGTGGAGCTCACGCGCCTGAGGCGCGGTGCCGAAATATGCATCGGCTCCGCGAGGACGATCGTCAGACTTGTCGGGGAGATAGCCGACGACTCCACGCCAACGCCCCGGCCGAGGGGCGGCATGTTCGGCGAAGCCCCTCACACAAAGTCAGAATCCGTAATCTTCACCATAACGCAGCCCCTCATCGCGGCTGTGGCCCTGGCGCTGCACATCCTCAAGCAGCCCAGCGCGAGGCTCGCGCGTTCCGACCTGGAGCTTCTGGGGATAGCGGCGCAGTACGCGGAGGAGCAGTACACCAAGGTCTCGCAGAACCCCCGCTTCATCCAGGCGTGCTCGGTCCTCCAGTCGAACATGTCGGAGATCGTATCCGGTCACCGGCAGCACCGGGGCTCGACGAACCCCATTGCCGCGGACTCCGTGCGGGCCCAGCACGAGCTCCTGGAGGATCCGAACCCTGAAGCCGTGGGCGCGGATATGGACGTGATGGACTTTGAGCTCCCGGACCTGACGGGGATGTTCACCGAGATCAGCAACACTGACCTGTTTGGGGGCGTTCGGCTGGAGCATCTCTGGGGCATGTTGGGTGCGGATGGGCAGTTTGGGGAAGGCTCGGGGTCTTGGCCGCAGTGATTGGAGCGTGTTTTTATTGCTTTGTGCAACCATTGTATTCATCATGTGTGTAATAATCGAGATTCTCTAATGCGAAATCCCAAGTCGAAACCAATCAGACCAGCCTCGGCCTTTTTGCCCGGCTGCAGAACCATTGGATGCTGGAGCCGGAGTCGACAAGCTCTTGGGATCGCAAAGGTGTTCGAATCACCAAAGCATCGGTTCCTTGGATGTATCGGGCCATGTCCCCGCAGCAGGAGACTGCTCGGACTAGTTATGCTGCATCCCTTCCGTTTTGGCTATACATTGGAATACTGGCATGGCTTGCTAGGTCTAGACAGATGAAAGTGATGTTTATGGTTAGCGTGATGCCTGAACTGAGCAGGATGGCCTTGGTTCTATGCGCTAGCCGGGCGTTTTCTGCAATCCTATCATGCAGTCAAACACCTGATGGTGTCTAGTATTCGAAGCATATGGTGGAGTAGTGCATCGGGTAGGCGGGCCGTATGCATAGGGTAGATCCAAACCAACAAAAAGACGTGGAGAATCCTTTGCCCAGAACAGCTTGCCGATCAGTATAGTATATTTCTTGAAGGAAGCTGGGTCGAAAGTCTCCCAGAGACCCTGTTTCTCGGAATAATCAATCCTCGAGAACCGGCATACGTACACAATTAGGCTAAAGGCTAGGGTGCCGGAACGGGATCTTAGTCCTCTCAGACGTTCAAAATGTCCACACTGGAGATGGCAACAGTTGTGCATGATACATTCATGACTTGACCTTGTTACCTGTGATCAAAGTCTTTGGTGAGCCCCGCAGGAAATGTTGAGGGGGAGATGCACCGGCTGGTTTATCACGCAACCCGCCTCAGCCAAGTGTGAGAGGCCCAAGCTGGCCTGGGCGGCAGAATCCTGACGGATTCAGCCTTCCTAGGCGATCCTTCGGAACTTGAGGTTCCTTGTTGCAGTCTCACACAAGTTACCAGGACTGTAAAGTGACAGTGGCTACAGTCACTGGCTAGTTGACCTTGCCTCCAAAGCTCCCTCCAGATGTTGCCATACGTATCAAGTATGGGTCCATCACTCGATCTGCCGAGTATTCACGAATTTCACAACCTTTCTCGGTATACATGGGTTCTACCTAGGCTGGGTCTGTCGTGCCCCTTCAGTCTCTGGCTACTCAACTCAACTGAGCTGGACATGGATACTGCGATCTAGCGTAACCAGTTCATAAAGCTAGTCTTTTGGGCCACGGGGTGATGCATTGGCTCCAAAGTAAGTTGTGACAGAGTTGACCGGCTGCCCGTTCACGTTAATGTACATCGGAATGGAGGGCAGAGCTTAGTGGACCAATCACAACTCGCTCATCGCGAAACATGTTGACTCTCCTCAAGCTGCCGGTCAAGGGCAGCGGTCTGGTTGCCACCAAGCTGGTTTAGTCGGATGTTGATCCTCAAACAATCGACCCCACGGCCACCCCAGCTTGTTTGTTGTTCAGTCCTGGGTAAAAGTAAGTAGTAATGGATAATCACCAGCATATGCCCAAGCAATTTCGCACACTTGAATTCTATAAATACCGGCACGGTTTCCCTTCCCAGAGCGGATTCCTCTCGACAGTCGTTGAACAAGCGAGTAAAACAAGCAAACAAAGGCTCGAGTGTCAGAATCAAGAAGGTATTGTGACCAGGCCCCGAAGATCACATTGCAACCTTTCGGCTTCCGCCCACACGTACCTATTCGTTTTGGAAGTTGAGGGCTAACTAACTGTCTGCCGCAGAAATCCAGTCAAAGCCTTCAAGCACCAACATGAAGCTCATCAGCATTGCCGTCGGCCTCTTGGCCACCCTCGCACTTGCTGCCCCCGCCATGGAGAGCTCCGAGGCCCTTGAAGCCCGTGCCGAAGCCGCAGTCAACCAGCTCGCTGCGCGTCAGATATGGAGCTGCAACTGCGTCAACGGAAGAAACATCTGCTGCGGCCCGAACGGTGCTTGTTACACGGGGAAATGCTAGGGAAAAAAGCTATGTTCTATTGATAAAGTGTCACGGCAAGGAGATGGTGTTGTTTTGGGACAAAACCGCTGGACTGGCCGCGGCGGAAAAGTTCTCAAGCAGTGGTACCAATGACACTACAATCCATACCCGACTAGACATCAATGAGTGACACAAATTGAACCGGAGCAGTGGGATTGGTGCTCCCAGCATAGTGTAGGCATAGTAATAGCTGCTTTCGGAATCCGGTCCTTTGACCTCTTCTGCAACCTTTGACGTGTAGGGGAATTACCACGTTCCTGCTTCCCTGTTTTCTCCTTGCACAGTTTTGAACACGTTTCTTTGGACCTCTTTTCCATATGCCTTCGGCTGTAAACAGAGGCAGCCGAGGCTGCCAAACCGCTGCCGTATTCAAACTATCATTGCCAACCTGATTGCGCATCTATATCCTTTGAAGAAACGCATTGAAGGGCAGTTACTCCTCGTCTCATGGCACTGGTCATGGGTAAGTGCGGGACGTTCGCTGCCAAACAATCCTACCATAGTAGTCGGTGCGGGGTAGTTGACGCAGCTTGGTCACTGTCCACAAGAAATCAAGCTGACTGCTCAAAACGTGGCCTTGAGCGGTAGTCGTATGTTGTATTTGTCAACCTCGATCTTGGTCCACCTGACTTGGAGCTGAAAGGCGAGGGGAGTTGCGTGCAATAGGAGTGTCCTGAATACAGTATTCCTAAGGTCTATTCGTGTTTCTCGATTGTGCGTCGATGACGAAAGGATTCCCGCTTCACAAGCCTGTCTGCGACTTTTCTATGCCGCTTAGCTAAGGTAGATGGGATCCCAATAAGAGAAAGGGATCGCGCGGTGGTATCGTCAGAGTGCGGGAATCAACAAGTCCACGGCGTGAAACTCCGTCCTGGATTTCTTTTCCCGTTCAGGCTCTCCTCGTAACAGACAATGACAACTAATGTTGTCTCTACGAATGGGAACTGCATTGGTGCCGGATACTATCTGACCCGCAGACACCGTGGCTCTCGGGACTCGGGAGTTGAGATGAGTTCAGCGGAGCTCCGGGGTAAGCGGAAATTATATGGGGGCCGGTGGATGTATTACATGGAAACCACGGGTCACTGTCGCGGACCTGTGGTCTATCAACCTCCAAAGATCAGATGTTATGGCAGCGCATGATTCTTGGTTTGGACGTCTGAAGTTTCCACATCCTTTTGAGAGTCATCGGATGTCGAGCGGAGGTCAACTGAGGGCTTTAACAGGTTACTTGGCTCTGGAGCGCCGCCTGACACCGCCTGGTCAGGACTAATACCAGTTTCATGCTCCCGTAAAAGACTGTCATCATTGCGACGAAGCTTATCAGTATTGGTGATGGATGCGAGTACGTGCCTTTGTTAAAAAAGCCCTCAACGCCCTGCGTGCCGTGAAGTGCGGAAATGGGAATGATTCGTTCCATTACCACATATCGTGGCATACATCAGAAAGTCAAGTCGAAGAATAACAAACCGCCCCTCACCATGGCCTCGAAGACAGCACCTGCACCCTCCGAAATCGCTCATCTGGGGTTCCGGACAGCGAACCCCGAAAGACTGGTCGACTTCTATCAGAAATTCTTAGGCGCGAGGGTCGTACTGGCCAACGACTTCATCTCCCTTCTTCAGTGGGACCAGGAGCACCACCGGCTGGCCATCATCAACGACCCCACGGCCGTTGCCAAAGACGAAAGGGCCTGCGGGATAGATCACATCGCCCTAAAGTTTGCCTCCGTCGGCGACCTCGTCGCGATATATCGACTAGGCAAGGAGGCGGGTATCACACCCTTTCGGTGCCTCAACCATGGGGTCACCAGCAGCCTGTACTACAAGGACCCTGACGGCAATCATGTCGAGGCGATGATCGAAGCTTACGACAACCCGGAGGACGTGCAGAGGTACATGAAGAGCCTGGATCCGACCAAAGTCAAGCTTGCCACGTTCGACCCAGAAGACCTGCTGCGCAGAGTCAATGCAGGCGAGGATGACGAGGCCTTGAGGAAAGCAGGATTCATTGGTCCTCGCCTATAATAGCACCTCAGCAGATGAGCTCTCAAACCGGGATTATGGTCGAATGCAATGACCATGAGGCCGAGTTTGCCTTGATAACACGACAAGCGCGGCATGTTTTCTAGCATGTGCTGTTCCTTGTATGCTATGGCTGTCGGTATGGTGATAGATTGACTAGGGAAAAAAGGATTATTATTGTTTTCTATCGTTGTACAAAAGCCCATCCACCACCGATTGGGCTTTGAGCTATGCATCCAGAGTTACGTAGTCTTTCTACATGTCAGGATACGCATAGAGATTTCAATGAAGATACAGTCCACAGGATGCATCTCATCAGCGGATCAAAGAATAGCTCGACGTCCATTACTGCAATTTGATGGAAAGCCCATGTCGTCCTCCTCCACCGTGAACGCTGCCGTCTACGGAACGCTCGACCCGTCATTCAATACGGTCTTCCCTCCCCCCTGCCCCCCTGGCGTCCCGTGCCGGACTCCCGGATGCGTACGCGTCCGCAGTCACGACTCACGAGCCCTTCGATCTACCCGGCCTGCGCGGGAACCACTCCACTCCCCACACTCCGTTCGCACTAAGCAATACATATCATGACGCCGATGTCCGCGGTAGCTATTCCCTTCTAGGGACTGGACCCCAGGCACGCGCGTACCCTGTAGAACACGTTTTGTATGTCCTGTGAGGGTTCCCCTGGCTCGTCGACCAAGCCCGCGTACTGGCAGGCTGGGGCTGCGAGACACGATCTGCTGCAGAAAGGGTTGGTCTGGTGTACTCCCAGCTCATCGGAAAGCCATTTCTCAGACGCGCGTCACTTCCCGGCTGGCTAATGTTATAGGATGCCGGCCATCTCTGTTCGCTTCCGAGAACACCCACAGAGCCCGCGAAGGCAAGCTCCTCGATCTGTTGGCGGCGGAATCTCTCGAATCTGCTATAGCAGGCACAGGGTATTCACGGGTACACCACGACACTTATTCCGACTTCAGAATAGACACAATCAATCTCATGCGTATCCAGCATGACGACCTAAGAGTTTCCGATGGGATGTGCGAAGGGGGGCGAAAGCTAGGTGACACTTGCAATCCACGTGCTGTCGGGACGCCTCCAGAGCTCTAATCCCATTCATGACCTTCCACCCCGAGATCTCACCCACCAACACGATTTCGGGCGGGTGGCCATAGAATTTGATTTTTCTGTTTTACCTCGGTGATCTTCATTACAGGTGGGCCTTGAACAACCTTCGCAGCGTGCCGGCATGATTATAATTGGTGACCCTGTGTTTGCGAGTCAGTACAAAGTCTATCGTTCCTCCAGCGTCCTTTGGATCCACAGCTCGCTTTATTACCCATGATCTCAGCTGTGTCTATCCCTCGAATTCATCATCAATGCATGTACCAGATTGTGGGAGCCTAGTCTTTCGGATATAAGGGGGGCAAAGTGGTTTACTGGCACGAGGCTCAAGGACACATCAGGGCGGCCCGGGGTGGATTGGTGAGGCCAATTTCAAGGTATCAAAATCTTTTTAAATAATCGGTTGCACGGTGGACTCTGTAAAGTGTCTTTTGAACGTATAAAATCGGGTATATTTATCCCAGCCCAAATCCAGGCGAGGCTTCCATTTGCTGCCTCTGAGGCAAATCGACAAACCAATCACCGAGTTGACTAAAACCAAAGCGTCCTGTCAATCTCTGTGGAATGAAGAGTGAAAGAAGGCCTTGGGATAAAAAGCAGAGAAGAAAAGAAAAGAAACAGTGGTACAAAGATAAAGCAACTATGATGCGCCGCCCATTGCCCTTATCCTCCGGAACGCCTTACTGCGCAGCTCAAATTTTCTCTCGTCTAATGTACGTTTGGCTGTCATCAATGCTCAGAATAGAATGCAAAGCTTCATACAGTCTCGATCATCCGTCGTCCTCCCGGACAGGACACGTAGTGGTGGGGAGGGGGGTTGGCCTCAGATGACCAGCCCCTTGCCGATGCCCTGTACTTGGAAGCCGAGCTTCTCGAGTTCAGGGGCGGAAACGACGTTGCGGCCGTCGAGCACGAGTCGAGGGCGCTTCATGACGGACGCGGCCCACTCCCAGTCGACCGGGTCGCCGAGATCCTCGTTGGCGGCGTCGAAATTGCAGCCCTTGCAGCCCTCGGGGCACTCGGCCTCGGGCTTCATGCGCTTCAGGGGGTCCGTCGGCGTGTGGGCGCTGGTGCGGGAGACGAACTTCTCGAGCTCGACAATGTTCATCTCGGACAGCGACTCCTTGATGAAGGCGTTGGCCTCTTCCCGGGAGGCCTCGGGGCTGGACCAGACGGACGACCGGCGGGCGGTGGTCTGGGCCTGCTTGGGGTAGCGGAAGTGGTACCAGGGGGTGAGGATGCAGATGGCGCTCGACCCGTGGACGGTCTCGCGCCAGGTGGTGTGGACCTTGACGCGCTCGACGACGCGCTCGTCGGTGATGGACTGGCGGACCTCGCTCATGACCTCGACGGGGTCGCAGCCGGGGTCGAAGATGGCGATCTCGTTGGGCATCTCGTGGGCGAGCTCGTTGATGATGTGCACGGCGATGCTGTTGCGGGTGTCGTTGGTGTTCTCCTTGAACGCGAAGCCGAGGATGGCCACCTTCTTGCGGCGCAGGTTGCCGTTGAGGGCGCGGTGGACCTTTTGGGCGAAGCGCTCGCGCTGGTACTTGTTGATGTCGAGGACGCCCATCCAGTAGTCGGCGACGGTGTCCAGGTGGAGGGTGCGCGCCATGTAGGCCAGGTTGAGGATGTCCTTCTCGAAGCAGGAGCCGCCGAAGCCGACGCCCGCGTGCAGGAACTTCTTGCCCAGGCGGGAGTCGGCGCCGATGCCCTGGCTGATCTCCTGGACGTCCGCGCCGAGCTCCTCGCAGAGGGCGCTGATGCTGTTGATGCTGCTGATGCGCTGGGCGAGCATGGCGTTGGCGACGAGCTTGGTGAGCTCGCTCGACCACGTGTTCACGGTGAGGATCTTGGACTCGGGGACCCAGGCGGCGTACACGCTCTTCAGAGCGTTGGCGGCGCGGACACCGGCGGGGGTGGTGGAGCTGCCGATGAGGATACGGTCGGGGTGCATGAGATCGCGGACGGCGGTTCCCTCGGCGAGGAACTCGGGGTTGGAGACGATCTCGAACTCGGCGTCGGGCTGGTACTGGGCCATCTGTCCAAACATGTTAGCATTTCCGTCTCTGCCCAGGGTGCTCCGGCTAGGTGTGCTCCGGAGCCGCTTTGGAAGCAGCGAAAGGATAGTGTTATTTGCGGAATTGAAAAAAGCTTACAATCTCGCGGATCATGCGGGCAGTGCCCGTAGGGACGGTGCTCTTCTCGACAATGACGGCGCCGGGCCTGGCGAACTTGGCCACGGTCTCGGACGCCCCCTCGAGAGCGCTCAGGTCGGCGGTGTACCCGGCGCCGAGGCCGTACGTCTTGGTGGGGGTGTTGACGCAGATGAGGACAATGTCGGCCTCGTTGATGCAGCGCTCGACGTCGGTGGTGAAGCTAAGGTTGGGCTTGCGGGGGGCGAGCTTCACCGCCTTGCCGGCAGAAGGGAGGAAGGCGGTCGCCTCGTTGGTGCCGTCGCGGGCGATGCGCACGATCTTGGGGAGGCCGGCCTCGTGGATGGGCAGATGGGGAGAGTTCCACGCGGCGATGCGCTCCGCGTTGAGGTCGACAACGTTGACGGTGAGGTCTGGGTTGTGCAGTGCGATCAACGCGGCGGTCGGGCCACCTGTAGACTATGGTTAGCTCAAAGTTTGGATATGTAGAGCATGATGCGTCGGGCTGATGAGAGCATGATCAGGGGGGCGTGGGCTTTCAAGAGAGCACCGCTTACCAACAAAGCCAGCACCGACGAAGCAGACGTTCTGGACCTTCATGGGCTCAAGGGGCTCCAGGTCCGAGGCGTTCGAAGCCGTCTCATGCTTGTCGAGCTCGGGGCTGCGAGGTCTGGAGGCGGGAGGAGACGAGTTCGGGGTTCCACTGCCGGAGCCAGCGTCCGAGTGCCCGGCGTCCGAGTGCCCGGTGCTGAGGGCGGGCGACTGAGAAGCCATGCTGCCGACGGTCGATGTTGCGTCCGCTGTGACGAAGTGTGCGCGCGGGAAGTCTGCAGCCATCGAAGAAGGTGGTTTTTTTTTGTAGGCTGATGGGGCTTTGTCGAGAAAAGGTATGAATCGCGACAAGAGGCGAGGTCCGGGTTGGTAAAAGCGGCGATCAGTAGCTAGGATGGCGGTCGGGGATTTTAACTCAAAAGATTTCCCGAGGCAATGGATAGACTGTCCGAGGAGTTGCGAGTCGTGTTCTTTCTGAAGACGAGGGCCCGAGTGCTAGAAGGGGTGGTTTGGAGGGGGGGGTGGGAGAGGATCCCGATCTCGATAAATAGAGCGGAGGGGATGGATATATAGAACGTTCGGTGTTGTCGAACGTGAGGTGTGCAGCGACCGACTGCTCTGACAGGGTTACAAGAGACTGAGAAAGTGCTTTTGAGGGAACCACAAACAAGGGACTGATAAGACTCGGATGAGGTTTTTTTCCCAAAGTCAGAAGCTGAGTTCCCTTGCGTTGCTTGGCAGATTCAGTGTCTGCTTTCTTTTCTTTTATTCTCCCGCGGCTGTCGAGGCTCGGCTACGTGGAGAGAGTGACAAGACAAGACACTGTCGAGAAGAGGGGGGGGGGGGGAGGGGTGTGTGGTCTCAAGAAGCACGGAGAGCGGGATCGGATCGGATCGGACGGGTGGGCGTGAATGACGGCTGTCGACACAAAACGTAGGACGGCGGCATACGTGGGCGGGAAGTGAAGGTGGGATTGGACGGTTGCGATGCGATCATACGTCAAGCACCCAAAGATACGAGTGCGATGAGGATGTGGAGCGAGTCAACGGCCATCCAAACTTGGATGTTCATGAGTCTCTCAAGCAGGGCGAGAGAGGGGGGGGGCAAAGGAACGAGGACTGCTTAACAGCAACGATGACGACGGGGGCTGGGCAGACGGACGACTTTCGAGTGGGAAGAGGCAACGGGCCCCGATACCAGGGGGGCGCCTCTTTCTTGATATATCCTCCGAGGTCTTGGCTCTCTTGTGCCTTGGTGCTTCCCCTACTTCTCTGATGCTTTCGAAGGTGCCGTCCGAGAGTGGTGGAATGTGGGCTGTAGGTAGATTGTGGGTTGTGGACCAGTCCACAGGACTGACTGGACGGTGGGAAGGGGGCCCTGACGGATGATGGGATGGTAGGAAGGGATGGAGAAGGAGATGGGCATGCGGACTGGGTGTGGATAGGATGGGTGCATGGCGTGGAGAGAGAGAGAGAGGAAGAGAGAGAGAGTGTGTGTGTGTGAGTGTGAGAGAGAGTGAGAGAGAGAGGAGGGAATATGAATGTGCATGGGGATCGTATCCTTGCGAGCAATTCCCGTCCCTGACCAGATACTTGATGCTTGCTGCTCTGTCAGGCACGCTATTACTACTAGGTATGTATTTGATCATGCGAAAAAAAAAAATAGAAAAGGCACACAGATAGAGTGCCGGGGACCTGACGGTGTTCTCGGCAGGATATCCCAGCAGCGGCCTGAAGCGAAACCGGGACCGAAATCTGGTACACACAGTATCGTATGTAGCTGGCTTTCGCAAGGCACCGACCTTGAGCAACATGGCGGTGCAACAGATGGAGAAGGCAATGATAAACGGTTCCCTTTTCTTCGAGCTTCACAGGCCCCCCGCCCCCCTCCCCCAGTGGCCAGCCGGCCGTTTGTCCGTCCTCTTGACCATCCATCTTCACGAGCCGAGGATAGAGAAAGTGTGCATGGCTTTCCCTAGTATCGCCAACGGGAAACAAACAGAAACAACATGGATTTTAAATCACCACCGCCGCGGAGCACAAGTAAAAATGCAGATGCAGCCGCAAATGCAGCCGGCGGAAGCCAGAGGACGGAGAGGGGAGGGGAGGGAGGAAATTGTCCGCCGGGCGATGGGCGGGCGCCAATCTCCAAGCCATTCTCGGCTCCAGGAGAGAAGCCTTGGCATTTTCCTTTCTTTTCACTCTTGTTTTTTTTTTCTCTTTCGTCCCCACCGCCCGAAGCTTGGCGGTTTGTCACAACAGGCGCTTCGAAAGTTCAAACTCCTAATTACCTTTGCGGTTGCAGCATCGCGGAGGGGAGCACGTCTTTGGTAGACGGGCAGAATGGATGTATGGACGGACGGACAGATGACAGGTCGAAATTAGAACCAAGAGGCGAGAGAGCCTGTCATCCGTTCTCTCTGCGTTGGTCGAGCTACCTGTTCTGAGTGTGTGTTTTTCTTCTTATATCTTATTTTCACTTTCGGCGCGGAAAGTTGTACTGCCGAAACTCACTCTGGGTACGGATACACGCACGACAACTCACGCTGGCCAAGTGCGACCGCTTCCCCGGACCGTTGCAGCGTTAATTTACGATTCAACGATGATGGGATGGCGTAGCATATGGGAAGGGGGATGCGTGTCCCTCTCCGTCTGAGATGGGATGTGGAGGGCCCCGGAGTGTAGGACATGCGCACGGCAAGGTCTTGGCCCGGTCCCTGAACCCTCATCCCTTGTCTACAAGGGTGCTGCTCTATTCTCCCCTTCTCCGTCCCCCATTTCAATCCCCCATTCTCCCCTCTGATCCTTTCCTCCCGGGGAAGATTGCTGTCGTCTTGGGCGTTGATGATGGGCCATGTATCTCATTACCTGGACCCATCACCGCCTAGCATGAAGCGAGAATAACCAATTCGCGCTGAAATCACCGACTGGCCTGGCGGAGGGCCCCCTCGCCCTCCCCGTGGAATCGACATGTACTTTGTTCACCCACCGTCTTCCGTTTTCTTTGCCGTCTAGCTAGTCCTACCGTTTACTTTGGCCTGAAGCTGGCCCGGCCAGTCATCCCCTGCCGGGAGGACAGAGGCGGAAACTCGCTACCGACCCACGCCAAGCTAGTTTGTGTCTATAAGGATGCTCCACCAACACGGCTGCCGCATGGAGGGCGCCAAGGGGCCTTGGTAGTGTAGTGTACCTATATCTAGCCATCTGGTCTTTTGTAGCCTTCGTTGGTGACATCATCTCTCGAACCGGCGCCTCAAGCCTAGACCCGGGGCTTTGGCTCTCTGTCTAACAGGGGGCGGCGATGCATCGACACTATCCGTACACAGGTAGTAGAGCAATATAACCAGGGGGAGGTGGTGGAGGAATCAAACAACGACAAGCGCAGGCTTTCCCGTTCCAATCAGTTGATTGTGTTCGCGAGCTGGATGTCTTCAGCAGAGTTTAACAAACCGTCCTTCTCTGTCGGGAAATCCCAATGCCCATCACCCTCTCCTCCTCCTCCTCCTCCCCCTCCCCACCAAGTTTCTGGGATGACAGGTCCCCCTGCCGATCCTTGAACATGGTGTACACTACAACGAGCCCTTCTCTTTCTCGTGTGGTCCTGCAAAGTCCCAATGGCCAAATTAGACAGACTCCACCCCGGAGACGAGCGACGAGCTGGGAGAAACCTTTTGCGCGGTTGTCCATGGATTCTAAATTTCGCCCTTCGTCATCGTGGTCAACACGGCGGGTGGCCCGCCAGAGAGCCAGCCCAACCTGTATCCGTCCCGCCGGGCCAAGCCAAAACTCCCCCCCCCTCCCTCCCCCCTCGCCATGCCCACCTCTGCCTCACAATGGGGCAGGGCAGGGCAGGGCAGGGAGCATGTTGCCCACGCCTCATTGGAGATGATGAGGTTTTCCTTCTTCGCCTCAGAATTAAGGTTGTGGGCTGGGATGCGGTTGACACCTCCGTGCTGATCACCTCCCCTCCCTCCCTCTACAGTGTACACGTTGTTTTTTTTTTACACTCCTGCCCGGTCGGCCTACGGAGCCTCTCAAAGACTGTTTATTTTATTTTATATTTGTCTTTGAGCCGTTTGCTTCGAGTGCCTTTGCGGACCGAACATGGGTTAGATGGACAAAGTTGCGCCCGTATCGCAGAAACACATCGGGTTGGCCCGCGAAGAGATCCCGCCACCCGGAAGGGGGTGGAATAAATCAAAAGAGTGAGACTTATTTTCGGCAGTGTAACAATTAGGTAGCTAGTTGCTTGGGTGCAGATCACCTCATCCTCTGCCCGCTCGGCGTGTGGCCATCAATTATGCAACAATGGCCAATGGACACCCGAGGAAGAGGCTAGACATGTCGAGGGGGCAAAGGCAACCATCACCACAGTCCCAAGCCCGGGGCAAGGCCGGATGCGACTCGCCGAGGCAGAAAAGGGCGGCAATACTCCGTAGTGCGATGGCAGAAAAAAAAAAAAAGACAGTCTCGTCTCGTCTCGTCCCTGTTGACACAAGCGTAACGCAGGGCTGGATATTCCGTGGTCCAACCAGGAGAGAAAGAGAGAGAGAGAGAGAGAGAGACATCCGCCGTGATCTACAGGTACGAACCAGACGCCCAGAACGAGGCCACCGACCACGATATCTGTCGTCGGTCATGTTCTGCCTTTTTCTTAGCTTAGTCCCGAGTGACAGAGACAACCGCCGCAAGGGGGGGCGGACGGCAACGTGGACTAGAGTCGCCCGCGCGGGAGTCACAAGTGCGAGGCACACGAACGCTGGCAACAGAGTGAAACCGGGTTGCCCGCCCCCCTTACTTAGTGAAGAGTGCACGTGCGGTCCAATCGGGAGGTGATCCCCGTCAGATCGATAAGGTGTGCAAGGTAATCATTAATCCGTATGCAGAAGGGAACCTGATGCTGCTGCTGCTGCTGCTGCTGCTGGCGCCGCACAGAGCTTCCTCCTTTCAAACCACTTTTTAAAGCGAGCGAGCGAGCGAGCCAGCGCGTACCTTCGGCGTCGGTACCCGTCCGTCGGGACCCCCGTCCGCCCGTTAGACGTCAAACAAACGTACACTCCTTGTCCAGACGGATACGGGGTTTGCTGCGGGGGAAACCGGCTGCAGTCTGCTTTTTGCTCGTTGCTCGTTGGACGAGTTGACAGTCAGTCCCGGGTCGTGATACAGCGGCCCAGTCGTTGCCAAGAGAGAGAGAGAGAGAGAGAGAGAGAGAGGGAGAGCACAGACAGATGCGCGCAAGTCAAGAGGTGCTCGCTCCCTGGCAGGAAGAGGCTGGGTTAAACCAGCGGCGCCAGGGTGCATCAAACCCAGACACGTGTGAGATGTGTGCAACATTCGCCGTGGAAGGGAGGGCTGCTGTTGCTGCTGGTGGTCTCTGACTCTGCCCCCCTCTGCTAACGGACCGGGTTTGATACAGTAGACAGACCACCGATACTCGGTAGTCATCACATGGACCACACCGTTGCCGTCCCAGCAGAAAATTAGTGTTACGGAGACACACACACATGCTGGGAGACACACAAACGGGGACATGCCTGACTCTCCCGCAATCCCCAATGGTTCCAATGGTTCCAATGGTGGTGCGGCGGACCGCCAAGTTGGCACGATGGGCGGGGGGAGACCTGCAGCCTCCCCCACCCTGCCGAGCGTCATTCCCTGTCACTGCTGACGACGCCTCGTTGATTACAGGCTCGGCGAGGTGGGCCGTGATGAGGCCCTGTCGTGGTCGTCCGTTCTCCTTGCCCTTCCTCTTTGCTCCGCTAGCTCTGGACGCGTAATCCCGACCCCATCAGGGCGTTTGTTCGTCGCCGATGGTCATCGACTCCTTGTCGCAGCATTGGTCGATCACTTCAGACCATCTCGTTCCCCCCCCTTCCCTTCACCCCACCCGTTCCGCTGCTCTTCTTCACGGGCAAAGAATCTACCTGGGATTTCCTTCTGCCGTCTGGCGGTCGCTGGTTGTACGCCGTTTAGTCTGGCCCAGTAACGTCGAATCGCCAAGCAAAGTTCTCAGGCAGGGACGCACGGGAACGGATGCGGCGGCACAATGCCCAGAGAAATCTCCTTTTTTTTCGTCGCCAGGCCGCGCGATTGATTGTCCAATAAATTGAACAGCCTTGGGGGTGGGTTGCTTGTTCGGGATGCATCCAAGGCTTGGTATCCGTAGGTAGTGGTTCTTGGTTCCCGTCGGTGTGCGGACGGCCTGGGAGTCAAGAGGGTTCGGACGACAGAGAGAGGTACACCCTCCCGAAGTATGTAGTAGTAGCAGTCATCGTGGTCGTCGTCGTCGTTGATTCGTTGTCCGATGCGAAGGAGGTCCTGTTCGAAAGCGTTTCTCCCAATCCTCAAACGCCGTGCTGCTGAATTCGTTCCGACGAAAAGGAGATTGAACGTACAAAAACACATACACGGGGCGAGGGAGGGGGATGCGGCGGTTATGTACTGCAAAGGTGAGCAGCCACGAGTTCACACACTAATCAAGCTGCGCATTCCCCCTGCCAGGGCCCTCGGGCGTGCCATCGCCATGCTGTTTTGGGTATGTTTACGAGCTCGCAGGCTGATGGCGGCGGCCGAGGGACGCGAGCAGGCGGTTTGTATGGGCACTGGTGGGCCTGACTCAAGTGAGGAGATGGCCTAACAGGTCGGTTCTCAAAGCACGCAGGGCTGGTTTATGGTTAAACTTGAACGAGCATGGCATCCCTAGGGGGGGTACGTGAGATGGCGAGTATGAGAGGGTGAGTGAGAGCGAGTGAGGTGAGTGAGACGAGCGAGGGTACACGAGATAGATGGTGAGTACGAGAGTGAGGGTGAGTTTGAGGGTGAGTGAGTGAGATCCAAGTCAGTTGAGCTTCAGTCTGAGGGCGATTGAAGACAGGAGGAAGCATCAATGTGCAGGTGCCGAATTCTCGTCTCGCACATTTCGCCTAGCCATGACGCCCGAGACGCAGTGGTTAACGGTTTGGCATGGACTAATAGGCAGAATTCCATTGGTTTTCGGCAGCGCATTCCATCCCGTTTTCTTACTACGACGTAGGTGTGTAGAGTGTTTTTTCTGCCCATGACTGTTCGGTAGTTCCCCTCGCTTATTCGTCTTGTCGTGTCAACCAAGACCGGCCAGCCCCATTCCAGCCCGATTCCATGTTTTTTTTCTCCGGCTAGCGTTGGTAGTATGGTATGTATTCGTAGGTATGCATAATGTACCTATTCCGAGCAAGCCACCAAGCGTTGGCTCTTCCGTGACCGCCTAGCCTTTTGCAGAACCGGGATGCCTTGACGCGAGTTCTTTTCCGCCTTGGTGCACAGGCAAACGAGATGGCGGCGGGAGTGTGTGCGCATGTTGTTTCTACTTGGTACCGACGTAGTAGTAGACGTGATCCATCATCACCTTGGGTGGTCAAGGTGTGAGGCAGGTGCCTTGGCAGACTTGACTTGGGTTAGTACTTTCCATGCGAGGTGACATGACACCTGCGCTCGCTCCTGCCTGCCAACGCCAATAGCCTCGTCCTTTCCTGCCCAGCTTTTTTTTTTTTTACATCTGGGCAAGGCAGGAAGGAGGCAGGCAGACAGGCAGGGGCAATGGTTTGTTCCTTCTTTTCTCCAATCCAAATCAAACAAGAAGTGACGGTCTAGACTTGAACCCATCGTCACTGCTCTTGCCCACGCTTTACATACCTACCTCTTTCCCCTGGTACCTAGCAAACAAGCATCTCTCATCGTGGACCCGCCCGTATTTCTTCGTCACTCACGTCATCGTCTCCCTCTGCGCATTTGCACCTCCGTCTTTTCTGCCCTTGGACCATCTTCTTTGTTTGTCTTTAGGGACCACAATCCCCCACGCATACAAACTTCCGTCCCCTGCAGAGAGAGAGAGAGAGAGAGAGAGAAAGACTCTCAAGACACCCCGCCGTTGAACCACAAGCATGAGAAACGCCCTCCTCCTGGCCGCCAGCCTCGCTGCCGTCCGTCAAGCGACCGCCGACTACGACGCGACCATCTGCGGCAAGGAGAACAAGTACACCAGCAAAGACAACAGCTTCATCTGTACGTGCTGCCTGCCTGCCCACTCCGCCTCCGTGTCTTCTGCCGACGATGCGAATATCGTCGGGGCATTGCGAACTGCCTCGCCTCTCCCCTCCGTGTCTTCCAATGTAGAAGCTGATTCGATAAACTCGTAGTCCAGTCCAACGCCTGGAACCCTGTTGGTGATGGCGCATCGTGTGTTTTTGTAAGTGATGCGACGTGACGTGCTTCCGCATGCAAAGCTACCTTTCTATCTCTGCCCTCCTATTGTTCCCCTCCGCCATCTTCTCCGTTGTGCGCCGCGCCTCCATCACCCCCACCACTCCCCGCCTCCGTATCCGGCCCCGACCTACGCCGCCCATCACCCTCCTCCTTCTCCCGGCAAACCCTCCTTTGTCATTGCATTGCCCGCTCACCCGGCTGATCCCACGCTTCGTCCCGTCTAGGTCGACGAGTCGACGCCGGCGTTTGACGCCAACTGGAACTGGGAGGAGAACAAGAACAATGTCCACTCGTTCCCCCATGTGCGCTTCAACTCCACCAAGCTGCCGGTTCAGCTGAGCGCCGTCGATACGATGCGCCTCGCCGTCGACTGGACGATGCGCAAGGGAAACCCCGAGAACGACCCACCCCGCGACTTCTCCGCGAGCGCCTGGTCAGCGAGCAAAGGCGAGCTCGACAACGTCGTCGCCAACGCCGCCTGGGATTTCTTCGTCGACAGGAACAAGTCGAGGACGTACAACCCCATCGACGCCGAGGCCGAGATCATGATCTGGCTGGGCAAGGTCGGGAACCCCTACCCATTGATGGGCGACTCCATCTTGACCAACATCACCCTCGGCTCTACCGAATTGTAAGTGGAAAGCCTGGCAACCCCCTTCCAGCGTCGGGTCAGGGCCGTCAAGACAGTCGAGAATCCTCTCGTATTCCTTGCCGTTTTGAGAACAGCCCGTGTTAACACAACGCCCCCCGACAGTTCCCTCTGGTACGACACCAACGGACGCGAGCAAAAGGTCTTCACCTGGGTCACGCGTGACGGATCCGACGTCAACCAGTTCGACGAGGACATCACTCCATTGCTCAAGTACGTCCTCGACTCGGGCGAGATCGACAAGGAGTCGTGGCTCGGCCTGGTCGAGTTCGGCTCCGAGGCCTGGCACTCCCCCGAGAACGTCACCTTCAGCGCCGCTCACTTCAGCATGGAGCTCAACGGCGAAGGCGGCGGCTCTGGCAGCGGCAACGACGAGAATGCGGCAGCAAGGTTTGGCCTCTCGTCGTCGCTGCCCCTGTCGCTGTTCCTCATCAGCATTTCCATGTTTTGTCTTTGAAGCGTCGAGATGGGCAATATCAGCCATGTGGCCAGGAGGTCCAAGCAAGGGGGTGAAAGGACGAGCGTTGCGGTCACGGATAGGATTAATGAGGCTGGTATGGGTTAGGCAGGAGCGGGAGCGTCTTCTGGCACCCGCTATAATTCACGAATAGACGATACATCTGGCCGTCCACCAATGCCAGAACTGTTGCTATTGCAATTTCAATGCCTTGCCCACGTCAACGTCACGTCGACTGATGAGATGGATTTGGTTGTTTAGTGCTAAACTACCGTCTTGAGTCTTTAGCTATTAGTACACGCGATCCGAACAGACGATGCCATCTGACCTCGGAACCGGCAAGGCTTCACGGCGCCTGCCGACCGACTGACCGTGTAGGACTAGGTGGGATGGAGGGCGCGCCCGTCCGTCTCGTCTGTGTATGACGTCAAGGGGCCCTACAGCCATGGTTGTACAAGGCAAACCGCGCGCCGCGCGTCTCGGCCGATGTTGCATTTCCAGCCTCGCGGAAACCCCCAGATACCTACCTACTGGGGGAGGGGGACGAAACCTTGTTTCAGTCACCCTTCAAGATGGTGAGAACATGGCAGCGGCGGCGACGCCTGTCCGATACGGGCATCACGCAGTGAGAAGTGAGCACTTTGGGGTTCTGTTCCGGGAAAAGGGACATGGTCCATGACTGTGTAGAGCCCAATGTTCGTCGCGTCGTAGCCTCGACCCTCCATGTCCCATTTTCCTCGTCCCCCCCTTCCCCTCAGCGGCCCGCCGCCTGCATATGACAATTTCACTATACAGACAGCACTAGTGGGCAGCGCCATGTCCGTAAGCTTACAAAAGGATCAGGTCCCAGGAAGCCTGTACAACCCACACTCACAGGACCGTTGTGGTTGGTGTGCACGGTCTTGGCGGAGAGGGGTGGGCAGTCGGGAAGGGGGGGGGGGGGGGGGATGGGATGGGATGGGATGGGCGGACTGGGCGGAGCGGGATCGCAGGAGGCCGGCCCACCAAGCGCCAAGTCAGTGGCCTCTCCGTATCGTGTGTCTTCTATCCGTACCGCCGTCGGAAAAGGGGGGGAGGAAATAAGGAAATTCCAGCAAAAGGAAATTCGTTCAATGAGTCGTATCGTCATCGGGGGCCGGAGAAAGGACCTGGATTCGGGACAAGGGCAGTAGGCGTGTTGTAGTCCAATATCTACCATGTACTACTAGGTAGTCACCTAGTCCACCTCCTATGCAGCCCTTGGCGTCTATAGCGGCAGAGAGCAAAAGTTGGACCCGAAAGAACAAGGTGCCTTATCTCGCTGTCGTGTTTGGCGGCTTGGCGCGCGTGCCGCCATTCCGATGGAGATGCCAAGACGAGCGGTCGTCTTCACAACGGCCGCCAGTTGAATGTGGGCCGGGAGGGGTGGGGGTAAAGGCCCGAGAGGTAGCGAGGGCGACGGTGAAGTCTCTGATGTCATCCAAGTCGAGATGCGAAACGAGATGAAGAGGTCATTTTGGACTCGCTGGGTTGTCATGGTCTGTCTGCCCAGCATCTGCCCACTCGTGAGATTTATTTTTCATTCAGGGGAAAGAAAGAAAAACCAGTCCATCGATGAGATTTGATATCCACAGTCGACGTAGATGGCAGAGTTGGATGCGGTTTCGATATGCCATCTTGGTATCCGTATAAGTGGGTAGGGCAGACAAAACACGAGGCAGAAAAAGTGATCTGGCGCCGCTGTGCAGCAGCCAAAAGCTCTTTTTCGGGTTTGGCTCGGCTCGGCATTCGAGAGACAGGATCGACACGAAGGGTGGGAATCGCTGATTCGATTGTCAGACTGCGAGACGAGGTGGAGAATGCGGAAGCTGGAAGAGAGGGTTTTTTCTTCTTCTTCTTCTTCTCTTTTTATTGGACCAAGCGTGGTGAGATCTGCCAGGAACTTTGTTCCTGTTGGCCCTCGTTACCGAAAACAAGAGGCTGTAAAGGGGTTAATGTCCGAATATGCATGAGTTGCTCTCCGTATGTTCTCATCCCGAGGATGCAAAACCGAAGGGCTCAGCCTAGCTTTGAGTCGTTTGTCGTTTGGGCAACAAGCGTGCCCGGAATGCCGTATCCAAGAAAACGCGTCACCGTGGCTGATGCCAAGGATGAATAACAACGGTTCAAAGATGCCTAGGTAATACTACTCACCTACGATGTATGTAAACAGCCCCGGCTGCCCAATCAAGTAGAGCCGCACGCGCCAGGCGGGTGGGCATGTCGAAATAGTCTATCTGGTGGACCGTGGAGGCTGTCAACAATTACGCTTATTGCCATGGTTTGCGGGCTAATTCGGAAGGGAGCGGCAACCAGGTGCGCGTGCGTGGCTTGGCCGGGTTTGCCATGATGTTTACTACGTAGAGTGCTAGTGGTGCACCTAGCGTATCCGCAAGATAGCCCGGCTTCTCTGTTTGCTTTCCCTTCTTCTTCTTCTCTGTGTGGCGTTTGCTGGCCAGAGCAGCAGTGTAGGTAACAGAGAACGAGGATAGGGCGCCATGCATCGCCAACGTTGTTCTTGCGTGGTTCGTGGGCAGGGCATCCATCGTCTGAGTCAGTCGGCGCCATTCATTCCCTGTAGCAGACAGACAGACACTGGCTTCCAGAAGCCTTACCACGGTCGTCTGAGTCAGTCAGTGCCCGCCGTCAGCGACATGAAATCTGGAGACAGCGAGAGACACTGAGACAGAGAGAGAGTGAGGAACGGGGGCTGGTATCAGAGATTGATTCCGTCAGAGAATGACTGATGCTGGAAGAGTTTTCACGACCGAGGTACGTAGTCCAGGCCCAGGCCCTGCTCTCATCGCTGGGTCATGCCTTTGCTCTCTGGGTTCCGGTACCTACGATACGCATTCCGTACGAGTGAGTGCATGCTTTCTCTCTCTCTCGTGGGCAAGTGCATCCATCCATACCTACCTACATAGCACCTACCTACCTAGGTATACATGTACCCAAGTGCCCTTCGATGAGGAAGGAGTGTGGGGGTTGTTCTTACCTACTTAGGTAGGTACCTGCTACATAGATGCGATTATCTCTCCTTCCCGTTGGACTACCTTGCCCGAGGTACGTACCCAGGTATGTCGACTACCGGTAGCTGTGTACCTACGTACTCCTGTATGTTCTGTTGTCCTGCTCTCATTTTCCTTGGAAATGCCATGTTTGTCACGGGTGGTGTACCTAGGTATCTGGCGTAGATGGTTTGCTCCATGTCCCACTTTTGTGATTTTCTACATGTCCTGAGGTTCTTTCCACCTCCGGGCTCTCCAACTCGACTTGTCACCTGCCTCGTTGCAAACGCCCTCAAACCAACCACGTCCTCCTTCTTTCCTGCCTCCCGGTGGCTCTCTGCGGAGCCCGGCATATGTGTCAGTCCAACCCGGCGCTATGCAGGCAGGAAGCAGGCAGGAGGCAGGCCCGCCAGCTGTCGACCCCCGGCCAGTGATGTCACAGAATCCTTTGCATCGGGCCGTCGACAAGATGCATGTAAGAAATAAAATAAAAAAACAAAGCGAAAGACTTGGCCTAGACCGACCACGCTATCTATCTACCTAGTTTTGCGGACGGCAGGCCCCCACATTGGACCGTGGGTGCACAACCCCACGGAGACTCCCAACGGTCCAATGACCCAATCATGGAATACCTGGTAGATATTTCATTGTCACTTGCCCTCCAAGTGGCCTCCAAGTGGATTGAGAGAGAGATATGTCCATGGCCAAGGTCAGTAATGTCCGTCCTTGCGGGTTTTGATGGACGAATCAACATGGGTGGACAAGGCCCAGCATGCTGGTTCGCATATTATCCGTCCCCCGGGCCTCCGTTATCGTCTACCGTATTCATATCCTTGCACACACACACACACACGACGGCGAGAGAAACCAGTGAGAAGGACGATGCCCGAAGAGGATGACGAGGATGAAGCTAAACGCCAGACACAGCGCAACCCATCCCCCCATCTGCCGCTGGCCCCTTTGCTCTGCCCTTCTCTTGCTTGGCATTACAAGCTCGTGCTTGAATCCATACCCAGCCTTTCAAAATCTCCTGTTTCCTGTTTTGCATCCATGTATGTATCTAAGTGTGTGTATCCAAGTATGTATCTAAGTACGGATATGTAACTAAGTATGAGTGGTGTTGAATCCAGTTGTGGCTGTGGCTTCTGCTCTCCGTACCTGTTCTATCGTGCCTACCCTACCCTACCTACCTACCTGCCCTACCAACCACCCGAACCGTTGATACTACCTTCACCATCATCGTCACCACCACTACTACTTCACCTTCATCGTCAAACACGCTCGTTCCCGTCTTTCCTCCACTTTAATTCCCCTTGCTCCCGGCCCGACACGTGTGGCTTGCTTGCGGCCAAGTAGCTCTTCTTCGTCGTCTCGCTACGCTCCGCCTTGCCAGATACCCTTGGTCAACTCGGCTTCTCAGGTCCCTTCACCTTGACAAAACTTTCCGCTGTTCTTCACCTTTGCCTGCCCTGCCCCTCTGGCTCTTCCCTTCCCGTCTTTTGCTCACGTCGAAACCATCACGGGCGGTCCATCGACAGTGAAGCCATTGCCCCTCGCCTCATCTTCACCAGCCAGAGTCGTCTTCTTCCCTGGTCATCTCCTCACCCCGCAGCTGTCGCCTTTGGGCAGGAACGCTTTTGTTTGGCTTTGCTCTTCTTCCACGCACCGCAGTTGATCACATAATGTCGCGTCCCTACACACCGGGGGGAACATCCCCCGGCTCGAGCCTGTCGCCCCCTACGAATCCCTTTGGCTCAAATCCCTTCGACACCGATAACGAGTCGAGTGCCGCCCCTTCGCTGGCCAGCGACTCTACCTTCACCGTCGTACGTCCGCGCAATGCCCAACTAACCTCCAGGACCGGACTGGAAGCCGACAGCAATTAACTTTTGCCTAGAACGCCATCCACCAGACGTCGCCGCGCGACTCTCACACAGCCGTTGGATCAGGCCAAAGGTCGAGCTGGGCTGACGCCTCCAACCACCGCCTGAGCAGACCCAGTATTGTACGTCTTTCTTTGCCCTGTTATCCCGTGCAAAACCTGCCTGTTGTTCGAGACGAAAACTGACCGGAAATCAGGAGCCTTCACCTCTGGCCAGAGAAGTCCCCGTCACCAACGAGAAAGTTCACCATCACTCGTCGTCCGACACGGATGTCGAGGCCAGCCATGTCCCGCCCGTTGTTTCGGACCCCGAAAAGCCGAACGAGAAGCATACGACGGCTCTTCCGGCCTCGTCCGGTGCTTCGTTTCCCAGGCGGCTGTACAACCGCTTCCGCGCAACCTACTGTCCCAAGGAGGAGCCGCCCCTGGTCCTCCCCGTCTGTCCCAACGACACCGAGAAGCTCAGCTACGTCCACACCAACCGGATCCTTCTTTACATCTTTGGTATCTTCTCCTTCCTCTCGCTCGGCGCCGGCATGTGGCTGTTTGCGCTCTCGGCCCCGCCATTCTACTGGTATGGCGTGTTCGCGGCTGCCATGTGCATCTACCTTTTGGTCTCGTACGCCGTCGGCATCATCGGGAGAGATTGGGATTACAAGGCCCATTTGGACCTGGTCGAGCGATTTCCCATCACCGAGGATAACGCCCCGACCGTCGACATCTTCTTGCCGTGCTGCTCCGAGCCCGTCGAGATCCTCGAAAACACCTACAAGCACATTGTCAACATTGACTGGCCCGCTTCCAAGCTCCAGGTCCACGTCATGGACGACGGCGCATCCGAACCCGTCCGCCTGCTCGCTCAAAAGTACGGCTTCAACTACTCTGTCCGTGACGACCGCCCTCGCCTCCGAAAGGCGGGCAACCTGAGGTGGAGGTTTGCCAAGACCAACGGAGACTTCTTCGCCATTTTCGACGCCGACTTCTGCCCACGCCCCGACTTCCTCAAGGAGCTGATGGTGGAACACTTGGGTGACGATAAGACGGCCCTTGTTCAGAGCCCCCAGTACTTCCGCGTCACCGACGACCAGACGTGGGTTGAGCAGGGCGCCGGTGCCACGCAGGAGCTGTTTTACCGTGTTGTTCAGGTCAACCGCAACCGCTGGGGAGCCTCCATTTGCGTCGGAAGCAACGCACTCTACCGCCGCGAATCTCTCGTTGAAGTCGGTGGAACGGCCGAGATCGGCTTCTCCGAAGATGTCCACACGGGGTAAGTCTGGATTCCTGGAATGGCCTTGGAGTCGATCGCTAACACTTGGATGCGCAGTTTCGGCGCTGTTGACCGTGGCTGGAAGGTCAAGTACATTCCTCTATGCCTTGCCACCGGTGTCTGCCCCAATTCTCCGCGCGCCTTCTTCTCCCAACAGATGCGTTGGGCTCGCGGTTCCACGACTCTCCTCACAAATGGCCACTTTTGGGTTTCCAACCTGACTTTGATGCAAAAGATCTGTTACCTGTCAGGTATGTTTCAACACCGCCGTCCCACGTCATCTCCTCCCAGCAGGCTAATCGAGTCCAGGTTTCATGTACTACATGGCTGTTTCGCTCAACATCTTCCTCGCCCCCATCGCCGGTACTCTACTGCTCGCCGTCCGCCCCGAATGGTTCAAGTTCTGGAACCTGGCCTTCGCCATCCCTTCCATTCTCTACGGTATCATTCTGATGCGCTGCTGGGCCAAGGCCAAGTACGGCTTCAACGTGCAGCACGTCATGACCATTATGAGCTACGCCTACCTGACCGCCATCAAGGACCGCCTCTTCAACATTGAGCTCCTCTGGGCCGCGTCCGGTGACGCAAAGGCCCACAAGAGCAACAAGTATCGCAACATGCGTATTCTCTGCATTTTCTGGAATCTCATTGTCAGCGGCGCCATGGTTGGTGTCGTCACCTGGCGCATCGTCATTGGCTTCACGTGGTACCACCCTCTGCCGCTCATCATCATCAACGTTTACAACCTCTTCGTCAACCACTACTTTATGTTCTGCGATTGGTAACGGACCCTCCCCTTGTTTCTTTCTTCTTTCTGTTTTTCTTCTTGTTCTTCGTTTCTTCTTTTGTGTGCATGGAGGGTGTTTGTGACTTGGGCCACACATTATACATGGACAAACGGAGCCGGGGGCATTTGGCTTTTTCAAGACGTGACGACGGCGTAGTACTGGAGTCGGTGTGACACACGGAAACGGCCTATAGCATTTGGCATACACTAGCGTACCAGGAGCGCGCTCGCACACAGATTCTGCAGCATACATACACCTTACAATCTTGTATACCATGGTAGACATAGTAATCACCGACGTACAAAAGAGCCTTGCGGGCTCAATAATAATAACTTTGTTGACGATACTGGCTTCTGATTCGCCTTGTTGTACCCGGGCGAAAAAAAAAAGCGGCAAGGGGAGACGGTATATGGATACATGTAGGCACCGGTGTCAACAGTCCATGCTGCGATGCCGCGTGTCCACCAAATAAGTTGGTATCAAACCAGTGGCAGAGTAAACCACAACCTTTGGGCGAGTGGCCAGGTAGACAAACTAAGTGCCGCGCTCATCATGTGTAAAGCTGGTTTGGTTTTTCAATGATTTTCATTGTTGGCGTTCTGAGAATATATAAAACAGCATAGGTTTGCTGAGGAAATGAAATGGACAACTGAGCGAGCCGGGATTGAACCAACATGGCATGATGCGCTCCAGCATCAGCGTACGGCTTGAATATGGACACGGCCGCGACCCGGCGTCGAGGACATGGGTGAGGCCTTATCAACTGGCCTGATCTTTGAAGGAACTACAGAAAGAAGTCTCCCGAGTAACTCATAAACTCCAGATGATCCGAGTACGACGGGGCCAGTCGTCGCCTACCGCTACAGCGCGCGAGTGAAAACGTTTTGTGTACCGCAAAACCTGGCCGATCAATCTGGGCTCGATGAAGCCCTGTGATCTTTCTTGTTAGTAAGTCAAAGCACCCACTTTTCGACCACCCCTGCATTTCGACCACCCAAAAATGCCGCCCAGCCACCCTATTAACTACTATACCTAATTTTGTAACTATCACAACATTTTCAATTCTTCATCAATCTTTATCATTTTTTCAGAATCCCTTCTTTATTATATAATGACATAGTATACTGAAAATGAGGTTATTCTGGTACTTTAGGATATTAAAACTGGTGTATCTACTCGGGTTGCTGCCAGCCGATGGGGTATACCACGATCAACGCTTATAAGCCGTAGAAAAGGCCACCAACGACGTCAAGATGTATTTAAAGACCTCCAGAGGCTCTCTATAAGCCAGGAGGCCAGCCTAGCCACTTGGGTGACTACCCAGGCAGACCTTAGGCTGCCACCAACCCATCAACAACTAAAGGACTTTGCCCATCGCATCCTCTATACCATAGGGGATACCTAGCCTCTAGGCAAGAGGTAGATAGATGGCTTTATTAGAAGAAATCCATCTATTAAGGTCTAGAGAAGTTAATCCATTAATTCAAGGCGCATTAATAGAGCATCTACTGAAGTTATTAGGGAATGGTTCAAGTATCTCACAATACCTTACATCGCTACCATTAAACCAGCTAACCAATACAATATAGATAAGACTGGCATCCTTAAGGGTAAGGGAGATAATGGGCTAGTACTGGGCAGGTTAGAGACAAAGTCTGTAAGGAAAAAGCAGCTTGGATCACAAGCCTGGATATCTATTATTAAGTGTATCTTAGCTAAGGGTAAAGTACTTTATCTACTGGTTATATATAAGAATAAGACAGTCTAATAGCAGTGGTTTCCTCTAGACCTTAGCCTATATAATAGATAGGAGTTTATAGTAATAGAGAATGGCTAGACTACTGATAATACTGCTGTTGAGTAGCTAGAAAGGGTGTTTCTGCCTAAGACAGCCTATTAGCCTTGTGAGGTAAGGCTGTTAATCCTAGATAGGTATAGGAGCTATATAATAACTATTTTATGTGGTTATGCTATACCCATAACGTTTATCTGTTATTCTTACCGCTACATACCTCCTATGTCCTCTAGCCACATGATTAGTTAGTCTTTAGCCTAGTAAAGTCAGCCTATCGCAAGGAGCTAGGATATCTTAGCCTCTGGAATAACTCTACTATTATTAGTAAAAGGAACTTTATTTCCTGCTATCAGAAGGCTCGCCAGGCTAGGCTAACAGAAAAGAACATCAAGAGTGGCTGGAAATACACTGGGTTATAGCCTATTGCTATTGCAAAGCCTCTGATGAGCTCCTATCTGCTGCCAGATAAAACAACACCATTAACACTACTTAATAAGGCAAAAAAAGGTAGCCATAGTGGCTAGGATACCTAGGATATAGAGGGATAGGCATCTATTATATCTAGTAGGCAGTGGTCAACGCCTAGGAAAAGGAGGGAGCTAGATAATCAACTGCAGTTATTTACCTAGCTAGATTAAACTATTGCTACACAACGCCAGCTCTTTAGAAAGGTCAAAAAAGGCTTCTAAGAGCAGGCCTTTAAGTTGGCTACCGCTGAGCAGCAAATACAGCTTCTTCAGGCCAGAGTTGATAATACTGCTGTTAGGAAGAGGAAGGCTGTTTATATAGACCTAAACACAAAGTTTGCAACTATTAGTGACGTACAGCAGGCTCAAATCGAGGCTGGCGAGGCTGTAGATGATACAGATGAATCCTGCGCCTCTGATTACCCTAGTGAGGCCGAAAGCTGTATAGTGGTAGCAGCAATACCCAGTCAATAGTTAATTAATAAAGTGGTGGTGGTTGTGATAGCTTCATCCTTAGGTGGTTGAAATGCAGGGGTGGTCGAAAAGTGGGTGCTTTGACTTATCAAGCCGCGGCTCCAGACGAGCTCGCCACGTTGGAGGGCGCGGCAGGCCGAGGCTGCAACTCAAGAGGGGGCTCAGATGCCCCCCGAGAAGCGGCGGCGGCGGCGCGGCGACGGGCTCCCGGAAGGCACAGAGAGCCGGCCAGGTTTTCGAAAGCCGGCCGCCGGAACTCGCTCTGGATGTTCTCGAGCGAGCGGCCGCGGGTCTCGGGCATGGACACGGTGAGAACGACGACGGTGAATACGGTCAAGGCGCCGAAGAGGAAGTAGGCCCCGTACGCCGATGCCGAGAGCAATATGGGCGTGATGAGTGCGACCAACCAATCTGTAAACTGTTTTTTTTGTTTGTTTTTTACGAGTCAGCTTGAACACACACACACACACATACACACACAAACACACAAACATGGACATGTATCATGAACGACACGACTCACGAAACTACACGCCATGCCGATCGAGTTCCCCGCGGCTCTCGTGTTGCCCGGGAGGATCTCGCTCGCGTAGATCTTCGCCACGATGCCCCACGTGGCGCAGTACGCCATGCCGAAGGCGAAGACGGAGACGATGACGACCCAGCGTGCCGCGCCCGTGGGACCGACGGCGCCGGCCGCGTAGAGGCTCCCGATCAACATCATGAGCCCCGACAGGAAGACGCCGCCGCCGATGGCCGAGGTGCGCCGTCCCCATTTGTCTGCCAGCATGAAGGCGGGGATGGAGATGAGAAGCATGGTGATGGAGGAGACACCCGAGGCGATGAGCGAATTGTTGGAATTGGAGATGCCTGCCTGGTCGAAGAGTGCAGGCGCGTACTATTTACAGTCAGCTTTCTTTTTTCTTCTTCTTTTTTTTCCCCTCCCGCCTTCTTCTTTCTCTTGTATTTTTTTCTTCTTCTTCTTCTCTTCTTCTCTTGGTAAAAAAAGTGAGGATCGAAAGGAAAGCGGCAACGTTACGTATGTGATGGCGTCGATCCCGGATAGCTGGACCATGGACAGGATGAAAAGGGCCAACAGGGTCCTCGAGCGGTAGGGGCCCCTGAAAGGCAGCAGGAAATTCTGGCGGGCCGAGAGGCTCGGCTGCTCCTGGGGGGCGTCGAGGAAGTCCCGCCGGGCCTCGTCCATGTTGAAGTCGAGCAGCTCGAGGGCGGCCATGGCGTCGGAGGTCCTCCCCCGCAGCAGCAGCCAGCGCGGCGACTCGGGCAGCAGGCGGCAGACGAGGGCGAGCATGGCGGAGACGGCGACCATGACGACGTAGGGGAGGCGCCAGGCCAGGCTGCCGGCGAGGGAGGCGCCGGTGGCGTAGCAGGAGAAGTAGCCGAGGCAGATGCCGACGGTGGACATGAAGAGCGGCAGGGCGGCGAGGCGGCCGCGGCCGCGGGAGGGGGCGATCTCGGCGAGGTAGACGGCGATGTTGGCGAGGAAGGCGCCCTGGCCGAGGCCGCTGACGGCGCGGCCGCAGATGAACTGGGCGAGGCCGGCGGAGGCGGCCTGCAGCAGGGCGCCGAGGCCGAAGAGGGCGGCGCCGGGGAGGATGACGCGCAGCCGGCCGTGCCGGTCGGCGAGGTGGCCGGCGAACAGGGCGGGGACGACGCCGGTGAGGAGGATGGCGGACACGGTGACGCCGCGGACGGCCGCGGAGAGGGGGCCCAGCGCCGCGGCGAACTGCTCCATGTGCACCACGGCGCCGATGCACCCCGTGCCGTAGCCGTTGAGGAAGCCGCCGAACGACAGGGCGATGGACGCCGTCACGTAGTTGGGCACGAGCTTGGCGAGGTGAGGCATGGCGGCGACGGCGGGGGGGGGGGGATGGCTTTTCTTCAAGTGTGCTTGAGCGACGGATATCTTTTTTTTTCTTCTTTTCTTCCCTATCTTTCTTTCTTTAGTGTATCGAGTCGTGCGAGCAACAGGAAGGGAAAAACAAAAGGTTCGATGACGGGATGAGCCGACGTCGGAGCTCCCCCGCAGTTGATGATCAAAGACGTTGTACAGCCGCCGCCGATCACGCATTGCGCCCGTTGGATAACAGAGACGGACGGGGTAGGTCATCACGTGCGGAGATGATGACATATTTGGATTCAAGGCTAGCAGTGATGGGAAACCTCTCAATGGTGGCAGTCCCCGACTTGTGGGATCCAGTGAAAGATGAATCTTTATCGCGTTCGTGACGGGGAGTTTGTATGGTTTTTCATGCGGTTGATTGTTTGCCAACAACAATGTTCTGTGAGATGTAATAACGAAAGCTGGCGCATGACAAAATGTCACGTCGGGTATTTAAAGTGTTGGTTACTGCATGTACCACATAAACCAACAGTGCCTTTCTGGTTATGTGACACAAACCACCGCGACTGGTTAGATGTACCTACTCATAGATAACGCCTGGTATCCAAAACGTGTCTGAGATTGCTTTTTCCCCAGCAAGCTTATGTTCGAAAACGGCGCAATAAACAGTGTTTATGAAACCATGGGCTATCCGGTTTTCTCAGCAGAACATCACTCCTCTACCGTAGCCACTGGTCAAACACGGCTTCCACATTCCTCCAAGCTAACGGCAATAGGTAAGGCGATTGCCAGAAAGCGCTGGCGGATCAGCAGAAGCGAGACTTCAGACACTAACAGAAGCACTTCAAAGGCCAACCTAAATGAATCAAAAGTGGAAGCCGGATTTGAACCAGTGGCTACGGTAAACCACCGGGGGCAGCCTGGCCCCAGTTCACCCGGCTATTATACGATGCTAATATTACGCAGGACGTCTGGCCTGTGCCATATCCCCATCTCTCAATAGTGCAATAAATACCTGGTCATGGTCATCCTGTCTCAGAAGTACAGAGATAATGCCCTGTCGAAATAGAAAATGAAGAACAATGCTGATAAGATCAATGAACGGAACTGTCTGGGTTGCTAAGCTATAGAGCCCGGCTGTATCACGTGATGAGTCACGCGACCAACCTCTTTCATCACTTTCCGCCCTCCGTTCTACGACCTACACGGCCAGTAAACCTCGGACAGGTTTTTCCTTTTCTTCTTTAATCCAAACGATTGTATCGGTATAACCAGTTCTGATTGCTCATCCGCGACCACGCCCTACGGCATCAACGAAAATATCATATGCCACAATGCGCTTGGTCAAAAGTCGTGTGTTAGTCTCGGGAAACGTTGGCGGTCATAACACCCACGAGAGAAACAAATCTCTTCTGTCAACTGACATCATAGGAAACCCAGCCTACTGGGTACCTCGGTATCTCTGAATGGTACAGTTGCAATGCGCGGGGAACCTAAACTGACTCATCATCACGGTGCATTCTGCCTGTCAGATGATGCGGGGGAGGGGGACCGACGCCGACGATCCGGCGACATACCCGAGGACGCGTGGCTTATGGCGGGGGGTTCTCTGGATCGCGGAGAAGGCAAGCTGGAGAATCGAAGCCGGGTGTGACATGTGTCGGCCAGTGGAGAGAGAAAAGATGTCAATTGTGCGTGTGCGTGTCTCGTGACTTGACTCGCCGTTCCATTTCGTTTCTGCTTTAGGAAACCGCTCGGGCGTGGCTGGATGGATGCTGACTCGAGTTTTATAGGGGGGGGTAGGGGACCATCTCCAGATCTCCCGCCGGCGTACGTATTAATGGTGGCCTATTCATCAATTAAGGTGAATTATTTCTCCGCGAGCTTATTGATTCAGTGTCTTGCATTCGGACCCCAATGCTGGCCCCCTCCCCCGTGAACCGCGCCTTTGCGGGGATGCGAATGACTCGACCTGACGATCGGCGTGTTCGTCCGAGGAACTTTATCTCATTATGACGCGTGAGGCGAAACAGGTTTACGCCGACGTAGAAAGACATAAGCGCAAGCGTAGCTTCCAAGTTTCGTGCAGGACTGACCAAGATGATGTGATGTCGTGATGTTGTGCCCCGGCTATCGCACCCTCGCGAGACAGTTTGACCGGGGACGGAGCCGATACTGTAAAGGGACGAGTGGGCCTAGCTTCCTGGTCAGCTTTGACGGTTCCGACGGAGTTTCTGGCCTGATGATGAACCGCTCACCATGTCCCGGTCGCCGCACTTGGATGGTTGGCAGTGTCGTACTCAGCCCCCCTGAGAGGAGGGCGTCCGCGTGTGGAAATCGCCCTTTGACAGAATTTCGCAAACTTCTAGGCGCTCACTACACTGCCAATTCACCAGTGTTGTCTACTGGAATGCATCAACTGGAATCATTTGTCATGTGTTCGAATCCCATTGTCGGCCAAGACGGGTCAAGTTGTAATTGAGTCTCTTGCGCATAACATCTATTCTGAACTTCCACACTCCCGCTTAAAATTAAAATAAGATGCGTGGCACGCTCAAGGCAGCTGGTTGAAACGGTACTAGCCGAGCAAGAGGTGTCGTGGGTATCACAGCATGCGTGTTCCAGGCGTTACAAGCAAAAAAAAACGAAAAAAAACGCCAATACGTCCCAGCCGTCCCTATGATTCGATGGCTCTCTCCGAGAGCCGACAGATGCTTCTCGTCAGGCCTCCTGCACCTTCAGAGGTTGTTCGGTTCGTGGCTGGCCACGAGACCGGGAAGAGCCTAATGGTGGACGCCCTCGCCGATGCAAAAGGGGACGGGGTAGGTGGTGCTGTTGCAGAGGCGGATAACACCCTTGACCCAGGAAAGGCTACCGTAGGACTGGTCGGTGTAGGTGTCGGAGACGAACTCGGACTTGTCGGGGCTGTCGGTGCAGCCGGACAAGACGTTGCCGGTGACGCGGCGGACCAAGGGCTGGGACACGACGAGGCCGAACTGGCCCGCGGGGACGGCGAAGGCGAGGTTCTGGGTCTCGGTGGTGGTCCAGGTCTTGGAGTAGCTGACGGAGAGGGAGAGGCCGATGACCTTCTGGACGGTGGCCGAGACGCTGGCCGACGCGGTGACGGTGTTGCCGATGGAGTAGCCGTTGGCGATGGAGACGGTGGCGGCGCCGCCGTTGGAGCTTATGACGGGGGAGACGGGGACGTCCCAGTTGAGGAACTCCTGGTCGGTCATGATCTGAACCTCGGTGGACCGCTCGCAGTCGCGGCGGGCGACGCCGTCGAGCCTGATGGGGGGCGCCGGAGCGAGAGCCGAGCCGGCCTGGAGGGCGTCGTACTCTGCCGTCTTCATGATCTGGTGCTTGCCGTCCTCGCCAACGACGACGACGTCGTCAAAGTTGAGGGCGAGGGGCGAGGGGGCCGGCGCTGCGACGGCGACGCCGAGGAGGCCGGCGGCCGCGATGACGGAGAATCGCATCTCGGAGAAGACTTGGAGAGAGGAAGTAGATTTATTTATCTTTTTCCTCTTGGCTCGTCCGGGACTGTGAATCGGCCGCAGGCGATCGCCTCAAAGAGACAAGAGAGGGTTTGGGGAGAAGTGAAAGAAAGAAATGAGTATTCTGGATCGGTCTGGGAAGGGAAGAGGAGTGTGGGGGAGCCCGAGACTGATGGAAGACGAAGCGAGTGGCCTTGTGAGTGGTGAAGATCCGAGTCTCCTGGGCGGGAAGGCGTCTGGCCTTATAACGCAGTGAGCCGAGGCGTCTTGTCTGGCGGCTACGGACGTCCTTCCCCTTCCGCGGATGGGCAGACAAGCGCAGCTCGCGCCGCCGCACGTGTGAGGGAGAGAGCCTAAAGGGACCTGCCGCTCTCATCATCGCCAAGGATGTCCTTGCGGGTAGCTCGGCCGACGTGGTCGAGCCTCGGAGCTTGGCCTCCCGCGCAGCCATGGAGGAAGGCGATACCAAACTCACCCCCTACGGCCACGATGACCGAGACCATGCAACGTCATCCCATGGTTCAGATAGGGCAGCTTGGAGGCAGAGAGGATCCAACTGCGGTGCGACGATGCGCTGACTGGGAGCCTGGAGGTGGGAATCCATGCCGCTGAGATCGGTGCGTGTCCCGACGGGCGGAGCCTCGGAGGGCTGGAGCCGGTGGATCGGGCGGATGGGAGGGAGATGAGATGGGAAGGAGATGAGATGGGAATACGACGAGCAGGGACAAGGCCATGGCTGGGGAGGGGGGGGGTGGGGGGGTGTCTGGTTTCACATTGATGCCCAGTAGACGCCGGGCTCACGCTGATGATGTGCGCTGGGGGTTGTTGTCGTGGCTCACGAGGACCGCCTGCTGAACCGAGGTATCCGTGAGGTCGTAGAGGTACTCCGTACACGGTAATACTCTGGCTGAGGCACGTGGTGCAGGCGGGTCTGTCTTGAGGTCACACGGGTACACATTGATACTCTGACGATGTCAGACAGATGTAGTATAAGCATCCTAACTAATGCCCAATACAATGACGTGCTTTTTTAGAAGAAAAACAACGATATATTTGCCATACAGGTTTCCATCCGGGTCCGTTCTACCCCATCCGGTTCTTCTCGAACTGTAGAGACCTGGGGGGCATATTTTGAGGCGGTAAGGTACTATAAACCCAACGTTAGTCTAGCTGTAACTGCAATTTCGGTCTTATGAGGGGGAATATTCTCGGCGCTTTCTCGACGACACGGATGGTTTGATGGGACGGGCAACACAGGCAGTGCGAACTCCAGCCGACAGAGAGTATGTAGGGAAATTCCACAAATCACCGTGAAATAACACAATCATCTCCAACACTATGTCGGTTCGAAAAGGGCAGATGCCTGCTTGGGCGGTCCAGCCCGGGCCAAACAACCCGTCGGGAGCGGCTACGAGTCATGTTATAAGTGGCCTCTCCGGGTTCCGCTCCCTCGTCCTCCTCGGTCGAGTGACGGTTTCATGCGACAAGTCGAAGCCCACTCCTCCAATGTCCGATTAGGAAAGTGGTTAGACGTTATTACTTGCTTTTGTACGTATTTCGCCAGGAGAAACCCTGAGCCCCCTTTCCCTCAGGAGGACCCCGTGTAAGACGCGTAAGGGCACATAACATACAGCCCTGCGAGCAAGGATAACAAAGGGTGTTGGAGCTCCCAGACTGCTCAAGGTCAGACTCGGCTATTCCATAATGAGAAGACACACGTCAAGTTTGATGACGGAACGGATGGTCGCCGAGGGGGTGCTGTACACTCTTCGTGCACTGCCAAGGAGGAGGGAGGGATGGGGCCGCCCAGACGTCACATCTATCCACCCACGGTGAGTCGGAGCCACGGGGGACGGGATGGCAGCCGCCAGCCTACCAGTGACAGCACGGACTCGTCCGTGTTGTGGTGGTGATAGGTTATTGTTATCACCATGACTCGTTGCATCGCTGCAGGTGACCGTGGATATAAACCTCGACGGGGTCCCGCACCTCATATCGTCGAGGTGTTCACGGCTCCAGCTCCATCCCACGCCCCAAACCACGTTCCTTTCGTCGGTCCGGATCAATCTGATAATCAGCGCCGACTCTGTTCATTTTTTTTTCGCCATTTCGAACGGTCACCGGCCCTCTTTTTCACCAGCGTCTCCCGCCAGCAGTTTAGCTCTCGACAAACCCGCCAAGATGCACTTCTCCATTGCCAAGATCGCCTCCGTCTTCGCTCTCATGTCCGTCGCGTAAGTGGATGGGAAAAGCTTATTTCTTTTTGGATAAAGACGGCGCCTAACAGAAGCCCGCCAAAGTTCCGCCGATCTGCATGACGCCTGCTCCTGCGCCAACGGCCAAAGCTACAACTGGCGCATCACCATCAAGGCTTGCGAGCTGTACGCCACCAAGAACTACGAGTGGGGCAAGGGCGTCTACGATCACCCCTCCGGCAACGTGAGTCCACGTTCCCATATCAGGCCGAAGGAACCCCCTTTCGTACCAGACGCGCTACGTGGTTCATGAATGCGCTGACCCTCTCTCCCCCCTCTGCCGCGCAGTGCGTCAAGGCCAGCGACGACGACCAGATCGCGGGCGACCAGTGGGAAGAGGCCTGCCGCGAGATCGCCACCAGCGGCTTCGACTGCGCCGACGGCAAAGGCCTGAGATGCACCGCTCCCGCCGACGAGGTCCGCGGCTGGTGCTGAGCCTCTCGCTTGGAGGAGATTACGTATGAATATGCGGGACCTTTTTTTTTTTTTTGCCTCGCAAGTGCCGAGAGGGAGAGCCTCATGATGTCCTTTTCATGTCCCCCTTCCACGCTAGCGAAGCGGCACTAAGGGCCCCCCTCCCCCTCTCGCCTTACCTCGCCTTACCTCGCCTTATGGGCAAGGCTGGATCGGAAGAACCGTCCGTCGCTAATGCATCTCCCCACGTCCTTGGCTGGTCGGTCTTTGTCTTGCGGACCATGGGCGGTTCGGGGGGTGGGGGAGGCATATGAAATGCGCAAGGAACAGTTGTTTTCTCAGCCCTTTTGACTGTCCTTGTTGTGTTCCTTGTCTCATTTCTTCTGGAACAATGTCATGTCGTTGATCCAGAGAAGGCGGCTTTTCGGCCGTGGGTGGTCTGATTTAGAGCCTTTACGAATATCCTGGGCGTTTGTTTGGCTTTCGCATCGATACCTATATAACGTTTGACGTTGTGTGTTTGGAATATATGTCCCGTCGTCTTTCAGCGTCGTCCATACCGTTGTTGAGTTATCCTTTCTGCTTTTCGCATGGTGCACATTTGACGAAGCCAACATGGCAAGAAAAAAAAAAGAATTTGAAAAAAAAAGGGGGGGTGATAGGCTCGGAAATCAACATCTCCACCGGCAATACAACGTTGGGAACGGCAAAAAGATTTTCGGTGCGCTGCGGCAGCACGTACCACAACTCTTTCTCGAGGGGGCTCCCGCGTACCTGTATGAGGAAAAGGGTCGGCGCCCCTATTCTCGATTTTTCATTGGGGAGTCATCCTTCAAAATGCTCGCTCTCTCTTGGCCGCACTGACGGTACTCGGAGGGGATCCTTGTCCTTCTGCACCAATATGTTGGCCCTTCCCTGCATCCACCTGCCAATATCCAAGCTCAAGCAATGGTATCGAGGCGAACATGGCCGTGCAGTTTCCGGACACCGACCGTGCGATTCCGGAGCGGAAAGTTGTAGTGTACACAAGGCACGTTGTTGGCGGAGCTCCCTGGGCTGACGATGGCGGAGCTCTGATCACATCGTTGGTAGCTGAATCCATGTCTACTACTAGGGGTAGTACAGTGGGGGTTCAAAAGTATCCGAACGCATCACAGTGCACCACCTTAAAATGCTATATAGCTTAAAAGAATAACGCTATATCTTTTTACTCTAGGTATTAAAGTATATAAAAATAATTATATTATAATATATAACTATATAAAGAATCTTTCTATATTTTATATAGTATTTTATAACTTATAATAAGTAATATATTAAATATTTTAGTAAATAAGTCCAAGTTTTATCTCTAGCTCTAAGAAAAATATAGTATATATACTGTATTTCTTCTCTATAAGTCCTCTATATCTAAAAAGTATTAGACTCTTGAGTTTTAACTTATTATATCTATTTACCCAAGTAAGTAAAATAAAAAATAAAAAGTACATATAATAAATATTTAATATTAATATATAGTTATGTTTTATTTTTAATTTTCTACTTACTATAAAAGTCTCATATAGTAAAAAAGAATCAGTAGCTTTAGTATGTGTACTGTGTATTAGTTCGGATACCTCTGAACCCCCACTGTACGGAACGGCGGCAAGGGGGCACCCCTGACAGGCCTTCCTGAATCCTGATGCCCAGAGTAGCAATCTTGCACACTCCCAGACCCCTTGCCGACTCTTGCAGACTCTTGCATAGCCCGCTGTAGCAAGTCGACTCCGTAACCCATGGGGCTTTCTTTCTCCTTGGGTACTCGCATCTAGATGATGGAAATACAATGGGAAAGAAAAGTGCCCGCGACATCTGCCAATGGCGATTCCATGGCATCCCTATTGCCTAGCCAAGAAATCCAAGTGAGTGTGTGGATCCGCCCCTCCCACATGCCCTTCTAGTGTAGGAAACCCGTGTGCCCGTACAGCAGACTCTATTTTCCGCTATCAGGGTGGTGGAGGTGGGCGCTCGTTACCTTGATATAGGTCTATATCAGCAATGCTAAGGGAAGCATCCGAGAAACCTCTTGTCATTGTGCCGAGGACACTAAACTGTGTTGGAGCAATATCGTGCACCCGTGCGACCTTAAAGAGGGACCTGTGATCCTCATCGACTTGCGGATCGAGCGGAGAACTACCGAGCGCGCAGCGCCAAATACTGGGCACACGACAAAACGCATAGCAGACGGGGAGGGGAGGGCTGGGAAGAATGGAGAGGGAATCTTGCTCGTCGTTAGGGGGCCTCCGCCACCCAAATTGCGATGCCGAGTTGCAGGAGGGGGACGTCCCCGTACTGCGTAATGAAAACAAGAAAACAAGGCTGGAAAGACTTGGCGGAATGGAGACGGCTCTCCCCATTGGGACTTTTCCAACGGCGTACGCACCCTTCTTGGGAACTGGCCTTGTCGACTTGGCTGCGAATGCATGTTTCAAGTTAGTTGACGGAGAGAAGGAAAAAAAAAAGGGGCGGTGCAGCTGCCGGTAATCTGTCAAATGTCTTGTTCAACAAGGCGCTGACCAACGGTTTTCCTTACGTATTCGATTGTGTGTGTGTGGAGGCTGATTTGGCGGCTCTGATGTCGGTCGTATGATGTTCTTAAAATAATGATAAAAAAGGTCGAGGTTCAAATTAGGACCGGTAAGCTACGCACGGCAGAAGAAGAGCCGCAATGCAAAGGTAAACTCTACTCGAGTGCCGCCTATCAGCTTAAAAGCAACCGGCGATTGTTTCCATAAGGAGTCGGGTCATATGGTTATCAATCTCCAGCGGTCAAATAATCAATATCTAAATGAGAAAAATCTCCACATGACGAGAGATTAAGAGCCAAAGACACTCCAGGGTCAATGTTGCGCAATGCCGGGACCATGACATGATTGTTGTATTGTAGCTTGACTTTGTGAAAATATACGAGCTGTAATCTTGCCGGGGGGGGGGGAGGACATTTTCTCCTATGACCGAGCAACAAACCAGAAGCACCTGCATGGCCAACGTCTTGGGGACTATCGCATGGCGGATGACTTTTAGTCTAATCTGGGACGGCTAGCCCGGGATGTATGGTGTGATCAAATATTGAGGAATTCGGAATATATAACAGCGGTACCTCTATTGGGACAGCCCTCCTGGCAGCCGTGCCGCATCTGATAGGCATAATGCGCCGGCTGGTAGCTGAAGTGTGAATCAACATGGTAGAGTCGCAAAGAATATGCACAGAGAGAGAGAGAGAGAGGGCAGGTGAGCAAATCAAGAAAGTGTAACGAATGAACTGTACTTTGGGCCCTTGAGGTGAACTTTACTCCCCTAATAACCCACCCACCCTACTTCCGCAAAGCCCCCACCTCCGCAAATCCCCATAACCACCAACACCACCACTATCACCACTTTATTCCTCAGGTCTGCCGCCCACCCATATGCAACTTTCGGCCTCGCTGGATAATTCGGATGCGCTGGATTCATCCGGACTATCCATATTGCCGATATCCGTATTTCCTGATAGCTGGCTCTGCCGTATGGCTGCAAATCGACTGTTGGGGGATGTAGGGGCCTTTTTCCTCCTACAGTTAAGCAGGTTATCTAGCTGGGCCCTTAATGCCCTGTTTTCCTGCTCTATAACAGACCCCTGGAAGAACTCTTCATCATACGCCTTTTGCACCTTTCTAGATAGGTGACGGATAGTATGGGTATCCTGCCCATCCTTACCCAACTGTTGGAGTTGATATAGTTGATGCCGTAGTTCGGCAGGCCGGCGAGGGTTGACCATGGGATAACAGATACGGATTCATCCCACTGCTGGCTGCCAGCCTGGATGGGCTGGCTGGCCTGGATGGGCTGGTTGGATGCCTTGGATACCAGGGGGTTGGATAGGGGGCGCCTTGAAGAGACCGGCCATAACCCAGCCCCTTTCCAGCCAGCCCTTATATTCTGGCTGGTTATTGCCGCATCTCTGGCCTCTAAATAACAGGCTAGAAATGCCCTTTTGCCAGCCACTGTTGAATCCGTCACTATATCATCCATCGATTCAACCCCCTTCCTATAGGCGTGCTTTAATGGGCTGAAGACAGCCACATCTAGAGGCTGGAGGACTGCAGAGGAGTGCGGCGGCAGATATAACAGCCAGATGCGATGCTGCCAGCATTTCCACATGAAGTCAGTGGTTATATGGCTGTGATGCCCATCTAGAACCAGCAGTCTATATGCCCCTGGTTGGCTGGGTTGGGTATATGGGATGAAGACCTTCTCCAGCCATCTAAGGGCAGTCTGGTCAGTCGTCCAGCCATTATCAGTATATGTGAAGTGCCACCCTTCATATCTAGATAGGTTGGATGGGAACCACTGGGTCTGGAGGGACTTGCCCTTATATATAACCAATGGGGGTATGCGCTGCCCATCAGCAGACACACATTCCAACAGTGAGATCCATGCCCTGGATCCAGGCTGTTTTTTCTGGATATATCGCGATGCGGCAGAGCCCAGCACCAGCCCATTAGTCCCTTTGCCCTCCATGATGCCAGTCTCATCCATATTCCATCGGTTGGATGGATGGATGCCCTTGATCTCTGGGATATCCAGACGATCGAGGAATTGCTGGATGATTTCTGGCGAATGGGCTCGCCAGCGCCTGGCATCTATCGCCCTGGATCGCTTGGTCCGGATTAATGGGTTTCGCCGCAGAAATCGCCGCATCCACTTCCTCCCTAGAGGTTGCTGCCCATCGCCCAGCATACGCTCTGCCAGGCCCTTCAATTGCCCATGGGAAATAGGGCAGCCCAGAGCTTCCTGGGTTAATATATAGCAACCAGATTATCCTCCTGGGACTGGGTTAAACGCTGCATATCGGCAAAAGCAGCATTCCTACTTTGCCTACCCCTTTTCAGCCGATAATAAAGGGTATGGTATGGGATGCCCCATTGCTGGGCAGCCCTACTGATAGGGCGCCCATCTCGCGCATCTGCCAGCGCCCGTTGGAGCTCAAATTCGGAGTATTGCTTCATGATGGGTTGAAGAAGATATCCTCAAAAAATGGCGTTGTTTGGCGATATATGGCAATTGTTGTGATAGTTTGAAAAAGGTGGTGATGTTGATGGAAGAGGATAGATGCGGCATTTTCGGCATTTGCGGAGGTGGGGGCTTTGCGGAAGTGGGGTGGGTGGGTTAGGAGCTGGAGGCAATTACACAAGGCCAAATTGCCCATGCATCATGCCGGGGCTCGTTCCGGATTTATATGGCTGTACTGCATCAATGAAAAGCTGGACGTGACCAAGGAAAGAAAACTATGATAAAACTCCCGTGCCTAGTGGTAACTCCCTTGAGGCTGACTACAGTTACGTTCATGTCCGTTCAACTGCATATCTAGATATGCCATGGTACGCTTAGCTGCTGAAGATTAGATAAGATGGTTACTGTGGCTAACTCGGGAGTCAGTTGATTATTGTAAGCATTCCTCACCTTGCCACCTTTGACGGGCCGACTCTTTCTCTGTTTCACGGGAACAATCACGAAAGGGGTCAGGAGCTGGCACGGGGAGTGGCACAGTTGGGGCAGATGCTTGAATACAGGCCAGCCTCTCGAAAGCACATGTGGAGTTGGCTGCGGAGGAGATTAGGGGAAATGCGGCAGCTAAGAAGTTGCCGGGGTTACGAGCAACAGACCAAAATGAGACAGAGTGAGCTCCAAAGGCGATGCTAGAACACTCCAAAAATCACAGGGATTGCATTTCAAAGTGAGCGGCTTGTAAGGTTCAGACTCCCGTCACTGAAGAAGCTGAACGACGTAGCCCGCAGACCTGGAAAATAACGAGGCTTTAACCACATCTTCAAACCGTTCGGAAAAACTTCAAAATTCACATGTTGACTGCCGCACTTGCTACACGACGGTGGGTAAAGCTACCATCTTGCCCACTCTAACAGAGCATCAACCGGCATCACTCACACGCGCCTCTCCGTCTCCGTTTGAGAATCTTCTGGGGAAGAATTCTCAATGTGCATGTTTGTGCTCTTCAAGGTGTCTTCGGCCGTTATGATGGCAGCAGTGGCGCGGTCGCCGTCGAACAGCCAGGAGATATTTTCCAGAGTGCGGCCGCGGGTTTCGGGGTACGTGAACCAAACCGATAACAGCATGGCAACCAAGATGACAACGAACACGAAGTAGTACTTCCATTGGATGGCTTCGAGGGCGATGGGATTGATGAAGGTATTGAAGAAGATCGCGCCAAGTGACACCATCAGAGAGACGGAAAGCCCGCGGGCTCGCAGCTGGTAGGGCCAAATTTCAACCGGGTACGAGATGACGAGCGGCGTAAGGGCAATGTCGTAGCCGAGGAAATAGCTACGAAACTCTAGGTTAGTTTCTTTTGTAGCAGATACCGAGGACCCAAAGCTCGGTGACACTTACACGAACAGGAAAGGAACCACTGCGAGTCCAGTGGGACCATGCTTGGTTGTGTCGAAACTGGCCGACAGGCCGGTGACGATGATGTAGGAGATCAACATGATGACGCCGCTCGTCATAAAGAGGGCTCTCCGGCCCACCCTGTCAACGCAGACAGAGGCCGCAACAGACCAGATAAGGTTCCAAATCTGCATGCAGGCCGAGATGAGCGTCTGGTGGGTGACGGACGTAATGCCGACGGATTCGAGGATGATTGCGAGGTAGTAGCTGACGACACCGTTGCCTTGAAAGGGAGATGTGAGTAGATTGGACGGCATCACTTTCTGACCAAGAATCTCTCACCTGACCACTGCGCGTAAATGCCCAGAGATACACAGATCCAGAGACGGTGGCGGTTTCCGGGCGTGGACCACAGATCAGCCCAAGACGTGTTCTCGTTGGCCTCCTTCTCGGCCTTCAGGGTCTCCTCGATCTCGGCCATCTCGAATGCGACGAGAGGATGGTTGACGTCGCCGCCACAGTGACTCCTGGCGAGATTGACACGTGCCTCCTCGGCCCGGTCCATGGAGACGAGCCAACGGGGAGACTCGTCCATCATGAAGAGCGACGGGACAGTCATGAGGGGCAGCAACGCCATCAGCCCGGAGGGGATTTGCCAAGAAACGTTGCCTTGCAGATTTCTCGTGCCGAAAGTCTATCAAAGTGCAAAAAGAAATCAGTCATCGAGACGACCAAGTCCGAATCGGGTGGAAGGCGCTTACCGCCCAAGCAGCGACGATGGCTCCAATGTACCACCCGCAGTTATAGACACTCGAGGCGATGCCGCGGTGCGTGGGGAAGGCGTTCTCGGCAATCAGGAGCGGAGCCCCGACGGAAAGGCCTTGCGAGATGCCCATGAAGAAACGGGCGACGATGAAGGACGTCACGTTGGGCGCGGCCGTCTGCAGGGCGGTGCCGCCCAAGGCAAAGGCGACGCTGAGCCATAGACCGAGCTTGCGGCCCCAGCGGTTGCAGAGAAGGGCGCAGAGGGGGAACCCGACCACGGCGCCGAGGGAGTACATGGCGTTGATGAGGCCGAGCCAGGCGCCGGTGGGGTTGCCCATGAACTCGCGCCACTGGGGCAGAGCAAGGAACCCGTTCATGATGGAGCCGTCGAAGCCGTTGGAGCTGGTGAAGAGCATGAAGGACAGGATGCAGAAGTTGAGCTTGAGGAGGTGCTTCTTCTTCCACCAGCGGATGCCATCGTCGGGGAGGACGCTGGCCAGCTCCTGGCCAACGGACTTGGCCTCGTTGGCCGTCGGTTGTTTGGCTGAGGCACTCATGGACGCGGCATTCCTCAAGGGGCGGATGAAAAATAAAAAAAAGGCAATATCGTCGGGGGGCCTGAGAGAAAAGAGGGAGGGTGCTTGAGGTGCGGAAAGGCTCAAAGCGACGGCGAGACTGTTCCAACTTATGGCCGGCGGCCGCTCCGGGGGTGGAACGCGGACGCGAGGATGAACCGTAAACTTCGCATCACAAGACGAATCTTGTGTCGTCAGACGAAGCTGGTTTTCGGATAGCGTTGGTCGACCCCCTTCCCCCATTACCCCCTGGGGAAACCATCCAACCCCAGAGGTTCCACAGTTGTCGAAGCTGTGCGTAGCAACAACTTACACGATGGAGGACTCGCCACGGCAAGTCTCGGCGGGCGGGGGACCGGCATGGGATCATGCCAATCACCACAGGTCAGAGTGTGGGGATCTCGTGCTGCAGACAGGGTTCGCGGTCTCGCCGTTGGGCTTGGCGTAGCATCGATGGCAGTTGGAAGCGCATGCTTGGCTGACCACTTGTCCCCAAGACTTGCTGCGGGACTATATCGCCATGTCGGAGGATGGTATTCACCTTCAGGGGCAGGCAATGGGGTTATGCTGCGTGGGAGCCCATGTTTGATTTATTCCGAGAGAACGTTCGTGGCAATGACATGGAGACGGTCCACTGCGCTATGTTTTCAGCATCGTCCATGCTTCTTCCTTTGGTTCATGGAGAAAGGTGGTGATATCAACCAAGAATAGCCCAGTGCGGTAGGTTTGCGCCAAAGCCGAACGTCCCCTCGAGCGAGGGAGCTACACTGCCCCGAATGAGGCTGAACATCTCCGCACTGGCCCAACCCGGTGATATCCTCCGCGCCCCCTGCACGATGCCGTAAGTGGAAGTACTGCTCCGCGCTGGGATCGATACCAAGTTCCCTCTCTCTCTGCAGTCCGGGGTTGAAGTTCCTTATCGCTGGTAAACAGCCCGCATGCCGGTGACTCGTGAGTCGCGTCGTCTGTCGCGGTGCACGAATCGGATTGGTCATCGAGCGGGCGAAGGCATCGTCAGAGTTGCTGGTTTGGGGACCATCATCGGCATGATCTCGGCCGCCAAGCATTGGCGGTCCTTTCGGCAGTCAACGGTGAGAGGTGGACACTCGTGACACGCAAGGGGTCATGGCCAGCCACGGATCTCGAGCTGGTAGAAGTACCTAGCATTCGACTACGCCCATGAGGTTGTGAAGACGAATTCAGCGTGTCAGCTCAGAGTGACCGTTCGAGAGACTCGCGGGAGCCATGGGCACACATCAGAGCAGGACGGACACCCGAGTCTGGCCACCGCTTCGCGGTTGAACCCCGGGAAACACCCATGGCGTCCGCAGCACGGGGAGAAGTCCGCGATCCACTCGCGGCGGGCAACAGGGCCGCCTGCCGGTCGTATGGTCCATGCTTGGCCTGGTGCGGGGGAGGACTCCAACTGTTTTTGGACATGATTGCTAGTATCGCCGATAAGTAACACGGAGAAACCTCGGTTGGACGTTATGTTTTTTATACCGGCTCGGATAGGAGTGTACTGTGGTTCCCTGCCGTGTGATCATAGTATCATGCACCTGTGCGATGTTGCGAAAGAAAGCCTTGGCTACGTACCGCACTTATGAGGTAGAGGAGCTTGGGAGTATTCACCGAGGCGGTCCTCGGCATTCCAATAGGCCCAAATACCAAAACTTGGGTGAGGTGGCAGCTGTTTTGGATGAGCGAGACAAGGGTCGCTTGCGATGCTGTCGTACCGATGGCCCTGTAACGTCCAAAGCTCGCAGGCGGAGGCGAGCAGAATGGTATGAAGAATGAACAGAAAGGAAGTAAGAAAAGAGAGGTTTCAGAGGTTCTGATATTTGCAGGCTGTGCCCCCTGCAGACGATGATCATCGCGACGTAGTTACATCTTGAAAGTCAATTGACGCTCTCCAGCACCAAATATGTGTATGTAGCCGCGATTAAAGCTCAGTAGTGATCATCATTAGCTTACCTAGCCACATAGTCGAGGGTCAAGTCAAGCTTATGAACGAATAAAGAGCTACTGTCACGCGGGATATCCACGTGTGGGACCATGGATTCCATACGGGTGCACGTTTGCCCACTTTATGCCTACTATGTAATCCCGTTTTCTATAGACGGACTGTTCTGACCGTATATATTGGACCCCTATCTGCGACAGCAATTACGAACCATAACATCAGCTAATCAGAGTATGAAGTAGTTGCTATACCTCAAAACGTCGGCAAGAGATACCCAGATGAAGTGGTATGTGTGTGTTACGACGGGTACTAGCCACACGAAGCTATTCCCAAGTTCGTGACGGATCATAACTACTCCCACAAGTACCTTTGCAACAGGTCTAGCCCGATTAAGGCGATACTGTCCATGATGATGTGAAGAGCGGGCCTTCTTTTATGCTGAGCTGCACATCTCGATAATCGTTTGTGTATCTACGAGCATATCTGCTTCCATATACCGAGCACAAAGTATGAAGCCTGAGTGCTATTCCCCATGGATTTGACTTTCTGCACGACGACTCCCGCCGACCAGCGTCGTCTCCAGGCGCTGTCACCATTGTTTAGAGTGACCCTTTAAACTTCAATCCCCACAAACTGACAAAACTCTGACGCATAGCCCACAGACTGGGCCAGGCCGCGACATTGAGGATAATGGATGAGACGACCGAGCTCAAAAAAGGTATCTACCCCGATGTCACTCGAAGAGTAACGCGAACTGGAATATTAAAAAGTTTCGTGCGCGACATGAAGCCCACTTCGTCATCGCGACCGATGACAACTCCAGTCGCTGCGGCGGCTTTTGGCCACCGACAGTTAAAAGACACAGAGGCATATGAACAAGTTAATATCGATGATATGACGACGGACGAGTGGCTGAAGTGCACAGCCAGCTACGCCGACTTGTGGCTGTGCAATATGGACACTCTCTCCTTTTGCTTTTGACGTAGGGAGTGCTCTATTAGCCTGTCACCTGTGCGCTGGTGCGTAACTCACTCACTCACGGCATTATTGGTGAGACAGAATGATGAACGTCTCACCCAACAGTGCTTGGTCGGTCGGGCGCGTTGATCATGTCAGACTAGCTCAAGCCTTTCCCCATCCGATCTCTTGGAGATGTCAACGACAATAAAAGGGGTCTGATTGTCTGCCCTCCCCCCCTGTCAGAGGCTATGTAGTACTGAGTAAAGGAGTCAGTGGGAGGGTAGTTAGGGGTCACTGGTGACTGTTATTCCAATCTGTCTCCTCTCTAAACCTTGATGCTATCGTGAAAACCCCTTTTATGTGCCCTTTAGCATAACGTTATTCTGTTCCATGGTACCCCCTGGGCCCCACCCAGTGCCCCGCTAGCCCCAAAGCTAGTACTACTTTTAGGAACCTAATACAATCCCCCCCCCCTCTGAGGTCTTGTCCTTAGGACTTAGTGGTTAGTTAGTTAGCCCCTCTATTAGTACCCTAGTACCCCGCTTACAATGCCACTTATACTTTAGTAGAGTCTGGGAACTTTACTAAGCTTAGTAGACTACTAAATAGGTAGTTGTTTTCTTAGCTAACTACTTACCCTTAGCCTCACTCTTATTCTATAGTAGCTTGGTATAACTAACAGCCCCTTTAGTACCTTACTAGGCCTAGCTATCTTATACTTAGGGTATAAGTCTTAGGCTCTTATTACTATTAGTAAGGGGCTACCTACTTTACTATAGAGGTACCTTACCTACTTATAGTACTACTTTAGCTACTTACTCCCTTCTCTCTCTTATAACCTAGTATTCTATTATCTATAAAGTAGTATAGTTAGCTTTTATTACTTATACCTTTATTTCTTTAGTAGCTAAGCTCTAAGTTATATTATTCTTAATATAATAGTAAGGGTATGCTTTGTAGTAGTAAAAGAGGTACTAGTATCTCTCTAGTACCTCCTGCCTCCCTTTCCTTCTAGAGGTATTATTATTTCTTTATAAGCTAGAGTTATTATTATTACTTACTTATATATATGCTACCTAGTAAAATAGCTAGGCCTACCTCCTCTTTTTTACTTTTTACTTATTTTCTTTCTTTTCCTTTTTTTCTTTATAATATCCTTATGTTATTATTGTTTTTTTATTTTTTATTATACCTCTACTACTATAGCAGTAATAATAGTACTAGTAATAGTAATACTAGTAGTAGTACTAGTACTAGCCGCTCCTCTATTACTACTATTATATCCTCTATATCTCTTGCTAATCCTACTATCCCAAGTAGCTCTAGCGCCCCCCCTAGTCCCCCCCTAGTAGCCCCCCCTACTAATAATAACTATTCTAATACTTCTAGTATTATTAACCTTATTATTATATATAAGGTCTCTTACTATTACTACCTTTAGGCTATAGTAAAGTAGTAGCCTAATATAAAAGATACTATTATCTATCTTTTCTACTGTATTAAGACCTAGAGTATATGCTTATCTCTCTAGTACCCCTCTACTACTCTTTGCTATCCTAACCATTCTAGTTACTAGTAATAAGTACTCCTACTATGCTAGCTAGTATAGCAAGCCTTGTATCCTTATAAGCTTATCCCCCCCTCTACTATTACTACTCCTATAGCTATTAGTCTACTACTAACCTATAGTAGGCCTTGTATACTACTACTACTACTACCCTTACTCTTAAGGCAGTTTTTAAGGATCTCTATAAAGAAGCTAACCCCTACTCCTACTACTATCTTATAAGCATATATATACCTCTATACTCCCTTAGTGCCTCTTAGCTTAACCCTTTTTAGGAGGAGATTAAGAAGGCCTAGCTTATAGGCCTAAAGGCCTTTTAGATAAAGGCCTTTAATATATTAGTCCCTAATACCAAGTACAAAGTAGTACAAGAGGAGGAGGAGTAGCTCCTCTACTAGCACAAGGTTCTTACCCTTAAGGGTACCTACTTTACTACAAAGTAGTAGGCTAAGTAAGCTAAGTTATTAGCTAAGAGTACTAAGATTACTACTACTACTACTTAGAACTAAGTTATTATACTCTATAAGTAGACTAAGGCTATTAAGGTTTAGAGTACTCTCTTCTCTAACTAGATTAAGTCTTATACTTATATTATATATCCTTCCCCTACTCTAGTACCCCCCTAGTACTCCCTTATAGTACTAATAATAGTTTCTAGTATACTAGTAAGATTAACTCCTAAGCTAGTAAATTAGATCCTAGAAAAGGTACTACTAATAATAATAAGGAGGAGTCTAACTAGTAGGCTCTAGCACCCCCTATATACCTCTCTAGTACCTTACTAATACCTCTTTACTATTTATTTAGTTAGTTACTTATCTCTAAGCTTAGAATACTTAGCTTTTAAGCCTCTCTACTCCCTAGCTTTAGTACTAAAGGGATAATAAAACCTAGCTACCTTATAGCTATATAATTATTAACTTAGTTTCCCCCTAATAAGCCTCTAGTAATCCCCTATTTGTAATCCTATTATAGTTTCTTTACTATATTTTATTATAGTTTCTAAGAGTTCTCCTTCTCTCTATACCCTTATTACTTTATTAAATACTATTAGTTTCTCTAGAGGCTCTTATACACAACTATTCTCTCTACCTAGTATATATCCTCCTCTTCCTTCTTAATAGAGACTACCTATAGCTCTACTACTACTCTATAGAACTTCTCTAACTATAATAGTAAGAATATATTATAGATATAGTATTATATCTCTAAGTTAAGCTTATATGCTTTTTCTCTACTAACTACTTATATAACTATAAATAGCTTTAAATACTTATCTAAGAGTTTCTTTATAGGGTGCTTTTGCTATATAAACCTTGCTAATAGTAAGACCTTCTCTCTTACCTTAAATACTACTATAAATTGCTTTATGTTATACTACCTCTTATAGTTCTTATTAGCTATCTCTAGTATCTAGAGGATTGTAGCCTACTAGCTCTATAGCTACTATACCTAGTCTCTTACTAATAGGACCTCTATTAGTAAGGCCCCTTCTAGCTTTATATTATTTACGTTATATAGTATGTAGCCTATCAGGGCCTCTACTGGTACTATCTAGATTGTGCTATGCTAAGTACTATTATAGACAAACTTAGCTATTAGTAGCTACTTTACCTAATTATCCTACTCTAAGCTATAAAAAGCCTAAAGAAAGTACTTAATATTCTAGTTTTATTACTCTATCTAGCTATCTATCTATAGGTAGTAGGTTATACTTAGCCTCTATTTAATAGCTAGTAGGTAGTATATTACTAACTAGAAATAGCTAGTAAAGAGAGATTCTTGGTTAAATACTATTACTACTAAGACACTAAATTATAAGAATACCCTTTTAACTAGGAGGGACACTAACTAGTCTACTATTAGAGTTTCCTATATAGGTATATATAGTATATACTTTATAAGTTAGTCTACTATAACTAAGATACTATTATAGCTCTCTCTAGTAAATTCTTTTAACTTAGGTAGCTTAGTAATAAAATCTAGGGTAACCTATTCCTATAGTTAGCTAGGTAGTAATAGGGGTGCTAGTTTTCTATAGGGTAGGTAGTAGTATAGCTTTATCTATTAATAAGTTACATATATCTAAATATACTTTATTATATCTTTCTTTATTAATCTCTAGAAGAATATCTATCTAATCCTTTTAAGTATGTAAGTTACTTCTAGGTACCCCCTAGCTAGCTTATTATAGAATGCTACTATGATCTTTATCCTTAGTGCATACCCTTCTAGGATAACTACCTTACTCTTATACCTAAGAACCCTATCTTCCCCTTCTAACTAGTTATCCTCTAGCTTTTGCTACTCTTTAGAGGTAATTGCTTTATTAGCTTGCTATATTACTATAGTTTCCTCCTCTAAGCTTAGAATAAGTTCTTCTAGTAGTAATAGGTATACTTCTATTAACCTACTACTAATAATTACTACCACCCTCTAGGTAAACCTACTTAGGAAGCTTTCTAAAAACACACCCCATACCTCTTAGTCTTCTATACCTAAGGGCTAATAGTCTAGCTACTACAATAGTCTATTAGCTACATTCTCCTTTTCTAGCTAGTAGTTAATCTTAAAGTTAAAGAGGGATAGGTTCTAAAGTAACCTTATCTACTAATTATTAAACTAGGGCTTACTAATAAGGTAGCAGTACCCTAGGTAGTCTATTAAGAATATAATCTTACTCTAGGTATATAAGAGGTAGTACCTCTAGTATATAGCTACCTCTTGGATTATAAGTAGCTCAGCCTCTAGTATACTATACTATAGTTTAATACCCTTTAGCTTCCTAGATAAGAAAGTAATAAGGTATTACTAGTTCTTTATTAGCTATAATAGGATAGCCCTAATTATAAAGTTTAATATATCTATCTCTACCTATATTAGTAGTACTAGGTTAAAGTACTATAAGATAGAAACTTAAGTAAATATAACTTAGAGCTTATAAAAGGCTTTAATTACCTCTCTAGTTATTACCTTCTCTCTTATTACCTTAGCTATTAGTTAGTCTATAAGAGGGGTATATACCTTAGAGTAGTTCTTAATAAAGCACTAATAGAACCCTATAAACTTAAGAAAGACCTACATATCTTTGATATTAGTGGGGAGTAGCTACTAAGTAATTACCTCTATATAGTCCTACTCTATAGTAATACCCTCTAGAAATATTATAAACCCTAGAAATCTAATTATCTTAATATAAAAAATATACTTCTCTAGGTTAGTATATAGGCTAGTAATATCCAATTAGTATAGTATCTCTTTTACTACCTCTATATAACTAGCCTTATCCTTAGTAAAGATTAAGATATTATTAAGGTATATAATATAGGTAATATCTACTAGCCTAGCTAAAGTATCATTTACATATACTTAGAAGGTTACTAGTGTATTAACTAACTTAAAAGGTATAATGTAGTACTTAAAGTACCTATACCACATCTAGAACGCTGTTTTCTACTTATTACTAGTACAGATCCTTACCTAGTAATATACATCCTTAAGGTCAAGTTTAGTAAAATACTTTGCCTCTTCTAAGTAGTTAAGGATCTCTCTAATTAGTAGTAATAGTATATAGTTCTTAACTATAACCTTATTAAGTCTATAATAGTCTATATAGAGGTATAACTTACCCCCCTTCTTTAGTATAAATAGGATTAGTACCCCTATAGGGCTCTATAAGGGCTAGATCTACCCTTTGTTTAGTATATTATTAATATACTTCCTCAGCTCTTCTAACTCCTTCTCTATAAGAAGGTAGATAGGGCTGAATGGCAGTTCTACCCTTAGCTTAAGGTTAATAGTATAAGAGTAACCTTTATCCTTAGCTAGTTTAGCTACTAGGTTCACATTAAATATACATACCTATTCTTAATATTCTTTTAGTAGCTTAAATCCCTTTATCTCCTCTCCCTTTTCCCTCTCTACTATATAAAGTAGTAGCTCTAGCACTCTCTTAGCTCCCCCTATATATAAGTAGTAGACTAAAGAGTTACATACTAGTATCACTACTACCTCTCTTTATACTCTCTTTAATACATTTTTTCTTTAGATAAGTTATAAATAACCTTCCCCTAGTAGGTAAGTCTACCTAATTATTACTTACTTAAGATTTAGCTATACCTTTTACCCCCAAGGGATCCCTAGGATAGTATTATACATACCTATATTACTTACCTAGTAGGTATAAGACTATGCCTTTCTTACCTCTATATTATCTATTACTTCTATTATTAATACTACTACCCTATAGTTAGGTACCTTACCTCCCCACATCTCTAGTAACCCCACTCCCTCCCTATAGACCTCTAGCAATACCTCCTTATATAACATCCTCTAATATATAATATTCTTATTTACCCTAGAGTTAATTAATACCCTTCCTTTCCTCTATACACTAGCTACTCCAATATAGAAGTCTACCTTAAAGTAATAATACAGTTCCTCTCTCTAGGGGATCTATATACTATTAACCCCTATAGCTACTAGCTAAGCTGCTAGTATGTAGTGCCTACCTATATAATAAGGCTAGTTATACTTATAGTACTTCTTCTCTATATATTTTATTAATATATATCCTAGCTTGCTATAGTTAAAGTATATAGGAGAGCCCTAGGAATGCCTTAGGGGTTATCCATACCCTCTTTATTTCTACTTAACCTATAGCTTAGGCATAGGCATATACATAGCCACCCCAAGCATTAAGACTAACTATTACCCTTCTGATTTATCTAAGGGGGTAGCTAATGCTAGTACTGGGGTAATAGCTAGGGTTTACTAGTTCCTTCTCTCTTATAGCCTTTACCAGTCTTCTATTATTATCTTAGTATATATCTTTATAAGTATCTCTACCCTCTTTACTATATTATTTAGCTCTTAATAAGTAGCTAGCAGCCTATACACTAGGATATAGCTTTATAAGTCTAAAAGTAGTTAGTTTAAGATATAGACTACCTACTACCTCTTTAGTTAGAGGTCTAAAATCTCTACCTTAACTATTTTATACTAGTTAATAAATCACTAGTATATCTACCTAGGTTTCTACTATATCTTATCTAGCTTTATAGCTATACTAAAAGCCTATATATTATTATTAGTAATACTATTATAAAGCTAGGCCTCTATCTATTTCTAGGTAATTAAGCTAATATTACTACTATACTAAAGGTTAATATAGCTCCTCTAGCTATATAATAGGTTACTCTCTAAGCAAGCCCCTATAAACTAGACTTTACTCTTATTAGCTACAAATTCTTCCTTAACAATAGAGAATTAGCCTTATAACTTAAAAAAAAAGTCTTTAAGGTTATTCTAATTACCTCCCTTATATTAGATAGAAGCTAACTACTTAATAAGGGTATTAATATATAAGTACTTAGGCTCTAACTAAGTAGCTATAGGTCCTCTACCAGCCGCATATATATTATTAATAGACTCCCTATTTCTAAGAGCTCCAATCTATTTAATTATCTTCCTCTTTCTTACCTTAGCTACTTTATTATTAAAAAGGGCCCTTAGCTACTTCTCTATTAACCTATTAAGGTTGGTTACGCGCTGCTCCTCTACTACAGTCCTACTAGTATCTAGTATAAGCTACTGCATCACTAGGCTACCTTACTAGATAACAGATTAGGATTAGATTAATTATACTAGTACCATCACTACTCTAATAGTCAGTACACCTATAAATAGGGAGAGATTAAAACGTATCAGAGGCTATATAATACCAAGTAAAGGAGTCAGTAGGAGAACAGTTAGGGGTCACTAGTAACTATTATTCCAATCTATCTCCTCTCTAAACCTTAATACTATTATAAAAACCCCTTTTGTATACCCTTTAGCATAACGTTATTCCATTCCATGGTGCCCCCCGGGCCCCACCCGGTGCCCCGCCGGCCCCAAAGCCAGTACTACTTTTAGGAACCTGACACCCCCTCTCCGCATCCAAGCCGGCTCTTTGGCTGGTCTCGAGTGCACAGCTTCTGCTTGATCCTTTGACGTCACCGTGAGCATAAGCTGACCTCGAGCTCCCCAACACTCAGCCCATCGGGTACACAGGAAGAGTTGGCTGGACAGGTGGCGCTGGACACAGCCCTTTACTCAGCCGCATACGTTAAGGCAGAGTTTCGGACTTTGAGCTGATTTGATAGACGCCGTCTTTCCGAGGTCTCTCGTCTTTCACATGGAGGTGCGCTTCACTTAAAAAACAGCCCAAGTCCCAAGCATCGTCACTTTTGTTTTCCCGTTGTCTTAGTTGTCTTTTCCAAGCTCGTCCGCAGCAGTATATCGTACATCTATACTCAATCCGCACCTCTTGGGACGACCACGACTACGGTTCACGACTCACGATAACCACAGCCGCCACACGTCCACAGCTCTACCCGTTCTCCAGTGTCAATCATGATGGCCGCGCCGGCAGTGCACCAACTCCCCCAGGCGGGGAACTCGGTCGGCATCTTCCCGCAATTGACGGCGCGACAGAGCGAGACGCTCATCCTCAAGGAAAAGATGCTGTCCCTCACCGGCGACAGCTTCGACATCAAGTTCGCAAACGGACAGCCCATCCTCCGTGTGGAGGGCAAAGCCTTGTCCATCTCGGGGCGCAAGTCCGTCTACGACATGTCGGGGAACCACCTCTTCGACATCGTCAAGGAGCATCTGCACCTGCACACCACCTTCGCGGCGCAGGATCCGCAGGGCAACAAGATTATGGAAGTGAAGAGCAGCCTTGCGCGTGAGTCTTTTCTTTTGCCATTCAAGCTTCGTTCGGGCTGGGGTTGGTCTGACAAGGCAGCTGACGGCGACGGCGTGTAGTCATAGGATCCAAGGCGACAGCGACTTTTGTGTCGCCTCACACCGGCAAGAGTGAATCTCTCGAGATGAAGGGCAACTGGCTGTCGACGCAGGCCGACATCGTCGACACGAGCACCGGCCAAGTCCTCGGCAGGATTGACAGGAACATGCTACGCGCGCGCGACTTGTTCGGAGGCAAACAGACGTACGCCCTCACCGTGGCACCCGGGGTCGACATGGCCCTCATGTGTGCTTTGTGCATCTGCCTAGACGAGAAAAAGAACGATCAGTAGGCCTGGAGGCCTGGAGGCCGGGTGACACCGACGCGAAAGAAAAGCCTTGGACTGGGGAGACGGGTTGGTGATAGTTGTTCAATGATACCTCACGCTCAATATGAGTTCCAGTTTTTATCTTTTGACTTGTCCATCTGGGGCACAAGCATAGCACTGACTACCAGTCTGTCGTGACGTGATGACATGAATCAGTAGATGTAGAGCGACTCAACACCACTTACTATGTTGTCATGCATCAAACACCGTGCTCGGCTGATGCTACAGGAATCCCCGAGACGACAGGCCCGTATTCTCAAAGATGTGGCACACGTTACCTGAACAAGCTTGCTGTATAGTGTTCCGACTCCCTCGGCTCGGGTCGGTAAGCATGCTCTCCCCAGCTTCGACTGTTTTTCTCCGCGTCTCCCCCGCGTCTCCCCCGCAAACAACCACCCTGCTGGATCCACCAAGGTCACATCCAGTCTGGGGATGCATGATGCTCTGTTCCATTTCGTCAGAATGTACCCGGCCAAGTGGTCGCGGCCTCTCGTCACTTTGCGGGGGCCAGTCGGCGGCCAATATCCCGAAGACTACTACAGAATGGCAACCTACGCACGCCCGGGAGATTGGGCCCACTGTGACCGAGATGTGTTTGATAAAAGGACCTTGCGACTGCTCAACTCTGTTTATTCTTCTTCTTTGACGGGTGTCTTTCCACATCTCATAGGTTCCAGTTATCCGTGTGTGACTGACGCCGGCCATGGAGACCCTCTCCCTGCTGCTCGTGTTTGCAACTGGAGCTGTGACAGCTGTACCTACGGGTGATCCAACCGACGCCAAGTAAGAAGATCCAACATGCCTCCCGTTGCCCGGGGATCAATTGCGCAGTCTAATGCTTCTCTCGCACAGTATCTTCACCGCAAAGGGCGTGGCCACCGGGAACGCAGTCCGGTTGCAGACTCGGCCCTTCTCACCATTCACCCTCAGCCCAGACACTCCGATAGCCACTCTTGACTATGGAGCGGAGAGGGCGGGCTATCCGGTATTCGACGTCGCCTCCCTCAGCGCCCCGGCGCAGATCGAGGTCAAGTACACGGAGCACTTTGACGGGCTGAACCATCCCTTCGGCGACGGGCCGTTCGCCTTCTCCAACCAGCTGAGCAACACGTTCCGCGTCGAGACGTTCGACGTCGCGGCCACCGGTCGGCTCGCATCCCCGCTGCTCCAGGGGGGCCAGAAATGGCAGTCCATCAGGCTCTTGACCAACGGCACGGTGGGGTTTTCGAGCGTAGGCTTTGTGGCGACCATCGACACGGCCGAGCCGGAGCATCTCCCTGGCAAGTTCGACAGCGACGACGAGACCTTGAACGAGATTTGGAAGCTCGGCGCCAGAGCGGCAACGGCGGCGTGCTTCGACAAGGGCACTCAGAAAGCCATATGGGAAGTCAGCGAGGAGAACGGCGTCTTGGCCCGCAGCACGCGGCCGTCCCTGACGTACAAGGGCACGTCTTGGAGCAATTACACGCTCGAGTTTGATACCAAGATCCAAAAAGGCGGAAGCTGGTTTACGACGGTAAGGACTCACGAACCCTCTCTTCGCGTCCCCTAGAACTCCGGCAAAAAGACCAAATCAGCTAATGACGGGCGCTCAGGGAGCTGTGGTTGCCGGCAACGGATACATGATGCTGCTGACCAGCGAGCTGCCAGAGACAACACGCTTCGCCAACACCAACACGTCATTGACGCCGCCCAACACGATCTCGCTGGCCTTCGGACCCGACTTTGTGAACCAGACCACACTGACAACCTTCCTGCTCGACGTCTTCGAGGTCCCTTTCAACGTGAAGGAGGACACATGGTACCACATCACGGCATCCATGGCTCCCACGGGCCACCTTGCCGTCTCCATCGACGACACGCAGGTGCTCAACATCTCGCGGTCCGACTACCCCTGGGCCCTCGCCAGCGGCACTCTGGCGTACACGGGCTCTCCCGACTTCACCGGCTCCATCGGCTTCGGCGCGTACCAGGACCAGGCCGCCTACTTCAAGAACGCGCACGTCTACGACACGGTCAACGGCTCGACCCTCTACGCCAACAACCTCACCGGCGCGGACGTCCTCGTCGAGTACGGCACCCAGGCCAACACCGACAGCGTGTGCGTCGACGGGCCCAAGCGCGACAGGCTGGTCTGGCTCGGCGACTTTTACCACACGACGCGCATCGTGGCGGCCAGCACGTCGCGGGCGGACCAGTCGCGCGGGACGCTGCAGCTGCTGATCGACTCGCAGATCGCCAACGGCCAGATGAACATCAGCCCCAACCTCGGGTACGACCTGGCGTCCGCGGCGGGCGCCATGGCGCCGAGCAGCGGCGCTTTCGCGCTGCAGGACTACCAGCTCCTCGGGCTGATGGCCTTCAGCGACCACGTGCGGCTGCACAACGACCTCGCGTGGGCGAGGGAGACGTGGCCGCGGTGGCGGGGGGTGGCCGAGTGGCTTCTGCCGCAGATCGACGCGACGACGGGGCTGCTGACGTTCGCGGGCGGGTACGCCTTCACCGGGCCGGCGGACGCGGGGTCCGCGATCGCGTGCGAGGCCGTCCAGGCGCTCGGGGGCGTGGCGGACGTGGCCGCCGCCCTGGGCGACGCGGGCGCCGCGGCGCGGTACCGCGGGGCCGCGGGCTCGCTGGCCGACGCCGTCAACGAGAAGCTGTGGAACGACGACGTCGGCGCGTACGGCCTCTCTCTCGCGGACGCGGGCGGCGTCTCCGTGGCCGCGACCGCGTTCTGCATCACCTCGGGCGTGGCGGACGCGGACCGCACCGCGCGCTCCGTCGCCGCCGTGGCCGGGCTGGCGCTCGGCCCGGGCTACAAGGACGCCTCGACCGTGTCGTCGTCCGACGCCGCCGCCGTCAACATCTCGCCCAACACCAACGGGTTCCTCCTCGAGGCGCTCTTCCGGGGCAACGCCACGCGGGCGGCCGGCGAGCTGATGCGCAGCCTCTGGGGCGTGATGCTCCCCGGCGGCGACGAGGAGGCGCGGAACAAGAGCGCCGTCGGGACGAGCTGGGAGTACGTCAACGCGGCGACGCTGCAGCCCGGCCTGGACCTGTTCACGAGCCTCAGCCACCCGTGGGGCGGCGCCCCGACGTACGTCCTGACGGAGTGGGCGGCCGGGCTGCGGGCCGCCGAGGGGACGGACGGGTTCGGGTACAGGAACTGGGTCGTCGCGCCGGCGTCCGGGGTGGCGCTGGGGCTGGAGAGGGCGAGCGCGAGCGTCGTCACGGCGTTCGACGGGAGCGTCGGCGTCGAGTGGCGCAGGGACGGCGACCGCATCGGGGTCACCGTCAGGGCCCCGATCGGCACCCAGGGCCAGTTCGTGTACGGAGACAAGAGCATCGCGTTGCGCGGACGGACCGAGTATGTGTTTACCGTGGACGCGGCGTTGCAGAATGGCATTGTCTAGGTGGCCGGGCCGGCCGGCTTTTGTCTGTGTAGAGATATCTAATGCCCATCTTGATCATCAAAATGTCACCCACATGTTCGTCCGTGACAAGTTCGCCACGGAAACAGGGGAG